>OX101822.2:3667688-4338688 GCA_944452925.2 Chrysolina oricalcia | reverse complement strand
GGTCTGCTCACGAGTAGTTTTTTAATATATTTTCTAAAGCTTTCAATACTATCGTGGCTCTCTCTAGAATGAAAAGGTAAGTGATTATACATCTTGACGCCGTTATAGAAAATGGAGTCCTTCACCAGGGATGAGGAAGGTAAGGGTAATTTTCAATAATTTTTAGATTTTTGGCGAGTATTATGACAAGATGAAATATTTTCAAATTTGGAAATATGTTTGTGTATAAGACATAGAGTTTCCATAACGGAGAGAGCCACTACTGTCAATATCTTTTTCTCTGCAAATAATTGCATACATGAATTGCGTGGTCCTAATTTGAACATATATCTAATTGAAGCGGGAAGAAATATCACAAAATCTAATTGCTCTCTTCTGCAATTTGAGTACTGAATCCAGAAGACTGGAGTTACACACTCCGCAGAAAAGTATAGCATATCTCAGTTGATATTCTATTAATGCATAATATGCGGTCATGGCTGTGACAGTACCAAGCTCCCTTGAAATATCTCTCATTGCATAGCACCCTGAGGAGATTTTACTCTTCAGTTGTTTGACGTGTCCTTCAAACTTCACTTTGCTGTCAACGAAAAGACCCAAAAATTTTGAGCAATCTTTATTTTCAATCATCTCATTTTCTAGAGGCATATCATCAAGAATACATTTGAAAGCTACTATATTTGTTTTTCTTATATTAAACGAGAGTAGATTCGCATCGCACCATGATTTGATTGTATTTATGTCTCTGAGTATCTTATTATTCAAATCGTTAACAGTTTTACTATGCCATAAAATTGTGGTGTCGTCTGCAAATAAGGTAATTTTTCCAGAAGTGTATATACTCATTAAATCATTTATATATACACCTAAAACCGATCCTTGTGGCACTCCAGAATCAATGTTAATATATTTTGAAATAATATCGCTTTTTACGATTATTGCATAACATCATCTGAATAATACTTCCAACTTCCTAACTCTTTCAGCCGAGCAAGGCTGAACGACGAAAGGCTTTGGACGAAAGTAGTAAAGAAACTAAAAATAAAAACCGGCACTTTTTTCATCCACTTAAAAACACTTCGTATAAACCTCACCTTACTCCATACGGCAAACAAATTCCGAACAAATGAAACAAGGAACTCCATACCCAACAAACTTCAGAGCCCAATCGTCGTCTAGCAAATATTAACCGTCATCAAACATCTTCATTGATAATCTCGAATAATTTCCGATTTGTCGGAGCGCAAACAAATTTGAAGGTCCGTTAGTCACAAAAGGACTCGCCGACACGACAATTGTCAAACGAAAACATCCGCTAAAGACACGCCGATGAAAAAGTTGACATCTGCTTGAGATTTCCAGCGGTGACTTTGATGAGCCATCGAGACTTTCACGAGATTATTATGGGATTCTTACGTCGGTTTTATGTTTTATGGTGGTGTTTATGATACTTTTTTATAACAGCGTTATTAGAAATAATAATCAAAACCTTGAGGAATTCGTGTTGAATCAGAGCGTATCTTCACTTTGATGTTTGTCGTTGAACCCTTTTTCCAAAGGGTAAGAGGTCAAACTATCACTCAGAGAAGTGCTTTTTATCTTTTGGTTCCCACGTAGAAAAAACTTTGGATCGTGTGAATTAATGGCGATGACAGCTCCAGTATTGCACCCATTTTATGTTGCACTATCAATAAATACAAGTAGCTTTTAACCTGAAAGAATTGTTCATTCAAATAATAAATCAAAAGAAACTTGGTCCATGATTGACTTCAGAGGAAAGCAACACATAAACCGAGTTGATCCCCATTACCAGCTTTTAATGAAAATAATCCAATCTGTCTCCAACAACAATAAAATCAATTACTCATGGCTTAACTCTACCTACTCTAGGAGAATCCTACCTTAAATTACTAAAATCATCAGTTCTACGATCTATTACTATTGTTACCAAAAGTTCAGTACGAATTGTCTGTCTGACCGACTCGAAACTAACTTCACTACGTTTGGCAAGTTCATAAAATCTGGGGTTATAATTGGAAATGTTTTTATCAAATTGTTCAAGTATCACGGTTCAGAATTGTTCATGGCTTTGTTAAAGTTTGTACCTGGTTTTTATGTGGAGTCTTGTATCGAAGTGCGCCTGCTTCTGGATTGTCGTCTTCTTGAGGTAAATGGTTTGTTTATCTTCATCAGGAACTTGTATTGTATCTGGACTTATTAATTTCTTGTTTCTTACTGGTTTGCTAGCTTTTGATTCTTCTTTATCATTTTATTTTTCAAATTTCTTTCTGATAAAATTTTTCTCTCGTGGCGCTTCCTAAATTTTTTCGTTGATTTCCTAGCTTCCTTTGCACTCGCTCCCGCACTCTTTGATTGTTTGTAATAAGATGTCTAAAAACCCTGGTGTGTCGAGTGATTCGATTTTGTTTTGATTTTTCAGAAGACAAATAAACAAATGAAATAGAGGTCTGCTTCTTCGGTCGGTCTCAGAGATGGCGCCTTTATAGAATTTTAGTCCTGTCAATATTCCAGGGATATGGTGATTGACGACTGTTGTCAATTTTATGGAATTTCAACAAACTTCGAAAACTGTTCAAAAATGAATAGTTGTGACGGAATCTAAATTTCATAGTGCAATTTCTCTGTATTGATGACTATTATTAATGTGTTTGTCCATTTTGCTGTATATTTTCTTAGAAATTCTTCATTCAATAATTATTCAATTTGTCTGATTGACTCGGCCGTTACTTGAAGAAGTTCCATTCATAAAATACACAGAAAACGATTCGATCTCCACAAACTGTATTCAATCAAACAGTGAAGAAGCTGCTGTGTTGGCGAAACATTGAATAACATTTGTGAATATCTAATCGTTTTCTGTGTAGTCTGTACAATAATAATTTGATCATGTTCCGTTTTTGTATCATTTGTGGGCAATCCAGAGAGACGAACAAAATAATTCATCTATATCCAGTACCGAAAGTGAGTACCACCATATTGTCGCGAATAGGGCTCTATAGGGAAGCTATAAGCCCTTCGCTTGGGACGTAGAATAAGACCCAGGGATAACCATAGTCCTTAGACTATGGTTGGAGTAATTATGGGGGTGGGTGGGGTTAATTATGAAGAATCAACCCCCCCGGGACCAGCAAGGCGCCTCCACCATAGTCCTTGGACTATGGTTGGCGTAATAAGGGATGGGGTAGGGTTAATTATGAAGAATTAACCCTCGGAACCAGCTAGGCGGCTCCACCATATGTCGCGAATAGGGCTCTATAGGGATGCTATAAGCCCTTCGCTTGGGACGTAGGTCAGCAAGACCCAGGGGTAACCTGATATTTACTCAGGATACCCTCTAATAAATAAAACAGTCACAAAAACACTTCCCAACTTTAAAGGTATATATATATATATAAAGTTGTGAAGGTTAGACGACTGTCTAAGTTAAAGAAGAATCCTTTAAATTCGGGTATGCAGTCAACAAGGGTATGGAAAAAAAGTGTACTCTTTTTTCTATTCAAGCTTTCGAGTCATTTATTGGCTCTTCATCAGGAACTCTACAATGAATTGAAATTGAAACATTATTTGATTTGAAAGAAATTAGGCACGTGTGTACTTACGAAAGTGAGGTTATGAATCCCTTTCACTCGCCGTACTATATGAAATATCATGGCGAGTGAAAGGGATTCATAACCTTAATATCTTCCTTCCAGTAAACAATATGAGTAATCGAAAAAACAGGTCAATTTTATTGTCAAGGGGGACACTTTCAAGGACTATTTGTAGCCCTCGTGGTTCAACCCCCTAGGAGGGGTAGATGTTACCCTTACAATTTTAAATAGGAAGGGGGGTCAAGTGGCACATCATTTTGATGGGCGTTCAATTCTTGTTCCAATGGTACCCTGACTTATTATTTTTTGATGAGCATTTTCCGAAAAATTGCGTTCTAAACTAACAGAAGTAATTATTAGAACGCCTATACTGAGATGCATGGTTTGGCCAGAACTGGTTAGAATATTAGGTGGTACCGTTCCAACCCTTTATTAGGGGTAACATTAGCCATTAGCTCCAAACACTTTACATAAAAAAGTAGTCTAATAGTAAAACGTAGATGGTAGTAAAGTTGTGTTTATTAAATGCTGAATTTTTAAGTGTCATCGCAGAAATTGTACCTTCCTTCCCTTCCCTTCCCTTCCCTTCCCTTCCCTTCCCTTTTTTGCTACTTCTGCTGTAAAAAGTTTCTCTTTTCCGGCAAAAAATTGGTTAGCAAATTTGAACTATGTGGTAGTACTGTGAATACCGTTGTACCTGTTGGGCTGTTTAGGAATTACTTTAATAAGTGTATAAAAGTGTAAAAATGGTTTACATTCTTCAAGACAGAATTGAAATGATTGTAATTTATGGCGAAGTTGGAAAGTGCGCACGAAGGGCGGCATGTCTTTTTAACGAAAGACATCCAAATTGTAATGTAAGTCACCGGTATGTGCTTGATTTGGTGATTAAGTTTTACGAAACTGGTTCAGTGACAAATAAAAAAAGAAATAACCCCAGAGTACTAAATGAAGCAGCTCAAATTGAAGTTTTGGGAACATTTGCTGCAGAGCCCACGAGCTCCTTACGATCAGTATCAGAACAGACGGGAATGTCACGCGAGACTATAAGAAAAGCATTGAAAATGCATAAATTTCATCCATATAAAATGCAGATTCTTCAAGAGCTCCACGAGGATGATTATGATAGAAGAATAGAGTTTTGTGAAATCAGGTCTCATCGAGTCAATACCATCCCTAATCTTCTGTTAAACATCTGTTTCAGCGATGAGTGTTCATTTTTTCTGAATGGCAATGTTAATAGACAAAATTGTCGCTATTGGAGTGACGAAAACCCACATATTTTTCGGGAAGGGCATACACAACACCCACAAAAAGTTAATGTTTGGGCTGGTATTCTTGGAAATGCCATTCTTGGTCCATTATTTCTGGAAGAAAACTTGACTGGCAATCTGTACCTTGATATGCTTGAAGAGACTATCGATCCTCTTATAACTCACGAGCTAGAAACTGAAATTGATGCAGAAGGTAATGAACTTTTGCAGGAGGATCTGTTACATTTCCAGCAGGACGGTGCTCCACCTCATTATTTTCTTCCCGTCCGACAGTGGTTAAACGAGAGATTTCCGGGTAGATGGATTGGCAGAAGGGGAGCAGTTGAATGGCCTCCGAGATCACCGGATTTAACACCCTTAGATTTCTTTCTTTGGTGGCATCTTAAATCCGTTGTTTATAAAACACAACCTTCTGATATTGACGAACTTAAAAGACGAATTACAGCAGCATGCCGGTCAATTCCTAGTGAAGTTTTCCGTAATGTTAGAGGGGAGTTCGAAAACAGACTGTATTACTGTTTAGAGCAAAATGGACAACATTTCGAACAGCTAATAAGATAAGCGTAAGTAGATTTTATGTTGGAAATGTCTTTCTCGCAAATTAAATTTTATTGTGTAGAAGGAAAATAACCACCAAATAAAAAATCCCATGCGTAATAAATTTATTCCTGTCATTCAAGGGTTGGAGCGGTGCCACCTACTCTTCTAACCATTTTTATTAAAGGGAGTCAATACAATAATGCATCTCAGTATAGGCGTTCTAATAATTACTTCTGTTAGTAACAAAATAATAAGTCAGGGTACCATTGGTACCATTGGTACCATTGGAACAAGAATTGAACGCCCATCAAAATGATGTGCCACTTGACCCCCCTTCCCATTTAAAATTCTAAGGGTAACATCTACCCCTCCTAGGGGGTTGAACCACGAGGGCTACAAATAGTCCGTGAAAGTGTCCCCCTTGACAATAAAATTGACCTGTTTTTTCGATTACTCATATTGTTTACTGGAAGGAAGATATTAAGGGTGGGAAGTTTTCAAATTGACACCCTGTATATATATATATATATATATATATATATATATATATTAAATAATGAACCTGGAGCACACAAGACCTTATCAACTATTTAGATACACAATAGAGGGACAATGGGCAATGTAATACACAACAACCACAATAAACAATGTGTTCCAAATATAAAAGGCTCTTACCAAATGCAGGCACTCAACGTACTTGGGGACATCTCTTTCTCTTAGAGGAGGGTTTTACACGAAGGGCTTTTGGAAATCGATCTATCTTGCCAATAAGTACCAATGACTCAATATCATTCTCTACGACGCTGGGTCCCTCGGGACCCCCGCGATACTCGCAACCGAGAGAGCCCCGTCTTTTCGGTTCTCGTGTATTTATTCAACTTTTGTTAATGTTTTTGTTTTTTATTACGTGCAAAAATTATTCAATGTCGAGCCACTGACATGCCGAATAATATCATCAATGGACTGCTAGTTTATACTTTCGTGGGTGACCCCGGTGTTATGTTTTGTTTATCAAATTATAAACTTCAATAACTAATTTGTATACTAATTCGTAAAATGTGAATTTTGGGGAAATAGATATGATCTGATAATATTTTAAATGGATTAGCGCCTTCTTGACAATATTATGAAGATTATCACATAGTATCTTGTATTATTAGAAAACATTTTAATGAAAATAATGGCACGAATATATCTCACGGAATCCCGCTATTCCTGATTATATTAGCACAAGATTGACAGGTTCTAATGGTGAATTTTCATGAAGCTTAATTTCGATAATTCCTAATGAAATGCGTGATTATTATTGTAGTTAATTGCATTTCAGTAAAAAATTATATAAGTAAGTCGAAAATGTAACAAATAAAACTGATTGGTGATAATTGATTCAGTAAATTTCAATAATTAGGTTTCTTTATTCAGTTCATCCGTCGACAATACTTGAAAACTTCTGTTCTTGTAAATTTACCCTAACAGGAAAACCGACCGTGGCGGTACACGCAAATGCGGAATATTTGGGAAACAGGTCACGATTTCATTTGTTTTATCTTAATCAAGCTGGAGAATTGTCTCCCGTTTTATCCCACAGTTTTGCAGGAATGAGTCGACACCCCATGGTTTTTAGACATCTTAGTTTGTAAGAACACCTTGGATCAATTTACAATGAGTTATTGCTAAATATTTCACTTGCATGATAATTTGTGAAGTTTTGTGGTAATTGATATTTTATTCTGATCTGATTATTTATTTCTTAAAGTTTCATTTACAAATTAATTTTTTAATTTTGTGCAACTTTTGTCATCCATCTGTCATTTACCATTTGCTTTCTGTTTTGACAACTACCTACAGTATTATTCTTACTGAATTTTGTTTAATACTCACACAAATTTTAAAATTATTTTCGTTTCTAGTTTCTATTGCTAAATTTGAGTGTCTTGGTCTAATTTCGTTTTATTTTTCTAAATAGGTTTTATGGAATTGGATTTCTGACTCAGATTTATCGAACGAAGAATAAAACTCATCTACCTCCATCCTGAATTTGCTACCTATGGTTTTAGGAATCAGCTATGGTTCAAAGAAAAAGTGAACAAGTCAAGGCAAATTTGAAATATTATTTTCACTACCTACTCCTTCATTTAATTAGTGCTTTATAAATTCCATATCATAACAGAATATTTGAAAATCTCTCTGAGACTGCTCTGATTTCTTCATTTTTGTCCTTTCTCAAAACATCGGTTTTAATCCCACTTCACGGAGATCTCATCCATACTCGCTATCCAAATTTATAGATAAAAAAGTAAAAAATCAGAATTATTGTTATCATACAATATAATTAGGTGTGATCAGTTTGGATTCCAGTAGAAAAAAAGTACCCATGATGCAGTAGAGATGTGTTGAATCCACTTATCACTCAGTTAGATCGATTGAGATTCCAATAAATTCTGAGTCAAGACCTGTCAAAATCGGTCATCAATTGCATCGCATCGCATTCACACACTTGATAACGACAGTAGATGTTAACTGTTGAAACGTGACTCAAACACAGGCAAAAAATGTATTTTCTTTGTTTCTAGACAATGGAAGTCCAGAAGAATTCTATGATTCTATTTGTCATGTGCAGTAATATTCTATATCTTCGGCTAAAAGTGTAAACCTGTCAATTTTTGAGGAGGCTCGAAAAATCACCCTGAAATAACAGCCGTATGCATAGTCAATTCCAGCGACTCGCCAGAGTTTCGCCGCTCGCTACACAAGAACTATAATGCACAGTCGAGCTCCAAAAAAGTGGTACATCGCCAGCGTTTTGCCAAAATGTGGCTTATCGCGTAGTTGTCACTTTTTTGGAGCTCGACTGTGCATTATAATCCTTGTGTAGCGAACGGAGAAACTCTGGCGAGTCGCTGGCGATTGACTATGCATACGGCTGTTAGTGTTTTTCATATTTCACTTCGATGAAAAAGATTTGTGATGATATGACATCTTATAAGTGGTTTTTCGAGTCTTCTTAAAAATTGGTCAAATGTGACCTGTCAGGTTTACACTTTAGGCCGACGATATGAAACATTATTGTTATACCTACAATACTAACCTAACATGAAGTCACTACTGTACACAGACTAATAGTGCTATATTACTTCAACGCTATTGGTACGATTGCAAAATATTTCGGTAATATTACTTTTGCAATGTTACACTCGCTAACATTGCAGTCGTTTAAAAATGTTCGTAGCAGCAAACTATATGCAATATTACTGACAGAAAATTTGTAATATTACACATCAAACCTTGTGGCAACTTGCTTCCTGAATATTTTCTTATATATATTTTAATCGATTAAACATCCTACCACCCTTGTGGTCTGTATAAAAACAAGGAATACTAAGTACAATAAAATAAGTTGATAGAATAAAAAAGAAAAAGATAAAAACTAAGTAAACTAGTCAATAAACTTAAAATAAATAAATACAATAACATATTTATAACCTTACTGAATGGAAATTTTCAACATAACACATTACAAAATAAAATTCCAGTAACATTACCCGCACTTTACATTGCTTAGTGGGATATAGTTTCAGAATTTCCTATTATCGACTAGAAAAGGTGCATCGCCCAGTATTCAGTGTCCACAACGGAACCCAAAAACTCGACATATTTATTTGCATAATAAACAACATGTGTTGTGTCACTTGTTCAAAGGACACTCGGAGTGTTTCTAAACATGCCGTTAAACAGTGGGAAATGCTTATATGAATGACCAAACAAAACAATTTTTAATCGGAGAAAGTTACTCGAAGTAGTTTATGCATTCATGAATACGGCGCTGGTCGATAAATAAAGCTCTGCTAAAGCTTTAACAGGCGGGAATTATCAAAAAGCTGTAAAGTAAGCTGTAAAGAGTGGTATGGCTTCTGAATTGCAACTGATGGAATTATACTGTTACATAATTTGTTGAAGTGTTCATAATATATAAGTATTTTACCTTCAATTGGGACACATTGTATGTTGCTATCCATTTGATTTTATAAATGTGAAAACAAAAAATAGTTTTTAAACAAAAATAAGAAAGAAAAAATAAATAAAGACACACATCAATCAAATATAAATTTTTCAAGTTGCAAAAATTGCCTTTCGAAAGCGGTTAAAAGGGAATTACTTTCAGGTAAACTCTCGAACATATGGTCCTTCGAGCCGGATAAAGGAAAATTACTTCCAGGTTAACTCTTCAACACATGGTCCTTCTCGTCTAACTGAACCAAGCCGTGGTAAAAATGTCTACTTCTCAACCATGTATGTATGATGGACCAAAAGGTTGCGAAAAGAACAAGGTTCATGTCGAAACGAATGCGACTAAAAGTACAAAAATTAATGCACCAAAAAGACGTCAAGTTGAGTCAAAAATAGCGTTATAAAGGAACACTGTAGAAGAAGGAATGCTCTAGTTGGGGTGTATACAGTGTGTCCCACTTACCATGCACAACATGGGTATCTTTTTAATGGTGAGAGCTACGAGGTCGGTTAAATGACACCAAATGTAGAGTTTATCAAGGCCAACTTTAATGTGAAAAAATATTTTGATAAAATCTATTCGTTTTTGTTTTATACGCAAAAAACAGATTTTGATCATTTTCATGTCTCCTCCGTAACTTTTTTATTTATGAAAATATTCGAATAGGAATTTCACATTCTCATGGCAGTTTTTCAATGAGATTTCGAAGAAAATATGAAATTTATACTAACTCTTCTAGAATTTGAGATATCAGCACCAACTTTCATTTTTCAAATGTAGGTCATAGCTCACTATAACTTAGTTATGAATAACTTTTTTTTCTCTTACAGAGGATATGTCACAGTAATAGTTTTTTGTTGATAACAACGGAGTTATCGTCATTTATACAAAAACAAAAACTGTTTTAGAGTCGCCATATTGAATTTATAAATTTTAACAAAAAAATCATGATCTCCAAACTCAAAAACCCCCACATACCAATTTTGAATGTAATCGGACCTTAATCACAAATCTCGTCCGCCATATTGGAGACGCCATTTTTTTATTTCAACAAAAATTCCATAATGCATTGTCACCGGTATTATGAACATCTGCCAAATTTCAAGTTATTATGACGGCCAGAAAGAAGTGGGTCAAAATTCACTTGCAAGATTTGATTACAGACAGACCCCAAACTATCTGAGAGAGAGGTTTCCGGGACGATGGATTGGTAATAATAGAGGACATTGTTTATGGCCTGCCAGATCCCCTGATCTCTCCCCAATGGATTTTTTCTCTGGGGGTATATGAAGATAAGGAAGATATTAGAGAACTTATTACAACGTTGAGGAATTAAAAGAGACTGTTCTTCTCACTTGTAGAGCAATTGATCATAATACTTTAAGAAACGTTCTAAGTGTACGAAGATGTATCAAATGCGTAGAATGTGAAGGTGGACTTTTTGCGTACTTTTTGTGGATTTTTGATTCTTTCTAGTATCAGAATACTGGTACTGATATCTCAAATTCTAGAAGAGTTGGTATAAATTTCATATTTTTTTCGAAATCTTATTGAAAAACTGCCATGAGAATGTGAAATTCCTATTCGAATATTTTCATAAATAAAGAAGTTACGGAGGAGACATAAAAATGGTCAAAATCTGTTTTTTTGCGCATAAAACAAAAACTAATAGATTTTATTAAAATATTTTTCCCATTATAGTTGGCCTTGGTGGACAACACATTTGGTGTCATTTAACCGACCTCGTATCTCTCACCATTAAAAAGATACTCATGGTGAGCATGGTAAGTGGAACACACTGTATAAGAACAAACAAGAAAAGCTACCTTTTATCCCTCAATCATTGTTTAAATAGAACATAGTTAGTCAATGCCTGTGGAAAAGGTATTGACACAAACGCGAGTGTCACCTAGCGTGATTAGTTACAAACATGAATATTTGACGTCATTTTAATGCAGGTTTCTTCAAAAAACCCTGATTTTAATGCTTTTCCATTGTTTTAATCAAGTTACGACATGACTTGGAGGCCAGATCACTGAAGTTACGACATGACTTGGATGCGAGCTCACTATCGCCATCTACATGTCGCATCCATTTTGATCCAATTATAATCCCATAAGGTTGACTAACTATCTTCTATATAAACAATGCCTCAATATATCTAAAACCAAGATAGTGTCTTTCAAATGTGTTGTGGCTGATATTGCTTTGAATGATCAGATTATTAAAAACAGTGTGCTTTCGAAATTTCTAGGGTTATACATTGACAACGGTCTTAAATTCAAATTCAATGAACATGTAAAAAACTTGAATGAAAAATTGTCCTCTGGTTGTTATGCTGTGAAAATTGCTTCAAATGAAATAGAATTCTCAACCGCAAAGACAGTATACTACTCCTTGGTAGAGTCACATTTGCGATACGGTATCCCATTTTGGGGGGTGTGCAATGGTAATGTTCTTCAGAGTGTTCTTGTTTTACAAAAACGAGCCTTGAGATACCTCTGTAAACTGAAATTTCGCGATTCGTGTAGACCTCATTTCAAGCAACACAAAATACTCACGGTTGTGTCAATATTCATACTTGAGACAGTGTGTCTCATAAATAAACACAAACAAAATTTCATTACAGAGAGTAGGTACGCCACCCGTCAAAGTAATCATCTCAAGCTACCATTACCATCTTCCACTCTCGTTAAGGATTCAATTATATATAACGGCTGCAAAATGTACAACCACCTTCCGAATAATATTGAAGATATATCGTCCAACGTCAGCTTCAGAAAAGCAGTTAAAAAAGTTCTTTCTGATAGAGTCTATTGGGCCGGGGGTCCACCATATGCCCTCGGCGTCGGGCGAGGAGTGCCCACGGTGATTCCAAACACCTTTGGTTGAAAGCCGTGGGTCCTCGCCCAGTCAACATGGTAGCGGCTGAAAAGTCACGAACGGTCACCCATCTAACGTAGGCTGGAGGGATCCGGTCTGACATGGGTATGCAGTATGGGTGAAAACGACTGCAGACGGCGACCCATCAACGTTGTCGGAGGAATCTGACTAACATGGGTACCTAGGGGGAAGGGGAGCCCCATCAAGGAAACTTGATGCCCTTCCATAAGGTGTTGGCCTCTAGGGGGCGGGGGTTTCGCTGGATAGGACAATGGAAAACAATACCGTAATTCGGTAGAGGTGGTCAATGTCCTCACCCTTAGGGTTGGGGTGGGCGGCAAAGCCCATCTCGGCGTGTGAGTAACGCTAAATTTGCTCGGGCACTGACACTGCAGAGCCAGTAGTATACTTCAGTATACGGCCTCACCATTGGTAATATGCAAATGGTAGCTTGACTGTGTCGATGCACAGCCTAAGCGCGCTGATCTGGCGTATCCAAATCCCCACTGCGTTCGCAGCCGCGCTGCGGATAGACCGAAAGGTAGGTGCCGTGAGCGGTGTCGGGGCGTAGTGGGTTACGATGGGCGGTACGACCTACCGTCACGTCACAAAACTCCACTCTCTTGATAGAGTCTATTATAGTTTGGATGAATATTATGTGGATAGAATAGAATGATAAATGAACCAAAAGTATATACTGTGATACCATTTACCCTTTTATTGTCTATAATTTTTAAATCTTACAATTTTTTATTTTTTAAGTTTTCAAATTTTGTATTCTTGAATTTTGGAGATTTTTTAAATTTTTAAAATTTTAGATTTTTTAATTTTTAAATTTTTTTATTTTTACATTTGTATTATTCATATTTAAAAAATGTATGTGACTATTTATATATGTGTGTATATGTGTATATATATATACAATTATTATCATTATTATTATTATTTGCATATTTGTGTGACAATTTCAATATTTGACTGTTTTGTCTTCAATTTAATTTTACTTGTGACTATTTTTATACATTTATTTATAAAATGTAATCAATTTAATTTAATTTACAGTTATACAAAGGTACACGCTTTGTCAATAAGAAATTATTCTTTGATAATAAAGCATATTTTGATTGATTGATTGATTGATAGACCTGGAATTATCTCTTAGGTTAGCTGAAATAGATGAAAATGATGATTCTGAGTCGAGTGTGTCATGTGATAGGTCAAATTCAGGCCCTGATATTGAAAATTGGGTTCATGGCAAGGATCCCTGGAATAGTCAGACAGTGGGTTAAAATCAACATGAGCAAATTGTAAAAAAAGAAGAACGTCAGGTGAGAGAAACTTGTTCATCATGTTCTCGCCATTGTCCATCTGTGGATGTCGCATATTAATGTTCAAATCAAATATCGCCAAATTAACTAACGAAATTTCTGGCAAGATAGTCGATGCCAAAAGATTTGCCAATTTTTAGTGGAAATCCGTTAGAATGGCCTAACTTTATTTATCAATTATTCAACTGATTTTGTGGATATTCACAGGGGGAAAACCATTGTCATCTTCAAAATTGCCTGAAAGGAAATGCTAGGAAAATAGTTCAAAGCTTACTTACTCATCATGCCTAGAGTCGGCTTATATTCTGAATAATGACGTGTTCAGTCAGCCGAGCATAGAGATTCGGAATGTGTGGATGCCACTCATCACTCAGCTACGTCGATTGAGATTTCAATAAAAACTCTGTGTCAATAATAACAGTCGCCAAAAAAATAGTTGTATCACATTGATTAACATTGATGACCTGAGAGAGACCCCACTAAGATCATAATTACCTTTATAGCAGGTACATTAGTTGCATGCCATATAATAAGTATCCGAGATATCTTGTCGCATTCACACACTTGATAACGACAGTAGATGTTAACTGTTGAAACGTCGTGACTCAAACACATGCAAATAATTTATTTTCTTTGTTTATAGACAATGGAAGTCCAGAAGAATTCTACTAATGCCTCGGAATGTTGATAATATCATGAAAATTCTCGAGAATAGATGATGTGTGTTGAACATATTTCCAGCATAACGTCTCAATCACACAAATTAGTAGAATTTTCGTCGTGGTTAGACAAAAAAGCAATGATAGCTAGTAAAACTCAAATTCCAAAATTTCATGACGACAACAAGTGACACGAAAAAGTCAAAATCATTTCACTAATACATATACCTTCGTTATAATCTCACAAGAAAAATCCAGCGGGGTAAGATCTGGAGATCTTGGGGGCCACTCTATCAGTCCGCGTCTACTAATCCACCTCATAGGAAAATAGTTTTCACAAACCTCGCGAACATCACGTGCATAGTGCGGGGGTGCACCATCTCGCAGAATACGTCTCGTGACTCGGAAGTATAACCGATTATTTCCGAGTCTTGATATTACTACTGAAAAGCTATTAAGTAAAAAACATCAATTTTCAGCAATTGTTAGAGGCGTTTTCAATATGTTTCACTCATCCTGTACAGACAATCCATTATTCTATGATTCTAAGGTGCAGTGAAACGTTGAGGTACAAGAATCGATCAACAGGTGGTCCCCACCTTGCGGTGAGGCTCACCAGGAGTCTGCTAATGTATGTATACTACAGAGGTCAATAAATCACTGCTTATGCCACAATTCAAAATGAAATATGACGTGTTTACAGTTTTTACGAATGGGAAAAAGAAGTGTCTGATTGTCCAATGTGTCATTTTCGGTGTAAACACGGTAATGAAATATGGGAAAGAATATATTTGAATACAAGAGACTCAAAAAAATCCTAGAATCCAAAAAATACATGTAGCAAAGTATGCGTTCAATAATAGTAATTATAGTTTTGGAATTTTTTCCCACACTGTTGTTTGATTCATATCTGTACAAAGTTACCAACGAAAGATCAGATATTTTAAATATTAGGTCAGGAGTTCCTCAGGGTTCAGTACTCGGTCTTATCTTGTTCTTATTGTATATAAATAACTTGGCATTTTTACCTATGACAGCAAAGTTAACACTTTTCGCTGATGATACCAATCTCATTTGGCTTGGGAAAAATGTGGATACCCTGAAAAGTGTCATATACCAGGAACTCGAAGAAGTTAAGTCGTGTCACTCAAATTCAAATGCGAATATGAGAATCTCAGTTTGGACATGAACCAAATTGAAAACAAATTTTATAACCATTGATAATAAATTGAAGTTTTAAAATCACTTCATATATTTAAGAAAAAGACTAGCATCAGGTTGCTATGCAATTAGAGTTATATCAAATGTAGTCGGTATATCTATGGCCAGAAATACCTACTTTTGACTTATAGAGTTGCATATAAAGGATGGCATAGGTACCCTTATGGGGTTTCTGAAGTCAACACTTGCTGCATTCTGTGTTTATACTACAAAATGGGCCATTAGATATATGTGCCAGGCACAAACAAGAGACCAACAACTGTTGATTTACAATCAACATTGCCAATAACAAGTAGATAGAAAATATATTAGGTAGATACTCTTGTTCCTATTTTGCATAAATAAAAAATTGAAAAAATCTAACTTTCAATTATCTAATTTCCTTTCGCTTGTAGAAAAAATGTTGATCCTAAACTCATGCGGAACTTTGTACATTCAGAGACAGCAACAAAGAAATAGCTGAAAATTAATTCAGTGCAGGTGACTGTTGAGAGCTCTTCATGTGAAAAACTCTTTTCACTTGACAAGCATGAATATTTTGCTTATTCAGCGCTATCTTACGTTGTTTTTTGAAGGGATGTTGAGATTATAGGAGAATCTCGTGTACTCTTACGGTGGTAGAGAGCAGACACTCGACATTTTCCATGTTTCCTTGGAGTTTTGTTGTAGAAATAATTTTATGACTGAGACACTCTGCTGTAATTTAGTACAAAAGTAAATGAACGAACAAATGGGATCTGCCAATTCAGAATGATTAGAAGCTGCTGGGCTGGGACTTCAAGACTAAAAGACTAGATGAGATTAGGAATGAAACCAAATCGTTCAATTTTCCGTAATTCTTATCACTTCATTTGTTTTAGGTATATACGGGGTACCTCAATTTTTAGGATTTAAAATGAAAATTTGGAAAAATTCTCGAATACGTCGATATTTATTTGAAGGGGAACAAATGTTCATAGGAGAAAGGGGTCGTGCCATACCTCTTTTCAAAGGTCTCATCGAGACCATTGTACTCTTGATAAAAATACCAATAATAAAGTTTAATAATCAGGTGTACACGTCAAATTTAATTTACAAACTATTCAAACGAGGGACTGAAGTTTTAGCATAACTCCCAAGAGGAAATTGCAAAAAGAAATGATTTTTGTGTAAATATTAAAGGTGAAGTTAATAATGTTGCAGTCGGATGAACTTTTACCAATCCTTTTAGTAGGACATATTTGATCCAGCCATTTACCAATCTTGGGTTCCCTTCTTCATTGCCTTGTTCTTTGAGGACTGCGTTATAAAAAATAGGGCCTATTGTATCATTCTCGAAATTTTTTAAAGATTTTCGAAATGTTAAAAAAGATCTGAAAAGATCAGCTGATTTGCTGAAAAAATGTTACGTATCCCGAAACTGTACCTCCAATATTTATAATTTTTACAGAGCCAAAAAAGAGCCAAAAACGGGTAGTCTGGCAATTGCGACAACAAAAAAATTGTTTTAACCAAATTTCCCCATAAATTATGCATTTGTTAATTAACAAATTTTTCTAAACTGAATGTTAACATAAAAATCCCGATAATTATTAAAGTTATTCTTAATAGGCTTACAAATAGATAACCGTTGCAAAAATTGTAAAATTTTGATCTTCTACTTTTTCATTAACAATTGAAAATAAAAACATAAATAAATATTTTTTAAAAACAAATTACTTATTCAATGAATCGTTTTGTCTTTAAATATCATAATTTTCATAACGAATATATTACAAAAAAAATTGATTTGCTCATAAACAATATATTTGTTTATTACAATATTTTCAACAATGGTGGTAAAAAAATTTAAAAAACATTTTTATATAGCTTTAAACTCTTAGAAATCGAAACATTCAAGATATTTTAAAAAAATTATTTCCTTTTTTTTAAATTTTTTTATTTTTGTTATTATAAAAGTAGAAAATCAAAATTTTACAATTTTGCAACGGTTATCTATTTTTAAGCCAATTAGGAATAACTACACAAAGTGAAAAAATCTTAGGGTTTTAGTTCAATAATTATCACGATTTTTATGTTGACATTCAGTTTAGAAAAACTTGATAATTAACAAATGCATAATTTATGGAGAAATTGGCATAAAAAAATTAACCGCGGATTATTGTTAATTGAAGTACCCCAATAGTGCATGAATTTTTATTATTATTATTATTAATTTTTTTTTTGTTGTTGTGCCAGAGTGAAGCAACGCGCGCGGAAGCCAGACACCCGTTTTTGACGAAGCTTGGGCAATATATAATTAATTTGTTATTGTTGTTTTGTTTTCGTAAATACGTATTTTTTATAATTGTGACAATGTTATAGTACCTGCTCCATACCATTTATTTTTATATATTTTATACCTTTTATCAAATTTTATATATATATATATATATATATATATATATACAGTGTGACACACTTAAGATGAAGACACCCCTGTATTTTAGTCATTTTTGAAAGCAGAGATTTGATTTTCGGTACAGCCGTAGACCTTCATGGGCCGCACTTTTCGCAATACTCAGCCCGAGTGACAGCCTTAATAAACCCAGCCTACTGCGAACCCGCGAAAAGGGCAAATTCTCGATATTTTGCGTCGCGTTGGTGATACCGAAAAAAGTTATTCGAAAAAGTTGCTTAGAAATCGAGTTTGACCCTACATACCGAATTTCAATGCAAAATTCGAATTTTGAATTTTTTTGTAATTTTCATATTAAAGTCCGATTTTCAATTACTGGTTCTATGAATAAGAAGCTACGAAAACAATAGATTCGTCATAATGTACGAATAAGAATGAAAAACCTAATATTCATTATGAAAAAATTCAAATTCTGTTTATTAGTTTTTACTAAATCGGACTTTAATATGAAAATTACAAAAAAATTCAAAATTCGAATTTTGCGTTGAAATTCGGTATGTAGGGTCAAAATCGATTTCTAAGCAACTTTTTCGAATAACTTTTTTCGGTATCTCCAACGCGACGCAACACGCGGGATCGCTGTAGGCTGGGTTTAAGGCTGTCACTCGGGCTGAGTATTGCGAAAAGTGCGGCCCATGAAGGTATACGTCTGTACTGAAAATCAAATCTCTGCTTTCAAAAATGACTAAAATACAGGGGTGTCTTCATCTTAAGTGTGTCACACTGTATATATATATATATATATATATATATATATATATATATATATATATATATATATATATATATATATATATATATATATATTTTTAATTTATTGTGACTTTATCAAAGAGATTCAAATCTACCGATAATAAAGTATATTTTGATTGATTTGATTGATTTGGCTCTATTTTCAGGGCACCGTGAAAATTATAAATATTAGAGGTACAGTTTCGGGAGAAGGAACTTTTTTTTCAGAAAATTTGCTGATCTTTTAAGATCTTTTTCGAAAATCCTTTATATTTTTCAAGATATTCGAAAGAAACCAAAGCCCCACATTTTCCCCTTAATTGTTATAACTGTTGCAATATTTTTTGTCCCTTTTGAGACATTTCCTCAAACTTTCTACATGACATTACGAATCCAGTGACACCATGATAATAATTCAACTTCAATTTTTTTTTGTTAATGTTACATGTTGACTATAGTACTAGGGAACAATCAATACATATCCGATTAATCACGAATCGATTCTGATCAGGACATCCACCTAGTAGTAAATATTCCAATTAGTCGAACAAAACAGGAGTCTGTAAATGGAGAAGTGTCACCGGTTGGCTGACTTTCCCAGATAGATCATGAGAAAAAAAAGTCGCCAAGAAGCACTGTGAAGGCTATAAAGAAGAAACGGGGCCTAGCGCTATGAATTCAAATCGGTCAATATGAGATGAAGATATTTTCAAACGCTTTCTGTTGTGTTGATTGAGATTATTTCAATAATGAAAAACATTCATCAAGGTTTATATTACAGAAGAGTTACAAGTGGCATTTGTTGAGACGAGTCTACAGGGTGGACAACAATAATAAATATTCTTTAATATCAGAAGACATAATCTTGTTGACGAAGCGTGGGCAATATATAATTTAACGTACGTACAATGAGAATGGTGCACATATCGAATAAAAATAACGCCTTGGCCAATGGAGGTTAGAAACTCAAACAATAAATGAAATAACATGGACAATACGGTTGAAATTTAAAGGATGAAATCATATACAGGGTGTCAATTTGAAAACTTCCCACCCTTAATATCTTCCTTCCAGTAAACAATATGAGTGATCGAAAAAACAGGTCAATTTTATTGTCAAGGGGGACACTTTCACGGACTATTTGTAGCCCTCGTGGTTCAACCCCCTAGGAGGGGTAGATGTTACCCTTAGAATTTTAAATGGGAAGGGGGGTCAAGTGGCACATCATTTTGATGGGCGTTCAATTCTTGTTCCAATGGTACCCTGACTTATTATTTTGTGATGAGCATTTTCCGAAAAATTGCGTTCTAAACTAACAGAAGTAATTATTAGAACGCCTATACTGAGATGCATGGTTTGGCCAGAACTGGTTAGAATATTAGGTGGTACCGTTCCAACCCTTTATTAGGGGTAACATTAGCCATTAGCTCCAAACACTTTACATAAAAAAGTAGTCTAATAGTAAAACGTAGATGGTAGTAAATTTGTGTTCATTAAATGCTGAATTTTTAAGTGTCATTGCAGAAATTGTACAGATAGCCTTCCTTTTTTGCTACTTCTGCTGTAAAAAGTTTCTGTTTTCCGGCAAAAAATTGGTTAGCAAATTTGAACTATGTGGTAGTATTGTGAATACCGTTGTACCTGTTGGGCTGTTTAAGAATTACTTTAAAAAATGTATAAAAGTGTAAAAATGGTTTACATTCTTCAAGACAGAATTGAAATGATTGTAATTTATGGAGAAGTTGGAAAGTGCGCACGAAGGGCGGCATGTCTTTTTAACGAAAGACATCCAAATTGTAATGTAAGTCACCGGTATGTGCTTGATTTGGTGAATAAGTTTTACGAAACTGGTTCAGTGACAAATAAGAAAAGAAATAACCCCAGAGTACTAAATGAAGCAGCTCAAATTGAAGTTTTGGGAACATTTGCTGCAGAGCCCACGAGCTCCTTACGATCAGTATCAGAACAGACGGGAATGTCACGCGAGACTATAAGAAAAGCATTGAAAATGCATAAATTTCATCCATATAAAATGCAGATTCTTCAAGAGCTCCACGAGGATGATTATGATAGAAGAATAGAGTTTTGTGAAATCATGTCTCATCGAGTCAATACCATCCCTAATCTTCTGTTAAACATCTGTTTCAGCGATGAGTGTTCATTTTTTCTGAATGGCAATGTTAATAGACAAAATTGTCGCTATTGGAGTGACGAAAACCCACATATTTTTCGGGAAGGGCATACACAACACCCACAAAAAGTTAATGTTTGGGCTGGTATTCTTGGAAATGCCATTCTTGGTCCATTATTTCTGGAAGAAAACTTGACTGGCAATCTGTACCTTGATATGCTTGAAGAGACTATCGATCCTCTTATAACTCACGAGCTAGAAACTCAAATTGATGCAGAAGGTAATGAACTTTTGCAGGAGGATCTGTTACATTACCAGCAGGACGGTGCTCCACCTCATTATTTTCTTCCCGTCCGACAGTGGTTAAACGAGAGATTTCCGGGTAGATGGATTGGCAGAAGGGGAGCAGTTGAATGGCCTCCGAGATCACCGGATTCAACACCCTTAGATTTCTTTCTTTGGGGGCATCTTAAATCCGTTGTTTAAAAAACACAACCTTCTGATATTGACGAACTTAAAAGACGAATTACAGCAGCATGCCAGTCAATTCGTAGTGAAGTTTTCCGTAATGTTAGAGGGGAGTTCGAAAACAGACTGTATTACTGTTTAGAGCAAAATGGACAACATTTCGAACAGCTAATAAGATAAGCGTAAGTAGATTTTATGTTGGAAATGTCTTTCTCGCAAATTAAATTTTATTGTGTAGAAGGAAAATAACCACCAAATAAAAAAACCCATGCGTAATAAATTTATTCCTGTCATTCAAGGGTTGGAGCGGTGCCACCTACTCTTCTAACCATTTTTATTAAAGGGAGTCAATACAATAATGCATCTCAGTATAGGCGTTCTAATAATTACTTCTGTTAGTTTAGAACGCAATTTTTCGGAAAATGCTCATCACAAAATAATAAGTCAGGGTACCATTGGAACAAGAATTGAACGACCATCAAAATGATGTGCCACTTGAACCCCCTTCCCATTTAAAATTCTAAGGGTAACATCTACCCCTCCTAGGGGGTTGAACCACGAGGGCTACAAATAGTTCGTGAAAGTGTCCCCCTTGACAATAAAATTGACCTGTTTTTTCGATTACTCATATTGTTTACTGGAAGGAAGATATTAAGGGTGGGAAGTTTTCAAATTGACACCCTGTATATATATATATATATATATATATAACCAATGAAGAATCTTCGATTTTCCAAATTTGAAGGCCGCAAATCTACATACTTTTGGTATAAACCATAGGCATCAAAAGGAAGTCCTTCTTTGGGAATGACAAATGCCCTACTTTTTGTTTTTAGTATACCTCAATGTTACCAGAACTCTGGTACTGGTGGTTTCAAAATCATCTACAGCCAGTTCAACACGTCTACAGGCGCCAAAAATACCACACATTAATACAACCTTTTCAAGCAACCATGTATGATCATCTGCCTCCAACAAAAACTTAGTTAGTTCTTCTTAAGATAAAATTTTTGCTTTCTTTGGTGTGTATCAGACTTTCGTCTCAAGAACAAAAATAATTTTTCAAATCTGAAAATATCATTTCTGTAGGTAATACTCTAATATGGAGTACGATTTAACATAACTAACCTTGATATGTCAATGTTGTCATAAACTTTCAAAGCAAGTTTCAACATTGAAGTCTTGGTCCACAGCGAGTTGGGAGAATAAACCTCTGATTTTCCTTTCGTATAGGCTGATAATACATCTTCATTAACCATCTTTACATTCTTGCTTTTAATATTGTTGTTATATTGTTAAGCTGTTCCATGACAACAAGATGTTGGGATTTTTCTGTAGAATTACGAGGTACGTGATTTGTTTTTCCTCAGAATCAATCCCTGCCTGTGGGGTTCCTCTGGCAATTTCCAGCTTCGCGGAGTCTTCAAACATGTTGGTATGGGCCTGTCGATTTTGGAGTATTTCTGGACCTTAGAATTGAAAGGGCGGGTGTCCATCTTTGGCCAATAATGGGTTAGGCAACTAAATGTACATAAAATCGTTAGATCTAAACAGTAATGATGAAATGGCGGCTGTCCCACGTACCAATACAGTTTTTGTAGTCGGTTGTCCATATTTTGATCAGTTTTGAACAACAGGCTTTTTAGTCCTTACGATTGATTAAAAAAAGGCGGCTGTCCTAACAATGAGGACATCTGCCTTTTAGAATTCTCACAGAATAGGAGGACATGCGCCTTTTTAAAGATAAGGTTAGGTTAGTAATATCAAAAATATTGTGTTTATTAGTGTGTTAACAGTTCATTACATTATTTTGAGAATGTATTCCAACACAAGAACTAATCGAATATTGCAAGAAGCATTATTACAAAATAACGGTAAGTCAAATAATCATAATCGAGAATACCTAATTTATTATAGATCAAAACACCAAAGAGATTACCAAAAATGAGGTTATGTGCTGTGCCGATAAAGCTAATCAAGAGGTTTTAAATGTTTCTGATCATGACGATGAGCCTAGACAAGGCAGAAGCAGTTATAACGTCTTCGAAGACAAAGAGAACATGAGATCCTTCATTGAATTGAGGCCAGTGGTGGATATTATTGTTGGTGAGAAAGAACAGCGGGAAAATATTACCACAGCGATGGTGGAAAGTGACGATGCCTCTCGGCATTCTGATAAAGATCCAATTACCGGATTTTCTGATGATTCTCTAGAGGACAGGAACTATGAACCTGAAACGGGTTCAAATGATTCCAATCGAGATAATATAGAAGATTTCGATGGAGACAACGTTGACACAAATTTTGTAGCAGGACAACGAATTAATAAACAAGAGAAAGAGCAAAGGAAATCGAGAAAGAGAACAAGGCAGCCTTGTACCTGGAAAATTAACGTGGCTAAGCAAAATAGGTTGATGGGAGAGGAATATGAAGGGCATAAGAAGAAAATTAAAAGGAAGAAAGAAATAGGTCCAATATGTAATAATTGCAAATTAAATTGTGCTACAAACATCTTAGACGAAGTGAGAAAAAATATTCATGAGAGTTTCTGGAAAACTAAAACAGACTGGAAGCAAAGAAGACAGTTTTTGGCACAAAGTGTGGATGTAGTCCCTATTCAAAGACGCCGACCACGAAGTGGTTCGCAGAACAACCGACGACAACACAATTATATATATAATTTATTGGACAATGGGATTAAAAAAAAGGTCTGCAAAAAATTTTTTCTCAACACGCTTTCAATCTCCGAAAAAATGATTCGTAACGCTGTACAGAAATGCCTTGAAAATTCCGCAGGGTTGGTTGAAACGAATCAGGTTTCTAACCACAAACTTGATGATATGGCAGTAGGCTTAGTTCGTGAACACATTACATTGTTTCCGAAAATTGATAGCCATTATTCAAGAAATAAATCGGATAGACAATATTTAAATCCTCAACTTAGTATTACTGCTATGTACAAACTGTACAAAGAGTGGTGCATAGAAAAACAAGTAGAAAAAAAGCATATTGTTAAAGAACATAAGTATCGTGAAATTTTTTCTACTGAATTTAATTTACACTTAAACCTCCTAGTATAGACACGTGTGATACGTGTGACCATCTAGAAAATTTGAAGCGTAATGTTCTGAATGATCCGGAAGCAAAAGAAGAGGTAGAGAGAACTTTGAAGGAGCATATTGAGGAATCAAACAGAAGATATAAACTAAAAAAGGAGGATAAAGATAATTTGAAAGTAGCTCAAGGAGAGGTAGTAGCGATGATGGATTTACAAAAATGTCTACCAACCCCATTGTTATCAAACTCCAAGACATTTTACTTAAGACAGCTTTGGACGTTTAACTTAACAATATACTGCGACACCCTCAAGCTATTGTTTCTTATGGGATGAAACTATAGCTAAGAGAAGTGGCAATGAAATTGCTTCATGCATATTAAAATTCATAAAATTATTGCCACTGAGCATAAAAGAGGTTACCATTTGGTCAGACAATTGCTCTGGCCAAAATAGAAATTTTCAGTTATTTTGTATGCTTCTGTGGGCTGTTCAAAATACACATGTTACTGTCATCCAGCAAAAGTATTTGTTAAAAGGGCATACTCATAATGAAGCTGACACTGTACATGCAAGGATAGAAAAGAAGAAAAAACAACTTCCTACCATGTCAATATCAGTTCCCCATGAATGGGCTCAATTTATTAGAACAATCCCTTCACTTACTGACTCAGTGTATGAGATGGAACAACATGAGTTTTTTAACTTCAAAGCATTGGGTGTAGGACCTGGATGCTCATTTGTTAAGCGAAAGAAGAACTGTGAAAAGGAACCGTTTTTGTCGTCCAAAATAGTCCATTTGATGGTAAAGAAAGAAGCGCCCGGTATTTTGTATTACAAAACTCGGTTTGAAGAGACGAACTTCAAATCTGTTAATTTCAACAGAAACGCAAGATCTGTAAAATCCAAAACAAGTCTCAAAGTAATAACTGGTCAGCTTTTGGCGGTAGATAAGAAGAAACATGATAATTTACAGGAGTTACTTCAGTGGGTGCCCACAATTTATCATGATTTTTATAAAAACATAAAAGTGAAAAATAATGACAACAGCGATCCAGATGATAGTGATGACGACCAGTAGTAATGTTTTTTTTATTTCTGTTTCTGCTGTTCTCTTTGTTAATATTTAATTTTTTATCATGTATTATCGAAAGTGCATGTTTTAGTTTTGACTTCAGAAATTTTTTTGAGAGTTTTTTTATTTTTTAATGAAATACACAATTGAAAAGACTTGTGTCCGTTTTTAATGTCTAACGAATAAAAATTTCAAAAAGTCGGTTGTCCATAATTATTCAATTACTATTACAAAATTATTATTTTTTCAAAATATTGTCAATAATGCTTCTTGATGACTATGATATCTGACCCATTACAAAATATTTTTCAGATTAGGCAAAAATTGAGAAAGATAGACCATATATTAGGTTGAGTATCGAAATGAGTACCACTTTATTTGGCCCTCCTTTAAAATTTGCAGAATGTGACAACCGCCCTTTCAATTCTAAGGTCCAGATTTACTTTATCCACCTGCAGGTGGTTTCATCAACGCTTCTTTTGGCCGCTGAGACCATACTTTCGAATGATGTATTGTCAAAGGCTCCTTCGATGCCTAGAAAAGTGCATAGTGCTATTTCTTTTTTCGCCAGAGTATCCTCCAGCCTTGACACCAATTGGTGCAGGGCCGTCTCGAACGATTTTCCTGTTAGATAGGCATGCTGGTTCATATGGAAAGGCCGGTCTATGAGAGCTGCCTCCAGTATGTCCCTGTCTATCAGTTTTTCTAGTCCTTTCAGGAGAAAGGATGATAGGCTTATTGGTTCAAACTATGGCGACTGCAAACATTTTTCTGATGGTCCGCGAGAAAGTGCTAAGAATCGCACGTAAAAAGGTGAGGCCTCGTTAATCCTTGGCTCGCACAAGTTTCGACTTCTGAGGGTTGTCGTTCTTAAGGGGACGACAGCTGGTTAACGGAAAAACAATTTTTTATCAATCAATTGTGTTGACAACAATGAAAAAATACCCGATTTCGCGAAAAATGTACTAAAGCATATTTTTTCACGAAAAATGTCATAGCATGAGTGTGTCTGTCTGGCTAAATGTTTGTTTTCGTATTTACTAATCAGCAAAACTTCAAATGTCACTTTTTATATACGGAGGATATTTATTACCAGAGTGATTCATACATCTTTGTTAATGAAAGTACATCGTCGGCAACTGAACGCTGTACGAAAAAACAACACTCAATAGTACGTCTGCAGTTGTTTAAAAAACGAAGAACAAAAAAGTTTACGGTCTACTTGAATCCGATGCGCTCCATAAACAGGTCGTTAAATTGCCTCTACGATTGTGACTTGGCAAAATAAAGGCGTGAATGTTTAAAATGGAATGAAAATGTGTGAAGCCACAAATTCATTCTTTGGAAAATTAGTAGGTGTAGCGTGTAGCGATCATAATATATAGAAGCAATCTTCATTGCAATCCTTTTCTGAAATTTAGATAATCACTCGATATTATAAGTGATTATAAGTATATTATTATGCAGCCATTGTATATAAAAGGGTATTTAACAAGTGTAGTGGTGGGGACGGTCAATCCAAGACTGACGAGTGGAATATATTGAGCAGCATTTGATGAGTTTGAGTTTGTACTTATTGATCAGACAAACAGTTTTCAGAATAAACATTGAAATTGCAAATAGTCCCTGCAACTATTTTATTTTACATAGGTATCGATTTTATTTTACATAGGTATCGACTTTGCTCTCTTTTGCAGCACAAAAACGGTGTGAAGTTGGGTTTTATACAGACTCCACAGATTGGAATTCCATATCGTAAGAGTGATTCTAGATTCTACTAACGAGTGGTATAGTTGTCGTCAAACATATAAGATAAATAAAAAAGGCGCAAAAAATGGTCGATTAGCACGAAATTGATTCCTGTGCCGCCGACCAGGGTCGGACTAGTACATATGCAACTAAATATTTGGTGAGTGCAGATTAATCAAGTTAATTCAACAAAAGCACTGTAACTTTTGTATTCAGAATAATCCATTTTTATAATTATTAATATTCTTAGATCAGGGAAACAACTGCCCCGTCAAAATCTAACTTGCTAATAGCTGCGCGTAGCGCATACAGCTGTGATTTCTATTATAACTACGCCCGACCCTGCATAGAAAAAACATACCTAATTGCTGTACAGGCCTTTACATCTTCCGCGCCAAGTGTTACGTGGGGGCGATAGGTGGAATAATTTGATTAATGTTAGAGATAGTTTTATTTATTGATTTATTGCAATTTTTGTCTAGAAAACTGTGTTGGGTTATTGACAAAATAGGAATTGATTTCCTGGATTGATTTCAGGATATGAAAGAACATTCAGTTTTATGCAAGAAATAAATGAAGGGTCCAGTGGAAAAACGATGAGGTTCCTCTTTTTAAAAAGTTGAGAAAAGCGAAATCTAATGTGAGAGTGTTATCGTTTTTACACTGTGCTACCTACTTTCGACCGCAGTTTTTTATGGAATGTCATTGTTTGTCCACAGTAAGATTTGGTATGTTGATACTGTGAGCTATAAGCTAACAGATGCCGCTAAAATGTCGATTTCGGAAAAAATGGAACCTCATCGTTTTTTCCACTGGACCCTTCAAATATGATTACTAAAACTTGATAGAAATCACCGACAAAAATCGAGAAAACCATATTCGTCACCAAAATTTAATGTAATTGTGTCGGATGAAAAGTCCGTTCAAAACACCCATATGATCAATACAATTTTTTAATTTTAGCACAATTGATCATTGACATACCATACTGAGAGCTTCCATCAGAAAAATTCACACATGGTGCAAACCATCTATTAGAAAATCTTCAACCGCGAAAGTATTATTCCAGTTCAAAGTGAAGTAATTTTTAGCAAAAAAATCTGTATAAATAATGATAACGTGTTCATATAAATAAAACACAGGGCGATTAATTGGAAAGTTGAATTTATTTTCATGGAAAACCATGTTGATATATGCACTTAATTGAGAATTCTCTTCTCTAGATTATTTTTAAATTATCTGAACAAAAACATCTGAATTCCTGGCAATCCAGATGTTGAGTCGTGAAGAATGCAGTACTGAATGAACACTCTGTATATACGATAATGTTTTAAATTTTTTTCATTGTTAATCTTTTTGTTGAATAACTTTTTAATGAATGATAAATAGAATCATTATACTGCATATATTTTTTAAATTGTATCTTAGTATCGATCTCTAGTATACTCGTTTATCTGAATAAAAAGAATCAATTAATCCTCTCTCAATACTGAATTTGATGCAATTGAAAAATTTTCTACCAATGGCGAATTTACCTATAAATTTCAAACTCTTGCGCCACTTGCCCCCAACATTATGTGGCCCTTTCAACAGAGGTGGACAAGATAAGGCCATTTTTGCGTCTTTTTTCATTTATCTTATATATTTGACGACAACTATATACTGTTTTGGCAGCGCTTATTCCCAGTTCTTTCGATGTGACCCTCACTTCATAACAGCTAGACGATAATTTCATATCAAGATTCTTCAGTGATCCTTGAATCTCAGCTTTCAATCAAGCATTACCGATCCCTGGGGAACTCCGCAGTTAGTACTGGCTAGAGATGAAGAAGTTGTCGTTTTCTTTCAGTTAGGTGAGATTGAAGTGCCATTTATGCCATAGTGAGATAGTTTCCTCAACAGATAAACACAGTCAAAGGCTTTAATAAAATCACGGAACACTGCTGTGACCACTTCATGTCCGTTCAAAGAGCTGTAAACTTCGTTTAGGAAAGAAAATGTTGCATCGTGAGTATGTTTCTTTGGTTGGAATCCGAACAGAGCATTGCTTATCGAATTATTCTCGTCTAAAAATTCAGTTCGATAAGTATTTCAATAATTTAATGATAATGATGATATCTCTGGTTTTTCGAAGGAACTGGAAATGGGTTTCCTCTTTGTCAGCTTTACCATACCATAAAAAATTATCTTAACAATTTCTAACTTCTCCGATATATATCTCACATTTTTTACATTCTGAAGCTATTGTATGCAAGTCATAAAATGAAAAACTATTCAACTTACATCTAGTCAAGATACTTTTTTTAATAGTGTCGTACCTAACAGCATGTTACTTTCGTTCGTTCCCTGTATATTACCTAGCCCATTACTCAAGGTGAGGAGTACAGTGGGGTGATGGAGCGGAATTTCACGACCTCAATCTTCAAAGGATAAAACAGTTTTATAGCTATCTATTTCCAGGCGAATTGGCTCGAAGATATTTTATGAACTTTTAATTATACTTGAGCACGTTTTACTATATAGAATGTGAAAACGCCAACATCTAGCCGCTAAAAGCTGTTTCCTCGTGAAATGTTGAAATGCATTTATTGACGTGTTAGATTTTATGTTATTGGAATCTCTGTGCATTCCATACAAGGGTATCCAAGATTCGGAAAGTCCTTCAAAACTTTCTTGTGTGTAATGTGTATATTGTGCATATTCGGTTTCTAATAAGTCATCTTGACAATACTGTACTATACTTCTCAATTTAAAGCTTGTACGGATCAAGAACTGGCTTCAGTTGAACTACTCTCAAATCTCACAATTGCATGACTGAATATAGGAAATATACGATGATATATTGAAAAATGCTTAGCCTACTGTAGAACCAAACAAAATTTCAATGTCAAAATATTTTATTACTCAACATATTCTCCTCTTAATTGGATACATTTATTACAGCGAACCTGCAACGTCTCTAGACCTTTCAAAAACAATGTTTCTTCCTGCTCTGCAATTTTTCTCATGTCCAAATTGACGTGAACTATATGATGAACGCTTTCGTATGAAATATTCAGTTTTAGCCCATTTCGACGGTCTGCTAAAATCATGTTATGAACTGCATCGATATTTTCGGGGACTGACACAGAAACTGGCCTTCCCGATCGGTCATCATCTTCAATGGAAAATTTACCTCTTTTGAAGCTTGCAGTCCAATTTTCACGGTCGCATACGAAGGACATTGATCACCAAAGGGTTTTAAGCATATCTTCGTAAATCTGCTTACCTCTTAACCCTTTTAAATACAGGTACTTGATGATGGCTCCAATTTTTCGATTTTCACAATTTCGGTGGACATATTTTTTCTTTTGATTTATGGTAACTCTGGGACACTTCTAATAAGTTATTGTTCGAAGAAGACAGAAATCTTTGGGAGATCGTTTGCTAACGAACAGTCGTTACCGACCGATGATGAACCCTTTACTCCCATAAACACCTAACTATGTAGGCTTATTATGGCAAGAATCTGTCAGAAAACAACTACTCCCCTGGCTAAGACCACGACGGGTATTGAATTAAATCTAACAGCTACTTGTGCAACGTTCCTCAAAACATCAGAGGACGCAATTGCAAGTGCCCTTTATGACCAACCAGCAGAATTATGTTTTGATTTGGACGGGGTGACAACCTGCAGACTAGTTTCGAGGTTGCTGCCTCTCATCAGTGCAAGGGCAGGTCAACACAGACGGCACTGAAGCCATCTGTTCCCCGTCCAAACCAATACACACTCCGCTGATTAGTCAATTCTGGTTCACGAGATGAAAGCAGTTTCTAGGCCGCTTCATCTAGCGAGCAGAGAAAGACACTCCGAATCTCCGGGTTGAGAGATTTAATCGAAGAAGACAGAAATCTTTGGGAGATCGTTTGCTAACGAACAGTCGTTACCGACCGATGATGAACCCTTTACTCCCATAAACACCTAACTATGTAGGCTTATTATGGCAAGAATCTGTCAGAAAACAACTACTCCCCTGGCTAAGACCACGACGGGTATTGAATTAAATGCGTGTTGACCTGCCCTTGCACTGATGAGAGGCAACAACCTCGAAACTAGTCTGCAGGTGGTCACCCCGTCCAAATCAAAAACATAATTCTGCTGGTTGGTCATAGAGGGCACTTGCAATTGCGTCCTCTGATGTTTTGAGGAACGTTGCACAAGTAGCTGTTAGATTTAATTCAATACCCGTCGTGGTCTTAGCCAGGGGAGTAGTTGTTTTCTGACAGATTCTTGCCATAATAAGCTTACATAGTTAGGTGTTTATGGGAGTAAAGGGTTCATCATCGGTCGGTAACGACTGTTCGTTAGCAAGTTATTGTTCGTTGCTATGGTAACGCAATATTTTGTTAATGCAGGGAACTGGTCTAGGCTAACTAGATATCAATACATCCTCGTAAGTTCTCGTACAATTAGGAAATTCGTACACTACAATAAGGATTTTCGACGTTATGATCTGGAAGAATAATTAGCATTTCAAGATATTTACCGGAAGGAGGCAATTGTTTTGACAAAAAAATGCAACCATCTACAAAATCGACATTTTCTGAATGAATTTGCTTGATTCCACATTTTTGTAATATTCTCAGGCGATCAAATGATAAAATGCAGCATTCTATATAGAAATAAATCGAAAGTTCCCAATTTTTTTTCAATTTTCTATTTTTCGAAAAATCGCAAAATTCCCTCAGAAGTATCTTGACAAGCTGATTTCGAATGTCAATTCAGAAATTGAATCCGACAAGAGGGTTACTGGAAAAAAGTAATTGTTTCGAGGAAGAATTGCAACCATCTACAAAATCGACATTTTCTAAATGAATTAGCATTTCAATTTGAAAAACAACTATATTTTCGGATTCAGAAGGAAATTTTATATAAGATCAGGTACTTCTACTTCAGAAGATGGAGAGATATGGTGTGACAGAAAACCCAAAAGGTAGTTATTCAGAATAATGTTAGTCAGTCATCAACTATTGAGCAAGGCGTACCTCAAGGTTCAATACTTGGCCCCTTACTTTTCCTCATATATGCCAATGACCTGATGCATTACTTCAGTAGTCTCACAGCAATTCATGCAGTTGCCTATGCAGATGACACCAAATTCCTCATCAAAGATCGTAATGTGTTAGATCTCACAGAAAAAACACAAATTGTGTATCCCTTTGAGGCTGAAATTAATTCGAAAATTTTAAAAGTGAAAAATAATGAGAATTTACTATAGAAACGTTCATTAACATAAGCTTCAGTGGAAATAAAACTTAAACAAACAAAAAATAAACAAATTATCCTGCAGGATGTGGTTACTACTGCTAACCACTAGCAACTAAATCATGCATAATTGCAAATTTGCTACTTAACAAATGCCTCAAAATTATTATTTTTTGTTTACAATGAACTGAAACTTAATTATTCTTTCATTTTGAATGAAACAACGCAAAACAGTACCTGTCTTTATTTAGGAAGAACCCAACGTTAAACATTTCCAAATTTTGGGCTCAAAACGCCATCAATTCGACATGATATAAATGTAACTAAAGACTACCAAAACTCGTTGCAATCGGCAAGAAGAATAAAAATGATGCGTAGGCAACACAATAAACACTGTGGCTACAATGTAAAACCGGTAGGAAAATAAAAGTATGGCTATTAGTAATGTGGTTTTCACTGATAACCAGTAGTCGTCAAAGGGTTATGAGAGGGCGGTAACTTGGGCTGATAAAAATCACTTGGCATTGAACATCACCAAAACCAAATTTAAAAAAATTTCATTGAACAATATCCCTGAAGACTTCAGTATTTTTGAGAATGAGGAGTTACATGTTGAAAGTTGCTCAACAACAATGATGCTAGGCCTCACGCTGGACTATAAACTCACATGGACCCCTCATATTGATACTCTTTGCAATAGATTTAGGAAGAATTGTTACGCACTGAGGTTTATGTCTAGACTTTGTAGAAAATAGGTTTTGCTGAATCTGTATTACGAAAAAATCCGCTGTCAACTGCAGAGAGGGTTTTCATTCTACAAAAGCAGGCTATCAGAATCATTGCTGAAATCGGGTGAAGGCAATCATGCAGAAATACATTCAACCAACTCCGAATACTTACAGACGCGAGTATTTATATTTATAAACTATGCATACATATTTATAAGAACAGGCCGAACTTCACATCTAATCAGCATCAAAACTCGACTCGCTCAAAAAACTTGTTATCCAACATGCACAGAACCACCCCATACCAAAAAAGTTTTCTCTTCCTTGGATTAAAGCTAGATGAATCGGTTAAGAACTCACCTAATTTAACAATTTTCAAATCAAGATTGAAAACTGCTCTTATACGAAAAAATTGCACACCCTCGACGAATTCTAGGTTTATATTGTCCCATTTCATTAGTAATTTTATTTGTGATATAAGAAAGTCTGTTTAACTGTGAAGTCGTTTTGGTTATTCTTGCCTCTGCATACATATTTTTTATTTCTACCATATTTTCGTTTCAAATGTATGCATGTGTTGTGTATGTACGTATACATTTATATTTATCATTATGTGACGTCTTCCTTGTTATTGTGTTATTTTTTAACTATTTTCATGCGATAAAAGTCGAAAAATGTAAATTGAATTTTCCGAAATTTTTTTTTCTTATTTTTTGAAAATTTGCAAACTTTTCTCAGACGTATCTCGACGAGCTGATTCCAAAAATCACCTCAGAAATTTAATTCGTCAAAGGGGTAACTGCAGAAAGGCAAATTTTTTGACGAAAAAATGCATCCAATCATAAAATTAACATTTTCTAAATGAATTGGCATTCTAATTGAAAAAACAAGTATATCTTCGGATTCAGAAGAAAATTTTCTATGTAATATTCGCGGGATTCAACATTTTTTAAATATTCACATAGAAGGAAATCGAATTTTCCGAAAACTTCTATCTTACATTTTTAGTAAAATCTCAAACTTCCCACAGACGTACATCGACTGGCTGATTCCAAATATCATCTAAAAAATTGAATTCTACGAGGGGTAACTGGAAAAAGGCAATTTTTTCGACAAAAAAATGCACTCATCCACAAAATTGACATTTATCAAATAAATTAGTATTTTAATTAAAAAAACAAATACATTTTCGGATTCAGAAGGAAAATTTCTATAAGATGAAGTAATAATAGCGGGATTCCGCAGTTTTGTAATATTTCCTGGCGATAAAATTCGACAAATGCAATATTCTATATAGAAGTGAATCAAATTTTCCGAACATTTCTATTTTTCACTTTTTGAAAAATAATAAACTTCTCAATATCCTTAATTTTCTAAAAATAACTATTACACGATTATCTAGAAGTGTTAAATGTGACAATCCTATTAACTTTTTGCAATTTCCTCCACGCCCCGACCTTTGGCCCTTTTCCTGGGAAGCACGCCCATGCCGAGACAAATTTATTATAACCGGGGAACGAAATAATCTCGTAATTTTATCGAATTCTCATGGTCTGTAATAGCGTAAATCTCTATTAAAAAACGTATTGAACGTTTCAGTCTATAAAGAACGAGTTGCAATCGACCCCGTTTCATTTCGTTATTTATTGGCCACATTCACAACGGATTGCCGTTACGTTTTGTTGATTTATTCGCTGAAAACCGCGGCATGACCGTGAATCCAAAAATTACTGACAAAGAACAGGACCAAATAATAATTTAGTAGAATTCTTCTGGACTTCCATAGTCTAGAAACAAAGAAAATAAATTCGTTGCATGTATTTGAGTCACGACGATTCAACAGTTAACATCTACTGTCGTTATCAAGTGTGTGAATGCGACAAGATATCTCGGATACTAATTATATAGCATGCAACTAATGTACCTGCTATAAAGGTAATTATGATCTTCGTGTGGTCTCTCTCAGGTCATCATTATGTGATACAACGACCTTTTTTCTGACGAGTGTTATTATTGATGACGGTCTTGTCGGCTTTTATTGAAATGAAAATGATTTCAATAAAAACTCTTTGTCAAGACCTGTCAAGACCGGTCATCAATAATAACCCTCGCCAGCAAAAAGGTCGTTGTATCACATTAATTAACATTGACGACCTGAGAGAGACCCCACGAAGATCATAATTACCTTTATGGCAGGTAAATTAGTTGCATGCTATATAATAAGTGTCCGAGATATCTTGTCGCATTCACACACTTGATAACGACGGTAGATGTTAACTGTTGAAACGTCGTGACTCAAAGAAGAAGAATTCTACTAACACTAATATATTGTCAACCACTTTCAACCAAAAAATAATTATTATACTAGAATTCGGATTTTCTTGAACTACAGTGAACAAAGAGTATGTGCTTCTACATTGAAACTCTAAGTCATCAATTTCATTAAAATAACATATGAAGCATGGATTAATAATAGCGAAACTTCTGATGAATATCGAATAGATTCTGGTGTTCCTCAAGGAAATGTCCTTGGTCCACTCATCTTTTTATTGTTCATCAACGACCTTTCTGAATATGAGTGATTGAGAAGAACAACACTTGTGGCAGTGAGTTCCGAAGCCTTGTCGTTCGTTGGAAGATCAATCTCTGCGAAAGAGATGTTTGGCATGACTCCAAAGTGACGACGGGATGTGAAGACTAAGCCCGACGGGTCAGTCTCGATGGGACCGCTAATGGTGGAACGATTGATGATATTTCAGAAGAGAATTGTCCATGAAATTATCTGTAAAATAGTGACAAATCGCGAACCTTTTTGCGGTGTTCCAAAGAAGTGAGCTAGCTTGTAAGCGCAGCATCACCAACGAGACAAATGGCTCTTTTTGTACATAATCTAAAAGTGTCAGTATGGAATCAAAATGGGTTCTTGAGAATCCAGTCTTTCGCAAAGGACCCAGCACCAAATGCATGGGAAAATGGCTTTCAGCCAATTTTGATAATATTTTTGGATATTGTAGTACAAGTCGCTAGAAGTTACACATTCAAGTTTAAATTAGTTTCTATGTCCAGTTTCCGAAATATGAATTTTTGGTATCATAAAAATTGCTTTTTTACCAAAACATAGTAGGGTTCACTTATTCAAAATTATTACTTTTTAGATGATTAGTATCAAAATGAAAGCATTGCTGGTTTGAAAAAAGTCAAATGACATATCGGTAAGACGGTCGTTGAGATAGAAGAAGGTACTTATCATACAGGGTGGGTAAAAAATAGCGACAATTCAGCAAATTTTGCCAATCTTTATCAACGGTCCCATTAGTGAGATTGGGCAGTTTTCATTAGAAAAATCTTTATTGGGATTCTTTTCTTACAACAAAAATATGTTCTCTGAAAGTTTCAACTTTTTACAACACAGTCATTTTCTTTCAAATGTTCGTTTTTTATGTTACATGTTTTTAACAATAGCCACACAAAATAGCCTTATTGAGTCAATAAATCCGCATTGGAGCCAAAACTACACGAAGAAGACTTATAGTTATTGCTCAATATGATTAGCTTCAAAAAGTTACGATCATATTTTATACGGGGGGCATTTAGAAATATTAGTTGAAATTGATTTTGTACGTTATATATGTTTGTTAATTCTTTTTGAATGGATTTATCAATTTGAACCATATTTTCAAGTTAAACATCAAAGTAAATCACCCTACACTCGGGTATAAGTTTTAGCAATTTGCTATGCCTGCTTTTTGTAATAAAAATTAAAATTGATATTGTATAGAAGATATTATCCAATCTTATTTCTTGATGAAAATTCGGTGTCCAGATCCATAAAAATCGTATTCTACACCTCGTAACGATTCCGTGAAAATCTATAAATAGTAATCATGAACCATTTCCGCAGAAACCTATAGTGTTTTGTCAACACAGAATAAACAGGTAATGAACTACTGTTATTTTCAAGTAAATAAAATACTACAGAAATAACGGATTCCTATCAACTGAATGTATATAATTTTTTTTAACAATTAAATATTGGGTGAGTACAAATCTAATTTATAGGGGCTGTTAATCGGGGAGAGTATTCTTCTGCAAAAAAACTACAACAGGGCATAATAAACATCCATTCATCAAGAAATAACATTGAATAATATCTGCAGAATATCAATTTTCATTTATATTTCAAAAACCAGACATAGGAAATTAATAAAACTCAACCAAGTGTGAGGTAATTTACTTTGAGGTATAACCGAAAAATATGATTCAAATTGGCAGATCCATTCAAAAATAATTAACAAACATGTATGTATTACGTACAAAACCGATTTCAACTAATATTTGTGAACGCCCCCCGTATAAAATGTGATCGTAACTTTTTGAAGCAAATCATATTAGGCAATTAAAATAAGTCTTTCTCAAGTAGTTTTGGCTCCAAAGCGGATTCAATGACTCAAAATGGCTGTTTTGTGTGGCTATTGTTAAAAACGTGGTATAAAAAATAAACATTTGAAAATTACGGTGTTGTAAAAAAGTCGAAACATTCAGAGAAAATCTTTTTGTCATAAGAAAAGACTGTTCAAATGGTTCAAATTTGGCTCCCTATGACGTTCAAGTAGTCAAATTGGTTGTATGGCTAGAATATGGTGAAAAACCTAGAAATCGTGGAATGGCAATCACGATCCCACTTAGAAAAAACCAATTACCCTCCTTATGACTCTTCGTGTTGCTAATATCCTCGAACCATTATCTTTGTTGCAATTCAGGTGTTCCTCTAATTCCACCTTTCGCAGCCTCAACATTGCACACTTTTTCATAATTTAGATGCGCAAATGCAAATTTTCTTACACTAATTGTACCTACCAGCTAATTTGTGCGAAACTATGCGTCCAAAAGTGGGCAGTTGCATTCACGCTTTTCTATTGCCTATCATTATGCTAACTGTTTATATAATATTGAAGTGAATTTCCTGAAACAATGTTTAATTTCTATTGGAAACTCTCCGGTAAGTTTTCTCTATTATTGTAATGTCAATCCTTAAGAAATGTACAACTTAATAAAAATGATCGAGAATCAGAACAACGGCAGTCATATGAAAGGGAAAAACAAAGTTACAATAAACACCTCATAGTAACAAAAAATGAATTCAACTCAGATATTATTGAAAATAGTGGAAACAATCTGGGGTATCATTAACCAAAATTTGGAAGAAATTAAATTGAACAATGGAATTGTGACAGATCCAAAGCAGGCAATATTTCGAAATATAATAATGAACCAAATTATAGAATGAAGGAATTTTCTAGATGAAATTATAATACCTATATGCAGTAGTTTCTATTTTGATCCTGTAACAAATCATGAAATAATTAATAGATTTCATCAGCATGAAAAATAAAAAAATGAAGGAGAGATCAAAATTAATGTCAAAATCATAAAAAACGTAGGACCAGTTTACCTGATCAATTTATCAGTGCAAATTGGAATATTTCTTGATGAATTCAAGAAAGGTAAAATCATTCCCATCAATAAAAAATCAGATTGTAGTAGCCTTGAGAACTATTAGACAAATAACTGTATTGAATACCTTCTCAGAAGTAAATGAGCGAGCTTACTACAACAGAATAGTCAACTTTCTTGACCAAAATACAATGCCTCATTCGTGTCGAACCATTTAATACGTACACTCTGTGAATATGTCATTTATGTAGAATCATTTAATATGTTAGTTGTGTTGAAATTATTAAAAAAATGTATTCTTAGTAGTGATTCTTTTTTTTTCTTTCGTTTGGCGTGTATACCCATCTAATGATGGATTTTTAGTTTAATGGACGAAAAATATAAGTCAGCTGCTTTTTCTACATAATTAGAAAGTCCATGGACAGTATTGATTACCTTCTCACAGCTTATGAAAGTAGCGTCATCGGCATAAATTATATCAGTATTTTGTAACTGGTTGTTAATATAAATTGTAAATAAAATAGGGCCCAGAATAGATCCTTGAGGGACATCATAATTGATATTTTTATGTATTAACTTTTGCCTATTTATATCAACAAATTGCTCTCTATTTACATAAGTATGAATCAATGAGCTCTAGCTTGCACCAATGTTGTAATATTGCAATTTTAAATTCATTGAATAATGGTCTACATAATCGAAAGCTTTACTCAAGTCACGAAGGCTTACAGCAACATAATTCCCTTCCTCCATTGCTGCTGTTACTATTTCTACGAACTTAACTAGTGCAAGAGTTGTTGATTCGCCTTGCCTAAAACCGAACTGTTCGGGGGACAGCAGATTGTTCACCTCAAAGTAATAAATTAACCGTTTTTTTATTAGAGGCTCTATTATTTTTGATATAATTGGCACAAGTGTATTGGTCTGCAGTAAGACGTGTCTGCAATTTTTTCTTTTTTATGTAGAGGTAGAACTTTAGAATATTTGAGAATGTTTGGGAATATGCCATGTCTGAAACATTTATTTATAAGATCAACCAATGGGTAAACCATGCTCTCTATAATGACTTTTAACAGGCTGTTACTCATACCAAACATATCCTGTACATTTGCTAGTTTCAAATTATATAGACTATTCCAATCTGACCAATCACAAATCAAAGACAACTTGTATTATCGCGAAAACCCCAGCTGTCTCTCAATTCTGATTGGTCTGCCAGCGTTGGTGTTTTCAACGATGTAACCATAGATGACAAAGCAAAGTTTGACATTTTGACAGATCATAATTGTAAGCGAAAACGTCAAAATGAGTCGCATCGTAACTATATAATAAATTATTATATCGGACAATCTGGAAAGAGCAATTGAAAAAATGAATATCTTCTTGGAAAATATGTATGAATACTTGAATCAAAATAAACTCAAACTTAATATTGCTAAAACAAAATATATGATTCTATCGACCCGTCATAAAATATCATCAATTAACAGATACAGTTTTAACTTACAAATTGCAGGCGAGAAAATTGAGTTTGTAAGTGAATTTAAATACTTAGGGTTTATGCTGGCAATTGTTCTTTCCAAGCTCATTTTGATTGCATCCACAAAAAAAATTCGAAAAAAATGTATTCAATCCAACTCTCAATCATTTCCAAGATTACACTTTACAACTATATAATACAACCCGATTTCGATTATTGTGCCAGTCTACTATATTCATTTGACCAAAACAAGATAAGTGCCCTCCAGAAACTACAAAATCGTGGGATGAGAATCATATTGCAAGTTAATAGATATACAAATATTGCGGTTATGCTGAGTACATTACAGTGGCTCTCTGTTTCTCAACGAAATAGCAATAATTTTCATTTTTAAATGGACACACAACTTGCTCCCATGTTACCTTGGAGAATTTTGTATATATAAACACCAACCCAAGTAGCACACCTATATTGGTAAAATATTGGTACAATATTGTGAACATATTGGCGAAATATTTGGAATGCAATATTGGCGAGAAAAAAAAATGTGAACATTCGTCGATATTGGTCCAATATTACTTGAATAATATTGGCGAAATATTCTTGAACTAATATTGGCCTCAAAATGTTCGGCGATATTGGTACAATATCGCTGATACAATATTCTGACAATATTGGCACAATATTCAAAAGTTATATTGTCGAGAAGTAAAATGTGAACATTTTGCGATATTGGTCGAATATTGTTGGAATATTTTAGAAATAGTTTTGGTGAAATATTCTTGAAGCAATAATGGCCTCAAAATATTTATCGATATTGGTACAATATCATTTGGATATATTGGTGGATGTCAATATACCTTGGTAAATTACTAAATGTCTTCTAGTTGATGAAGGTGACACCAGAGTCTACCGTTTGATCGCCATAACCACTGAGTGAGCTATCTTGAAAACAATTTATGAGAAGTATTTCGTAGGTTTTAGAAAACGTTCTATATGTAGAGCCACCTAGCGGATTTTTATCCAGGTTTGATCATGATATAATTTCAATATGTTTCATTGAATATTCGGCCAATATTCAAATTTCATCTCAATCTATATGTAGGAAACAATATGAAGACAATATTGTTTTAACGATATCGATAAATATTATTGAACCAATATTGACCCAATGTTAATTAATAAGATTTGTTGAATATTGGCGAAATTATATTCAGCCAATGTGTAATCACATTTGGAGATACAATATAGTTTTTATTCCTAGAATTGATATTAGGGGAATATTGGTATTGCGTAATTTATTCTAGATGTTAAAAACGATGTGAAGACAATATTGTTTTATCGATATTGGTAAATATCATTCAACCAATATTGTCTCAATATGAGTTATTACAATTTGTCAAATAAAATGGAAATGATATTCAACCAATATTCTAACAAACTTGGAAATACAATATAGTGTTTTTCCTCTATAATCGATATGACTGGAATATTTGGATTGCAATATTTATTCTAGATGTGGAAAACAATATATAACCAATATGGTATTATCGATATTGGTAGAAATTATTCAACCAATATTGACCCAATATTTCGTGTGATAATCTACATTCAAAACTATTTCAACCAATAATCCACCAATATTATTAACATAATATTATTTTTTGAATATTCACCCATATTAGACCAATATTGATTTTTCATTTACAATATAACTATATTGGCCCAATATGGAACCAAGATTCAGCCGATATGATGTGCTACCTGGGAAGTTCATAAATATCTAACAAGAGCAAGTACTTCTCAACAATTTCACCTGCCTAGGACTCATCTCTCCAATACGATGAGATCTTTACTCTATAAGGGACTGAATGAATACAATAAACTGCCTAAAGCTTTGAGAGAGTCTACAACTATTTTTGTATTCAAAAAGAAACTAATAGAGCTTATAAAGTCTCGTGGGTAAAGTATTTTGCGTGCATTTTTTATTAATTTTTTTTGTTAAATTCTTTGCTGAAACTTTTATCATTATTTATATTCAGATGATACTAGGGAGAAAAAGTGCCACTTTCAACCCTACAACTAGGTAGGAGAAGTAAATTTTCAAAGGAGGTGTTAGAAAAATATTATTTCTTCTCAGTAAGTCTCCGTTTGTGAACAGCCAATAAATTCTGTCCTATTAAACGTCAACCCAGAAACATCCTGTGGACGATAACGCGTCTGCACCGTGGTCAACGTTCGCATAACCATAAACTCGAGCTCCGCGGTCTAACAACCCGGCAAAAAACGCGAGATACTGCAACTCATTAGCCGATGGTCCATTTAGCGATGCTGCGTTTGGACAAAGACGCCGCGGAGGGAGCGGGGAGCGGCTGAAAACCTTTCATCAAATTAACCATCGGCGTAGCTCACTTCCCGTGAGCAGAGATTTCGGCGAGATAAGTCGAATTAGAAAGCTCGCTGAGATCTGCGGATGTGGTTTCACGAGCTGAGAGAACTGATTCATTAGACTTTAATCAAAACGAGGCGTTTCAGGATACTAATAATAATGTTTAGTTACGTAAATGCAGGGACAAAGTTACAATGGTATGAATAAAATTGTAAATAAATAAACAGTGTATCACAGAAGCAAAGATGCTTGTTAGTGATTTATGTACAATAGAATAACATGACTACATATACCGGGTGACCACGGGGTGAGGTACGCCCCCCAATTTTTCTATAGTTTTGAAGATACAGGTTTCAAATTTGGCACGTCGATATATTACTCAAATACGCATATTTTGACTCCATAACCGAAAATTCACCACTTCCGGTTTAACCGGAAGTGACCCCAAACTTTTTTTTTTAAATGACACCCTGTACAATTTTTTTCATTATCAGGAAGAACACGCAATTTGTGATAACACTGTTCTCCAAAATTGAAAATCGGTTGAAAAATGGCGGAGATACAGTTGATTGTTCAATCGAACAAAGTTGGCCATGAACATCAAACTCAAATCATCACAACTGACGAACGGCGTCAGCATTTACGAGAGGAAGGTCCGAGGTAAGATACAGCTGAAAATTGAGCTTCCCATGTAATTGCAGCAACCATATTTCCCATCAATTATCAAACATTTCCTCAAAACGGATTAGTACCCATAAAGAAAGGCTCACAACTGCCATTTCTCAAATAGCAATATACTCTTTTCACATTGTTATGTTGAAAGATGATGAATTATCAGATTACTCGAATGAAAAGATTTGAAGAATTCCGAAAGGAACCAGAAATACAATACCAAAAATTGGGGGCGTACCTCACCTCGTGGTCACCCGGTATAAGTATAACATTAGTTAAATAAATTTAAAATAATGAAAGTGACTTACAAATAACAATTTAAAATTTGAAGACATCAAGAATAAAGACATATACATACATACAATAAAGATATACACAATATTTATGAATTTAATATATTTCCTTCTAATTCTGAATGCTAGTTGGAACTTGGATATAGTGGAGAGGTAGTCTTGACTGACTAGTTAAAGAAAAACTGGTAAAATTCTTGAGGATGCATGAAGCTTAGTCGGAAACTTGGTGGAAGTTTGGCTTTAAGCCTGGTTTTCATCACTGAAGTAAGGTTTTTCGATAATTTTTGTCTCTCTTTCAGATTTCGCTTTTGTAATGTCAGGTCTTTAAAGCTGGAACTAATCCCTTCAGTTTTCCCGAATGAGACTGAAATCTGTAATAATTTTGTTGGGACTTTTGGCATTGAGCCCAGTCTTCACCTTTGAAGTAGGGTTCGGTACTTGGTCCGTATTGCGGATTTGGGGTTTTTTGGGTTGCTCACACTGCTGGTAGTACTTGGTTGGTAATACTGTTTGCTCGTTTGAAATATTGTCATCCTTCAAAATTGAACTTGCCCTCTCTCTCAGGTTGAAATCTCTGTCTGCAGACGCACCATGTGTGCCGGAGAAAATATAAATTTTTTTTAAATATTGTAATGTTGCAAATAACTAATATGAATTTTTATCGATGTGTCCAAGTCTAAGTGACTATGAAGATATTAATGTTTTTTGTTGTGCACGTTGACTTTTACTTCTAACCTCAAGTTGTAAGTAATGAATTTATTTGTTTTTACCCACCATTTTGTACAACATCCAAAATTTCGTTTTATAGATCTGTCCCGATGAAGGAATAAAATTTTTCCGAAAGCTTGACAATATAACAAAGAGTTTTCTTTGACAAAGCCCAGTGATTTGACTGCATCCTCAAGAATTTTACCAGTGTTTCTATATATATATATATATATATATATATATATATATATATATATATATACAGGGTGTCAATTTGAAAACTTCCCACCCTTAATATCTTCCTTCCAGTAAACAATATGAGTAATCGAAAAAACAGGTCAATTTTATTGTCAAGGGGGACACTTTCAAGGACTATTTGTAGCCCTCGTGGTTCAACCCCCTAGGAGGGGTAGATGTTACTCTTAGAATTTTAAATGGGAAGGGGGGTCAAGTGGCACATCATTTTGATGGGCGTTCAATTCTTGTTCCAATGGTACTAAGCCCAGTGATTTGACTGCATCCTCAAGAATTTTTCCAGTTTTTCTATATATATATATATATATATATATATATATATATATATATATATATATATATATATGTATATTATATTCAATTATGATTCGAAGAGTTGGGAAAACAGTTTTCTCCCATTTTCATATAAATATATTTTTATTCTCCTTTTGAAATTAATTATATTGGAATATTTTTTTATTTCTTCATGCAACGTATTATAATTTTTTATCGAGATATAAGAATAAGCTCTTTGTGTTATCGATTTTGTAACATGTGGGAGAATGTGCTTATTTCGATTGCGTGTGTTGTACTCATGATTAGGAATCTCAGTTTTAGTTTTATTTTTCTGGGAGTGGTATCTCGTATTAACACAAAGGTAGAATAATTGCTTCATATCCATAACTTTCAGTTGTTTTTTGAGGCTGGCGGAATTGTATCTGGGATTTTTTTGCAGAATTAGTTTCAAAAATCGTCTTTGTAATACTTCTAATCGTTTCAGATGTGTTTTGAGCGCCCCCCCCCCAAACTATAATACCATAGCGGATATGGCTTTCTACGAGTGAGAACTATATTATTCTCATTCCTGGGATAGGTAGGTAGTTGTTCAAGTATTTAAATTTATATAAGATGGTTTGGAGTTTTCTGATAACATATTTGATATGGTACTCCCATTTAAGGTGTGTGTCTAGATATATTCCTAAGTATTTGGTTACAGATACAGAGTCTAACTTTTTTCATCTATATTTATTTCGAGCTGTTTGAATGAAGGAACGCCTGATTTATTACAGCTGAAAGGTGCAAAATTGGTTTTTTCAAAATTCACCGTTAATAATCTGTCATCAAACCAAACTTTAATACATTTATATTATTGTTCTCTGTTGTTTTTTAGTTCCTGCCATGTTTAAGCCTGGTAAAAAATAGCAGTATCATCAGCATATCCTATGATGTCACTTTTACTCTCAATTGATAACAAGTCATTTACATATAGGTTAAACAACACTGTACCTAGAACTGTACCTTGGGGTATTCCATACTGTGTAGTTTGTGAGCTACTTGACGCATCACCTATTTTCACTATCTGGGTCCTATCATATAAATAGCTCTTCATAAGCTTGTTACAATTTCCCCTTATTCCTATTCTTTCATGTGTTTCCAAGAGTATCGAATGCCTTCCTCAGGTCAATGAATAGACATAAGCAAGGGTTTCCTATTTCAAGAGCTTGGTGAATATTTTCTGTTATATATAGGATTGCATCTTCTGTGGATTATTTTTTCTCGGAAGCCAAATTGTTTGAGAGATAAAAAATCTAAATTTATTTATGAAAGATAAAAGTCTTTTTTTCAGTAGTTTTTCGAATACTTTGGATAGATGTGTAATCAGTGAAATGGGTCTATAATTGGTAACTATAGATTTAACCCCATTTTTGTATATTGGAATGACAATCGAGTCTTTGGAAATAGTAGGCCATATTCCCCTGTCTAAACATTTGTTTAAAATATAGGTAAGAGGAATAACAATATTATCTACCATCTGCTTGACTGTTTCAGCTAAAATTTGATCCTCACCTACAGATTTTTTGTTTTTTGAGCTCTTTAATGAAGCTTTTCTATAAGTTCCTTAGGTTTATTTTATATCTTGAATCGTTTTTGCATCGTTTCTTTAAAAAGAATTTTGGATTCGAATGATTGAATGATGTCTGACATGTGCTCACCTCTTTCTTACCTCTTTTTTAATCGCTATATCAATAATTATCAATATGCGAAATATTCATCCAAGGAAGAAAACAATGCATTTTGCATTTAGTCCGCCGCAGTTTGCGGTAGCATTTGATCTCCAAATATCAAAGGCCTGACGAGGAATGCGGTGACGCAAGTCACATTTTTTATTTGGTAAACTTTATCATAATTACAAATAGGCCGGGTTGAAAAGCAGGTGCGTTTGGAATTCCAGGCGGCATGGACGCGTTCAAGGCCAATTTTACTATAACGTAAATGGGCAATGAGTTGGAGTGAGACGCTATTAGATTTTTTTTAATATTAGACTCCATACCTCTATCGCTCGCGATTCCTACTTCCCTCTTTACAACACAAATTTACTTTGACCTTTTTCAGAAGGTAAACCCCTTCTTAAAACATCTTCACGTACTTCTGGGATAATACTAAGTCCAAAGTATACAAAAATCGATCTAAATCTATTGGAAGTTGTCGATAGAACATAAATTCAATCGCCGCAGTTGGACCGCACTGAAAACCCATAAATTACCAAAACTATAGTCAGACCTAATTACCAACTATCGCTACCGCCCGATGCTACCTCACAGGTCCCAAGAGAGCTAATAATAATAAAAGCATGCACCGCCCGAGAAGGAAACTGAAAACCTGTCATTAAATCTCTCAATAAGCGTCACTCACATCCAAGTGCCGTTTAAGTGCGGCCTCCGTGCCGCTCCTGTCGAATTTATGGAGAAGATGCTCAGCACGAAGTAGTAGAAAAACGGCATCGCACTAGATTTTCTCCTGAATTTCTCCGGCAACTGCATTTTTCTGAAACAAAAACGGACTCGTTACTTTTAACGATACGACTGGGATTTTTTTTATTGTTGCGACATACTTTCAAACACATAATAGACAATGCAACGGAGTTTAATAGTAATAATAATAATTATTTCGCTTGTTAAAAAGTGCATAAAAAAGGCCACTTTGAAAAGTTAACAAATTTTGATCTTGTATTATTAGTAAAGTGCCACAATAATCTATAATAGTAATTTTTTCTAAAATAATTGAGATGCTATTGAAAGTCAGATTATTGGACTATTTCGAAGGGTTCAAACTCAATGACATATTACGGCTAGACTCCGTTATTTACATTTCGAATTTTGGTCACATTCTAAGCACAATTTTTATTGCAGCTTGTTCCGCGGAAAATATTTGCCAATCAACCCAAAATTCGGCAAAGCTAAGTTTCTGCTGTGTTATCTGCTTATTTACAATGTATACAGAGTCGGACTGGGACCATTTGGCCCACGTGGCAGGGAACTATTTGGAACAACACTTTCCCATTGAAAAAAAAATTATTTATAACAAGTTTTAGCCTACCACTTCCCCATTAAAAAATTTATTTATAATGAGTTTGGACCTCCATCATTTGCCAACTTTTATTAATAAAACTACTAAATTACAAAAATTAATTTTTAAATTGAAGTAAAGTAAAATAACAAACAAAATATAAAAAAGGTAATTCAATTAAAACAAAAGTAAAAGCTTCATAGGATTTCAAAAAAAATGTAAATATTTGTAATATTTAAAAATAAAAGCGATAAGTAGGAAGTAGGAAGAGAAAATAAAATAATTTCAATAGCTGTAAAATATAGAGACCACTACAACAAAAGTTTGCTTCTAGGGGTTTTGTATGGTACACAAAAAATACACGAACATCAATCTTTCTTCCTATGGTAAAACCAAGCAACTTTTAGGAGTTACTAGAAAATTAAAAAATTATAAAACTGAAAGTAGAAGTTGAATTAAAAAAATCGTGGCATTCGACTTTGACATCATAGAATGGGTCAAAATTCAAAATATTCGCGAAAGCTTCATGAACATTCCACATATTAAATACAATTCAGAACCTAATATCTCCAGTTACTACTTTTTACCAAGGGACGGCAGAAATATGTCATATGTCTACACTTAAAAGTTTACTTAATTATAAACTGGAATTGAGAGATACTACCAAATAAGTGTTATATGGCTTCGAGAGATTTTAAAAGATTTTGCTACTTGTAGCAAGTTCAGTTATTTCTGTGTTATTTATTATCAATATTTTGAAGCAAATCTCTTTCAATGTTTAATACTAGCAATGATTTCAACAGATCATCACCTAACGCAGATCCTGATCGAGTTTTAATTAATTTTAATTTTGAAAATACCCTCTCAAAGTTTAGCGGTGACGACGGCGCGGGGAGCGAGGGGCTGAGCTGAGCAGAGCCAGGCCGGCGATAAATAATATTTTTATTTTTACTTCGAATTGAGGGCCATATAAACCCATGAAAAAATTAACGGCAAGGATAAAAATTCTGAATAAAAATCGAGTTATTTTGTCATCCAAATTGAGGTTAGAAGAAAATCTGATGAACAGTTTTCGAGGAAGAAATAAAAACATAATTTTCTGAGGTTTTTTAAGTTTTCCCAAAAACCGTTCATCAGATTCTATTTCAAATATCATGACATATCAATGTCAAAGTAAAGGATTATCACGATTTTTTTCAGAATTTTTTACTTCAAAAAATTCTGAAAATCTTGTTATATAATCAAAGACAATTGAGAAGAATAGCTTTTGCAAGAAATATTCATATAAAATTTAAAATACTGAACATTGAGGAATTATTCATACTATTTTTCAGAAATAAAATCAAACGATTTATATTTTCAATAATGATTTTCAAAACCTTTGACAAAAAACGGTAAATTGCTCCAGTAAGTGATTCCTCTGTAGCACATGAACGGAAAGACAAAAACAGTTCTGCTACTGTCCACAAGGTATTGCACAGAATTATTGTCACTGTCATAATTATTACTGTACAGCGTTGCCAATAGTTCTAGACAGCTGTAACCGATGTAATTTGTTTAATTTTTCGAAAATGAAAGTAACGTCGATAGGGGTTTGTCAGTTTATCAGTTGGATGTTGGATTGGTCCGCCTAAAGCCATGGAGTCCTTGGACACAATTGAAGAAGTATGTAAGTAATAAGTTTCGTTTTTTGCGATTTAAAATATCATTGTATCAGAATTGAAAAATAATAATAATAACCATAATAGCGTCTTTATTGTCCATTCCAGTTGTTTTTAAATAACTTTATATTATATACATAAAAAAATAACAGGATAATAGGCAGAGTTTAGCTTACAAAGTGCTAAAAGCAAATCTAATCCAAGCAAGATCAAGGGCGGACTGACTATATCTATAACAAACCCATGGGCACTGCAACCCCGAATATCAGAAAAACAAACGAAATGAATACAATAAATAATATACAGGTGAACCGGAAAAAAGGGCAATACCAAAGATTCCCAAGATCTCCTTCCACAGGAAAACCGACCGATATTTCGTAGACCACTGAACAATAAGCCTGTACGAAGAGCTGGAAAAAAAAAGAAAAGAAAGAACTTTGAAAAAGTAGCTCAAAAAAATAACAATAAACTCATAATTCCGAAAAACAATAAAATAAACCCAAATTACAAACGGTAGAAAAGGTATGAATACAATCGTTACTAGAAGATGGCGTCTCACCTTTCCTCTCACAAACCCCCTTGACAATATAGCTACATAATGCATTGAACCACATTACCACAAGTAATACCAGATAATGATTAATAATCCTCTGAGCTATTTCGCAGTACTCCGAATAATGTTGAGATTTGGCACCAATGCATTTGCAGTAGGGTTGACCGTTGAATATTCGGTAGATATTCTAGCAGAAAACTGAAATTTATTTGAAAATTTTATGAAAGATCGCTGTCACTATGGTAAGAAAAATATATCTTGTCAGTGCCATCTTACAGTTCAGAAACGCGAAATATTTGACTTTATATGAACCTTAACGATTACTATCAACTCGAAAATGATAAGGGATAAGGGTCAATGATCTGTGGAAGTGTATACCATTTAGTTGTGTTTTGGGTATTTGGCCCCACATTTTGCTTTTGGCCCCCCACATTTTCTAAGGTTGGCCCAAGCGGCAACTGCCGCCCTGTCCAGTCCGACCCTGAATGTAAATATGCGGATAATTGCCGCGAAATAAGCGGCAGTAAAACAGGTCCTTAGAATATGACTCTATGTTGACCGCAGCTATTGATGTAAATAACGCAGTCTGTTCGTAATATGTCTATGTTCAAACTCTTTCACTCTGCCTAATTTGGCGTTCGTAGTAATAAATCTACAAAAAAGCACTCCTTGAAATCTTGGAAAGCATAGTCGAGGATTTGGAAGGTCATGAACATTCATTATTGACCATGTGTGACCTCTCAAAGGCCTTCGACTGTGTTTCTCATGAGCTCTTGTTAGAAAAACTTGCATTTTATGGCATAAGAGGCACGCCATTGAAATTATTCAAATCATATTTAGAGGACAGACAACAATATGTCTACCTGCCCAATAACTCTAAATCTGAAATGAAAAAGATTCTTCACGGTGTTCCCCAAGGATCTGTCTTGGGGCCACTGCTTTTTATAATATACATAAATGACCTGTGCTTCCATATTCAAATTCAAATTCTTTATTTTCCTAAAAATGACAAAAAACAGGTTTTGTATAGGAATAGTCATAAAAATAAAATCAAAGGACGAAACAATGTAAAGACTAAAATAAAAACACAAAAAAAAGTACAATGAAATTCTCAAACACTTTAAAATTACTACTCATTTTAAGCTAAAATATTCATTTAGTGTATAAAAACATTTATTCAATATAAACAATTTCAAAGTCTTCTTGAAGTCTGTCAGTTTATTGACAGATAAGATGAGAAAGTGTGAGATTGTCCTCTTTGCAGATGATGCGTCTTTTATTACTTCTAATACCAATATTTCTCTTCTTCTTGAACATGCAGAAACAATAATATCTGAAGCAGAAACTTGGTTTTCTGCAAATAATCTTCACGTAAACAGGGGAAAATCCCAATCCTAGTTATTTCCAGTAATAAAAAAATCACGAGAAGTAACCACTGTAAATTGCTTGGGGTTGTAGTAGATGATTGTCTGAATTGGTCACACCACATAGACATACTTATTACTAGGCTGTCCAGTATTTTGTTTTTACTCAGGCAACTCAGTCGATGTTTGAACCCGAATGTGTTGAAAAACATATACTTCGGTATTTTTCACTCTTTGATCAGCTATGGTACGGGTTTATGGGGTAACTCAGTTAACTCTGTAAAAATATTTAAACAACAGAAACGAGCAATAAGAATATTGTCAAAAATATATGGAACATCCTGTACATTAAAATATTTTATATTTCAATACGTGGGTAACCTTTTTACAATTCAGTACGTGAGCGAAGATATTTTATTTTGAAACACAACTTGTCCTCAACATAACACAAACAAGAGTTTTCAAAAAGGCCACTGATAGTTCGATCTGGTAGTCGAGTCGAGTTTAGAGTTCTGCCGTGCCCGCAGCTAGTAGGGCTATGGGGGGAGTTTGGAAGATCAGATGTTAGATAGAAGGAAAATGTTTCTTAAATGTAAAGTAAAGATCTTTTAAAAATTATTTATTGAATCAATAACTAGTCTAGGAGAGATTCTTCAATTCTTTAATTCATTAATTCTTTATTCATTATTTCCTTCATTAATTTCAATCGTCTTAATCTAATATTTGTACATAGTAAAATAAATGTTTTTATATTTTTCTAAAGTGTTTTAAATCTATGAATGATCAGTATCTACCTAGTTAGTCGTGAATCAACCCCAAGTCACGACAAGTGGTGGAGGCTGCCGTGCTTTAGTTTGTGGATTCATTCTTCATAATGAACCAATTTTTATTTTGTTATAAATTTGAATAGTGGTACAATCAACTCAATATAGTTGTTTAGCTTGAAGTTCATAGACTTTGAACTTGACCTAGATCCGGTACAACTAGGTAGAAATTGCTGATCCATATGTTTTGTTTCTGAATGAATCTCTCCAAGTATTGTGCAACAATAGCATTTCTAAATAAAAATATTATTTGACGAAAGTACGCTATTTCGTACGCAATAAACTCCAAAGAATTTTATGAAGATTAAATAAAAATGCTATTGATGTTAAGTTCTAACGATTTATTTTCAGGAAAATTATTTGAATTTTGTTGTGTTTTCCATATTGATTTTTACATGAATAAGTTGGGTATACGTTTTATGAGAGTAATTACTTGTAGTTACAAATTTAACACCAATTTATACTGAATCTTCAGCTTCCCCCTGGCCCCTAGCAGAGATTAGTTCGTTGACAGAAGGAAGAACGAAAGGAACGCCCGCTGCCTTTCCAGAAGTCGTGGCACCATATGGATTTTTTTTTGAAGAATCACAAGAGATGAGCTTAGAGAATGCATGGAGATGCACTATTATTTTGGAGTTTACCTACCCAATAGGTGCAGTAGGTATACGAGTTGCCAGAATAATGAGAGAGGAATTTGTTGAATCCTTCCTTTATATGCTAAATACACGGTTTTGTCAGAGAATTTGACAATTAAGTCGCTGTTGGAAGTCGTATTGAGTAAGCTCATGAGAAAGGAATTCGTTGAATCCTTGTTGTATTGTAAATACTCAGTTTTGTCAGAGAATTTGACAATTGAATCGCGATTGGAAGTCGTATCGAGTAAGCTTATGAGAAAGGAATTTGTGTATGCTAAATACACGATTTAGTATGACAGAATTTGACAATGAATCGAGATTGGAAGTCGTTTGAGCTTATTATGATGATTTATTTTATATTGTAGGAATACCTATGATGAGAGAAGTTGGGTCCAGTTACTTATAGAGTATCTACAAAAATGCGAAAACGGATATGATTCACGTAGATTGCAAGCTATGGTTGCATACAATGGTTCTTTAGAGTGATTTGGAATCAAGAGAAAAAGAAGAGTTCGTAGGAAAACGACATAAGGGTGTAGGCAATGGCCGACCATTAAATGGTGAAGTATGATACTGCTGATGATAAAATTGTGCACAGTGGTTTAGTGGCTAATGAGTGATATGAATGAGGTTGAACAGAATTAAATAGAAATTGTTGTATTTGAAAAGCGAGTGTTAAATTGTTTTGTGATATTCTGTATTCAATCCTAGGCAAAGACTATCAGGGTATCGCATCACAAAATTAGCCTCGTTATATGAGAGATGGTGGTATTATTATAAGTTGTGAAAGAGAAAAAGAATGGCAAGGATAAATGGAAAATGAGATAATTACTAGAAATAGAATGGGATATTATTACGATAATTTGAAAACAAAAGTATGATTATATTATAATTAGTAAATATTTGATATCAATGTGTTCCTTCGAAATATTTGAAAAATATATTTGATCTTTATTGTTCGCATGTACTTGTATAATGATTTTATAATGAGAATAAGGTTGATTGGTTTTTAATATATTTTGGGGCACGGTATTTGTTGTAAATTAGATGATAGCAGTATGTTTACCTAAACTTTTATTTTTGTATTATAGGAACTGTACCTCCTGTAAGGAACGCGGAAGAGTCTTCAGCCTTGTACCACTCCAAGGGAATCCCCAGGTGAATCGTGATGAAGCCACAGTTTCCACAGCCATGTCGAGTTGAGCCTTCTCACATTCAATGAGATAAAGCAGAGCCAAGTTCTACCATGTCAAGCTCCATGTTGTCTAATAAAGCTGAGCCAAAATAGGGTATCCAACCAGACCAAGCAGTGCCAATGTCCAGTAAAGCCATGCCAAGTCCCGGCAGGCCGATACATGCCAAATACAGGGAAGCAGAGCTAAAATGGAGTTCAACCGGACCAAGCCATGCCAAGTCCCAGCAGGCCGATACATGCCCAATACAGGGAAGCAGAGCCAAAATGGAGTCCAACAGGACCAAGCCATGCCAAGTCCCGGCAGGCAAATCCATGTCAAGTCCACTGAATCCATGTCAAGTCCCGGCAGGCAGATTGATGTCAAATACAGTTTGTCCAGTATCTTTGGGTCATACCATACCTGGTCCAGCTAAGCCAATCCAAGCCTGACTAAATTGAGCCAATTATTGTACCCAGGCAACGATGAACCATGGTACAATGGAATGGAACCGAAATGAACCAGTCAAAGATGGAAAAGGCAGCAAGGAGAAGAATTCAATTGGAGATGGTGCAAGCAGACTTCTTCTCCGCATATTTATTTGTATATTTATAATTACATGGTATTAATTCCATAGTTTTTGTAAACCTGTATCGAATTGTCAGTTGGTTTTAATATAATCGCTCGAGGCGCGCGATTTTGAACGGGGGGGTATTGTCAAAAATATATGGAACATCCTGTACATTAAAATATTTTATATTTCAATACGTGGGTAACCTTTTTACAATTCAGTACGTGAGCGAAGATATTTTATTTTGAAACACAACTTGTCCTCAACATAACACAAACAAGAGTTTTCAAAAAGGCCACTGATAGTTCGATCTGGTAGTCGAGTCGAGTTTAGAGTTCTGCCGTGCCCGCAGCTAGTAGGGCTATGGGGGGAGTTTGGAAAATCAGATGTTAGATAGAAGGAAAATGTTTCTTAAATGTAAATGCCGATATGTATTGTAAGTAAAGATCTTTTAAAAATTATTTATTGAATCAATAACTAGTCTAGGAGAGATTCTTCAATTCTTTAATTCATTAATTCTTTATTCATTATTTCCTTCATTAATTTCAATCGTCTTAATCTAATATTTGTACATAGTAAAATAAATGTTTTTATATTTTTCTAAAGTGTTTTAAATCTATGAATGATCAGTATCTACTTAGTTAGTCGTGAATCAACCCCAAGTCACGACAATATTAACCGCAGTTAGATATAATGATCATTGTCGACTACTCTTTAAGAGGTTACGGATTTTACCACTTCCTTGTATCTACATTCTACAAAATTTGACAGAAATTCATTCTAAGAGACTGAGTATCCCAAAAATGTCTAGCCTTCATCATCATAACACACGTTCCGTTACTTCTGATGAATTACTAGTGCCACGCTACAGATTAGTAAAATCAAAAAGAAACTCTTTCAATTTCAAACTTTATAACAAATTACCTTGCCAAATTAAATCCATGAATGAAAAATTTTTCAAAATTAATGTGAAAAAAGTGATTCTGGATCATTGCTTCTACTCTGTTGATGATTATATTCAAACATCCCTTTTGTGACCTCACTTTCATAATTTTCGTTTGTTTTAAATTTAGCTATTACACATATATTGTGTTTACATGTATGTTTGGATGTACGTTATTCAAATTTTATTTTATTTATGTAAATGTATGTGTATATTGTGTATATATATTCTGTTCCACTGACTTACCATTAACCATATTGTGTATGTGTCACATAGTCAATAAAACTATCTATCTATCTATATAAGTTGCAATAATTGACTTTTTTTTAATTCACTTTTCTTGATCATTTTCGTATTTGCTTTTGAGGATATAAGCATGAATTTTGTTTTTGTAACATTAATTTTGAGACCATTATCACAAATCCAGGTGAAGATATTCTCAAGATCTTCTTTCAAGAATTTTTCCACGTCCTCTTTTTCACCAGAAAAGTAAAGAAGGCTATCTGCAAAGAGTTTTAGCTTAAAATTTTGCACGTGAGTTACAATGTTATTTATAAATGCAATAAATAATATTGGTCCCAGTACCGACCCTTGAGGTACTTCATGTTTGACCTGTTCTTTGTTGGAGTGTGTCTTGTTGTATTTAACAAGTTGTTCTCTATTTTGTAAATAGCTTATTTTATATTTATAGTTTCAATGCCCTCTGTAAATCCAAGAAAACTACCCCTATGATTTCCTTGACATGAATGTCCACTTTCCATTTAGATGAACGGCCGTTTCACACGAGTGACATTTTCTAAAATATGATTGTTGTTAAGTTACTATTTCATTCAGTTTGATAGTATATTCTTGAACGGGCGAGAATACCAAGAACCCCAACAATACAAAACAACCAATATATTTTTGTAGTTTTAGTTTATAAAGGTTGTTTCACAAATGAATGCTGATCCTAATGGGTGATTCTAAGGAAAATTGTTCATATGTTCACTTTGTTTCTTTCGTAATAACTATTATGGCATTATTTTTGATCATTGGTATTTGCTACCTTTTTATCTATTTTTCATAAACTTGAATTTTCTTTGACGTGCAACAAATATTTCGAAAATGCAACGTAGTTAATGAAAAAGTAAATAAAATAAATCCATAGGTTCGCAACTGCTTTTTTTCTGAAATACAGGGGAAATACAGAGAGTTTTCAAAGTACCTAATGATACGTTACTTTTTTTATTTTCAAATAAAAATAAGATTTATGATTGTTCTCTATTTTCTCATAAAAATGGCCTTCGCACTTTTTTTGTCCAGCAGGAGATTTTCGACTTAAAATATAATATGCATTCATTGAGACTTGGAGAAAAAAATTGCAAGGGGAAGCAATTTAATGCATTTTATTTTTTAAATAGAAAACCGTCCACCGAACGAATAAATACGAGATACCATTTTTATAAGAAGATAGAGGACAATTCTTTGAAAAAAATACAGTAACGTATAACTTTTGTCATAAAAAATAATGCATTCCTTTGAAAAAAATACAGGGAGGCGACTGATGAAACCTAAAAAAAATAATTCTGGAAAAAAATCTTTCTGGAAAAAAAATTGTTTTATGGGTGCTTTGCATGTGCCAAAATTAAAGGAAAAATACGAAGCTGTTTTCGAGATATTCGGGAAAACTGATTTGTTAAATTTCAACACCCTATATTTCAGAAAAAAGCAGTTGCGGACGTATGTTCATATGAAGATTTTTTCTTAGAATCACCCAAGATTTACCGCCCTTTTGAATCAGCATTAAATTATGAATCTCCCTGTATACTTTATTGTCTAAGCCTAAGAATACTTTCATTGGCATAAAGTAAATCAGAGATATAAATATGAATACAAATTCTGACAGCGTATAGAGAATGGAAAATGGTTAAATATAATACTGATAGGTATAAATATAAAAAAAATTAATTAAATAATAATCCAGTCTTCCGCTTCAACCTATGCAATAGGTATATTCGTGGGCAAGGCTTCAACATAAAACAAGTACTGCCCCCTACGGCCGTTGAATTATATCTAATAATAATAATAATAATATTTATTTTCCAACAAGACATATGAATATGAATAGGAATAGTCAAAGAGAAATAGCAGTAACAAAATGTCAGAGCCTACACTGTAAATATAAAAAAAATTAAATATTTAAAAATATTTAAAAGTCAACACGAATACACACATATGTAAACTTAGAATATAATTTAAAACTACATATTAAAATATTTAAAAGTCAACACGAATACACACATGTAAACTTAGAATATAATTCAAAACTACATATTAAAATATTCTTCTAATGAATAAAAACAGTTTTCAGTCAGGAATTGTTTCAGTGAACTACTGATTTTTTTTAAGTATGCGGCTTCTTTTATATTTTCAGGTAGATGATTGAAAACAGACAATCCAATATTGTAGGTGAATTACCTGAAACCTTATATTTTGTAAATGGAATATGGTAATTTGTTTTTGACGTGTGTTAACGGAGTGAAAATCTCCAGTGTGAACAAATTTGTGTCTTTATTTAAAAATAAATATTGACAATTCATAAATATAAACAGATACTAAAGTCAATATTCTCAGTTGTTTGAAAATGTCTCTACAAGAATGTGTACTAGGAACTCCAGCTACTATTCTTAATATTCTTTTTTGTACTACGAAAACATATTTCGCCAAGGTGGAGTTGCCCCACAAACAAATTCCATATCTAATTCGTGCAACAACCTGTGCATGGTATTGGGCCACTAGTTGAGGAATTTCAAGTATATGTTTGAGATTTCTGAACATGACACATAAGGAATTCAACCTTTTCATCAAATTTTGACAGTGACCTTTCCAACTTATGTGTTTATCGATAGGAAGACCAAGAGAATTGGTTTCGTCTAAGCTATCAATGGTAACATCATCATTTAACTGAATTCTGACAGGATCGCACTTTCTTTGATAGTTGTGAAATCTTATAATTTGTGTTTTGTGAGCGTTCAAATGCAGATAATTGGTACTGCACCAGTCCTGCATCAGCTCTAAGACTTTTTCTGTTTCTTGATGAATACGAATTTCATTTTTGTGTGATATTATCAATGACGTGTCGTCTGCATACATTGTTACGTGAACACCTTTCAAGAATTTATCCAGATCGTTAGTATAAAGTAAGAATAAAATAGGCCCTAGGACAGAACCTTTTGGTACACCAACATTAATAAGTTTACTCTTCGAACTGATGTAACCAACACTCTGAGATTGAATATTTGGTACACATACGTACTGATGACGGTGTTCCAAAAATGAGGAAATCCATTCTAATGTTACACCTCGTATTCCATAATTATATAGTTTAGATTTTAGCTGATTATGATTGACACAGTCGAATGCCTTGCTGAGATCACAAAAAACTCCAGCAGGGCACTCTCCTGCCTCCATAAAATGTATGACCTTTTCAAAAAAAGCATTAATGGCAGTATTAGTAGAACGGTTGGTTAAAAATCCATGTTGATTTTCCGTGAAGATATTGAATCTATATAAAAATGTCATAAGACGGTTGAGAAATGAATACTCAAATATTTTAGAAAAACTTGATGTTATAGTAACTGGACGATATTTATTCATAGTAGTTGTACACGCCTTTTTAAAGATGGGAATAATTTTTCCAACTTTCAGACATTGGGGAAACTCTCCATTCAGAAAGGACATATTCACTAAGTGTGTTAGAGGTTCAATAATATTTTCTAAACAAGCCTTCATTATAAAAAGGGGAATTTCATCATGCCCAGATGAATGCTTATTTTAAAATTGTTATCAGTTCGAGACTGGTAAAGGGTTCAAGAAAAAAGGAGTACTCATGCATATCTACCTCGATATCATTGGAAATATAATTTTTTTCATTTTGTTTGCTTGGTACTGGAGCATTTATAAAAAAATCATTGAATAAGTTTGATACATCAGTTGGGTCTTCGTAAGTCATTTCACCTTCTTTTATAATAATAGGATGACGACTTTTCTTGTTCTTGTTGCTGAATTCAGAAATTACATTCCAGGCCGTTTTGTTGACGTTACTGGAATTAGCGATTCTATTTTGGTAGTATCTTTTCTTTGAATCTCTCAATAAAACTTCATGTTCTTTTTTAGCTTTTTTGTACTGAATGGTTAATTGGGTATAATATTTTTCAAGATGTTGTAAATCTTTCAGTTTTATACTAGATTTCTTAATTTCATCTGTAATCCATTTTTTGTTACTGTCATCATTATTATCAAAATATTTTTTTAAAGGGAAATGTATATTGAAATGAAATAGAAAAATATCCATGAATGAATTGTAAGATGGCTCAAGTTTTGAGTGATTGAGAATTTCGCTCCAGTTTTCTTTTAAGAGATCATTATTAAAATTGAGAATAGCTTGCTGGTGGAAGCTTCTTCTAATTTGAAAAGTTTTTTTACAATTTTCAGAATCATGTTCAGGAATCTCAAGTAATACAGTGCGGTGATCAGACAAATCATTGTCAATGACACACACTACCGGATCAACTACGTTAGTGAATATGTGATCAATGATAGTCGCTGAATGATATGTGACTCTCGTAGGCCAGTTCACTACTGGTGCCATATTAAAACTATCTAAAATATGTGCGAGCTTACTGATAGTGGAGTCAATATTGAAATCTCCAGTTAGAGTGATATTCACATGCGGTGAATATACCTCCTCTAAAACTTTCAAAATATTTTCCATAAAAACATCCATGTTACCGCTAGGTGAACGGTAACATGTTAAAATGACTGTACTCTTATTGTCTTTTTTGCAGGATAGACCACAAAGGACCCCGCAACAAACCTTATGGAAAATGGCTCTCGGTGAAATTGGCTGAAACTTTGGGATATTGTGGAAATCGATGTCTTGATCAAATGTCTCAGTGGGCGTAAGGTCAAAAAATGGATAGTTTTTGAGATAATCGAGGTCATAGGCTGTCAAATTGATGTGTTCAGCTATCAGTAAGTACGTAAGCCGTGAACAAATCGCTTGTTAAAACGACTATGTAGTCCCGAAACTTGATGAAAACTCGGCCCAGTAAGTTTTCTGGGTCGCTGATAACAAATCTCTCTTGAAAAATTCACATCAATGGTCCCAATATACCCCCCACCTCTCCAAATATTCCTGAAAATCGATGAAAACTTGGCCCAGGAAGTTTTCAGGGTCGCTGATGACGAATGTTTGGTCAAAATTGGAAAACCCACAGCAGTGGTTCCAATTTGCCCTCCATTCCCCCCCAAAAAAAACACCGAAAGGGGTAGAGCATACCCCTTTTGGCGCTATGATGAGGTGTGGGTGGTCTCAACACCTTCATTGACTCCATTGTTAGGACCTAAACTTTGGCAAAAATACTTTTGGTGGAGTGGAAGATTATGTTCATGCTTCTATATCAACATGAACTTCGCCATTTATTGCCGCACAAGTATAATATTGATTGATGATATTTATTTCACTCTGGGAATAATGAAGAAGATTTCGATCATTACTATTATTTAGTACTCAGTAAGGAATGCAAGGCCTTCATTAATTAAATAAAGTGCGCTTTTGAATTATAAACTGTATTTTGAAGTTATTCTGTATTTCTGTACTCGCACAGTACAGTTTATGAAGTATTTTTCTAACATCGTAGTATATCAGATATTATCAAAACTCCGATTCATTCTTGAAATTATTTTTGAATGGTTATAACTTTCTCCATCTTATTATAGCTTTTCTTTTTTATAATTACAGGTCTGCTCAATCTGCCAAGTTCAGATTGAAGAACAACACTTTTTGGGTTTGACTCTAATATTCATTCTCGTTGTTTTCATTCAACTAATGTAAACGAAAACGTAAAAATCTAGGAGCCCTGTATCACTTGCGAATCAACAGACGTCAGTAATTCACGAAACCTGTCTTTTTAAGAACTAGAAACATGATTAGTTGAATCTAATGTCGATGGCTGCACCAATTTTATTATTCAGGGTTTTTGGGTGATAACCGACTCTGGGCCATGTTTTCATCAAATTCGAGAATTCCGAAAAGATGGCTTTCTTAGTGGGCCATATTGGGACCATTGACTTGAATTTTCCTCAGATTTTGACCCCAGATTCGTTATCAGCGACCCTGAGAAGCACTTGGGCCAAGTTTTCATCGAGTTTCGAGAATACCAAAAAATGTACGTTTTTGGGGGAAGGGGGGGGGGCAAATTGGGACTACTGCTGTGGGTTTTCCAATTTTGACCAAAGATTCGTCATCAGCGACCCTGAAAACTTCCTGGGTCAAGTTTTCATCGATTTTCAGAAATATTTGAAAATGGGCCTCATTTAGGGAGAGTATATTGGGACCATTGATATGAATTTTTCAAGAGCGACTCCAGATTCGTTATCAGCGACCCAGAAAATATCAAGTTTCGGGACTACAGAGTCGTTTTAACAAGCGATTTGTTCACGGCTTACGTACTTACCACTGATAGCTGAACACATCAATTTGACAGCCTTTGACCTCGATTATCTCAAAAACTGTCCATTTTTTGATCTTACGCCCATAGAGACATTTGATCAGGACACCGTTTTCTACAATATCCCAAAGTTTCAGCCAATTTCACCGAGAGCCATTTTCCATAAGGTTTGTTGCGGGGTCCTTTCAAAATCTTTTTCAACACAGTACCTTTTCAAATCGATTTTTTTACATTTCAATCCCTTTTTGGAATATATGGCAACACCACCTTTCTCGAATGAGGTTCTGCAGAAGTAGCTGGATAATTTAAATCCGTTTATATTTTTATAGACTATAGACTCAGTGGTAGAGTGAGTTTCTGTGAATGTGAGAAACTGTAAGTTACAGTAAAAAATATCGACTTCTAATGAATTAATTGTTGGATTATTCAGACTTTGTGCATTCAGTAGAAGAATTTGCGGATTAAACATTAGTCCGTTGAAGTTGTTTCTCTCCGTTTCTGAAAAAACTTACTAATACATATCTGCTAGATTCTTGGCCAAGTACTTATTCTAACAAAACTACTTTGCAATACCGTAGCTGAAATTGTTTTTCGATTTAAATGGGAAACACATCCGTACCGGTTCCATCGTTCTTGCCATTCATCAGTTCTCCCAATTAAATCAAGAAACTACTTCTTCCTTTAATGGGGATTCCTTATTATCCTGCTATTAGGAACGATGAGAGTAATCAAAGAACTTAATTAATTTCATCTACTAAACTCACAGGAAATTACCAAATTCCTAGCCAACTCTTTCATCATTGTTTGCAAATCATCATCCTAAATTGTTTTATTACCGTTATCTCTGTTAATCGCTGAGACTCTTTTGTTTCCTTTCTAATTCTTGTTTGCTTCCTGATGTGGTTGAATAATTATCAAACACGAGATAACTTCTGTCATGTAGTCATATTATTACTTATTGCAATCATTTTGTACATAAAACAAACTGTTGAAAATTTGATCAATTTATTTTCTTACCTCAATAATTACTCTAGGTGCAAATAAACTCTTTCAGGTTGACCTTCATCTTCTGATTTTCACGAAAATAAAGTGCGGGTGTTTCCAAAGAAATTTAATAATTATTATTATAACGTTTATTTGCATAAATATAAACTGTTTACATAGTTTTTGAAAATATAAATAAGGAGAATTTATGGTAAATGTGACAATTCCTTACAAACATACATGGAGGTACCCACTAAAACCGAAGTTGTGCGTGGGTACTAATTTTTGCTGGAATGCAAAATGTATATAACATGTATTGAATCTTTGGCAGTTTTATAGCTAAATGAATGTGCATGTTAGTACGTAATGAAAATATAACAATTAAAATTAACTAATATATACGAATTAACAAATATTTCTTATAAATGATCCTTCACTCTAAAATGTATTATAGTATATAACAATGTGACTAGTTCCAAGTGTAGGTATCTGTAAAGGTAAAAAAGTAATTATGTGTGGAAGTGGTAGACTAGTGAAGTGTATAGTGTTAATGTGGGTGAATACGAACAGTACTGTATTATTTTTCGGTATTACTCGTAGTATATTATGAATAATATCCCTATTAAGGGTAAGCAAATACCTCTTGAAAATTTTCTTCAAAAGGTTTATATTACTTATTTTGCGTATACAGGGCAATTCAAATTCGACCCCCACCATTGGGATCTCCTAAACTACAGGAGATACGTCGAAACTTAAATTGGGGCAAAGTTGCGTATTCTGGTGCTGGTTTTGAAACTTGGAAAATTCCGAGTATTTCCGGAAATATCGGGAAAAAACTGAAAATGGGAATTTTCGTTTTTATTTTTTTCTATCGTTATTTGACAACATAGCTCAAAACCAAAAGTACATTTTCATTGATACTTTTTTTCAGCACCACGTTTTCATGTTCAGATTTACTATCCGACGTTTCGTCTTCTGGCATTCATCATCAACTTTTTTTCCTGTTATGGGCGCCATATTGTTTTTTTATACAGAAAAATTGTGATTCTCATTCTGATTTCATTGATGTATAATTTGTTATGATTTGCACTTCTGAAACCACAGATATTAAAAATAACAACTTCATCTGAGATGGTCATGACTCCATCGAAAAATTTTGTTTAGTAAACACTAGTTGTCAGAACTCATTAAACATCATAAGTTTGCACAAATACTTCAGTCGAAATGTCCTCATTCTCAAATGAAGAAAAACGAGATATGTTGAAACTTTATTATGAATTTGATAGGAATAGTACGAAAACAGCACAAATTCATTTTGAAGTATATCCGTGAAGACAACAGCCGGATAGGACATTATTCGGAATTTTGGGCAAACACTTGGCTGAGTACGGTGCATTTCAAAAGCCAAGAATGAAATATGGAAGCAGAATGGAACAAAATATTAGACGTAACTTATTAGCCGAGGTAAAATAATTGTTCATTCCATATTCGAAGAAGTATAATTATTTTTGGTACTTTTTTAGATAAATGCAGATCCTTCCAAATTAACACATCAAGTCTCGGCAGAAATGGATGTGCCACAGACGAGCGTTTGGAGGGAATTCAAAAAAAGTGGTTTGAAATGTTATAAGATACATATTTCACAAAAATTACATCCAGGTGATCCTGAGAGAAGGATGGAATTTTGTAGCTGGCTCTCGAATAGGGTAGACCCTACAACTTCTTGAAAAACATTATTTGCACCGACGAAAGTACTTTTTCGAACTGTGTTTTTAATAAAAATAATGAGCACATTTGGAGTGAAAATAATCCACGACACTTCAGAGAAGTCAGACCACAAGTTCGGTTTCGTTTGAATGTGTGGGCTAGAATTTATGACGACCGAATACTTGGACCTCATTTCTTCTCTAATACTTTGAACGGGGAAACCTATCATCGGTTCTTAAGAAACGAATTCGAAGAATATATGGATACGTTTCCCCTTTAATTTTGTTAATTATAACAGCTGCTGGTTTCAGCATGACGGGGCTCATCCACACAATAAAAGAGCAGTTTGCGAATATTTACACCAAAGATTTCCTAATAGGTGGTTAGGAAATTCTGGAACAGTGAGGTGGCCGGCAAGGTCACCTGACCTTACAGTTTTGGATACTTTCTTGTGGGGCACTTTAAAGAACAGAATCTATGGAGAGCATGAATATGACACAGTAGATGAACTTAGAGACATTATCATCACGCAATTCAGGTCTATCAGAAGAAGGGATATTGTTAGGGCTGTTCTTAATTTGAGCCGACGAGCTCGGTTATGTATTCAAGAGGAAGGCCATCATTTCGAACACTTGTTGTTATACTTTTTGTGCATTTTTTACAAGCTTATGATTTCATTCTTGTTTTTTGAAACGCATCGTACTCAGCCAAGTGTTTGCCCAAAATTCCGAATAATGTTCTATCCGGCTGTTGTCTTTCCGGATATAATTCAAAATAAATTTGTGTTGTTTTCATACTATTCCTATCAAATTTATAATACAGTTTCAACATATCTCGTTTTTCTTCATTTGAGAATGAGGACATTTCGACTGAAGTGTGCAAACTTATGATGTTTAATGAGTTCTGACAACTAGTGTTTATTAAACAAAATTTTTCGATGGAGTCATGACCATCTCAGATGAAGTTGTTTTTTTTTTAATATCTATGTTTTCAGAAGTGCAAATCATAACAAATTATATATCAATGAAATCAGAATGAGAATCACAATTTTTCTGTATAAAAAAAACAATATGGCGCCCATAACAGAAAAAAAGTTGATGATGAATGCCAGAAGACGAAACGTCGGATAGTAAATCTGAACATAAAAACGTGTAGCTGAAAAAAAGTATCAATGAAAATGTACTTTTGGTTTTGAGCTATGTTGTCAAATAACGATAGAAAAAAATAAAAACGAAAATTCCGATTTTCAGTTTTTTCCCGATATTTCCGGAAATACTCGGAATTTTTAAAGTTCCAAAACAGTATTTTGTTAAGCACCAGAATACGCAACTTTGCCCCAATTTAAGCTTCGACGTATCTCCTGTAGTTTAGGAGATCCCAATGGTGGGGGTCGAATTTGAATTGTCCTGTATAAATAATATGATGTTATACATGTAGAGTTGTCGTATATCAAGTACTTGTGACTCTCTGAAGACATAATTCGATGAATAGTCTTTTTTTTGCAGTAAATTATTCTGAGTATTTTTTTTGCAATACTTCCATTTTTTCAGGTGGGTATCAAATAAGCCACCCCAACTGAGTATAGCATATTGCAGTCGAAATTGTACCAAGGCACGGTATATCGTTTTGAGGTGAGTTGTATCGAGAATAGATCTTAAATATTTGAATTCCAATAACATGTACCTGAGTGTTTTCGAAACTTTGTTAATATGTATATCACACCTGAGATGGGGATCGGATCTATTGTCACACCTAGATGCTTGATGTGGCTTGCTCTGATAATTTTCATGATTTTTCCATGATTGTTAATCATCAATTCAGCAAAATTTGGCAACCGATTTCCATAGCTTGCAAATGACAAAAAGTGCGTTTTCTCGAAGTTGATTGTTAGTGATTTATTATCAAACCAGTCCTTAAGTAAGTTAATTTGATTTTCCACTTTGGTTTTCAGGATATTCCAGTCTTCGGCTGTGAAGAGTATTTCGAAAAATCTAATGATTTCCATTTCAACCCTTTTCTACAAAAAGATCTTTGCGCTTCTTTCAATAAAAATATTTCTGTGCAATACAGTTCCTAGCTTCAGGAAGCCCGACGTTTTCTCTGTACCATTTCTCGTTACTTATTTTTATGTGCATTTCACACATGCCTGTAGCTCAATTTAGACGTAAACTGTGTATCACAATGCGATAATGCACACGATTTCTTGCTAAGGATCTCACCGCTTTGTCTTTACTAGGCATATTAACATACTCTTCTTCGGACGTTTTTCAACATTTTCAGAAATCGCTCGCTTACAAGGTGATCTTCGCGTTTGGCAGTAAACGAGTGTCCAAGCAATGCAAACTTGACTTTTATTATTATTTTTTTTGTTAGTCAGGCTTACATGAAATCCAATATCCCGTAATGTTCAGTAAATGTCATTTACAAAATACGAGTACCTACCTGCATAAAATAACAACATTCTCTCCTGAGAAACCCCCTATAGTTTTAAGAAAGTAACGTTCAGGAAATCTGTCTATTGAGAAAAATTTTCAACTCTTTATTCTATTGTTTCCATATGGTATCTTTGCCTTCTCGGATGTTGGTACCTACTCTTCTTAGCGTTGCTACAAACAACATCAAATAAATATCAAGTAACAGTCTGATCTTGTGATCAGCTGTTATAACACAGTATTCAATCATGTTACACTATTATTAATACTATCACTATTACTTAATCAAAAGAAGTAGGTTTATGCTTGTGCTTGTCTTCGTAGAGCAAGCAATCCATTCAGATGGATCTGTTCATGTTTTTATATGCAGAATTGTCCATAGTAATGGATTACCAAAGTTATGTTTTTACACGATATTTGATATATTTACGTTTATGAACTAAGTAACCTCTGGAAAACATTAACAATTATCGCAAGCAAAACAAGTTAATTATCAACCTCGGACATACTTTAGATTTTCCATGAATTATCCAGTTGAGGAAAGTTAACAATAATCATGAAAGAAACATTAGTTACTAATCAACCTCTGACATTAAACTTTTCGTCATATGTCCATTTAGCTTGAGAAAAGATAGACATAATCTTTAATAAACAGAAATCACTAATCAACCTCTAACATACTCAAAGAAGTTACTAATCGACCTCTGACATACTTAAGACTTTCCGTCAGTTACCCATTTAGTTTGAAGAAAGTTAACAATAATCTCAAACGAAACAGAAGGTAATTTTCAACCTCTGACATACTTCAGCTTTTCCATCAGATACCTAGTTGAGTTGGGGAAAGGTTTACTGTGATTATCGTTTAATAATCGTAAACGAAACAAAAGTTACAGGTCAACATCTGACATACTTCAAACTGTCCGTCAGATAACCAGTTAGCTTGAGAAAAGTTAGCAATAATCATAAATAAAATATAAGTTACTGATCAACCTAGGACATACTCAACAGCAGTTACTACTCAACCTCCGTCATACTTCAGATTTACCGTCAGAAATCCAGTTTTGTTGAGAGATCTTAACAGTAACTAACCTCTGACATACTTAACAGAAGTTACTAATCAACTTCCGTCATACTTCAAGATTTCCGTCCGATTTCCAGTTAGCTGGAGAAAAGTTAGGATTAATCTTAAACAAGACATAATTTACTAATCAACCTCTGACATACTTTAGGATTTCCGTCATATATCCAGTTAGCTTGAGAAAATTTACAATAATCTTAAACAAAACAGTAGAATCGACATCTGACATACTTCAAACTTTCCGTCAGATACCTAGTTGGCTCAAGAATAGTTAAAAATAATCTTAAACAGAACAGAAGTTACTAACAACCTCTGACATACTTTAAACTGTCCGTCAGATTATCCAGTTAGCTTGAGAAAAGGTAACAATAATCTTGAACAAAACAGAAGTTAACTATTCAACCTTTGACATACTCAACAGAAGTTATTAATCAACCTCTGACATATTTCACGCTTTCAGTCAGATATTCAGTTAGCTTGAGATAAGTTAACAATAATCTTGAACGAAACAGAAGTTATTAATTAACATCTGACATACTTTAAACTTTTCGTCATATATCCATTTAGCTTGAGAAAAGGTAAAAATAATCTTTAAAAAAACAGAAGTTACTAATCAACCTCTGACATACTCAACAGAAGTCAATAATCAACCTTTGACATACTTGAACAATAATCATAAACGAAACAAAAGTTACTGGTCAACCTCTGACATACTCTAAACTTTCCGTCAGATAACCAGTTAGCTTGAGAAAAGTTATCAATAATCATAAATAAAACAAAAGTTACTGATCAACCTTTAACATACTTAACAGAAGTTACTTATCAACCTCCGTCATACTTCAGATTCACCGTCAGAAATCCAGTTTTATTGAGAGGTGTTAACAATAACTAACCTCTGACATACTTAACAGAAGTTACTAATCAACCTCCGTCATCCTTTAAGATTTCCGTCCGATTTCCAGTTAGCTTGAGAAAAGTTATGAATAATCTTAAACAAGACAGAATTTACTTATCAACCTCTGACATACTTTAGGATTTCCGTCATTTATCCAGTTAGCTTGAGAAAATTTAACGATAATCTTAAACAAAACAGTAGAACATACTTCAAACTCTCCGTCAGGTACCTAGATGGTTCGGGAATAGTTAAAAACAATCTTAAACAGAACAGAAGTTACTAATCAACCTCTGACTGGCATACTTTAAACTGTCCGTCAGATTATTCAGTTAGCTTGAGAAAAGGTAACTATAATCTTCAATAAAACAGAAGTTAACTATTGAACCTTTGACATAGTCAAGAGAAGTTATTAGTCAACCTCTGGCTTTCAGTCAGATATTCAGTTAGCTTGAGATAAGTTAACAATAATCTTGAACAAAACAGAAGTTATTAATTAACATTTGACATACTTTAAAACTTTCCGTCAGATATCCAGTTAGCTTGAGAAAAGTTAACAATACTTTTAAACAAAGCAATAGTTACTAATCAACCTCTGACATACTTTAGGATTTCCGAAGGATATCCAGTTAGCTTAAGAAAAGTTAAAAATAATATTCAAGTCACTTCCTTTAGTGAGAGCTTCAAAGGTCCTTTTGGTGATTATTTTTTTGAAGTTTTCCTTTGCTGTTAAATGAATCACTCGAAAGAATCGTCCTGTAGAAGTTGATTAACATTTGCGGTATGTTTGTAATAGCATATGCGCTATCAAGAGATGCAATCAATTGAGCTAGACGCAAGATTTCAATGAATTTTAATTATTTCTGTTATTTAATGTCGCTATTATGTTGTTGAGGAATAGTCCGAATTGTTGAATGCAAAGTAGAAATTCTTCGCGATATTCTCTACTCGCGATAATAATGGCTAATTAATGCAGTTTTTATAGAGATTTGTAATTAGGAAATTGTGTAATTCCACATTTCTTTCATGCATTCAGTAATAATAATAATAATAACTTTGTTATTCCCATGAAACATAGGCTGCTTATATTAGGGTAATATTTAAAAAATTAAAAATAGTAAATAGATGAACAAATTAAAAAAGTAATGAATAATAAATTGTCAAATCGGACTTACTTTTTACAACATTGTTTCAATTTATACTTGAATTTTAACGAACATTTCATATTTTTCAATGTGCTTGGTAGTTTGTTTTGAATGGGTTTACCAATATGCTTTACACTTTTTCTTGCAATTTCAGTCCTGATTCTATCAGTCTTGCAGTTCATGAATGTTTTTTGTTCCATGATTATGAATTGGAATATTGTCATGAAGATTCTAATATTAAACTGGTATATTTCTTTTCAATTCTGCTAAGATGAATAAATGAACATACTCCCAATTTATAAAGTGAAACCAAATTCAATAAATGTTTTGGTCTATACAAGTTTTCAGTAGGTTCTAGATGAGGTAATTTATATACAGATTCCGCACTTCATTTGAAGGTGAAACGTTTCTATCAATGTATGTCCTAAAATGCATTCGGTCTGAGATACAGGGTGTCGAAAGTACGAAAAAAATTAGGATTATATTTTTTCCTCAAATCTCCTGAGGAAAAAAAATTTAAACCTGTCACACCAGTCTAGGTTTATCAATGTCATAATTGGAAGTTATAATTTATGATTTTCATGAACCAGTGGCGTATTTAGGGTGGTATGTGATTATACTTCCCTTCACATTTTTTTTAGACAAGTGAAAGGAGGCAGTTACTTTAGCAATAAAGTTCAGCAATATTTACGTTTTTTTTTTTCATAAAACAGTTATCTATTTGTCAATCAGAATGGATTGACCTGTGGTAGAAAGAAGTCCATTGTATCTCGAAGTGGAGTGGTGTGGATTTACGATGCAGAAAAACACAAAGTCATCTCCACAATTTTAATCTCAACGTTAAAGGTTATGCATCAGGTGGAACAGCGACAACTATCTGTCAGTTGAGCGGTATTATTTAGAGTAGGTAGTACATGTTTAGAACCTAAATAGGTTCATCTTCAGCTAATTTAAATTCTACAATAAAGTAAGAAATTATCACTAAAGGCAACTTAGTACAATATAGTAGGTATTACTCACATGGAGAAGAAAAAATTGTTATATTAGATTATATGTAGAAAGAGTAAAAAAGAGTAAAAAAGTGTATGTGTCACCACATTGTACCAATAAAGGTTTACATACTTATTTTCAATCTAATTAAACATGAGGAGGAAGTAGAGGCTTGGATCCTATATGCCCCTTTTTACGAGAAGGGGGAAGAAATGAAGGCTTCAACATGTGAACGAAAGGGTCTACAATATTTGGTAAGTGACTACTGACTTCGAGTACTCAACACCAAAATGAGAAATGACAATGAAATTAACATGAGGAGGGGAGATCATCTGTCAGTCAAACTTCAATTCGACGTTGACAAAAAACAACGACTCGAGAACCAACATCAAAGAACACAATGAGAGAAGAACAAAAATCCATCATCGCAACCGCAATCTGAGTAGGTAGAACTCGTGTCATCTATCCATGCCAATAACGTGTTACAAAAATCTTAAGATTAATAAAACAATTTATATTTTGTGTGAATGGATTGAGAAAAGGAACCACAGGGCCAAAATAATTTTTCTGGGCATTCAGGGCCGGTTTCACTCCAGCAATATTCCTCAACTTCCCTATTATGGACCCTGCCATCATCATAATCTGGGAAAGATTTCAGAATAGAGTGCGGAAAAAAATCACATGCTCAAAATAATTTTTCCGGTCGGCCAGATTATGATGATGGCAGAGTCCATAATAAGGAAGTTGAGGAATATTGCTGGAGTGAAACCGGACCTGGACGCCCAGAAAAATTATTTTGAACATGTGGTATTTTTTCGCACCCTATCCAGTAAATTTTCCTAGATTATGATGATGGCAGAGTCCATAATAAGGAAGTTTAGGAACATTGCTGGAGTGAAACCGGTCCTGGATTCCCGAAAAAAAAATTTTGAACATGTGTTTTTTTTCGGCACCCTATCTTGAAAACTTTCCTAGATTATGATCATGGCAGAGTCCATAATAAGGAAGTTGAGGAATATTGTTGGAGTGAAACCGGCCCTGGACGCCCAGAAAAATTATTTTGAACAATGAGCGATGCAGCAAGAAAACACTAAGTCACTTTGTGTTTTCTTGCTGCATCGCTTAACTATACCACTCCACTTCGAGATACAATGGACTTCTACCACAAATTGATGAATTGTGTTTTTTTTGGCACCCCATCTTGAATACTTTCCTAGATTATGATCATGGCAGAGTCCATAATAAGGAAGTTTAGGAATATTGCTGGAGTGAAACCGGCCCTGGACGCCCGGAAAAATTATTTTGATCATGTGGTATTTTTCCGCACCCTATCCTGAAAACTTTCCTAGATTATGATGATGGCAGAGTCCATAATAGGGAAGTTGAGGAATATTGCTGGAGTGAAACCGGTCCTGGACTCCCGAAAAAATTATTTTGAACATGTGGTTTTTTTCGGCACCCTATCTTGAAAACTTTCCTAGATTATGATGATGGCAGAGTTCATAATAAGGAAGTTTAGGAATATTGCTGGAGTGAAACCGGCCCTGGACGACCGGAAAATTGTTTTAACCATGTTTTGACCATATTTTGAGCATGTGGTTTTTTCCGCAGTCTATCCTGAAAACTTTCCTGGATTATGATGATGGCAGAGTCCATAATAACGAAGTTGAGGAATAATGCTGGAGTGAAACCGGTCCTGGACGCCCACAAAAATTATTTTGAACATGTGGTATTTTTCCGCACCCTACCCTGCAAACTTTCCTGGATTATGATGATGGCAGAGTCCATAATAACGAAGTTGAGGAATATTGATGGAGTGAAACCGGCCCTGGACGCCCAGATACATTATTTTGAACATGTGGTATTTTTCCGCACCCTATCCTGAAAACTTTCCTAGATTATGATGATGTCAGAGTCTATAATAAGGAAGTTGAGGAATATTGCTGGAGTGAAACCGGTCCTGGATCCCCGAAATAATTATTTTGAACATGTAGTTTTTTTCGGCACCCTATCTTGAAAACTTTCCTAGATTATGATGATGGCAGAGTCCATAATAAGGAAGTTTAGGAATATTGCTGGAGTGAAACCGGTCCTGGACTCCCGAAAAAATTATTTTGAACATGTGGTATTTTTTCGCACCCTATCCTGAAAATTTTCCTAGATTATGATGATGGCAGAGTTCATAATAAGGAAGTTTAGGAATATTGCTGGAGTGAAACCGGCCCTGGACGACCGGAAAATTGTCTTAACCATGTTTTGACCATATTTTGAACATGTGGTTTTTTCCGCAGTCTATCCTGAAAACTTTCCTGGATTATGATGATGGCAGAGTCCATAATAACGAAGTTGAGGAATAATGCTGGAGTGAAACCGGTCCTGGACGCCCACAAAAATTATTTTGAACATGTGGTATTTTTCCGCACCCTACCCTGCAAACTTTCCTGGATTATGATGATGGCAGAGTCCATAATAACGAAGTTGAGGAATATTGCTGGAGTGAAACCGGCCCTGGACGCCCAGATACATTATTTTGAACATGTGGTATTTTTCCGCACCCTATCCTGAAAACTTTCCTAGATTATGATGATGGCAGAGTCCATAATAAGGAAGTTTTGGAATATTGCTGGAGTGAAACTGGCCCTGGACGCCCGGAAAAATTATTTTGACCATGTTTTGACTATGTGGTTTTTTCCGCACTCTATTCTGAAAACTTTCCTGGATTAAGATGATGGCAGAGTCCATAATAAGGAAGTTGAGGAATATTGCTGGAGTGAAACCGGTCCTGGACGCCCAGAAAAATTATTTTGAACATGTGGTATTTTTCCGCACCCTATCCTGAAAACTTTCCTAGATTATGATGATGTCAGAGTCCATAATAAGGAAGTTGAGGAATATTGCTGGAGTGAAACCGGTCCTGGACTCCCGAAATAATTATTTTGAACATGTAGTTTTTTTCGGCACCCTATCTTGAAAACTTTCCTAGATTATGATGATGGCAGAGTCCATAATAAGGAAGTTTAGGAATATTGCTAGAGTGAAACCGGCCCTGGACGCCCAGAAAAATTATTTTGAACATGTGGTATTTTTTCGCACCCTATCCTGAAAATTTTCCTAGATTATGATGATGGCATAGTCCATAATAAGGAAGTTTAGGAACATTGCTGGAGTGAAACCGGTCCTGGATTCCCGAAAAAATTATTTTGAACATGTGTTTTTTTTCGGCACCCTATCTTGAAAACTTTCCTAGAATATGATGATGGCAGAGTCCATAATAAGGAAGTTGAGGAATATTGCTGGAGTGAAACCGGCCCTGGACGCCCAGAAAAATTATTTTGAACATGTAGTATTTTTTCGCACTCTATCCTGAAAAGTTTCCTAGATTATGATGATGGCAGAGTCCATAATAAGGAAGTTTAGTAACATTGCTGGAGTGAAACCGGTCCTGGATTCCCGAAAAAATTATTTTGAACATGTGTTTTTTTTCGGCACCCTATCTTGAAAACTTTCCTAGATTATGATGATGGCAGAGTCCATAATAAGGAAGTTGAGGAATATTGCTGGAGTGAAACCGGCCCTGGACGCCCAAAATTATTTTGAACATGTGGTATTTTTCCGTACCCTATCCTGAAAACTTTCCTAGATTATGATGATGGCAGAGTCCATAATAAGGAAGTTTAGGAACATTGCTGGAGTGAAACCGGTCCTGGATTCCCGAAAACATTATTTTCAACATGTGTTTTTTTTCGGCATCCTATCTTGAAAACTTTCCTAGATTATGATGATGGCAGAGTCCATATTAAGGAAGTTTAGGAATATTGCTGGAGTGAAACCGGCCCTGGACGACCGGGAAAATTGTTTTAACCATGTTTTGACCATATTTTGACCATGTGTTTTTTTCCGCAGTCTATCCTGTAAACTTTCCTGGATTATGATGATGGCAGAGTCCATAGTAAGGAAGTTGAGGAATATTGCTGGAGTGAAACCGGTCCTAGACGCCCACAAAAATTATTCTAAACATGTGGTATTTTTCCGCACCCTATCCTGAACATTTTCCTGGATTATGATGATGGCAGAGTCCATAATAACGAAGTTGAGGAATATTGCTGGAGTGAAACCGGTCCTGCCCTCCCGAAAAAATTGTTTTGAACATGTCGTTTTTTTCGGCACCCTATCTTGAAAACTTTCCTAGATTATGATGATGGCAGAGTCCATAATAAGGAAGTTGATGAATATTTCTGGAGTGAAACCGGTCCTGGACTCCCGAAAAAATTATTTTGAACGTGTGGTTTTTTTCGGCACCCTATCTTGAAAACTTTCCTAGATTATGATGATGGCAGAGTCCATAATAAGGAAGTTGAGGAATATTGCTGGAGTGAAACCGGTCCTGGACGCCCGGGAAAATAATCTTGAACATGTGGTATTTTTCCACACCCTATCCTGAAAACTTTCCAGGATTATGGTCAACTTCCTTATTATGGACTCTGCCATCATCATAATCTGGGAAAGTTTTCAGGATAGGGTGCGGAAAAATACCACATGTTCAAAATAATTTTTCTGGACGTCCAGGGCCGGTTTCACTCCAGCAATATTCCTCAACTTCCTTATTATGGACTCTGCCATTATCATAATCTGGACGCCCGGAAAAATTATTTTGACCATGTGATTTTTTTCTGCACTCTATTCTGAAAACTTTCCTAGATTATGATGATGGCAGAGTCCATAATAACGAAGTTGAGGAATATTGCTGGAGTGAAACCGGCCCTGAATGCCCGTAAAATTTTTTTAGCCATGTGGTTCCTTTCTTCAATCCATTCTGATTGACACACTGAAATATAGGGTTATGATAAAGTAATGCACAAAATTCATAAAATGTACAACGTCAAACTGTTTTTTTTTATTCCGCATCTTTTGACATAAGTTACAATAATAACACGTCAAAGTTGTCAAAGTTATGACGTCATCAACAATTTTTTTCAATAGGAAGCTAAGATTTTTATTACATTATGTGATAGAGCTTGTGTTTTTACACAAGGGAAAAATAGTTGTAGTAGGGCTCACATAAGAAAAAAAACGAGAAAATGAATAAAAAACGAAATAAACGTAAGTTTCATAATAACTTTTCAATTAACTAAACAGTCCATTAAACCAACTTTGACGTGTTATTTTTGTAACTTATGTCAAAAGATGCGGAATAAAAAAAACAGTTTGACGTGTTTTTGCATTTTTTTCAAAAGTGATCGTTGTACGTTTTATGAATTTTGTGCATTACTTTATCATAATACTGTATATAACTGTTTTCAACTATTCGTATAAAAAAAATGCAAATATTGCTGAACTTTATTCCATGGCAACTAAAAAAATTTCCGGAAATTTTTTCGTGGCGCCACGAAATTTTGTTCAAATCTCTTTTACGCAAAAGGCCATATTTACTTGACATCTGCAGCAGACTTTCTTGGATAAATATATTTCTACCACCTTTAGTAACCTAAAATTAGAAAAGGGCGATAGACTGATCTAATACCCATCTGAGTTTTAGCATTTGGCGTAACTAAAGTTGGTAATACTTTTCATTTACCGAAACATGGTGGACTTGACAAGCAGTGAAATTAATTTAAAATGTCAGATTGGATTATTAATTTTTTTCCAAATTATGGTGTGAAATTTTCTTACCGAATACCACGCAAGCTTAAATTATTCCTGGAAATTTTCTTTCAGGCTCGAATATTTTAAGATAATTTTCAAAATACTCGTGCCCTCTAAAAAATTTCCGGAAATAAGCTCTTGTGATATTATAAGTGAAAATTTAATTGAGTAAACGTCAAACTATGTCATTACCATGGTGACTCGATTTTTCAACAGTGATAATTTTCCGGGGCACTTATCAGTTAAATGTTTGTTTGATTGGCTAATACTGGTCACTTGGTCACAAATACGTAGATAAAATAGGTTCAAATTACATGGAAAAAATTTTCAGTAGTAATAAACCGACAAGAAGGGTTCGAAAGTTGATCAAGTACAGCAAAAAAATTGTTGGAATTTCTGTACGAGGATGTATTGATATCTAGTTAGCCTAGACCAGTTCCCTGCATAAACAAAATATTGCGTTACCATAGCAACGAAAAATAACTTATTAGAAGTGTCAGTGTAAAGTTTGACGTCAAAAAAGTAAACCAGAGTTACGCAATAAATTTAAAGAAAAAATGTGTCCTCCGATATGTGAAAATCGAAGAATTGGAGTATCGAGCCATCATCAAGTACCTGTATTTAAAAGGGTTAAGAGGTAAGCAGATTTACAAAGATATGCTTAATACCCTTGGTGATATGTCCTTCGTATGCGACCGTGAAAAATTGGACTGCAAGCTTCAAAAGAGGTAAATTTTCCTTTGAAGCTGATGACCGATCGGGAAGGCCAGTTTCTGTGTCAGTCCCCGAAAATATCGATGCAGTTCATGACATTATTTTAACAGACCGTCGAATTGGGCTAAAACGGATATCTGAAGCACTGAATATTTCATACGAACGCGTTCATCATATAAATCACGTCAATTTGGACATGAGAAAAATTGCTGCAAAATGGATCCCCAAATGTTTGAATGTTGACCAAAAGCGTGCAAGGGTAGTAGCATCGCGTTCGATCTGTGCTCGATTTGAAAACGATGTAGACTTAAACCGAATTGTTACTATGGATCAGACTTGGGTACATTTCTACGATCCAGAAAGAAAGCAACAATCGATGGAATGGCGACACTCCGGTTCTCCAAGACCTAAGAAGTTTCGTGTCCAAAAATCTGCTGGAAAAGTTCTTGCTTCAGTTTTTTGGGATTGCCACGGAGAAATCATGATTGATTTTTTGGATAACAATAACTGGAGATTACTATTTGACATTACTGACCACTCTACGGAAAGAAATTAAAGAGAAAAGACGCGGAAAGCTATCCAAAGGTGTGTTGTTTTTGCAGGACAACGCCGCTGCACACAAATCTCATGTTGCCATGCAGAAACATCCCCCTTATTCACCAGATTTGGCTCCGTCCGACTATTATCTCTTTCCTCAACTGAAAAAAAGTTTAAAAGGTCGTAAATTTTCTTCCAACGAGGAGGTAATAAAAGCTGTGGAGGTCTGGTTTGCAGAGCAAGGAGAAACATTTTTCTTGAAAGGTCTAGAGACGTTGCAGGTTCGCTGTAATAAATGTATCCAATTAAGAGGAGAATATGTTGAGCAATTATATATTTTGACATTGAAATTTTGTTTGGTTCTATAGAGTAGGCTAAGAATTTTTCAATATATCATCGTATGCAAGAACAAGTATTATAATTTGACGAACCTACGTGATAACTTTGCAACAGTACTCATTTCCACGCTTTTATCATGATTCTAAGAACCATTATTATTACGTTTCCGCAGCATTGCTACCAACCACCGTCGCGAATAATCGATTTATGATAATCCCGCAGAATCGGAAAGGTGCTAGAAGAGTAGTAATAAGAATAATTTACGTCTTTGGTCACACTTGGACGGCAATATTCTGCTTGGGAAGAGAGCCAGTACTTCGCGGTACTTGGCATTGCAAGCGCGGAAAGCTGACATGGCTTCGATGACATTGATTATGACAAACGGTGCTGATTAAAGGCGATTAGCAGTGGCGGAGAGAAGCGAACATCGTTGAGAGTACGCTAGTGGGAATTTATTTGTTTTTTGGGTCACTTTTCTGGGAAAAATTTCGAAATTCCGTATCGAGTTTTCAGGAACGCATTTTTCAAGTCAAAATAAGACTTTTTTTTCCAATAAACATGTGTCCGAAAACGCGTCTTTACCGATATACAGAGCGTTGAATTTTCAAGATTTTTTTTTCCTCAGTTGAACGCCAAAAAATCGAAAACCAAACGAAATATCCCAAAAATGGATAGTTTGATAGTCTTTGAACGGATTTACAAAAAATTCCCATTGACATTTTCCACATGTCGCATAATAAACTCGGAAAAAGTTATTAAACTTAAGAAATGAGCATTTCATGACGACTTGTGAAAAATTATATACATTTCATAGATTTCTGATCTTTAAATGACAAACTAGAAAATTGAAGATACACAAAAAATATATAATAATAATAATAATAATAAAGGTCTTTATTTTCATCAACCAGATAAACATAAAATACATTTTTGAGTAATATGAGCACAGCACTCCAGGTTGATAGAAAAATGCCGAAGATCAGGTGACAGCACAATCTGTGGTTGCAGATAGCACTGTCTCTGTTTTTCATCTTAAGCGAGGTAAGGAAATAATAAAAAGAAATAACAATAATGAAGTAACAAACCGTTAGAAGTAATAAAAAAAAAAAAGTTTAAAAAAAATATTAATATGTACTTACATGCAGATATTATTATATGATTTATAATAATAAGTGAAAATCTATATATACATATATATATATATATATATATATATATATATATATATATATACATACATATACATATATATATTATTTATTGGCAGGAGTTATCAGAGAAATTCAGATTTGGTTTTGATTATCCAGTAATTTCAATTTTAGACCTGATTTGAAGGCTGCTATTGATTTTAATTTCAATTCATTGGAAACTTCATTATATATTTTTGATGACTGGTAAGTGAAAGATCGTTTGAACAGTTCGGTGCGATGTTGTGGTGTTGTAATTCTATGTTTGAATCGAGTGTTTACCTGATGGATATCAGTTTGGTGAACAATTTTTCCAAACAGGTATTGCGGTTGTTTGTGTTTAATGATTTTGTGAAAGAGACATGCAGAGTGTAAGTATCGTCTGTTCGACATATTCAGCCAGTTAAGATCTCGTAATTTGTGGGAAATTCTTTGGCGTCTTCTAATACCACAAATAAGCCGTATACAAGAGTTTTGAACGACTTGTAGTCTCCTAGAATCGTTTGCGTCGATACAGGGGCCAAAAACTACATCTCCGTACGCGAGTTTAGATAATACCAGAGCCTCGCAAAGTATTTTTTTTTACGCCAACTGAGAGATAATGGCGATTGTGAAAAAATGATTTTATGTTCAAATAAGCGTTTCTGATGCAAATGTTAACATGATGTTTAAATCGCAGTTGATCATCAAAAACCAGACCAAGGTTTTTTGCCTTGTTTACTGGTGCAATTTGCTCTCCGTCAACATTTATTCGGATTACTTCATTGATTTGCAAACGAACTTTATTTGGGCCAAAAACTAGAAAAGAAGTCTTTTTACTATTTATACTTAGAGCGTGTTCGGAGGACCAGGTAACAATATTGTTCAGATCATAATTTATTTTGTCAACTGCGTCCTGATAATTTTCAGGTATGAAAGAATAGTAAAGCTGAGTATCATCAGCGTACAGGTGGATGTTACACCATTTTACCACTTTTCCCACACTGGCAGTGTATAAGGTAAAGAGGGTTGGCCCCAATATAGATCCCTGAGGTACGCCCGAGGATATTCTGATAGAAGGGGAAACATCGTCATCTACTTTAACTCTCTGTGTTCTATTAAGAAGGTAATTTTAAAAAAAAGGTAGAGCATTATCAGAGATTCCAATTGATTTTAAGATAGATAAGAGTAGTTGGTGGTTTATCGTATCAAATGCTTTTGAAAAATCTATCAATACTAAAACTGTAGTTTTACCACAATCAGTGGCCCTCAAAATATCGTCAGTAACATTAAGTAGGGCAGTTTGACAGCTGTGTAGGGGTCTAAAGCCTGACTGAAACTCTGGAAGTGTATGATGCTGGACTATATAACTGCGCAATTGTTCATCCACCATTCTCTCTAAAAGTTTGGACAAGGTGGAGAGGATACTTATAGGCCGTAAATCTTTGAAATCAGTTGGGTTACTGCTTTTAGGAATAGGTCTGATCTGTGCCTGTTTCCAACATTCTGGAATGACATTATTCATTAAACAAAAATTAATGATATGGGTTATATGAGGTATAATGCGGGGGCTGCATTGTAGTAACATTTTCAAGTTCAAACCATCATATCCCCATCCCATGTTTTATTTTTCTTGAGTGGATCTACAAAACGTGTGGACAAAGTTTTTCCATATCTTGAAAAATTTAATTTGAATATTTTTTAAACGTTAAAAAATCAAAGACAGAGGCAGATTTTAAAATTTCAGGAGATTTTTTTTGATCGCCTTCTGAAAATTTACAAAAAAATGTGAATGATTTTTTTCTGTAATATCAATAGTCTGGGAAATATTTCTATAAAATCGAAAAATTGTTATATTGACTAATTGATTAATTCATGTACCATAAAAGTCGAAGTATTCACGTTTGAGTCGTAGATTAACATTCAAGTCGTAGTATTAAAAACTTATAGACCCTTCAACTTCCAAGCTTTTCGCAAATCAACGCCCTCACTTGTTAAAGAAGAGTGGAGGGTTGTATCGCAGAATGAGGAGGGCATTTCCAGCACCTTTTATAAAATGTCAAAAGTTCGTTAGGTTTTTTATTTTTTAGGTAATGTTTAAGGAAACTTGTGATTTAGATCACAAACCAAATGAGTAGATTTTTATTTTCATTGTGATAATAGGTTCTCTCCTTTTGTCAAATTCAATAAATTTATGAATACAATTCTACGCAAAGTGAATTTTTTTGGATATGTAAATTGTAAAATCATTTTTGTTTGCCTATAACATCACTTAATCATAGACGGTTTGTGTCAGTTCTATGAGAGCTGCCACATTCTCCCTTGACAAGAAAAACGATATCATCTGCATAGGCATTACATGAATTTCTGAAAGAATACTGAAATAATCCATCAGATCATTACCAAATACATAAAAGACTAAAGGCCCGAGTATAGGGCCTTGAGTGACGCCCAGTTCAATGGTTGCCAGTTGGCTTTCGTTGGTGGAAGGTAATCTCAGGCTTATGACTATTATTGGGAGTGTTGTTCTGGGGTTGTTTTACCAGTGAATCCAAAAAGGAGTTTGCAGCAAACACGTTGGAAAAAAAATTTGGCCTTCCACTGAGCGTTTGTGGATAGTGTTCCATCTTCCTTTGTTAGGAGAGAAAATGAGCTGGATGTGTTTCTGACCAGTTTTGACCGTATCTTGGCGTTGTAAGCACCTTTCGAGGATTCGATTGTCTCCTTAAACATGTTTCTAGCATCATCTGTCAAAATCCATACGTTCAATCCTCTCCTACCTGAACGGACGTCTTCAGCAGGTCAAGATTATTCACAAAAAAGTAGAATAGGGGCACCCAAGGGTCTGTGCTGGGCCCCATATTATTAATCATTTACATAAATGAATTACCCCCAGTACTCCACGATGCGTAGGTATACTTGTCTTTATGCGGACGATTACACTCTCTCACTCACAGACAAATCTTCAGTTCAAATACAAAACAAATTAACACCTGTTGCAAGTCACTCTGCATGTGGTCTTACGAACACTCACTGTTCTTAAATGCTTCCAAAGAAGTCATGTGAACTTCCACACGAGGCAAAATAATAAAATTACAAATTTAGATTTAGAAATAAATAACGAAACAATAGATAAACTGGAATGTATTACTTTCCTAGGTGTAAAATTGGACCAGAATTTATCATTCAATACTCACTGTGAAGCACTAGCAAAAATATTGAACACTGAATGTTATCAATTAAGAACTCTAAAATCCATTTCTGATATTCATGGAATGTTACTCTTCTACTTTGGTGAAATTCAATGTAGAATTACTTATAGAATAATCGTTTGGGAAACTCGTGTAGCGTTAATAACGTTTTTGTAGCACAAAAGAGAATTGTGCGATGTTTAGCAAATGTCCCAAATTGAATCTCATGTAGGGAATTGTTCAAACGTCATATAATACTCCCATTTTATATGAACTCTTGATCTACGTTCACAGACAGAGGAAAAAATTAACCACGAATGAATCAATACATAACCATGACACTAGAAAAAAAAATGTTCGTCTCACATTATCCCAAAAATCACCAGATATCTTGGGGCTACGAGTTTATAATGTTTTTCCAAAAGAAATAAAAAAGATCGATAGCCTGCTACTTTTCAAAAATAAAATAAAAATACTTCTCCTCAACCTCTGTCCCGATAGCCTGAAGGATTACTTCGACAATTTTATACTGTGATAGATAGATTTTTTATATATTTGTGTTCTTGTGAATGTTTGCTGTGTTGTCAATTTTCTGTAATTTTATTACCAAATTTTATATGTACAACCTGACTTGCCCTTTAGCTATTCAGCTCGATGGACCAAAAATAAATTGAATTGAATTGAAACTATCATCATTAGACTACCATCAAATCATTTCGCAACTGATTCTTTCGATTTTTAATGACGCAGAAAACGTGAACCGTAAATTGAATAAGTAATTACATAAATAATTGTCAGTCTCGCTCGTAACATTGGATGTTTAACCGCGATTTGAAACAATGGTTGTTCCACCGAAACATATACTTAGCAGAAATAAATCACTGAGGTGACGCTAACCGTAATAATTGAAATATGGGGCTGGACGGTGGAAGTATTAGTAATATTTCAAGAGAGCATTAAAACTAGTGATATTATTGCAGGATCGGTTTTTCTAGAGAAAAGACATGCTTGGGTTTTGTTTGTGTTGAATTATTCATACAGTATGTGTACCAGCTAAAAAGATTTTTATGTCAAGGGGGACCACTTTCACCAAATACATCGTCATTGTGTTGTTAACCCCCTCATCCCCAGCACTCCCTACTTCAGAATTTTCAATGGGACTACTATACTTGTGATACATCATTTTGAAAGTAATTCAATCCCAAATACATCGGTGTAACGAAATTGAGGATCGATCAAGTGTTGTTGAAGTTTTAATGAAAACTAAGTTTCACTGTGGGTACGCCACTGTATTGAAAAATAATATGCTGTCAGAAATAATCATTTAGAAGGTGAGACAAGAGTTTTTATGAAAAAAAAATTGTCGCCATGTATTTTTGTATACGCACATCTTTGTTTACGCCTTGGTATTTGATGTATTCGAGTCACTTCATGCAACAATTTGAAACCTTTCGAAAATAGTTTATACTATTTGAAAATGGACGATGTGCTAGAGCTACGGCTCAAATTTTCACTTATAATCTCCCTATAGCATGAATTATTTCCGGAAATTTTCTCGAAGTGCGAATTTTTTGAAAATTTCCCGAGGTGTCAGCCGAGTGAAATTTTCTTTAAAAATTCGGTTCGATTTTTCTGGTAGCAAATTCATTACTGCTGCTTTCGCACTATCTACGATCTCCTCTGGTGTGGTGTTAACTCATCATCACTTTCCATTTTCGTAGGTACTTGATTCGTAATTTCGAAAGATTGTGCAGATGCAATTTACTAATTTGAAATAAGTACTGCCACATTAACACATTCAGAATTTCGTTGTTATTCGAATCAGTTTGTCAGTGTTGTTGCCTAGACAACCGTTAAAAAAAGTGTACTTTTTTAACGCTTTTCCGTTTAATAGGGTAAAGTCGGGTGAGATGGCCATGCGGGAGAGATGACCAACAGCTTGATAAAGATGAAAGTGTGGCTAGAGAGCGCTGCATGACCTATGACACGATGAGCCGGAACAGCTATATGTTACCAGTATGCATTGAACTGTGTCGGAGTGAAGGTCAAGCATTTAGAGAACAAAAACATTTTTGTGCTGCTGAATAATATTCTAACTCTTGCATTGTACGTGATACTGGGAAGTTTTGGGTGGAAATAAAATTCTGATTTCTACATATCAGGTAAGAACAATGCTTATTTGAACATCCTAACCTTAAAAACTGTTAAAAAACTACACCAATATTTTATTAACACGTTGGCCATCTCTCCCTTGTACTTGGGATAGATGGCCAGCAATGCGTTGGGATAGATGGCCAATCAATATTTCTGACTCTTTATTCTCAATTCTCAAATATTCAATGATTCATTGCAGGAAAATGCCTACGGAGTATGAGAGGAAGAACTCGAATCGCGGAAATTATACTGAAGAAAATCTGAGGCGAGCAATTGAAGCTGTCAAATGTGGTTCATCAGTAAACGCTGCCTCAAAAAATTATGGCATTCCTAGAAAAACATTAGAAAGAAAGATTTAAAAAAAAATATCTTCACATCTGGTAAAATGGGAACAGGCAGCATGTTGGGGGAGACCAATGAAAATAAATTAGCACTACACATAAAAAAGACGCAAAAATGCGGTTTTCCAATGACTGTACGAGATGTAAGAATACTTGCGTATAACTTTGCTGAAAGCCTACATATCCATCATAAGTTTAACAAAGAAAAAGGGAAGGCAGGTTCGGATTGGTTCAGATCCTTTTTCAAAAGACATCCTGACTTATCAATTCGAAAAGCTGAAGGAGTTTCCCTCGGACGAGGTGAGGGAATGAACCGTGTAGATGTAGGGAAATATTTCAAACTATTGCAAGCAACTCTAGAAGATTCTGAACTTTTTGACAAACCTGGTTCCATCTTCAATGTAGATGAAACAGGTCTTCAATTGCATAATAGAACAGAACATGTTTTAGTTGAAAAAGACGCAAAAGATGTTGTGACACTGACGTCGGGAGAAAAGGGTGAGACCATTTCGTGCATTGTCTGCTGCAACGCTGAGGGCTATGTTCTACCACCGGTCTGTGTATTCAAAGGTAAAAACTTGAAGAACGAGTGGACTGATTCAATGCCACCTGGTTCAGAGATTGTTATGTCTCAAAAGTCAGCTTACGTAAATGCACCAATATTTTTTAATTGGTTCACGAACCACTTCCTTTCACGTAAAGGTGAAGGAAAGACATTGCTAATTCTTGATGGGCATTCATCTCATTGCTCCTGTGTTGAACTTTTAGAAACCGCTTAATTAAATAACGTCAGTTTATTGTGCTTACCTCCACATACAACCCATTACTTACAACCTCTCGATAGGGCTGTCTTCAAATCGTTGAAAACCTACTACTATCAAGCTTGTAGAGAATGGATGCAGAGTCACCCCGGAAGAAAAATAGGAAGGCTGCAATTTGGTGAGCTCATAACAAAAAGTTGGGGGAAGTCAGCGACCGTTGGAAACGCGATATCAGGGTTCAGAGCTACAGGTATATTTCCTTGGAATCCTGATTCCATATCTGACCATGCTTACGCAGTTGCTGATCGAATTATAAGCAACCAGGTAATAGATGAGACACCAAAGATGCCAGATTCTGATGTAACACAAGAAGCAAATGCTCAGTCAACAAACAGTCGAATTGAAAATATTCCGATGGACATGATACCCTCTTGTAGCTATACCTCTACAGATACCCGATGCAAAACTCCGGTAGAAGGTACGTCTGTTCCAGACTTAACACCTGGAAAAGTTTTGGAAGCAATAAAACCGACGCCCAAAGTAGTTTCTGTGAAAAAACGAGCAAAATCCATTGCTACTTTGTTAACATCTCCTGAAAATATTGCAATTATGAAGAATAAGGCAGAAAAAAAGAACAAGTCCAAAGAAAAAACAAGTCTTATGAAAAAAGTTGTTCAGAAGAGGAGACGCCCATCTTCTTCTTCAGAAGAAGAGGACGTAGGTATGCTATATGAGGATGAGAGTGATACAATCGAATCTGTTGATAATGATGATGCTGAATGTACTGGATGTGGGGAAAGCTACAGCATCACTCAGAAGCAAGAAGATTGGTTGCAATGTATAAAATGCAAGAGATGGTTCCATGAAAATTGCTCATCTTTCATAAATACTTGCGGTAAAACCGCGTTCAAAACTAGACGAAATAAGTAGACGTTGAGTTATATTTCATTTTTTCATGAGAATGTTCCATTGATTTTATTTTTGTAATGAATACACATTTATATTTCCTGGCCAACTCTCCCTTACTGACATGGCCAACTAACCCAGTTGAATGGGGATAGATGGCCAAATGTACCTTCTTTTTAATACATAATAAAAAAAAAAACTTTCAACATCTAGACCGTTATTTCTAACTTCATATGTTATTACAATATTGAAGCTGTCATAGGAAAAAATTGAATGAACTTAACTCTTACCAAACCTATACAGCCTTCAGTTCCTCAAAATATTAGCCATCTCACCCGACTTTACCCTCCTGAAATCGTAATTTGATATCAAAATATTCATATACTTTAGGATCTCAAAACTACACAAAAAAGTGCACTTTTTTTGACAGTTGTAGAAAAATATTTATTAATAAAATTAATGGCGACACGTACAATCTTTGACCCTTTTGTACAGAATGTGAGCATATTCAAATTTATCATAAAAATGTAAAGTATTTAACTGATTTGGTGAAAAATTCTGGCCTAAAACCTGAACAAGAAGATCTATTTAAGAACATGAGCAATATTCTTTGTGAAATATTTCACCCATAAGTCTTGTGTGGAAAAGAACAAAATGGTGTCGAAGTATTACTATTATTTCATGAAGCATAGACATTTAATGGAAAAAAACAACGGATCCTCACCTTAATAGCCATTGAGGAGAAAAGACGTCAAAAAGGAATTTCTAATATATTTGAAATTTGTAACAGATAATAACATGTACCAATAATTAAGTAAATAAATATGTATCAAAAATATTTTACGCCACTGTGTTTATGACAGCTGTCAAGCCAGAGGGAAATTTCCACTTATTAATTTCCCTCTACGCAGGGAAATTTCCGAAGAAATTAGGTTATTGTCATAGCAACATGTCACAATGCAGGCATCTGATCGGCTAAAATTAACTGGTATAAAATTTTCACTTGTAATCTCCCAAGTGCTTGAATTATTGCCGGAAATTTTTCGAGTACATGAATTTTTTGAAAATTACCCGAGTCGCGCAGCGACGAGAGTAATTTTCTTAAAAAATTCGTGTACGAGATAAATTTCCTGCAATTAATTCAAGCACGCGGGGGATTCGGTAAGAAAATTTTACACCAAAATATATCCAACAATTCATAAGAAATAACTAACTATGGTTCACCTGAACTATTTATATGCATAGTACAAAAAAGACGCATGAAAATATTGATATGTAAAACACACTTAACAAAATTTCAATTTGATTTTTTAAAATTTAATCAAAAAAAAAGTAAAAATGCTCCACTGGGAATTGAACTAGTAGTGACCACACGACCACGAGGCGGACACTTTACCGACTCGCCACGGGGCCTTTACATGTAGACAACTGGTGTATTGAAGTGTTTCTGAAATTTGATTTCAGAATTTGCAAATTCTGCGATTATCGCGAAGAAAATATTCAGACACATTCGAAATATTTATTAAATACATAAATATGAAATATTATCTCATTTCAAATGAAAAATACAATTCCATTTGTACATCAAAGCAAAATATAAACTATCACATGTCAAATATTTGACAGAAAAATTTCCACTTATTAATTTCGGCCAGGGTACCCAGGAGGATAAAAATTTCCGGAAATTTTTTGGGTTGCCATGGCATCTAAATAAGAACGAATGTTTTGGTTCTCTCTAAAAGTGAGGTGTGAAATTTTCAATGAAATTCCTCCAGAAAAAAACACATCATATCAGTACGTGCTTCAATTGATGAATAAGTTCATGGAGTTGGGATCAGTGCTGGATAAAAAACGAGAGAAGCCTATGAGAAATGAATGGGTCGCTGTTGCAGTTGTTGGACATGCGGTGATGGACAACATTCAATCTTTAAGACAACTTGAGACCATTTCTGGAGTTTCTAAAAGCAGCGTACATCGAATTTTGAAAGAAGCTAAATTCCTCCCTTATAAAATGCAGAATGTACAAGAATTAGATGAAGATGATTCTGACAGACGTACAGAGTTTTGTGAAATAATTAGTCAATTATTGATTGGTGATAATAATTACCTCTACAATGTGTGCTTTTCTGACGAATCTTCTTTTTATTCAAATGGGCATGTGAACAGGCACAAATGCAGAGACTGGAGTGACGTAAATCTCCATTTTTTTTATATTTTATTTATGGTAACCTCAACAAACAAACGTATCTTGAACTTCCTGATACAACTGTGAACCCCAGAATCACTCAGTTACTTGAAGACGATGATAGGCTACTTGAAGGTCAGCTCACCTTTCAACAAGATGGAGCTCCTCCACATTTTGTTGAACCTGTACGTCAATTTCACAGGGAGATGGATTGGAAGGAGGGGACCAATAGACTGGCCGGCTAGATTTCCTGATTTATCACCATTAGACTTTTCTTGTATCATGGATCTGCACTCATAATAATATGTTTAATGTAACCCTACCGATTCTGTTTGTTTGGTTTACTCTTTTTACGTACGATGTCTCATATATTCATTGTATTGTTCGAACTAAATAAACATTATTAATATTATTATTATTACTTGGGTTGTTAAAACCATTATTCCAGTGGAATCCATTAATGGAAGCAGAGATGTCATCATCTCACCCGGTAAGGAAATGAAAAACATATCTGAAAGGAAGACTAAATATGTATGAGTCACCCCCAGAGACACAAAACGAACACGCTACAACGCTAGAAATGATTACTGCGATATTAAATACTTCCAATATGTCATGTTAATTATCTCGAGAAAAATTGACCTGATTCAATAACGAACTTAATAAGACACTTGCGTACATACAGACTTCGACGGAAAACATTAATTTTCCGCCATTATATCATTATTGCTATCTATTATATGCTATCGTAAATATTGCAATAAATAATATTTTTATTATGACGCATTACAAGTAGCACTTCCTCTGCCAAGGCCATAAATCTGTACAGATTGTAACTGTTGCGAATTAGATTCGATTTGCCCATAAATAACGTCTTTATGCTACAGCCGAAGAAGTCAGTGAATTGTCTTTGTATCCTTAGAAAAAGCTGTAATGCTTGAAACTACATTATTGGAGGATGCTGAGCATAATAATGAAGAGGTTGTAAGCGATTGCTTTCGCATCTAGTGATTCCTTTGGACCATTATGGAGAGTGGTAATGTTCACGATCTGTATAACACATTTTCTTTCTTTCACGTACCAGGTTCTATAAATACCCCTGTATTGTACAGGGTCTTTCCCGACGAGCGTTCGTTAGGAATATATGAAGAACGATTCAAAATAAAAAATTGATATTTTGTGGAAGTGGGTTTTACAAAATGGCCTTCTCAACTAAAATATTTCGAACTTCCGGTTTTTTCCCGTTATACCGGAAGTTGATTGCAACTTCCTTATTTCAAATGGAACACCCTATATTTTATTACATTTTTGAATTTCTCAGCCCATTTAAGGCCCACTTTGTATAAAAATGCCTATACCCAAATTTGTTAGTTTTCGAGATATTGATTTTTTTCTGAAAAATTTGACAGTTACAGCACCACTCCGAAAAAATCATAACTCATAGACAGTAACAGTTGAAAATGTGAAATTTCACTTAATCACACCTTTAAGCATCAAGTCATGAACAGTTCCATCGAATTTTCGAAAATAATTCACAGGGTGGTCGAAATTTCCACCTAAAACATAACATCGAGAAAACTGATGAAACACGATTTTTTCAAATGGAAACCATACACTATTCTATTATTTTTGGATACTACGAAAAAAAAAAGATATCAAGCTCATGAAGAATTTCATATACCTAAAATACACCCCTGGCAAGATACATCCGATTTTGGGAAGTATTTGAAATGTAAATCATTCGAAGCAATATCAAACCAAGAAAGCTTTGAAAACAAATGAACTAATATTAACTCTGTCGTTGGTAAAAGGTAACTCAACATGAAAATGGATGGATTGAAATAAAGTACTATCAGAGAGATGAATTATATCTTTGTTTATTGATATTGAATACAGTAATTTTATTTTGTTTATATTTTTTAAGGTTAGATTTTACTTTAATTTTAGAATTTAACTTATTTTCTTTAAATTCAAATAATATTGTGGTTCATTTCAACAGATGTTCAAAGACATTGCCGTTCTGTTCTAAACAAGAATATATTCTTTTTTGCATACCACCATTTGTAGCTTTCTGTATGGAGTCAGGAATCAAATTATTGAAAGCTCTCAGAACCCTTCGTTTCATGTTTTCTTTATCACTCACAGGATCCGCATAAACATTTTCTTTAATATATCCCCAGATAAAGAAGTCCAGTGGAGTAAGGTCTGGAGAGCGAGGAGGAAATTTAAATGGCCCATTGTAGCAAAGCCATGCACTGATCTTCGAACATCTCATACAACAACCCAGCAACGGTAGCAGTACTATGTGCAAGGGTTCCATCCATCTGATACCATAACTTGGAACGGTATTGTTCAGAAACATGCCTAATAGATTCACCAACCATACTCCTAATTATATGCGAATATCTATCGCTATTCAAATTCTCATCAAAAAGATATAAATATAAAATGGCAAAACCGTATACTAGACTTAAAAAAAGACTATGCATGTTGTAGCCGATTCAACAAATTCCTTAAGTGCATAAAAGTAGCATATAATGTATAACATGTCATAAACGTTTAAAAGAATTACTAATCAAAGGTGTTTACTACCCTTTTGAGAAACATGCAAAAATTGCCATGATGAGGGAATAGTATACAGGGTGTTTCATAATAAATGCGCAGGAAATGAAAAAAAGTTTCTATTGACTTACCCTCTAAAATGCACCGTTTTCGAGATACAGGGTGTTGAAATTTAAAAAAAAAAATCGTTTTTTGAGATTATCTCTGGAACCGTTTATCGCACAGAAAACAGATTTCGTAGGCATTTTCTACTCATAATAAGCTATGTTTTGTGCGGATTTTTTATTTTTTAAAATTCATAATTGGTGAAGATTTTGAAGGGGTAGTGGGTGTTTTTTTCTCCAACTTCTACGCCACTGGAAAAAGTACAGTTTTGAGCCTGCTATATGAACCGCCAATATTTTCTACACAAAAAAGGTATTCCTGGTCATAAGCTCTAAAGTTGGCCGTTTTCAAGTAAAATCGACTTTCATGTTGTTTAAATAATGTTTTTTCCTCGAAAAATTGCTGCGTGCATTGAGGCTAACGGTGGACATTTCCAACAATTCAACTGAGTATGATTGTTATTGTTTTTTTTTATTTTGCAATTAAGAAGTCAACGTTTGGTTTTGTTACTTGTTTTAACGTTTAAATAAATTTTGTATAATTACGAAAAAATTATTTTAAAAAATTTATCATGTTTTTCAACATGAAAGTTGATTTTTCTTGAAAACGGTCAACTTTAGAGCTTATGACCAAGAGTACCTTTTTTGTGTAGAAAACATTGGTGGTTCAAGTAGGTGGCTCAAAATTATACTTTTTCCTGTGGAGTAGAAGTTGGAGAAAAAAACACCCACTACCCCTTCAAAATTTTCACCAATTATGAATTTGAAAAAAAAAATCTGTTTTCTGTGCGATGAACGGTTCCAGAGATATTCGCAAAAATCGATTATTTTTTTTTAAATTTCTCCACCCTGTATCTCGAAAATGGTGCATTTTAGAGGGTAAGTTAATATAAACTTTTTTTCATATTTTTGGACGAGCTATCACATCCTGAAGTCCTGCGCATTTATTATGAAACACCCTGTATAACTAGGAAGGTGAACAAACTTTCAGCCTAACTCTGCCAAAAATAATCTTTATTGTAGATACCTTTAGTCAGAAGACCAACATCAAGTAGATACCATGTAGTCGGAACTAAAAAGGGTTGCAAAAACATTTAAACTCTATGAATCCTGGAATTTACGCTGGCGAACGAGCTTTGGATTTTCTGCTGCCCAAAAATGACTATTATGGCTATTGTACATACCAGTCTTGGCAAATTTGGCTTCATCTTCCATATAATGTTCTTCATGAACTCAGCGCAACCCTCAGAAGTCTTCGAGATACTTGTGCGAGCTTAGGGAAGACGCAGCCCTTACTTTTTAACGTGTGATGCCATGCCATGACTTTTCTGCGTCTTTCAACGAATTTTCTGGAGAGGCTGTTTTTTTTTGTTGATGACAGACGAAAAAGATCCGAAATCACGGCAGTTTCTTAGAAGTATTCTCAGAATATTTTTATTGGGTCTGTGTAGATTTGGAAATCTTTCTGCAAAAACACGACAAGTTCTGTCCTTTATCTTATTGCATTCGCCATAAATGATTATTAAATTTAGAAAATCTTCATTAGAATACCCCAAACGAGACATTTTGCACACAAATAGAAAACTACGAAATACACGTCAATTATATCGCTTCAAATTTTGACTTATTTGTTTTCAAAGCTTACTTGGTTTGGTATTGCTTCGAATGATTTACATTTCAAATATTTCCCAAAATCGGATATATCTTGCCAGGGGTGTATTTTAGGTATAGGGCATTCTTCATGAATTTGATATATTTTTTTTTTGTAGTATCCAAAAATAATGTGTATGGTGTGTATGGTTTCCATTTGAAAAAATCGTGTTTCATCAGTTTTCTCGATGTTATGTTTTAGGTGGATATTTCGACCACCCTGTAAATTATTTTCGAAAATTCGATGGACCTGTTCATGACTTGATGCTTAAGGTGTGATTCTGTGAAATTTCACATTTTCAACTGTTACTGTATATGAGTTATGATTTTTTCGGAGTGGTGCTGTAACTGTCAAATTTTTCAGAAAAAAATCAATATCTCGAAAACTAACAGATTTGGGTAAGTATAGGCATTGTTATACAAAGTAGGCCTAAAATGTGCTGAGAAATTCAAAAATGTAATAAAATACAGGGTGTTCCATTCGAAATAAGAAAGTTGCCCTCAACTTCCGGTATAACGGAAAGAGACCGGAAGTTGAAAATATTTTAATTGAAAATGCCATTTTATAAAACCCACTACCACAAAATTTCAAGTTTTTATTTTGAATCGTTCTCCATATATTCCTAACGAACGCTCGTCGTGAAAGGCCCTGTATACTTCCCATGTCAAAAAAAGCTTGTTTAATAGTTACGTTTCAAAAGTTTAAAATAGTTTTATCATGTTAAAAATAATTGTCATTGTTCTCAAATCCCGAGAAAATAATAAAATAAAAATTACTGATTTTCAACTTGAACGCCCTGTATTTCAAAATCTATCCATCAACGAACTTTGCGATTCTACACGTTCAATCAGTACATCGAATACTACAATATACTAAAAATTCAGACAATTTCACCGAGAACCATCTTACCTATAGAAAGTGCGGGGTCCTTTCTCACATGAGAAATGCCTTTATACGACTAATCCTGTATTATTTTTAAATTGTAAGGTGAAAAATAAACGATTGTTATTATTATTACTATCCAGGAGCACCCCCACTCTTGAATCCGCCAGCCTAAACCGTCACTGCGAGAATTGTACTACAAAAGATTGTTCAAATTTTATAAACGAGAAAATTTACAGATCTTAGATAACTGCGAGAGCTCGAATCGTTAAATAAGTTTAGAATTGTTGTAAAGACCTTTGAAATTTCTCCAAAATGATGTACGTATCACCGACCCATGTGCCATTTGAAATTTTTGCATGCACTGAAGATATTTGCAACCTGCTCAAAATATATATATATATATATATATATATATATATATATATATATATATATATATATATATATATAAAGGGTAGTCGTTGGTGACTAGTTAAGAATAAAACCAGTTAATATTGGGGATTGCAGCAAAGTCAAAAGTGTACTCATTTATAGAGTTTATTCCAAGCTTTCGTAAATTTTATTTACATCTTCAGGGAACTACAAAGAATTATTATGTCAATTATACATTTTGATGTTATTAAAATTTTACTTACAACTATAGTGAGGTTAGTTGACATGTTCTTAGTTCTTTGGATAGTGACATTACAGCTTAAAATTGTAAATAATGAGGAAAAAAGACTTTACGAATATAAATAACAAAAAATTTTGAAATTTCGGTCGAAAAACAAAAGACTTGTTGATTGTATCCAAGGGACACAAATCAGTTGTCAATAGAAAAGAAATCTGTAATTTTCAAGTCAATGTTACCAACTGTAATCTTGTACCAACTGTTGAAATATACGACTGTTGTTTTGTCAGTTAGGAAAAAATTACATTTCCAACTGAGTAGTTATGGAGATATTATTATTCATATGGAGAGTGTGGTCTAACGACAATAAGAAGGAATAAATCTCACTCAAATGATTAATATCAGTTCTTTTATTCATACATTTTTTGTCTTGAGATATGAAGGCCATTTCCAAAAAAGTTCTCTTAGTCATATGTGTCTCTTTAGCTAATATTTTAGTTGAGTTATAATTTATTCGATGGTCAAATTTGTTTACATGATCAGCAAGAGCACATCTTTCAGGATGAAGTCTACAATCACTTTTATGTGAGGAAATTCTACTTTTTAGGCATCTAGAAGTCTGGCCAATATAATTTTTATCACAGTCCTGACAAGGAATGCTATATACTACATTTGAAGTGGAAGTTAATGGAATTTTATCTTTTACTTTTGAATAAATTGATCTTATTGGTAAAATAGTTTTATTTGCTATTTTGACATTACATACTGAATGAAAGAGCCTGGACAATCTTGGTGTAATATCTTTTATATATGGAAGTGAAGTGAATGTAGGAATTGTAGGATTTGTAGGATTAGTATTAGCAACATTGCCATTAATGGATATGTTCAGATTGTTAGATATAATATCTGTTTCAATATTTAATGGTGTGCTGAACAGAATACTTCTCAGTAATTTTGGTGGATAAGCATTGTCTGAAAAGAGTTTGAAAAGAATATCTAGGTTTTTTTTTATGAAAGGATCTATCTGAGATACTATAGTTGTAAGTAAAATTTTAATAACATCAAAATGTATAATTGACATAATAATTCTTTGTAGTTCCCTGAAGATGTAAATTAAAATTTACGAAAGCTTGGAATAAACTCTATAAAAGAGTACACTTTTGACTTTGCTGCAATCCCCAATATTAACTGGTTCCATTTCGTATACGAAATGTCCTTCTGGAGCACTCTCTAATCTGTTGCCGTGGTGGACCCTGTAAGCGATTGCAGTGTTCATCCCGGCGAACGATGACGGGCACCGGGCCCCCGCGTGTATACAACCGTGATGGCCTGGACTGCACTGATGAGGGACTACGAAACCGGTCTGCAGTTGGTTCCTTGTTTGGATCAGGCGGTGTCCTGCTGTCTGTCTCTGAGAGCTCTTGCAAAGTTGTTCCTTCAAAGTAAGGATCTTTGCACATATGTCTGACAGATATAATTCAATATCTGTCGAGGTATTAGCCAGAGAAGTAGTTGTTTTCTGTCGGACATATGCCATACAATCTATACAAAGGTATAGTGAGTTCCTAAAGGATTGTTTTCGACTGTTTTACAGTCACTGGAACATATATATATATATATATATATATATATATATATATGAAATGACTATGCGACTTTCTTAACATTGTTTATATATATATATATATATATGACATGCTCTCCCCATCCGATTAAAAAACTAGGAGTTGACCCCTATTTTCGAACCACCCTGTATATACAAAAAAATGTCAGTAAACTTCGATCGATATTGAGGAAGTTCATCCAGACTCAATTGGATCTTTAATTCTCATGAACGAACTTACACTGGTAGGTTTAAAATTAATCGAATTGGATTTTTCTTTGTTCACCTGTTGTAGAGCACGAAACGTGAAAATATAATGGATACGAGATCCAGATGACATTGTACCATCATTCAGGCATGTTATTCTATGAATAAATGGGCGTTTTGTCAATTCTCGGAGTTGTTAAAAATTCAGAAAGCTTCATTTTTCATCTTTGACACCCTGTAATTATTTCGAAAACTAGTTGGCCGATTTTTTGTGCCTGTGGACACTTTTGCCGAGGAAGTCGAATTCTACAACATACCAAAAATTCAGGGAATTTAACCGAAAGCCATTTTCCATAAGGAAAGTGCGGGGTCCTTTATAGAAAGTCGTACAAAAGGTTTCCGTCCTCGACATGCATTGAAGTCTACCAGCACAGCCTACTTCTCTCAAAACGTAACTCGAATCGCTGCATTTCCTGCCATTCCGGTACTTTTTTTGAATGAATATGACAATGAATGTAACTTCAGATTCTAGAAGAAATGAATATTTAATTTCCACGCAATCTGACCACGTTAATTATTATTATCTGTAATGTCATCCTCATGTTTGGGCTGTGAAACGTAAAGTTTTACGAGCAACTTTCCCATGGATTTTAGTTGGCTCTGCGTGGAACAATGGCTGCGGGAGATTGTAAACTAGAACAACATTCACTTCTGGTTTGATATAGTTCAACGGGTCGTTGATACAGGGTGCAAGTTACGAGTTGGATTCAATCGATTGCGCATATTTGAAAAGTTTCATGAGAATAATGAAAGTACTCCTCTTTTCAGAGAAAGATATTAATTCAAGGATTTTGAGAAATACAAATTCCACTCCAACAATAGTATAACTTTGCAGGCCTTTCAACCAGGGGATGTTTGAGGCAAAATTGAATTTTGTGAATACACGTTAGTTAATATACAAGTAAATTTATCACATCACATGAACGAATGAGTCAAATTTAGCAGGGAAGAAATCATAAGTGAAACTTATATTTCTGGGAGATGGATTCCGATATCTTGTCAAAACATTTTCAAGATATTCCGATTCAATGATTTGCTATGCATATTAGTATCGAGTGGAGTTTGAGATCTACAACAAAAGTTTGAGTGCTAGAAGGAACATGGAGCTACTGAGGGGGCTTTGTTGAGGTTAATAGATTTCTTGTCCCTAGGTATTTTGAGAAATTGTTGGCATAATAGCAAAACGGAATACATGCACATACTCCCGGTGAAGTATAGGTATGTGGCGAATTATACAACACGAATTGGAAGAAAGGACCATATGGAGATGGCCTCCCAAATAACCAGATTTAACAACCCCTGAGTTTAATCTATGGTGTCACATAATACATCAAGTCTACGAACAAATAGTGAGAAGCAGTTTCAGGATATTGTTCAGTATATTGTGTATTATTATACAGGGTTATTCACGTTATTCGACACGAAGCATTATGGCTAAAACATTTGATTTTTTGAAAAAAATTTCTTTACGATTTATAGGGACCTATTGGTCCTACCTTTTGAAAATATTTTCATGTTGTACAGGGTGTGCCAAAAACACGAAACATATCAAAGCTGTTATTTTTTAAATGGAATACCCTGTATATTATTTCATTTTCGGATTTTACGATCGAAATAAAGGTAAGTTTCATTAAGGTTTAATTTACCTAAACCTTATGGTTTTTGAAATATCTCTTATTTTGTGAAAACGCAGCATCAGCTTTAATGCTTAAATTCTCAACCAGTGTTTTCTTGTTTTCAACCAAATTATTGCTAGATGCTACTAACAGAATAACTTTCATATAGCAGTTGTGAAATATTTACTAACTTGTACAAGGTGTCTAAAAATTAAGGCAAAATAATCACAATCTTTGAACGGTAATAACTTGTTTAATTTAAATGGAACGTATTTTATGTCAAGAGCAGATGTCAAATTTAATTGTCTATCAAATACTAATATACATTCCTATAGCTAACTCTTCACGTTTTCAAGTAAAACGCATATTTCCATTTTGCAAACTGATTTTGAGAAATTTATTATTCATCAAGTCGCCTATGGCGTTTTGACAAGTTGCATTATTATTTACTTATGGTTGTCAGTTATTTATAAGTGTTCAAATCCAAATCATCCTGTTAGTGATAGCGGTAGTTTGTGATCTTGTTATCATCATTTTGTTATAGAAATGTTAGTTTATCCAAAAGAAGAAAGAATCGACATGATTTTTATACTTGGAGAATGTCTTCAAAACTGTTTTCTAGCATCACGAATTTACGCTGAAATATTTCCCAACAGAAATCATCCAAATAAAACAGCATTCGAAAGATTGTTGACACTATTTAGACGAACTAGGAGTGTTCAGTATGAAAAACCCATTAAAAAGAAACCTGTAACAGAAAACGAAGAAAATGAATTCGCGGTGATTGCCTTTGTAAATCCCCATACAAGTCAAAACCTAATGGCGGAAAATATTGGCATTAGTCAAGCAATCGTATCAAGAATTCTGAAAAAATGTAGTTACCATCCTTATAAAATCCAGCTTCACCAAGAGCTTTCCGAAAACGATTATGGGAAACGAGTTGAATTTTGTATGTGGGCATTAGATAAAGTTGCAGATGATGAAAACTTTTTCAATTCTGTTCTATTTAGTGATGAGCGCACCTTTCATAACAATGGGACTGTTGATAGACATAACTTCCACTATTATGCTGATTCCAATCCACATCAATTTATAATTAAACATAATCAACACAGATGGTCAGTGAATGAGTGGGGTGGAATAATGGGTCAATATTCAATTGGTCCTTATTTTTTCGAAGAACATTTAAATGGAATGTTGTTTTTAGAATTTTTAACAAATCATTTTCCGGTCCTATTACAAAACATCCCCTTGGACTTAAGAAGAACGATGTGGATTCAAATGGATGGGGCTCCCGCACATTTCCATCGTCAGGTTCGTGAATATTTAAAAGTTCATTTCCGAAATCGATGGATTGGAAGGAAAGGATTCCAAAATTGGCCCCCAAGGTCACCCGACCTGACGTCACCTGATTTCTTCTTGTGGGGATACATTAAAGGAATCGTTTATAATACACCTCCAACAACACCCGACAATATGAAACAGCGTATCAGAGAAACTTTTCTGAATGTTAGCCCTCGAATGTTAGCAAATGTTGCTGAAGGTTTTAGAAAGAGGATACGTTTGTGTTTAGAGTCTGATGGTCGCCATTTTGAATACTTGATATGAAATATTACTTGTTTTATATCCACCATTTTTTCTTCTCAATTTAAACTAGTACCTACCTATTATTTAAAATATTGAAAAATAAACGCATTTGTTATTAAATCTCGGTGTTTATTCCAATCAAAATCAATTCTGATTTGTCAAAACGCCATAGGCGACTTGATGAATAATAAATTTCTCAAAATCAGTTTGCAAAATGGAAATATGCGTTTTACTTCAAAACGTGAAGAGTTAGCTATAGGAATGTATACTAGAATTTGATAGACAATTGAATTTGACATCTGCTCTTGACATAAAATACAGGGCGTTCCATTTAAATTAAACAAGTTATTACCGTTCAAAGATTGTGATTATTTTGCACACCTTGTATAAGTTAGTAAATATTTCACAACTGCTATATGAAAGTTATTCTGTTAGTATCATCTAGCATTAATTTGGTTGAAAACAAGAAAACACTGGTTGAGAATTTAAGCATTAAAGCTGATGCTGCATTTTCACAAAATAAGAGATATTTCCAAAACCATAAGGTTTAGGTGAATTAAACCTTAATGAAACTTACCTTTATTTCGATCGTAAAATCCGAAAATGAAATAATATACAGGGTATTCCATTTAAAAAATAACAACTTTGATATGTTTCGTGTTTTTGGCACACCCTGTACAACATGAAAATATTTTTAAAATGTAGAGCTAATAGGTCCCTATAAATCGTAAAGAAAAAACTTTCAAAAAATCAAATGATTTAGTCATAATGCTTCGTGTCGAATAACGTGAATAACCCTGTATATTGTTCAAATTCAAGGAAATTAACAATTGAAAACGTAGAAAGAAGGATCGTGCAATGTTTGAGTGGAAATGGACAACACATTGAGCAATTGAATAATTGATTTATTTATGTAGTAGGATTTTGTTACAACTAAAAAATTAATACGCCACCAAAAATCAGTATGACGCCCCAGAACGTCATGGTAAATAATAATAATGATATCCATCTACCCGCACAGGCTATGTCACTTAATGTTTATGAGAGATTATTTATAGAGTAAAGTAGAGTTCTTTATTTAACCACATTACGTACAGGTACAGGTACATTTATGGCAAGTCACTGTAAGAAATAGAGAATATGTAAGAAATACATTTTGATCTTAGAAAATAGTAAAGACTAGGGTAAATATATAAAATAAATAATAGAGTAAATATATAAAAAATGTAAAATGTAAAAGTTTGTTGTTCAACACCTATAGACAGCGGTCAATTAAGAATACATGCTATAGTGATATATATATATATATATATATATATATATATATATATATATATATATATATATATGGACAAATACATGCAAGTTAAAACATATATTCAAGTGGGACACAATAAAAACCATAGTCTAAACCTTCAGTGTGCTTGCCAATATAATATAATCTGGTATACTGTAAAAACAATTTTTAAAAGGAACTTTTTAATGGTAAATTTGAACATTTTTGGTTTCAATGACTTTACTGACTTATCTAGAACATTATATAAGTTTAAATTCAAAGAATTTTTGGAGCTGACAGCTAATCTATGTCGCTGAACGTTCAACAGATCCGCCGATCTTGTATTGTAATTATGTATGTCACAGTGTTTAGGGAAAGTGCTCTTATTACTGTGAATTTCTATAAGGGTTGTGAATATATATAAGGTTGGAAGTGGCATGATTCTGAGCTGAACAAAATGTTGTTGACAGTGCTCTCTATATCCTATATTAGACAATAATCTAATGGCTTTTTTCTGATATTTGAAGATTGCTGTTGCGTTACTAGAGTTACCCCACAGAAGAATGCCATAGGATAACACTGAATGAAAAAGAGAAAAATATGCAATCTTTAAAACATGTATGCTGGTGATAGGTTTAAGTTGTCTTAAAACGAAGAGAATACTAGAGAGCTTCCGTTACGTACATTCCACATGTTGAGACCAATTTAATCGATCATCAATAACAATGCCCAGGAAAGACACGCTTTGCCCTTTTTGGTGCAGATGGTTTGAGGAAACTATTATATTTTGAGTTTTGTTCTCATTTAGTTTCAGTCTGTTTTGCGTGAACCATTTTTTAGTTACATTTTTGTTGTCCTCAGCAGTTTGATATAATGCAGTGGGAGACTTATATGAACATATAAGGGTGGTATCGTCAGCAAATAAAACGCATTTTGTGGGTGCAATTGATTGACATAAGTCATTGATATATACAATGAACAGGAAAGGTCCCAGGACTGAGCCCTGTGGTACACCATGTTTGATCGGTTTCAAATCAGATTTAATATTATTCAAATCAACATATTGAAGTCTATTACTGAGATAGGAACTGATAAGAGTTAAAATATTGCCTCTGATTCCATAATGACTCAGCTTTTCAATAAGTATATTAATGAATATGATACAGCGGGTATCATAGGTAATAAATAAATAAGTAAATGAATAGGTATCAAATAGTGTCCTCTTAAATTTTCAATCTTACAAAATAATTCTTGTGTTTCACTCCTTTTTCTGTGTTCATAAAATAAACCTCATCTAGGTCAAACCGAATACGGCACTAAAAAAGTCCGTCTTTGTTCGGTTTTCTCAACGCGGATAAATCACGTTTAATCAATGAAAACAATCCAATTCTCGGAGCAGTACGTGTAGTTTTGTTCCAGCCGTGGTACTTCTCACCTTCCTACTCGGTAGCAATTACTCCCACTCGAACGTCAAGAAAATTTAATACCACGGCAGGATTTTTCATTTATTACCTATGAGAGATGTGGCGTGGATAGTGTTACCTCACATGAGAAGAAACAGATGCTGCAACAGATGAATTTCTTGAAATGTAAACTCGTAGAGCTATAAATGACTGTACAGTGTTTTCAATTTGATTTGTTCCACTTTTAAAGGGCTGCAAAATATTTATTTTTCTACAACTGTCAGAAAAAAGTGTGCTTTTTTGTGTACTTTGTGTGCAGAAAGTATATATGTAATTTTTCAATATAAAAATAATGTTTCATTATTTTACGGAAAAGTGTGAAAAAAAGAGCACTTTTTTTCAAAGTTGTTGCATTTTCCTGAAATTCCATTAACATATTTTTCTCAGAATTTGTCTGAAATATTAAAAAATAATGGCATGTTATCAAAATTAATAATGTTATAGCTTTGTTGCCAATGAATATTTTCAAATAAAATTTTAGAATTCACCTAAATGAAGAATGCTGAATCCAGTGGCTGAGTCGAAATTTCACGAAAAAATTCGCTAATGAAATTTAGCAATTAGAACATAAAAAAAAAATCGTAGTATACCCTGAAATTTGAAATATTTTGCAAATGTTTTGTTACTCTTCCTGCTAAAAAAATTGAGTCGGTTGGAAATTGTAAAAATATGTTAATGGAATTTCAGGAAAATGTCAATTTTATCTCCTAATTATTTTTTATTTGTCAACAGATTTCGATGAAATTATAGTCAGTGATATTTCGAGACTTCCTGAATCCAGTGGTGTAGTCAAAGTTCTGATAAAAGTTTTGAAATTGAATTGGTGGGTTGATTAAACGGCATATTTTTCAAAATTAATTCCCTCATAACTTTTTTATTGATTGACGCATTTCAACGTTATTTACATAAGAACCATTTGAAAATATCGCGAATCCAGTGGTGTAGATAGAATTTTTCTAAAAAAATCGCTAGTAATTTTTTTAGATTTTTGACCTTGAAAAATCAGATTAGTTGGCCCTGGAAATGGAGATTCATTCATGAAATTTAGTGTCCTAGTAGACTTTTAGAATGTCTACCTAATGAAAAAAAATCATTCGAATCGGTTGAAAAATGTTGATTTTATAGGGGTGCTCCGGTCTTAAGTGGGTCACACTGTTTATGATGAACGCGTTCGTATGAAATATTCAATGCTTTAGATATCCTTCAGCCCAATTCGACGGTCTGTTAAAATCATGTCATGAACTGCATCGATATTTTTGGGGACTGACACAGAAACTGGCCTTCCCGATAGGTCATCATCTTCAATGGAAAATTTACCTCTTTTGAAGCCTGCAGTCCAATTTTTCACGGTCGCATACGAAGGATATTGATAACCAAGGGTATTAAGCATATCTTCGTAAATCTGCTTACCTCTTAACTCTTTTAAATACAGGTACTTGATGATGGATCGATACTCCAATTTTTTGATTTTCACAATTTCGGTGGAAATATTTTTTCTTTTAATTCATTGCGTAACTCTGGTTTACTTTTTTGACGTCAAACTTCACACTGACACTTCTAATAATTTATTGTCCGTTGCTATGGTAACGCAATATTTTCTTTATGCAGGGAACTGGTCTGGGCTAACTAGATATCAAAACATCCTCGTACAATTTAAAATAACTAACCTTGAAATGTCAAATTGGCAAACCATTTTTTGGCAAAACATTTTTTGCCGAATTTAGACTCTCAGATGTGTATTCGGTTAAGGTTTAGGTTAGGTTTGAACGTGATTGGGCCCGTATCAGGCCCTCCACTGCGGCCAATATCCTATTGTGGCTCACCCTATGGTTATATTTCTCCCAGTATATCCAATCTCTTAACGAAATTGAGAAATGCATTGGGAAAACCGTCGTACCGCCAAATATTGATAATCTAGTTCTGGCCGCTGCTGGGCATGTACACACACAGAATGTGTATAGCCGTTTCATCATCCTCCATGCATAGCAGGCACTCTGCATCTTGTGCAAGTCCGATTTTATGCATGTGATGTTTGAGTTTGCAGTGGCCAGTAAGCAAACCTACTATAACTCTGAGATGCGCTCTACTGAGTTCTAGCAGTTTGTCAGAGTCCTGTTTTTTCCTTGTACAAGCAATAAATGGTTTGGAATGGGCTAGGCCCGGTAGACTACGCCAGTACTCGAGTCTTTTATTGTCTGCCCAAGCTGTTATGTCATTCTTGGCAGTGCTATATGCTAAACCGATTACCGGTTCTGGTCCAGTGAACGTTGTTTCGGCCCCTCCTTTTGCTAGGGCATCCGCTATTTCGTTTCCTTCTAGGCCCGTGTGACCTGGTATCCAAGGGCATATTTTCGTGAATGTGTTTACTTCTTAGCCCCTCGGTTATGGTAGTACAGGATTTATTAGAGCACACAAGGGTTGTGACGTCAACGGATCAAACACCTCTTGTAGGTGACATTGATGTAAACAATGAATATAAATGGTCCAAGTACTGAACCCTGTAGCACACCATGTTCAATAAATAATAAAGAATTGGTAGTGGCACGATTTTAAACGTTACTAATAGAGGTTTACAATAGTCCATGAAGACGAAATTTGCAATAATTCAGATAGTTCCTTTTTTAAGCTCAAATACTCTTATCGAGTCAGATACATTGCGTTGTAGAACCTCCGAAGGCAACTAACTCTCACCAAGAAGAAATCGCTAATACATCTAGATCGATTTTCATTTATTTGCGGTAACAAATCAATATAATTGTCGATATACCTATACCTTTTAAGCGGATTGACTTTATATTTGATTATTTCGTCGAGCCCGATTTGGTCAAACTGCATTTCTTGAATACAATCCGTCTGGTCAATGAACAGGAATAGAAACAGTCGGTGACGGCCGATCATACTATACAGGGAGCGACAAAGGTTGCTCGTCGATATCGGGGAGACGTTTGATTGAAAAGAAATGGTTCGATCCTTATATCTTGTCGACAAGTTGGCTTTTTCTCAGGCGGGATTTGGTCGGGTGACTGATGTGGTTGGTAGTGTTGGTGAAGGATTTATTGCATCATTTCGATTTCTGTTAAGGCTTCTGCCATAATTCTGTCAAGGCAAGCGCTAGATTCAGATAATTCTCCTTCCAAATTTTACGATATTTGACTTTCCATTTTTCTGTCTTTCGTTCTTTGAGTATTCGTTTTATGTAAATCAGGCTGGTACTCCTCGCAAAATTTCTCAACTGGGTGTTCCTTGATGGCCATCGATACATTGAGGAAATATTAAGCAATTGCGTTATACTTTTTGGGCTTTATCCGAATGCATGATAATGCGCGGTCACATAAATCAATGTGTGTTACACAATACCTCCCATACGTTGGTATTAACAAAATGAACTGGCCAGCACGTTCGCCAGATCTCAACCCCACGGAGCATGTGTGGGACATGCTTGGTAGGCGAGACAGAAATCGCGAAGTAGCACCCTCTACGGTAAAAAAAACTTCGTTTACAGACTCACAAACCGGTTTTTACCCTGGTAGATCGACTGAAACTGCTATTTGTAAGTTTGTCGAGTAGATTTATACGAATATGTGGATCGAAGAAAGCTCGTGGGTGTCCGCTTCTTCTTCGACCTCACGAAAGCTTTCGATTGTCTAAACCTAAACCTCACCGAAATTGAATTATACTCACTAGGAAACCGTGGAAATATACTGAAATGGTTGATGTCATATTTGAAGTGTAGGAAAATCATTGTGAAGTTCAATGGAGTCTGATAGGCCTCCCACAAGGATCTATACTAGCCAGTCATATTTGTGAACCATTTTATATATTTTATGTACGTGTATTTACACAAGATGCGCTTTTAATTACTTTTCAAATATCATACAACAATGGGCCGTGGTGGTCGGCTGGTAGAGCGCTCACCTCTCAAGCGTAGGGTCGGGGGTTCGATTCCCCAGCATGGTCACCAGTCTCGTGCATGGCATCGCACGTTAAAAGGCAAAGGCTGCGTCTTCCCTAGCTCGCAAAAGTTTCTCGAAGACTTCTGAGGGTTGCGCGTAGGGGTGCAACAGGTTGACAGAAATAACAATTTTAACAACAAAAGTTAACAGATAGATATGAAATATTTATTATTATTATTATTATGGGTATCCACTATGTATTTTAATTATATATTTCTGTGGTGTAATTTAAAAAATTGTTTTACACGTACAATATCGATTATCGACTGCTTTATACTGACTCTTCCAATATCATGTAACAGCATGACTGGAATGAAATAATTTTAGTATTATTATTGTTAAAACATGAATTATAGAAATTTACAACTTTAATGGAAAATTGTCCATATATTCCAAATGTGCCCGGTGACAGTTTTCACTCAATCATTTCCGTCCGTACAAACGATTACAAAATAGTTTGAAAAAGTGGTAGTAAACGTCCTGGCTTGTTATTAGTTGCACATTAGCATTTTTATTAAAATTTGGGTGGTATCGCCATAAGGTAGACAGAGTAGACACTAAGAGTCCTAGATGAACTCAGTGCTGGTTCTTCGATGGGTTCCATAAGGTGCTACGGGTGAGTTACATTCAGGAAATGCTAATGTGGATTATTTTTGTTCGAAGATGCCTTTTAGTTGTTGTGAAGGAACTTGTTGGCTTTTGTTGATTTTATGAAGTTGAGTAAAATTGCTTTCATTATTCCAGTAGTGCAATAGTGTGTACACCGGGTGTTCCAGATCTTTTCATACAGCTAATATGTCAGTATGCTGCTTAGAAATTTTTCACACTCATGTCAAACCCATATGACTTTGCAGCTGTTGTGCCAGAGTCAACTTCTGTCAAACTACCCTTGAGAAACCTCCTCCAACCTCAATTATTCAAGTGGTACCCTATTTTTTTTTTTACTTGTGAAGTGTAATCAATTCTAACTTCAACTCTGTATCACACTTGATATTTTGACAGACGTCAAACTCACTAAATTAGACTTCGAAGTAAACAGAATTTATAATGAATAATTTATTGTACATGTTTTTGGCTCACAGTGTACTTCATTCGAATCGAGTAGGTAATAAAAACCGTCAATGTTTTAGATCATTTCTTTTGTTATGTTCGTGTTTTGACAGTTGTTTTTTGACGCGTCTTTTAGTCAGTTTGTACATCCAATAAAGAAAATGCCTCTCTATACAAGTGATTTACAGGTGTTTGATTTGATTTCAAATTATCTATATTAACAAGAACCCAAAGAGTTAAGGTGGGAGATACAATAAGTTCAGCTTAGAATGTGACAACTGAGGTACCGCAGGGAACAGTGTTTGGGCCAATTTTGTTTCTTGTATATTTTAATAGTATTTCACGCATACAAAACTTCCCATGACACATAATATGCTATGCTGATGACACAGCAATAACATTCACAGAAAAAACTTGGAAGTAAGCGCATCGTACAGCTGAAGATTCAATGCAAAAAATCCAGTTATGGTTGAACAACAATTTACTGAGTCTCAATATGAACAAAACCAAATATATTGCGTTCTCTCCCACAATATTTAATCAACCTCAAATCAGTAGTTTAAGATTGCATAATAGTACCTGTACTTATCAAAAGAGCTGTACATGACCAATTATAGAAAAACATTTTCTCTATAATACCTTGGTGCAATAGTTGATCAACACTTGCGATGGAGTGAACATATAACCCATATAAAGAAGAAAGTCCACTTGTGGATAGATTTTTTCATTTTAAAAGACATATTCACTCGAAAAAACTTAAATTTTGCAAAGCTCGAGTAGAATATTTAGAAGATATTGCATCATAGCATGGGGAGGAACTTTTAACAATACGTTGAATATCCTTCAAAGCACACAGAACGCCTTTCTAATAAAAAATCTTCAAAAAGGAAAGACTAGACTCGATCAGCCTTATATGAAAAAAAAATATATTATGAATGTAAGATCCATATACACATATCAATATATAACATGAGCACACAAAAACCGAGATAAATTAACTCTACAAAATCGCAGATCCACTAGAACTACAAAAAATCAGCAATTCCAAATCCCTTTGTTACATAAAACACCAACACAAAAATCCGTTATCTATAATGGGGCTAAACTATACAAATGGCAAATGAGTACGTCGATTTGTGATTCACTTTTGGTGAATGCCGGAAAAATGTATACAATAAATTTTTCATTTTAAAATGCTGTTTAGGTACTTCAAAGTTTAAAATTTTGTGAATATAACGTGTGTCATAATAACAAGAAAGTGTGATACATGGTTGAAATTAGAATTGATTACACTTCACAACAAGCCAAAAAAAATTATGGGGTGCCTCTTGAATAATTCAGGATAGGGGTGGTTTCAAAGGGGTAGTTTGACAGAAGTTGACTTTTGACATCAGCTTCAAAGTCTTATGGGTTTGATATGAGTGAATTTTTTTTTCACAGCAGCATAACTGAGAAAATTGGCTGTGTGAAAAGATCTGAGACACTCGGTATCCTAAGTATATTATTGAAACACATTTCAGCTAACCAAACATATGTTTGGCTGACTCGTAACAGAGAAAGGAGTTATTCTTCGGCCTGGTTCTGTTTATTTTAATTTTTCCGTAAAGTCGGATGAATGAAAATACAGTGTGTCCAAAATGAGGATAGGATAGCATTTGGATCTCAGAAACGGTTGGAGTTACCATGTTTGTTGAATTAGGAAAAGCTGCACAATCCAAAGTTTGCATAAGTTCGGATTTTGAGATATTTTGAATAAAGCAAAATTTTTCGATATTGGTTATTATTTATTTCTGACGTCATTTTGAAAGACATAAAAATAAAAAAGACGATTTCATTGCCATTTTTCTAGCTTAACAACATGACGTTTACATATTTTCACTAAGACGTTTCGTTTCCGAGGAACCTCCATCAACTATTTTTTAAATACTGCCCTGTTATTTTTATTACAAAATTCAAAGCATTTTGTATTCTGAAATACGTCATAACACTTGTAGTTGTTCAAATATTTTTAGCTTATTATAGACATTGCATTGCCGATTACCGCCGATTACGGCTCTGACTGCTTGAAAAATTATTCATTTGAGAATGTCTTAATTTGAAGTCAATAAAACACAAAATTTCCCAGAAAACGTTTGTAATAAACAAATAAAATAATTCTTTATGAAATGTAATTATAACTAATTAAACTTATTAATATTAGCACCCACAGTCTTAGTTACAAAAGATTTTAGAACAAGTGGCCATTATTTTTTAAGCACAAGTAACATCCTAACTGTAGAACCCAAAATATCTGGTGTAATGGTTTGAATTGCGTCTAAAACCACTTGACGTTTCCTTCTTCCGTTTGAAAATGCCTTTGATACACAAAGTTTTTTATGTACCGCCAAAGATAAAAGTCAGGTGGAGTCAGATCCGGCGATCGTGGAGGCCAGCCGATCAATTTGTCAGGTGATCTGTTTGGGAACAAAAGTTATCGACTTCTGCTAGCGGTAAGTTATTGTCAAACCATTCTTCCAAATCACCCAGAAGTAAATTTTGATACCACTCGGAAGTAAGTAATCCATGTTATAAATATGGACCAATTATGGCAAATCCCAGAATTTCCTACTACATGTTGAAACCAAAACGGCGTTGGGGCCTAGACATCTTGTACAAACTCGGATTTTCGCTGTCCCAAAAATGCGTATTTCGTATGTTGAAGATTCTGTTTGGCTGTAATCTTTCAGGAAAATTCAAATACATTTCCTCAGCTTCTCGAGCATTGGAATGGCAGAGAATGTAACACTTTAACATGTCGAACTTTTCCTCAAAAGAATCGTTCCTATCCATTTTTACAAAATTGAAATACCACTTACCCAATTAACTTTTGTAATGTAACTCCACTAAATTAAATGACATTTTAAATGTCAATATTAATGGCATTCATTTTGTCAGAACCGACTATGTTTATGGCATGGTTTTTCCTGAATAACTTCAAGTAATGTCTAGAATAAGCTAAAAATATATTCAAACAACTACAAATTTTATTTAGCGTATTTCAGAATACAAAATGGCTTTGAATTTAGTAGTAAAAATATATTGAAAAAGTCGATGAAGGTTCTTCGGAAACGAAACTTCGTAGAGAAAGTCTGTGAAATTCATCTTGTTGTACTAAAAAAGTGGCAATGAGAATATATTCTTTATTTTTTGGTGTCTTTTGAAATAACGTCAGAAAGAAATAAAAACCAATATCGAAAATATCACTCTATTCAAAATATCTCGGAATCCGAAAAAGATAGCCCACTTCTGCCAACTCCATATAAAAGAACTTTGGACTATGCAAGTTTTTTCTAATATAACCAACCGTTTTCAAGTTTCTAATGCTATTCCTTCCTTATCTTGAACACACTCTATTTTGTGCCACAACACATCACTTCAAGCTTTCCCTTTTTCTACTCCACTGTAGTTTCCCGGCATAACCATTGAGTAATTTCAGAAGAGTTTTAATTATTTTTATTCAAATTAGACCTATATTTATATCTCTATATGATTGGTAATTGGATGTTGATTGTGCCTGTTAGTGAGACCAAATATTTATGTAGCAATCATTCCGGAGAGGGAATTGTGATGCATTTTATGTGATTAGAAATTATCTGATGGTAAGACAGTTTATATACAAAGTGGGCGTTTTAGTTTTTTCCTTTTAGGCAAATTAAAATCATTCAAATTTCATTAGGAGTTATCAGTGTCCCAATAATGAGAAGTTTCACTTGTAGTTAAACGAGAGCTTTTTTTGTGGAAGTAAACATTTCAATGATTATTCCACTTATGCTAAAATAGCGTGTTTTGATTGGTTGAAATTTTTGTGTTGATAATTGAAACCATCATGTTTTCGATTTTGTAGTTCGGCTCTTGATTGGCTACTGGATATGTATTTTGTATAGAAATGTGTCTTCCATTTTGTAGTTTGATTTCTGATTGGTTTTTTCAAAGAACAAACTTACTACTAGCAAGCTGCTATAATGACACAACACCAAACTTTGTCCAAAACCAAATAAGCACTCACTATTATTTCATATCAACTTCACAATTTTCGACAAATTTTGCATACTCGTTGATTAATCAAATCACTAAACCAAAATGTTTTCAAAACATAACCTTAAGCGAGAAGCAGTAGAAATGCAACGACGAAACTACGAATGACTCGCTCTGGTAACTGAAATAGCGGGATGTTTGAAATATCAAATAAATGTTTGTAATATATCTACAGCTGACAGTCAGTTGGCAAGTTCCGGAATCGACATTTTCAACACATTTCCAACCTCTCAGGTGAAAATCCAAAATATACAAATTGTAGATATTGATCTCTACTTCCAAATGACGTTTACAGAATTTGAATATGATGATTTTCCTCCAATCGTCGCATTTAGAAAGATTTGCCCTTAAATTGTTTATAACCCGATTGTGCAAAAACTACACATTGGACAGAAACCATTTTGAGCACAGTTGAACCAGATATTATTATCTATCAGTTTCCGCAATATTGTTTGTTCAGATTTTTCGAGGTTTTCCCAGATTTTCTCAGTGAAAAATGCACCGATCTGGTAGTATAAAAACCAATTTTGTAAGTTTTATAATTCTCTGACTATAAATGAATCCTCCTTTACTATTTGAGATACTAGCAAAAAAAACAAAAAAAAATTTATTTGTTTTCACTACTTTTTGTATAAAAAATTCCACAAACTGGGGTTTTCATTGACGAACTATCTTATAAAAAGTAGTAAAGGCCGTTTGCGTCTTTTATTTTGTGTGAAAAGAGCCTCCTATTTTAATCTACAGGTTGGCCTGTAGTGACAACAATCGTTTTATCTTCTGTGGCAGAATAAACTGAAATATTTGAGTAGTTACTGTCATTAAAATTTTTGGAAAATGTTCATAAAATGGTGGAGGTGCCAATTCAGATATAGGAATAATTGACAGACATCACAAAGAAAGGGAAAGATTCATGAAAAGTTAAGAGAGAAACTCAGTTAAACGCAGAGACAGGAAAACAGAGAAAAAGGTGGGAGATTCATTAAAAAATAAATTTAAAATAAAAAGACAGACACGGTTAATGAAAAGACAAGATAATAATAAAAGTTAAAACAAAGAGACGAAGACCCATAGAGTTAACAAAAAGAGGATGGGATATGAAGATAGACTGTGGGCAATACAGAAATGTTATCATATAATCATCTTTTCATCACTTCCTACTGATATCGAGACTTTTCAGACTTTTTTCCAAAGGAAAACTCATTGTTGAATCCTTCGACAATACTATATTACTACAGGTTACTATTGTTTCTATACTATATCTATTTTGGAAATTTTAGTTAGTAATTTCAATGATAAATTTCCTTCCACTCAATCAAATATGAAGATAATGCCATGTTTGAATCGAGTTTGTAATTGATTATCACTTGAAATTATTCGACGGTTTCCGACCAACACCTAAATGATTTCGAATCAGGCGTAAAATGTCAACAGTGGGCAGTTGTTTTTGCATTATGGGCGTCATCAACAGTGAGTGGACGTTTGAAGACAGCGTGTGAAAATCTATGCTTATGATTGATATACAGTGCATTCCAATGAAAGCTACCCACTCTCAATGACTTTTAATTAGTTTATTTTTACAAAAAATAACGCAAAAAGCATATACAAGGGAGCATATCTTCTTGCGTATTCATATTCGGTATAACTTTCACGCCCCATCACTATACCCACGCACACCTTTCCATTTTTTTTTATATTTGGTTCTTCCTTGAAGAGCTGACTCCAAAAATATAATTAATTGAAGTCTATAATGGATCGTTTGGAACAAAGTAATTATTTGATTTCACTAATACCAATAATAGTGATTATTGCCCAACAGTTTCCCATTGATAGATTGCCCTAGCCCGCACAAGTCTCTGGAGGACTTCTAAGGGTTGCGCGTAATAGCACTGTTTATGGGAACACTTTCAAAAATTCAAAGATACGCAGTCACTATTTATTTATTACATAACCAAGCAAATTCTGATCCAATACCAAATTAAAAATACAGAATATAGCAAATATAGCACATTATGGTTATCCTCCTGAATGATATGATTAAGTACTTTTTCGGACCAACGATTACAATTGCTTCCTTTTTTTCGTAAAATACAATTTTACTATTTAAAATTCGACTATTTTCTTCACCTAGTGGATCAATGAAAGTGATTTTCTAGCTTCAAGCAATATAACACTCTTCCGATTGATTATTATAGTTTCTCCACTGACATTATTTGAAACTTATTATGATTGACTAGATGGGGACAGGGACGATAATAAAACTACTTTGCGAAAGTGTAGAAAATTCTTCAATGAAAATTTCGTTTACTGGAAATCGAAAAATCTAAACTGCCCCTTAGACGGCCTGTAAATCATCCATCTCTCGTTCTTGCTTTTCAGTAGTCTATGTACTGAAAATAAGCTTGGCTAAACATTTCTAAGGTAGGTTTCAGAATGTTTTTTCAAAAATCGTCAGGTATAAATTGCCCCTTAGACAGCCTGCAAATAAATGATCTCCCGGCATATCATTCTGGGATTTTTCGGTAGTCTATAAACAGAAACTGGCCTTGGCTAAACATTTCTGAGGGAGATTTCAGAATGATTTTCCAAAAATCGGCAAGTGTAAACTGCCCCTAGACGGCCTGCAAATCAATCATTTCTCGGTAAATCATTCTTGTGCTTCTCAGTAGTCTATATACAGAAAATCGACTGGACTAAATATTTCTAGGTTTCACAATGTTTTTTTCTCGGTTTTTTCAAAAGTATAAACTGCCCCTTAGGCCGCAAGCAAATCAACCATCTCTCGGTATGTTATACTTATATCTTTCTGTAGTTGATATACAGAAACTGAACTATAAAAGCTGAATTGGCACTGGTTTTAAATCATCTGCAAATATCAACCTATGCAATTCATAAGAATTGACAAGCTTGTTAGTGGAGGAAACTAAAAACGGTTGTGTTCATAATAATTATGGAGATCCCACAGCAATGTTACACTCAAAGCTAAAAAAGCGTTAGGAAATTTACTGCCTGTGAAATCCAAATACTAATACGAAAAGGAGTATGACCATTTTTTAAAATGGAAATATGAAACTGACTTGATGGCATACTTTCAGGAACTGGTGAGTTTATCTCATGAAAAATATTAATATTTTTTATTTATATTACATTATTTCAGTCTGAAAAATATACTGAAAATAGTCTATGGACCAAATACTCACAGCTGAAATCAACATTGATTGTTAAAGAAAACATTAATTATCAAGCGATGCAGCAAGAAAACACAAAGTCGTCTCCACAATTTAATATTACCAACTGGGTATTGTAATGGTGTACGGCAAGTGCTATCAATCAGCTAAACCGTAGTGTTAAAAGGACATGTTTCGAGCCTATATAGGCTCATCATCAGCTTATAATAATTCTACAATAAAGGAAACACAAAATAACTTAATGTAACAAGGTATGTTATAAGTACTTACATGGAGAGGAAAAATTATTGCAATAAAATATTATGAAAGTTAAAAATTGTATTTCTACATTTTGCCTAAAAGGCCATCATGTGCAATGTCATTAGGAAATCAAAAAACTTCAACAAAATGGAGAAGAGGGCGGCTATAGAGCCTTAGTGCCCTTTTCTTCCGAAAAGAAAGTAAATTATGGGGCCACATGGGGCGGAATATAACAATTGTGTAAAACGTGCTCATCGAATAGTCAAGCAACGGGGAAGAATGAAGAACGAAGAAGGCCAAAAGGACCTGACCTTTGGCAGTGTCAACTGTCAGAAACACTTAATGACACTTGATGACATAGAACAGTGACAGGAGAACCCGCCACTCAGAACGAAATTGATAGAAGACAACTCCTATCCAATCAAGGCTCGGAGCAACAAGAACTCATGTCACATATCCAGGCCAATGACATTGTACTCATAAACAAATGTGCAGAATATGAAAATAACATTAAAAATCAATGGGGACGCGAAACAACTACTACCTCTACACCGAGCAATAGGAAGAATACCACCCATCCGTGACATGAGGCAAAGCCAAGCCTCGAGAGTAGACAGAAAGAACCTCTCCCCGCCGCCACACACATCCCAAACCACCACATAAGAAATAATGTGGAAATGCAGGACCCACACAGCGACAGACCAAAGCCAACCTGAACACACCCAGAGCAAGGCCGCCTAACATACACAGACCAAGGATAGACAATCCCCCCCACCGCCGGAGCAGAGCGAGCAACTGTTGTACAACTATACGGATCGAGATACAAGAATATCAATTAAATGGTAGAGGATCAAGGTAAGAACTGATAGTTTGGTTTATTGAAACTTAAGAGAATTGAAAAACTTTTTGCAGTCGAATTGTACTTGTTCATTGAGAGATAAGACATTCGGATTACTTATAGCGGAGTTGATTTCAAAAATTTCGAAGAGATTAAGCAATGTACCTTTTTGACAAACGTGTAAAATATTTAAATCTTTATTAATATCAAAGTTGTGATTATAATTGAGAATATGGTTAGCGAACGAACTTTTTGTATTATATTCATCGATATGTAGATTTCTAGAACTCTCAATCAGTTTGACATGTTCCAGAACTCTTGTTTTTATTTTCCTACCGCTCTGTCCAACATATTGTGCACGACAATGCGGCTGTGAACAAGAAATTCTGTACACTCCTGATTTATGGGAAATAGGTACATTATCTTTGGTATTAACCAACAATTTTGAAATGGAATCATTAGTATAAAAGGAAACGTTAATTTCTTTAATAAACCGTCTTAAAATATTAGAAACATCTAGAGAAACTTTCCCTAGGAAAGGAATAGAGCAATTTTTATTAGAATTATGAATTGGGGTTAAACTAAGATTAAGTGGAAATTCCTTTTATACTAATGATTCCATTTCAAAATTGTTGGTTAATACCAAAGATAAGGTACCTATTTCCCATAAATCAGGAGTGTACAGAATTTCTTGTTCACAGCCGCATTGTCGTGCACAATATGTTGGACAGAGCGGTAGGAAAATAAAAACAAGAGTTCTGGAACATGTCAAACTGATTGAGAGTTCTAGAAATCTACATATCGATGAATATAATACAAAAAGTTCGTTCGCTAACCATATTCTCAATTATAATCACAACTTTGATATTAATAAAGATTTAAATATTTTACACGTTTGTCAAAAAGGTACATTGCTTAATCTCTTCGAAATTTTTGAAATCAACTCCGCTATAAGTAATCCGAATGTCTTATCTCTCAATGAACAAGTACAATTCGACTGCAAAAAGTTTTTCAATTCTCTTAAGTTTCAATAAACCAAAATATCAGTTCTTACCTTGATCCTCTACCATTTAATTGATATTCTTGTATCTCGATCCGTATAGTTGTACAACAGTTGCTCGCTCTGCTCCGGCGGTGGGGAGGGGGGGGGGGGTTGTCTATCCTTGGTCTGTGTATGTTAGGCGGCCTTGCTCTGGGTGTGTTCAGGTTGGCTTTGGTCTGTCGCTGTGTGGGTCCTGCATTTCCACATTATTTCTTATGTGGTGGTTTGGGATGTGTGTGGCGGCGGGGAGAGGTTCTTTCTGTCTACTCTCGAGGCTTGGCTTTGCCTCATGTCACGGATGGGTGGTATTCTTCCTATTGCTCGGTGTAGAGGTAGTAGTTGTTTCGCGTCCCCTTTGTTTCGCGTCCCCATTGATTTTTAATGTTATTTTCAGATTCCGCACATTTGTTTATGAGTACAATGTCATTGGCCTGGATATGTGACATGAGTTCTTGTTGCTCCGAGCCTTGATTGGATAGGAGTTGTCTTCTATCAATTTCGTTCTGAGTGGCGGGTTCTCCTGTCACTGTTCTATGTCATCAATGACGTTAAGTGTTTCTGACAGTTCACACTGCCAAAGGTCAGGTCCTTTTGGCCTTCTTCGTTCTTCATTCTTCCCCGTTGCTTGACTATTCTGATGAGCACGTTTTACACAATTGTTATATTCCGCCCCATGTGGCCCCATAATTTACTTTCTTTTCGGAAGAAAAGGGCACTAAGGCTCTATAGCCGCCCTCTTCTCCATTTTGTTGAAGTTTTTTGATTTCCTAATGACATTGCACATGATGGCCTTTTAGGCAAAATGTAGAAATACAATTTTTAACTTTCATAATATTTTATTGCAATAATTTTTCCTCTCCATGTAAGTACTTATAACATACCTTGTTACATTAAGTTATTTTGTGTTTCCTTTATTGTAGAATTATTATAAGCTGATGATGAGCCTATATAGGCTCGAAACATGTCCTTTTAACACTACGGTTTAGCTGATTGATAGCACTTGCCGTACACCATTACAATACCCAGTTGGTAATATTAAATTGTGGAGACGACTTTGTGTTTTCTTGCTGCATCGCTTAACTATACCACTCCACTTCGAGATACAATGGACTTCTACCACAGATTAATATATCAGCATTCAGTCAACTGATGGCCTTTCTGAAAGTTAAATCAAAAGGATACATTCCTAAAAAATCAAAGGTGTTGGAAGGTGGACAAGTATTACTTTTTATAAAAAAAGCTCCAGATGATACTTTTCTGCTACATAAAGTTGTTCTGGTAATGGGCGTTGTTCATGCTTCTTTTATTTTATTCTGACAGTTGTCATGTTGACAGATGCTGAGAGTTTGTATCGCAATAAACATTCATTGTCACTGATGCAATCTTTTCAATCATTTCAACCAAATACTTCATAACAAGAACACACAAAAACATTTTGGTCCTTCGAGCGAATTAAAGAAGAAAAGCAGTTCATCAGCGTTGGATCCAACAGCAATTCGGCAGCCAGTTGCAAATACATTCAGGAATCAACGTTTATGCACCGATTCAAGCCATTCATTCAATTAAGATCGCATACACCAGTCGCACTGTAAGTCCTTTCCAATCTACCCCATCCTCAATCACTTGCATACGTAGTCACTTTTCATAATATTACAGTTTCATTTCAATTGTCGTGTATTGTTGTTTCGTTTGACTTTTTGGTTGTTTTCCGCACCACAAATATGTCGGACAACGAGACTCTGAATAATTCAGATTCTAAGTCAACATCTGAGTTACAGAATTTATTCGATCAGAGGGAAACTATAGTCTTGAAATTAAGTAGGTTTGTCACATTCACGAATAATGCTATTGACGCAGATTTACTAGAATTAGAATCGCGATTAGAACATATTCCAGGAGTCTTGCAACAATTTGAAAGCGTTCAGTATAGAATAGAGATGTCAGACAAATCGGAAATGAATTCTCCAAACAGAGAAATATTCGAAAATAGCTATTTCAAGGCTACAAGTAAGGCTAGGGATGTTATCATGAATATCCACGGGTCTAGAAATGCTAGAGCAAGCCAGTGTGCCCAAGTAAACACAAACCAATCTTCACAAAGTATTACCGCACGAACCTGTCTTCCCCCAATTGATTTGCCAACATTTGATGGCGATTATAAGAAATGGCTCTTTTTTCATCAGCGGTTTGAGGCGCTTGTTGATAAAAATGAACATTTAACGAACATTGAAAAATTCTACCACCTTCAAGGTCGCTTGAAGGGTGAGGCACAGGAAGTCATCCAAGACTTAGCATTAACAGATAAAAATTATGTCATCGCGTTGAAACTTTTAAAAGCCAGGTACGAAAACAAACGCGTCATAATAGATAGGCACGTAGACGATTTGTTTCAGATACCGGGTGCGACAAAAGAGTCCCACATTCAATTGCGAAAATTAATCGATTCTTTCAAACAACACATTCGATCTCTTAAAGCATTAGGGGAGCCAACTGATTCGTGGGATCGGTTAATAATACAGTTATTAAAAATAAAATTAGATACACGTACTCGGGAGCGCTGGCAAGAATTTTCACACACACCAATAAAAAAGGAACCTCCAACACTAACGGAGTTTTTTGATTTCTTGGTTAGTCGGTGTGAATACCTAGAAAGCAAAGAAAAAACAAACAACTCCTTGCAATTATTAACACATCCAAAATCTTTCACTCAAAACACACAATAACAGGCGTATTTGGAGACTTTAGACGTGATGAAATGGTCAAGATGACAATTGATGACATTGAAGACAGAGGAACCGTTTTAGTGGTCAAGGTACCAAAAACCAAGATCTGCACCTCAAAAAGTTTCACAATTGTTGAAGAAAGCGAAATAGGAGCCTTGAACTTAGTTAAAAAGTACATTGCACTACGACCAAAAGGATGTAAACAAAGTAGGTTTTTTTAACCTACAAAAATAATAAATGCATTGAGTTACCTGTAGGTAAAAATACTATAGGAAGTGTTCCTTCTATCCTAGCGAAATACCTTAATTTGCAAAAACCCCGAAAGGTTACACCAGACATTGTCTACGCCGAACGTCGTCAACGCATCTTGTTCACGGTGGTGCTTCCTTTGAAACACTAAAATTAAATGGAAAATGGAAAATTGCTCCAATGATAGCCCATTCCGTTCCCGAAAAAGAAAATGTTAACGTTCCGAACGAAACAGAATGCACATTGAGGAGTTCATAATCGGTCAACTCACAGAACTTCAAACTTGGTACTAATTTTTGGGAAATATTAACATATAATTCTCTTCTTTTAAGCAGAAAGCAGAAAATAACACTAGCGTAGAACAATGAAACATAATCACGTCTAGTTAGAAAACAATTTTTCTTCTACACATAGTGTACTCAACTTCAACGCCAACCACAACATATATTTTCGTCTGTCCATCAATAATCAAGTGAACCTAATCGCTTTGTCACCCGATATGTGCTTTCAACAATTGATTTTTCTAGTCCAAACCACAAAAGATTCACCTCCGAACACAAATAAATCACCGGCAGAAACAGAAAGGCGTTGTAAATTCGTAATTTATTGATACGTTAATCTTGAGCTTTGCTTTTACGAACATGTGTATCTTGTAAGGCAGTAAATCCAGTAGTTTATAGTCCACCTGTTGTACGGTGTTGTACCGGGAGAAATGAAGCTTATTACGTTTAGGACTTTGTGAAAAATGGTATAGGATGATAGAAATGTTCATAAGTTATATTTATATTAAATGACATTTCTTATTGCTTTATGGAAGATCATTCTAAATTGCAGATTATAATAATGACATAGGGGTTCCACACGGTGGTGTCTTAGGTCCACTATTATTCCTATTATATGTTCATGACATAGTAAATGCAGCTGGACCTTGTTCCATACATGTAATGAAGAATTGGTAACAACACTCTACTTTGGAAAATATTTCCCCTAACCAATGGAGAGTAAATACACCAAACACTAAATTCATGATAATCAGCATCAATAATAATTACAGATTGTTTTGCGAGAGTCAGCTAAATATTCCTATAAGTGACGAGTCAATCGAAATGGTACAGACATTTAAATATTTAGGAGTAAATATAGATAGACAGCTTAAATACAAGGAACATACAAACAGTTTAATCAAAATAATTTCATATAAAAGCTACTACTTGTATGGATGTTCCACTTTTCTGACAAGATGGGTTAAAATTGTTCAACTCTCTAATATTAGAGCTTGTGGATTTTCTTAAGGGCTATGACTCATACAGTCGCAGAGTACAAATTTACGTTTTGGCTGTCGTCTACTAAAAGTTTTAAAAACATCCGCATTCGAGTCCTACGATCGTTTGGTAAAGATCGACGATGCACGTGTTCATGCCAATTAAAGATATAGTACAGACAAATTGCGTTTTTGTTTTTGAAAATGTAAGTTACTTAGTATATTCACCCGTTTTTAATTTAGCCCGTCCACATTGTCGACCATGAACACACTTTCAGGTAAAAATGATATAGGTAATTTACGTAGATGTAGATATTGTTATTTTTATTAGGGGTTTAATTATCAGTATTAATGAATAAGTATTGTATTGGTATATTCAAGTATTATTTTGAAATATAGTTTGATAATGTCCATATAGGTAAGTGGAATAATAATTATTTTTAGCAGTTATTGATTGTGGGAAAAAGAACATTTGAAACAAAATTATTTAAACAAAAACGCGTTACGGGTAGCGACCGTAACTGGGAAGAATACGTTTTTTCTGTTGAGAACTTCCTTACTTTCAAGACACACTTTGGTTTTTGCAACCAATTTGTAATTTAGTTATTGTTAATTGTTATATTTTGAATTCAATCAGTTGTTTACTGTATAATAGAAATACCTGTCCTGTATACTTTAAAGAATGCGTTTTAAATGCATCCTCTTTCGTCAACATATGGATGAGCTGCAAGAAATAGTAATACATCTTGTCTGACAGTGAAACCGATAACGATCATTTAGGTTGCCAACCATTACCATAATATTTTAAAAGCCGTATTGAAAAAAATTATTTCATTTTAACTTTTTGTGTAAGTACCTACTTGTAAGTTTTTTTATTTTCCCTCTTAAAATTAAATCTATATATTGAATAATAATTTTCACCAAACCAATCTTCAACCCGACCAGCGTGAACTTTGACTAGGCTATTATAGTGAAGTAGTTGAGTCAATGTTTTCGGTTTCCACTTCAATAATTTTGTGAATTGTTGCCTGAAAGCCCATAAGAAAATCCACAAGCTCCACCCCATTTTACATACTGTTCCTCGGTACTTTATCTACTCATACTCATAATGAACTTCTCCGTTTTTAAAAACTCGAGCAATGAGAATAATGCTGACTTCCTCAGAGAGGACATCTATTGAGTATATGTTGAAGGAAATGCAGTGGTTGGCAACAGATGACTTCTTTGACGTGATGTTTTGTGCAATAACCTCTGTAATTTTTCTATAGTTGCATTCCTCTGATGAGACTGCAAACTGTAACATCATTAACGTATTTCAAGAATAACACTGGTCCCAACACAGAGCCTTGCGGTACCCCTTGTTTAACTGACTGAAGTGAAGGTATTTGCCGAGGGGGAAGTAATTCTTTCATTAGGTGTACATCATAACATTTTCATTACTTCATTAATCATTTCATATTAAACTTAAAATCGAAATCTATGTTTCTGGGGATCCGTGATATGATTTTTTTCGGTTCCAAGTTGGCAAATTTATGCCGTCTGACAATCGGTAAGTGATCGCCTCGGTGATCGCTGAGCAGACGCGGATTTTAATCAGTGATTTTCCGATGAATAGTATAACATCATTAATGGTAATTATTTTTCATTAGAGTTAATTACTGCATTATTTTCATTAGGTGTACAAAAAATGGCTAGTTACTTCCCCCTCGGTATTTGCCATGTAGAAAAACACATTGTTGTCTATTTTCTAGGAAGGATTTCATCATTCTCAAGCTATTGTTATCAACTTTGTGGTAGACTAGTTTATTCAAGAGAATATCAAAAGACACGCAGTCGAATGTTTTATTAGTGAGATCGCAGAATATGCTACCAGCACATTCTTTGTTATTACATCCATTTTCTAAGAATAATATCATTTTTTCAATAGCGTCAGTAGTATATAGAGATTTGCTGAGCCCATACTGAGCTATGTTCAGTGTATCAAAAATTTCACAAAGTTCTACCATTCTAGTTTTTGAAGCTTTTTCAAAAACTTTGCTAGGTGTAGGAATTATAGTAATTGGCCTGAAGTTTTTACTTATTTTTCGAGAAACTTTTATGTGTAAAGGAATTATGATAGACTTTTTAAATAAATTTGGGAACACACAATCTTTTGAGCACAGTTGAAGAGTTTTGTCAATGGAATTGCTAATGAATTACCTATGCATTTCATAATTTGTGAGTTTGTATTGTAAATATCCCGACAATTTGAATTTTTCAAGCTGTGGATTGTATCTCTAATTTCAATGATAAAAATTTCACTAAACATTAGATAATGATCGATATTGCAGGTAAAATTTTGTAATTGGTCCATATGATTCAGATCGTTTTGTGGTAAGTATTTCGTTTGTGATTTTTTGAGGAAGATTAATGAAGTGTGTAATGAATTCCTCAGGATTGAAATTCTCTTTCAATGGGGTTCTGGCTGATGAACTGCCTTTTATTACATTCCAAATTGATTTTACTTTGTTATCAGAATTCAATATAAAGTTTTTATTAACCAAATATTTCGAATTTTTTGGTATTTTCATTTTAATTTATTATAATGTATTTTACACTCAAGTGTAACCCCACCCTTACTTCAAAATGGTCAGAGAGTTTCAAATTTGTAATAAACAGAAGATATTTTTTCTGATTCTTGTTCATTTTGTTATGCCCTTATAGTTTTAATGAAAATAAACCAGTGTTTTGGCAGATCCGAAGGTCATATTCTGCATTCAGATAACAATTCAAGATATCTAATATCCAAAACTGTCATTACTCTACTGAGCTGAGTTGAAGAAAGAATATGATAACCGCAAAACATTCGTTAGATGTTTTACTGAAAATAATATTAAAAAGCTCAGTAGCTTGCTATCTGGAATTGATTGGTCTTTTCTGTGTGAATTCCAAGTTCGATCATTTTCATTATGATTTCTCATTATTATATTTCCTTCTCAAAAGAAAAAAAATTAATGAAAAATTTAAGAGCCCTCAATGGATTTCTAATGAGTTGATAGAAATAAGCAGGAAGATAGATGAGATATCTGAGGTGAATAAAATATATGGAAATGGTTTATACCATCAGGAGTATCAAGAGCTCAAAATAATACTTCAGGCTAAACTGAAACATGCCAAATAATCTTATAATGACGATAGAAACTCTTCATTAAGGTGAAAGAATCTTGGAAAACAATAAGTGATTACTTCTCAACTGTGAGAAGCATATCCAAACCCGACTGTGATAATATAAATTTTATTTCACCCTCCCTATAGAGTATTTATCTATATCCAACGAAAAAATTAGAGATTGTAGAGGTCAGTATAAAAGTTTGCAAGAAAAAATTCTTCTGGTATGGATGAAATTCCTGGTCATTAATAAAGTCGCAAATTTTATATCTGAGCCATTGGACACTACGTTCATTGAGTGAGTTTTCCTGATATTTCGAATTTATCCAAAATTTACCCATTTACAAAAACAAAGGTTCTCGTACAGATTATTCCTCAAATTCCTAAAATTATTGAACATTGTTTTTATCAAAGATTATATAGTTATTTTGAAACTTTCAGCTTATTTTCATCTAGTCAGAACGGTTGTAGAAAAAATAAATCTACTGTTACCGCAATTGATAAACTTATTAAACACGTAGGTACTAGAAACGTTTAACAAAAAAGTGTAAATTTTAGGCTTATTTTTTGACATGAGCAAAACCTTTGATCTTGTTGACCATGCTGTGCTGTAGCACAAACTACAGATCTGTGGCATTCGGGGCTCTGCACTGAATTGGCTTAGGTCTTACCTATCTGATCGTAGTCAGTTAGTCAGTGTAAATGGGACAAGTTCGAGTCTAAGAAGTGTATCAATTGGAGTTCCACAAGGCTCTAATTTCGGACCACTTTTCAGTAATGATCTACCTCATTTCTGTACAAAAGCCTCTATTGGCGAAAGAAAATAAGATCGCAGCGCCACCTATAGCAAGACTTTGAACTGCGAATCACGGACAAAGGTTTTTTACTTTACACGATATTATTTAGCTTGCCAATTTTCAGTTTCAAAATCCATGCTTTCCTTCGGTCAATTTCTTCAATCTGGTCGAACCAATTGGTGATTTTTTAACCTTGCTTTTATTTTTGGGGGAAATTTGTGATATCCCACATTTTCCTTCTTGCCATATGTCCTGCATCCTGGGACTGAACAACTAGGATTGTATTTTCCCATATTTGGCAGTCTATCAACGGTATAAACCAAAAAAATACGAACAGAAACAGAAAACGAGTATGGAAATATTCTTTCAACAGAATGAATCAGATCAATAACTCACAAGTCATGACTTCAAAAAACACGTAAAATATTTGTAAACTACACTGAAACTATCGTTCAAGTCTTTTAATAGAAACAAAATAACTTTTCAGTTAAAGAAATCACAAATTTTCACAAATTGTTTGAAAATAGGAGAACAGATCATCAAAACGCCATGCAACCTTGAATTGCAGAAGCATTCAAAACTAATCGGAGATGAAATTCCTTTAAATCACCTGACTGAAACGTTTTTTAGAGTTTTTCAATAGAAACACAATCACTTTTTAGTTATAGAAATCACAAATTTTCACAAATTGTTTGAAAATAGGAGTACAGGTCGTCAAAACGCCATATCAACACGTGTAAAGTCAAAAACTTTGTCCGTGATTCGTAGTTCAAAGTCTTGCTATAGGTGGCGCTGCGATCTTATTTTCTTTCGCCAATTACTGTGGTCTTTGCTGATGACACTAATAATTGGGTAACTGCTAGTAATACGTCTGAAGTAGTAAATAAAGCCCATAGCTTACGGTCTAGAACAATGGGGCCTATCTGCCACCAAAGCCCACGAAGTATTTGTTGTACAAAAAAATGGCATTGAAAATTATGGCAGGTGCTCTAGAGATCAATGCAGGCTATTATGTATACATCATAATATACTAACAATGCTTGGTTTGTATATTTAGCAAACTTTAATATACATCAAAAATCAAAAATTATATTTTGAGGATACCCAAAAATGAATAAATTCATGAAAATTTTACTAGAATTCGAGCTAGAATTTCTTATCAATTGCATCATTGGCCGTATGGCGGCAGCATCATCCCATGTGCTATCGGGAAAAGCTGTATAACAGCTTAGTGTTAACGTGAAAACTGTAAAATGTCATCAAATATCAATGTGTTCCAAAGGCAACTTAAACTGTTTTTGATACAAGGCTCTCTTAACACTCTTGGATTATTCGAAAGCCTTCGATAGCCTTAATCATGATTTATTATTGTCCATTCTAAACTATATAGGAATTGGAAAGAAAGCGCAAGAATTTTTTCGCAGCTACTTATTAAATAGATCACAAAGAGTTATAATAAAAAATACGTCGTCAAGCTTGAGAAGCGTCAAAAGTGGAGTACCACAGGGGTCCATTCTTGGCTCATTACTCTATAATATTTATACATCTTTTTTATACAAATGTTTATCGTATTGTGAAACTCAACATTACGCAGATGATACACAACTACTGCTATCCTTCCACATCTCAGACATCATGGAAAGCTGTGAGAAAATTAATGATGATCTCAAGAGCCTTGATTATGTATCTCAGACATATTCTTTGCAAATGAACCCAAGTAAAAGTGTAGTTCTCGGTCTAATAATGGATGACGAACTACGCTTCAAGAGTTATATATCAAACTGTTCTAAAAAATCGTTCTCTAAAATGAGAATGTTATACAATTCGCGGAATATTCTCAATCTTGGTTCGAAGAGGTTATTGTGTGATTCTTTGGTTCTGTCGGCATTCAATTATTGCGATGTAATTTATGATTCATGTTTAGATGCGTTGACTGTTGGTAGAATACAGCGAGTGCAGAATATTTGTCTTCGATTTATCTATGGGCTTAGAAAATTCGATAGAGTTTCTCATAAAATGAACGAATTAAAGTGGCTTTCCATGAAACAAAGAAGATTCTTACATAAGGCCTGTTTTTATCATAAAGTCGTCACCAGCAAAACACCTAAGTGCCTACATCGAAGGTTGACTTACCGAACAGATATTCACAACATCAATTCAGACATAAAAATAATTTAAGCATTCCAAAACACCGAACAAAGTTTTACGAAAGGTCTTTCACATACGACTGCTCCCGCATTTACAACTACCTCCCTCGCCAATTGAAAAGTTTGTCAAAAAATTCTTTCAAGTACCAATTACGTCAACTAATATTGACAAAATCGATCAGTATTATATAATCATTGTTCTTTTTTTATTTTGTTGTTCCCTCTCCTCATATATGTATGTATATATATTGTTTATTATCATTATAGGCTACTGCTTGTTAAAACATTTTCCTTTTAATTACTAAAGTGTATTGATAGATAACTTGTATGTTCTTGAGAATAGTTAGACATTAAATATAGTATTAGGTAGTATTAGTAGAAATCAATTCATATTCGAAGTAACCATTCGTCTGAACTATATTTCTTTTTTTTTCTGTTTTTCTTTAAGTTTTTTGTGAAGGGTTGAGTTGAGTAGGAATTGACTAGATTCGTCTGGTCATGACTAGACTTCGCCCATTTGCCCTCTGTATGTATTTTTTTTTTGAGGACAAATAAAGACAAATTATTATTATTATATCACTCTGTTGATGACTTTCTCCAATAATCCTAATGTAATTGAGTTATTATAACGATATTTAAAAAAAATTCAATTCAAAAAAAGAAATAATAATCAAATTTAAATTTTGTTTTTATAATTGATTTTTAGTGTATTGCAATGTATGGTTCACCTCTTATTTTATGTAAATTTATATATGTTTATATGTGAAGGTTAGACGACTGTTTACATATACATATACTAATTTTACAGCGTTTTACCTGTTGAATTAGTAAGTATTTTGCAGTGATGTTTTGATTTTTGTAATATTCATTGTGGAAGAAAACTTATTCAATAAAAGTTTGATTGATTGATTGAGTCGCACTCACATCGTCTCCTCCACGTCCACGTGCACAATCACTCATCAGACACTCATCCGCCGAAACGTTGGCACTTCTCGCGTAGTCGGGCCATTGCCGCGGCAGGCATTATCCTCTGGGAAGCACCTCCTGTGCCAAGAACAAAAACAATCTACGATTCGCGCGCGAGATCAAAGACACCGTCCGCGAGCCGCTGAAAGGCATGAAGGACCGCATCGGACTGAATCTGAAAGCCGAGCGGAGATTGGAGAAGCGCTTTGGTGAGAGTCGGTATCGGCGGTAAGCCGCAGGAGAGCTTTCGGAGGGCCGCGCGCTCATTGCTCTGATGCTGGATGGAGATGCGCTTTGGATGCTGTTTGCCGTGCGGATATCGGGTTACCACTTACCTCATGAAGATGGAAGAGCTCTACGAGAATAATAGAAAGTTTAATAGGAAAAGCTATTCCTTTTCAAGTTGTACAGTACTTCTGACTTGCGTAGTGTAAATATGGTCGTGAATTCAGGTTTGTCAACGACTTACTGGGTAGATTGAGGTCCTTTAGAGCAGGGTTGAAAAAAATCAAGATTTTATTTATTTTTTCGATTTTTTTTCTATTTTTGTTGTTTTTCTCTCATAACAAAGACGAGTTTTAGATTTTTTCCCAACGTTCTTCAAATTTTAATATACGGTTCCACGACAATCTTGGAACCGTGTGGAAAATTTTTTTATTAATAGTTTCTCAGAAAATTTCATTCTTCATGAAAGTTGGTACATCCAAATACACTAAATAAATCGGCCGATTTTCTAACTTCTCTATACAGTGTGTCCCACTTACCATGCTCACCATGGGTATCTTTTTAATGGTGAGACATACGAAGTTGGTTAAATGACACCAAATGTGGAGTTTATCAAGGCCAACTATAATGTGAAAAAATATTTTGATAAAATTCATTCGTTTTTGTTTTATACGCAAAAAACAGATTTTGATCATTTTCATGTCTCCTCCGTCACTTCTTTATTTATGAATATATTCGAATAAGAATTTCACATTCCCATGGCAGATTTTCATTTAGATTTCGAATAAAATATGAAATGAATACCAACTCTTCTAGAATTTGAGATATCAGCACCAACTTTTATTTTTCAAATGTAGGTCATAGCTCACTATGACTTAGTTATGAATAACTTTTTTTTCTCTTACAGAGGATATGTCACAGTAATAGTTTTTTGTTGATAACAACAGAGTTATCGTCATTTATACAAAAACAAGAACAATTTTGAAGTCGCCATCTTGAATTTATAAATTTTAACAAAAAAATCATGATCTCCGACCTCAAAAATCCCCACATACCAATTTTGAATGGAATCGGACCATAATCACAAATCTCGTCCGCCATATTGGAGCAGCCGCCATTTTTTATTTTTTATTTCAATAAAAATGTCATAGTGCATCGTCACCGGAATTATGAACATCTGCCAAATTTCAAGTTATTAGGACCGCCAAAGTGGGTCAAAATTCAATTGCAAGAGACATGAAAATGATCATCAAAATCTGTTATTTGCGTATAAAACAAAAACGAATAGATTTTATCAAAATATTTTTTCACGTTATAGTTGGCCTTGATAAACTCCACATTTGGTGTCATTTAACCGACCTCGTATCTCTTTCCATTAAAAAGATACCCATGGTGAGCATGGTAAGTTGGACACACTGTAGAGTAAAGTGACATTTCCATGCAAATTATTTGTTCCCAAATGGTAGTATAAAATTTCAAAAACTATTTATACACGATTTTTCAAGGAGTAGTATACTATGGCTCTCCAAAGGAATATTTCTGTCGGTCTGTCCGTCCGCCTGTCTTGAACACTTTAAACCTTTACATTTTCCGAACTTTTGGAAATATCGCTTTGAAATTTGAATTATTTCAATAATTTGAGGATCATATTTGTCAATTTTTTTTTCGTGATTGAAAAATCCGGAAAAATTTTTTCGAGATATTTCCATTTTCTTTTTTTTTTCGTTTCCATCTCCAACAATACAGGTTCAGGAATTGATTCAATCCTTTCAATATTTCTTGAAGCTATACTTCAATGTGTCCTACAAAAGTGTATAGTTTTTGAGAATGATCGGAAAGTTTTTCCTGTGATTTTCCAAAACATGTCGATTTTTTTTAAATTTGAATAGGCGAACAAATCCTACTGAAACAATTTTTCACGAAAAAGATCGGAAAAAGTTGAAAATATTGAGAAAAAAATTTTGGATAATACGAAATATCCCAGAAACGCTTGATATTTTTCCAATTTACCAAGACATCTTTTTTGGCAGCCTTCAGAAACCTATAAAAATTTTGGGAACATTTTTGCCATAAAATCAATAAATAAATTCAAAAAAATCTAAAATCGATATATTAACCGTACTAATGAAACAATTGAAAATCTTTAAATTGCTTCGGATACGTCTTCACGAGATTCACTGATAATTCCTAACCGTTATTCTCTAACTGTATTAAAAGTGGAAAACATGAAAAAAAAAAGAAAATAATTAGAAACCTCAAAATTTCCGAAACGAAACAAGAAATTGGAGAACTTTATATGAACAGTTGTATTTTCCTTCAAAAGATCTACAGAAAGTGTAGGAAAAGTTTTTTCATATTTTGGAAAATTGTTATTTTTTTATAAAAACTCAAAGATTACGACAGAATTTTACAATTTCACAAGAGAACTTTTTTGAAAGTCTGCTGAAAATCTACAAAAAATGTGGATACATTTTTCCATAATATAGTCCGGAATAATAGTCCGGAAAATATTTAATAAAAACGAAAAATAATGGACAGAAAAAAATACCAAATTGTCGTATTTTTTTACATTTTAACCGTTTTTCAAATTGGTGAAACACGATGTGCATACAATGGGTTTGAATGCGTATTTTCAATAGAAACCCAATGGTAAAAAACCCCATCTATCTAGCTCTTACCGTTCTCGAGAGATATAATTTTTCGGGGAGTGGTGAAGAGAGGGAGGGGAGGGGTACGGAGATAGTGGTAAAAAAACGCATCCCTCTTTCCGTTCTCGAGATTGCAATTTTTGGTCCTTCGTGCCGGATTCTGGTCCATCTGTGAAAACCCCAATCCTCTAGTTCTCGAGATATAATTTTTCAGGGCAGGGAGGGGGGGCGAATTCTTCTTAAAGTTGTGTATTCAGATTTGTGGTGTCCTATTATAGCTTTGAGATTTTCTGCTTCAGATAACTACTTCATTTTTAATATTTCATCAAAAAATATTCTCATTTCTATTTCCCCCAAATAATTTTCTTTTGTTAAGTAAATAACGAAACACATTTTTATTTCAGGTGCCAGAACAAACTTGAAAATTAAAAATCAACACGAAATCTATCAAACTACTGCGGGCTAGAATCCAACACTAATTAGCAAATCATAGTCAACATCTTACATGTATTTCTGAAGACTGTTTTTAAATATCGCCACAAAAAACAGTAGACGGGTTTGGTCAAGTGACCTAGCTGGCAAAGAATTCACTGAATAGCGCCCAATCCATTTTCCCCAAATTCTCTATACAACCATTCCTTGACTTCTAGGGTTGAGTGGATTGAAGCGCCATCAAGTTGGAAATGCACTTGCATTCGCTGAGATGGTGGAAGATAATTTCAGTTCATGCTCGGTTATAAATGCGGGTTTATCAGATCATGAAGCTGTATTAAGCACTTTTAATGTTAATTGTACTCCTCCAAAAACTAAGTATGGTCGATTATATAGCAAATCAAATTTTGAGAAATTCAAAGAAGCTTCTATTCACTCAAATTGGGAATCCTTCGTTGATCTAGAAAAACCTTTCGAAACATTTTATGAACATCTTGTAACTCTATTCAATAAGTCCTTTCCGGTACAAAAAATTAAGAATAAGAGAAAGAAGAAACCTTGGTTGACGCTGGGAATAAAAACATCTTCTAAAAATCTAAGATGTATGCACTATATCAGAAAATACATCAATTCAGATTTTTTTAACGAATATTTTAGTAACTATCGAAGAATTTATAGAGCATTAATCAAAACAGCTAAGGAAAGCTATTATATAAATAAAATAAATGAATCTGATAACAAATCTAAAGCTAGCTGGAGTATAATAAATGAATTAAGAGGAAAGCAGAGCAAAAATAAATCCGAAGTAACTCTATCTCCCAATGAACTAAACAATCACTACTGTACTATTGCTGGTACACTAACTAAAGACCTACCAAGAAACATTAATCCCATGGACCACTTTTTAAATCCCCCTATCCCTCAATCATTTTTACTTTATGAGACTGATATTAGAGAATTGAAAGAAGTGATAAAATCAATTAAAAATAAAAAAACCTATGGGTTAGATGAAATTTCTATAAAAATCTTTGAAAATCTCCCAGATCAGGCTCTTGATGTTCTGGCCAAATTGATAAACGACTCATTTAACAGAGGAATTTTTCCTGATTTCCTGAAAACGTCCATTGTTATACCTATACACAAAGGGGGAAACCAGGATGAGCCGGCAAACTTCCGACCAATATCTCTCATACCCACTCTAGCTAAAATCATAGAAAAATTAGTTAAAAATAGAATTACAAAATACTCTTTAAAATATAACATAATCTCGCCAAATCAGTACGGTTTTCAGGAGAGAAAAAATACCAGTGATGCCATCTTCTCTTTCCTACAGGGAGTATATACAAATATTAATAGTGGTGAAGCTGTTGCGGCAGTCTTTTGCGATTTCTCAAAAGCATTTGACTGCGTTGATCATGAGATACTTTTGGCTAAGCTTCACCACTACGGATTCAGAGGTGTAGTTTTCGACTGGATGAAATCATATTTAACCGATCGTTACCAAATAGTGAAAACAACAACCTTGTCAGCTACGGCACCTGTAAATTGTGGTGTACCACAAGGATCCATATTGGGCCCCACTCTATTTTTATTATATATTAATGATCTGCTTGGAATAAACATATCAGGAAAGTTCACAGTTTTTGCGGACGACACAACTATTTTATGGCAAGACAAGAACACAAACTCTCTGCAGGGAAAAATCCTTACTGATACAAAAACTTTAAAACAGTGGTGTAATTCAAATCGTCTGATCTTGAACGTAACAAAAACCAACCTAATCTCTTTCAAGTGTGAAATAAACAATATCAAATTGGATAATAGTTATATCGAGAGCCGTGATAACACCAAATTTTTGGGCATATTCATCGATAGTAAACTGAAATTTGAACAACATGTTTGCAACTTAAACAAAAAATTAGCTTCTGGATGTTATGCTGTGAGACGTGTTACAAAAGAGCTAGGACTCTCAACAGGAAAAACAACTTACTATGCCTTGATAGAGTCCCACCTAAGATACGGAATCCCATTTTGGGGAGTATGCAATAAAACTCACCTGCAAAACACACTCATCTTGCAGAAACGGGCAATTAGATACTTATCTACAGCAAAGACACGCGATCCCTGTAAACCATTGTTTGTATCCCATAAAATACACACTGTCTTCGCCATCTTCATCCATGAAACAGTATGCTTAATAAAAAAACACTTTAACCAATTCAATAGTACTCCTTCCTATTACTCTATACGCAAACAAAATAATATTAACCTACCAAGGCCAAATTCAACCCTAGTGAAGGACTCACTTATTTACAATGGTTGCAAGATGTTCAATCATTTACCAGAGCATATAAGGAATATTAGCAACACCGACCATTTCAGAAAGGCTGTGCAAGTGATATTAAGTGATCGACCTTACTATAGTCTGGAAGAATTTTATTCTGACAAATTTTAACCTCTGACTCCTCTAATTTTCTTTATACTCCTAACTTTACAATCATATATGTTTACTGTTTTGTTTTGTTGTTCTCTCAATGTCATGTCATGTCCACGTTATATACCTATAGATATAATTTTTAGATTTAAGTGAGCACTTTGTCCATAAGAATGTTTTTTTTTCTTGATGACAATAAAGTATATCTCTCTCTCTCTCTCTCTAAGAGCTCCGACAATTCCATTTTTCAAAAATTTAAATGATTTTGGGAATTGAGGTTACGCCTATTAAAATGGCCCAATGATTTTTGATTGAAATATCCCAGACCAAACATTAACTTCAAAATAATATTGCACAACGAAATGGGGATTTTCAGTTGCCTACCACCGACAATTTTGGGAGTAATATACCCATTGGAAGTAAATGTGGCTTCAATTGTGCATAAAACATTTTAAAGAAAATTTCTATCATCTTCAATCAAACTTTGAAGCCAGGCACAAAATTCAAACCTATAATCGTAATCTCGCCGGTCTTTTTAAACTTGCACAAATCTGGGTCGATGAGGGTAGAATATTTTCTTTTTCAAAGTTCGCCTAAAAGATGATCTAGCAACACCTGTTTCAACTGCAAGTTGCCTTGTTGAGTTTTGCGGATTCTCGGTAACAACTAATGATTCATTTATTGCATTTTTTTCATTGTCAACGGCCTTTTCATGAGAAATTTGTTATACAGGGTGTTTCTTAAGTACGTGTAGAAACTTCAAGAGCATGTTGCTGACGTCGAAATAGGAAAAAAAGTTCCCATAAATAGATGTCCGCAAATTATTCGTTTCTAAGATACAGAGTGTCAAAGTTTAATTATTATATTCGTTTTTTTGTGAATAAATGCCAAAATATTTGAGATATTCGAGTAAAGTTTGGTATCTGGGATGATTTTTCAATGACAAAATCAAATTTTGTGTTAATTGTGAAAAAAATTATTTCTAATTGAATTTATTTTGAATTAAAAAATCTTGTCATTCAAAATCACTTGCATCGATTATTTCAAATCTCAATAACTCGAAAACAGTTGCTCGCAGTGCCTCTACCAAGAATAGATTTTTCACACAAACTAAATAATAAATATTCCCAGATACCAAACTTTACCCAAATATCAAAATTGTTTTGAAATTATTCACAAAAAATAAAAATAAGGATTCAACTTTGACACTCTGTATCTCAGAAACGAATAACTTGTGGACATATGTTTATAGGAACTTTTCTTCTTATTTTGATGTCAGCAATACGCTCCTAAATTTTCTACACGTACTTAAGAAACACCCTGTATAATATCGACAGAACCGGTTTCTCTGAATTTACCTAAAACTCTTGACACAGTAGAATAATGAACGATCTTGTCTGGATGCCTCAGATTTAAAATTTCGGCAGCTTCTGTCTACTACTTTTCTATTGGTCCTGCTTTTCAAAATCAATTTATTGTTATCTTGTTTCCTAAGTGTAAGTGGCATTTCAAAAAATATTATGTTACCCTTTACTTCTTGAAAATCGAATTACCCCAAACTTTTCACTATTTACTATTTGACACAAACCAAGAGTAATTTTATTTTGACAGTTATAAATCATTCGAGGAATATTGTTCATTTCAAGTCTAATTTGGCTTTATTTTTAACAACAAACAGAAATACCGCACAGGACAATGTTCTGTATGTAGAATTGGATTGACAATATTGTTTAATGATTACAGTTGAAATTAGGATGATTAAGAATGTTGATTCTAATTGGCTAATGTGTGTAGGATTCTAACCCTCAGCAGCCTGATAGATATCGTGTTCCTTTTGAATTTTCATGTTTTTTCTAGTTCCTAAAATAAAAAATTATTTGTCGAAAGCAATAATGAGGCAGTAATGAAAATGAAGTAGCTAACATAGAAATTATCAGGTTTCCACGTTCAAAAGCAGATGTACGGACAGAAGCAGGAATATATGGGGTAAGGCCAAAAAGGAACGTAATAGTTCCACTTGGCAACAGCACCACAGTATTCCAGACCCAGCAGGTGTCAGTGTTTAGAGAAACCCCAAAGATAAAACCGATATCTAGCTTATCAACCTGCAACTTACCAACCAATCAGTATTATACTATTATTATTATGTCATCATCATCATTATTAACATACTATGCAATATCATTGCATTTTCATCTAGTTCCTACAAAATTTGTACCGAACACAAAAACATTATTATCATTATTATTTATATTAAATTATAATTCAAAACATTGCCATCTAGTTCTGAGCTTGGTTCAAAATTTCAAATCTCTAGTTCATCGTGGAGTTATTTTAAAATGGATTACAAAATTTGTACCGAACAAACAAACAAACAGACGGACGGACAAAAAAGCGAGTCAATAAAAACGTAGTAAAAACATTATGGATATTCTAAATTCGGAAATAGTTCAAATATGTGAATGGTGGTAAATATCCAGCGAATTTTTCAAATTAATATTTGTCTTCAGGTAAAAGATACCTGATAACGTTTAGGTAATCCTCACAGTTTTTCATCTCCCCAGAAAGAATCAAAATATACTACTTTTAAATGTAATCTAGCCAAACTCATAACTCGTTCTGTGTTGCCACTGATAACATCTTGAATCGCACCCCGAATATATTAGCCAACCCCCGTACACATTATCTTCCGACATTGACATATAAAATTTGATGCCGTGCCCGACAAAGATACAAAAGATTTAATAATTAGGGCTTCTCAATGCCACACAGCGGATAATTCGGAAATAAAATATAGTGTGCGACGTTTGCAACAAAAGATGAATGAAAGTTCCGGTCGTCCCATACAAATCTGAATAAATCTCCTAGAAAAGGGGTGGCGCAACGACCCCTGTGGTCCTGTGAACTAGAAAAGAGGGGTGTTAGTGAAGTATTCGATTGTGGATGGGTACATAATGGTTAATAAGAAGTAAATGATTTGTTTTTTTGAGTTTTATATTTTAATGTCTAAGCGCCAGTTCTTCATGATTCAAATTTGTGAAACTTACAGGATAGTTTCACAAATTTCATATTTAGAAAGATGTATGAACAGATACGTCACATGGGCATCACTAATAACACAATTTGTATGTGAACATCTTATAAATATTTCACAATGTTTAATTCTTCAGAAGACATCAGTCCTAAACTCACTTCATGATTCAAATTTGTAAAATTATCCTGTACTTTTCCATACTTAGAAAGGTGTATAAACAGAGACGTTACATGGGCATCACTTATAATATAATTTTTATGTGAACATCTTATAAATATTTCAAAATGTTCAATTCTTCAGAAGACATCAGTCCTAAACTCACTTCGTGTTTCAAATTTGTAAAATTATCCTGTACTGTTCCATACTTAGAAAGGTGTATAAACAGATACGTTACATAGGCATCACCATTAATACAATTTTTATGTGAACATCTTATAAATATTTCACAATGTTCAATTCTTCAGAAGACATCAGTCCTAAACTCACTTCATGATTCAAATTTGTAAAACCATCCTGTACTGTTCCATATTCAGAAAGATATTTACGGCCAGTTTCACAGGTTCCAGTTAGAGTCCATATCAATTAAGTAATGGTTAGATTGTGAACCTGTCAACACCATTGAAAGAATGTCATTCACCGTCTAAACTTTCAGTTAGTTATCTGAACGTTAACTGGGACCTGTGAAACTGGCCCTTAAACAGATACGTGATATAGGCATGACTTATAATACAAGTTTCATATATATAGTCTTTCTCCACGATCATCATAGAACTTGCCAATTCTGAAATCAAATTTGATTACAGAATGCTGGAATTCTCTCTCTTGAGATTGAAGAAATATTCTGCAACACCTCTGCCCCCATGCAATTTAAATGTATTTACATTCTCTCTCTTGTGATAGAATAATATTCTCATACTGGTTAGCAATAATAACATAATTGAATGAAGAAAAGTTGTATTTCGTGCAGAAATTTATTTATAAAATCATAGCAGAGCGCTTTCGACTATAAAGTCATCATCAGTGCGTACCTGTAAGTAAGTGACATCGAATTGAATTTAAGAAATTTTGATAAAAAGAATTTTGAAAATTGAAAAGTTACTTACTCGTCAAGTGTACAAGAGCCAGACCATAAAAATATCATGTGTCCAGAGGACCATGTAAAATTTAAAAACGGGGGGGTCTGGCTCTTGTACACCTGACGAGTAAGTAACTTTTCAATTTTCAAAATTCTTTTTATCAAAATTTCTTAAATTCAATTCGATGTCACTTACTTACAGGTACGCACTGATGATGACTTTATAGTCGAAAGCGCTCTGCTATGATTTTATAAATAAATTTCTGCACGAAATACAACTTTTCTTCATTCAATTACATTGGAACGTGCACACAGCTGGACAAATTTCACATAATAACATAAGCCTTGACGCAGTTGATTGTCATCGTAGTGGCAAAATTTGAGTAAGTGTCAAAATTATTGCTGTCACGTTTCCTATCTTTGATCGTGGAGAAAGTATAGTCTGCTACTCGGTTAGAATGAAAATTCGTGATGCTCGTGGTTCCTCATGCTCGCCTTCGGCTCGCGCTCGGAACTTTCCACTCGCATCGAATTTTCATTCCAACCTTGTTACAGAATATACTATTCCAATATCAATTGCAACAACTCGTATGGGTTCAAAGGAAACGCCGCGGTACACGTGACCTTATGCAAAATATTTGGCTGGAGAGTCATAAATCATCATGTAAATGAGGTGTCGGCATACCAAACGAAATTGTCAGTAAAGCTTTGAAACGAGTTTTTATGATCTGCAATTGATATTGGAAAGACTATACATCTTATAAATATTTCACATTGTTCGATTTCTTCAGTTCTTCAGAAGACAGTAGTCCTACGTAAACAGATACGTGATATGGGCATCACTAATAATAGTTTTTATGAGAACAGCTTTATTTTATGTGTATCCGGCATTTTGACGTTTAAAAAATCCAGTCAACGTTGGAAATCTAATATCGACAATATCATTTATTTGTATCATTGTGCGCAGCATTAAATATTTCCACCACAGTGTTGAAACTTTTAGTGATTTTCCTTGGAGTGAAAAATATGATTTTTCTGAAAATATATTAATCTTCAGCCCATTGCTTGAATATTGTATATTGTCTTTCATACCTGTCTTCAGATTTTTGTGATGACGCTATGTTGGCTTGTTCCTAAATATTAGGTGGCGTATTTGGAAGTTACAAATCAGTTGAATCACTCTCCATTTTTCAAAAATTCAATCAAGTTTAATAAACCTATTAACTTTGCAATCTAAAATCCAATCACAATGTTTACTGACGAAAACAACTTGAATATAATAGATCCACAAGTTTTATCATTTACACATATTTAAAATGAGGGGGAGGTGCATTTCCTCCGTAGGGAGGAAAGTACTTTTCCTTTTCGTCTCTAGTTGGGGAAGTATGACCTTCTTTCCTGACGTGAGGGAAAAAGTGTGTATATACTTTCTATAGCTGTAGGAGGAATTTTTTTCTCCCTGGTAGGAAGGAAAGCATTTTCCTTCCTGATTTAGGTGTCGCAAATGAAGTTTTCTAGCAAGGTAATAAAAAAAGGATATTAGTTTTGGATATTAGGTTTGGTCGGAATCCACATGAAATTAACTTCTTGGTTTCAGTCAATTACGTCCCGTGTTGATTTTGGGCATGAGTCAAATAAACAAATTCACCGAAAAAGACCGCCACTTTCTTCCATCATCACGCTCTTCAATTAAATCATTATTCAATTTGAAGACCATAATAAAAAGCATTCAACAAGTCTGGAGATTAACTTAATAGGATATTTTATTGAAATATGTTAGCTTTATGGGCTTTTATCACGATATCTACTGGAGGTGTAAATATCATCATTTAGAATTCGAGAACATTGTTTATTATCGTGATGTTCATCAATATTCTTGTCAATATTCCTCTTGAATTCGATCAGTGTCGTTCTAAAAGGAATTCTCCAACGTCTGAAGTACAAGAACCGGAAGAATCATGGTAGGAATGTTATGTAGAGAAAATTATAACAGAAGGAAAATTTAGGATTGATGTTTGAAGATTCATCTAGTCTAAGAAAAGTGCATGTATTATAATTTATATAGAAATTGAAAAGTACCAGAAAAAGTACCAGAATAGTATATCTGTGGTAGAAGTCCATTGAATCTCGGAGTGGAGGGGTATTGATTCACAATATAGAGATGACTTCGAGTTTTTCTATATTGAGAATAGTATATTTTGTATCAAGGTTAGAATGAAAATTCGAGTGGAAAGTTCCGAGCGAGAGGAAACACGAGCATTACGAATTTTCATTCTAACCAAGTAGCGGACTATACTTTCTCCACGATCAAAGATTTTAAATATATGTTTTCGTGCAATCGCACGCGAAGTCAGTATTTCGCGTTCTCAGCACAGTCCGCGAAATTTAATTTCGCGGCCGTTACCCATAGCAACGGCCGCGAAACCAAACGTCACTTTCAAAAATGTTTTCAGACATCGTCTTAACATTCTGTTTGTCACACCAATCTTTAAACTCGCCGTTTAGATTTTTCGGGTATTAAAACGGAAAGCGCCGAATTTACAACGCTTTTGAGTTCAGGAGGAGTGGAAGGTACTGAAATATCGCTATCAGTATCAGACATTTTGCGTTTTGACAAGAACTGTCAAAATATTTTGTATATATTGAAACATATCATTTCCATAGCACACGGTGATATTGTAAAATAAATTGAACTGCTGCTGATTTTAGAGCAATAATATATTTATTTACAACTATCTATTTTAATAATTTTAACGATTGCACGAAAAATAGTGTGTATGCCATGGCCGCGAAACTTTTTAACGGCCTCAGGATTATCTTGCCTCGGCCGCAAGCGGCCTCGGCGATAACTGTTCTTTCGGTACGTTAAAAAGGTATTTCGCGGCCTTAGCATACAAATAACTAACTATTTTTAATGGAAAGGATCAAAAGATAATTTATATTACAGAACTCAATCACAATTATATATTAGGTAAACATTTAATAATTCAAGAAACACATTCTACTTTTGTAATAATTGTTATATTTGTACAGTTTTCGAAATGAAAAACTTGAGAAGACTTTCACCTCCATGACCAGTGTATTCTTGAGGCTTCTCGAGATTTAAAAAAGTGGCAATTTGTTTGGGCATGTTACCAATTTTATTGATACCAATACCTGTTTCGTGCACTTTCCTCTTTGGAAATTGATAAAAAAATTATCAGAAATGGTCTGAAATGGCAATATTTTTTCACAATGTTGTAGAATTCTCCTGTTACGGTAAATTCTCTTGGTTTTTAGATTTCGTATTTGGAATGGAAATTGAAAATGCCGTTCCGAGATCTTTTATATTCGAAATCTTCAGGTTGTAAAGCTCATTTTTGCGACTTGCTCCCAGATACCATGGATCAGAACGACCTTCAAAAAAAATTGTATCAAATTATTATACAAAGTGTAACAAAAGTTATATTGTAACTATTACCATTTTTAATATTTTCTGTCCACGCGAAATAAAAACAACCTGGACTAACCAGAACTAATTTTTTTATCGCAAAGATGCGTTAAAAATAAACTATTAAATTAAAGAAAAATTGCCTTGTCGGTGGTTTGAACCCACAACCTCTCATCTATTATGCCAAAACGAAAAAGTATTTATGAAATTAAATAATATAAAAGTATAAAGCTCACATGACAATACAAATAAAACCACAGTAAAACTATCATGTTACCACAGGGAAGGGGTAGAGGAGGGAGTTCGTCTGTGTTAGGTCCATTGCTGCCCATCTGGGCGAACAGAGGGAGGGCAGACCAGCTCATAACTGCCCTAAGGCAGCCGCACCGATGTTATGTGGGTTTTTTGCATGTAGGCGGCTTAGTTGATGTTCTTTTTTTCATCCCTATCTCCTCTAAGTTATATAGGGGGGGGGGGGGTTAATGTGTTTTCGAGTTAGGCATCAGATCATTGTAGTCTCTCAGGTTGGACTTTTCTTCTATTGCCCGAAAAAGCTGATGAAAAAACCGGGTTTAGCTCATTACTTTAGGTAATTGGTCTTTACTGACCCTATGGATTTTCATGGAATTTTCATTTTATTTTATGCCAACGCTATACCATCTGAGCCATGCAGCCTCTAGTTAAACAAAGGTTTGATAAACATTATATCAAGGGCATTCTCTTCCACGCAAACTACGAGTCTCAATTCGGGTGAGAGAAAATTAAACATTGTTCACGTTAGCGTTGATTTAAAACTTACTTTTGTTGCTAAATATACAGGGTGTTTCTTAAGTACGTGTAGAAACTTAGGTAGCATGTTGCTGACGTCGAAATAAGAAAAAAGTTCCCATAAACTCATGTCCGCAAGTTACTCGTTTCTAAGATACAGAGTGTCAAAGTTTTATTCTTATATTTGTTTTTTGTGAATAAATTACAAAATATTTGTGATATTCGATTGAAGTTTGGTATCTGGAATGATTTTTCAATGACAAAATCAAATTTTATGGTAATAGTGAAGAAAGTAATTACTAATTGAATTTATTTTAAATTTAAAAATCTTGTCATTCAATATCACTTGTATCTATTATTTCAAATCTCAATAACTCGAAAACAGTTGCTCGCAGGAATATATTTTTTACACAAACTAAATAATAAATATTCCCAGATACCAAATTTTACCCAAATAGCAAAATTATTTTAAAATTATTGATAAAAAATAAGAATTCAACTTTGACACTCTGTATCTCAGAAACGAATAACTTGCGGACATATATTTATAGGAACTTTTCTTCTTATTTTGATGTCAGCAACACGCTACTGAATTTTCTACACGTACTTAAGAAACACCCTGTATATTGTCTGAAGCATTTTGTAAAAACTGCTGTGAAAACATTCGATTTTTTGGCTGAGTACGTATCAGAACAACGTTTTAAGAATGCCTTAATAAGTTTTTTATGTCTTGAAATGTTTATATCATGTTTTACGTTTTTTGTTGCTTTCAATATTGAATATATTTTCCGCATTGTTGAAGATTTCCATTTTTCCGATAATTCACCAAAAAACGCAATCAAAATATTTTCTGAAAAGGAATCCGTTTTCTTCGTTTGCTTCCAATCCAAGTACAGTTTGTAATATTTTTCATATACATTCTTTGATTTTTTCGAAAATAAACTTTCCAGTATATTATTTGCACTCTTCGTACTTAATTTCAGGTGGTGTATTTTTACACTCTGATTCTGAATCTCTGGATAAATTCATGATACTTTTTATATTTTCGAATGGAAACGTGACAGCAATAATTTTGACACTTACTCAAGGCTAATGTTATTATTGCTAACCAGTGTGAGAATTTTATTCCATCCCAAGAGAGAAAATGTAGATACATTTAAATTGCATGGGGGCAGAGGTGTTGCAGAATATTTCTACAATCTCAAGAGAGAGAATTCCAACATTCTGTAATCAAATTCGATTTCACAATTGTCAAATTCTGTGATGATCGTGGAGAAAGAATCATATGAGCAAGTGAACATATGGGAACAATGGGGATATAAGAATCACTCGATCTATGAATTTCGATACAAAAACAGGAGGCTGCTATACTATTAAGGGCCAGTTTTTCAAGTTCCAGTTAAACTCCAGATAACTAACTAATAGTTTAGAAAGTGATCCTTCAAACGTCATTTGAAGAATGTCTTTCACCATCTAAACTATTAGTTAGTTATCTGGAGGTTAACTCGATCATGAAAAACGGGCCCTAAAAATATTGAACGATGATATAATCAAACATCAGGTCTCAGAATATTTTTTGGGCAAAATTTCTCAAGAAATATCCACCCACAATTTATCCCTTGAAATTCATAAGTCTCGGTATATAAATATAACCTAATATTATCCACGCCTTTAGTAACAAAAGCTTGCTCCCATAATTCATTTCCTTTGTTAGCTTCCCAAATAATGAATGGTTTACCTGAAAGCCTGTTTTCGACAGCTGTATGACAATTAGTCATTATGCAAACCATAATTATGATTTATCCTGAATACTGATGTTCTTTACTTGTATATATTTAGAAATTGAAGGAAATACCCTCCTGAAAGCAGTATTTACTGAACTGAAAACTTATTTTCTGCAAGTATTCCCACGTTACATATATCTGCTAGAGCTCCAATTGTAGCCATGTGTCGAATTGCGAATAGTTTCAATGCTGCTACTGATTTAGAATGGACTACCTCACAAAATGTATTTCGTAGAATGATGTTAAGACATATTCTGAACGATATTAATTAAGTAGTGATCCATTGTGCTGTATGTGCATCAAATATTATTTTATATATATTTTATATATATATATATATATATAAAAATAGAGTATATTTCGTTTTAATTCCGAGAGTTCTAACCTTTGACAGCTGTTTCGTGCTAACGCACTCATCAGAAAGGATTAAGATGTATAAAAACCCTGGTGTGTCGAGTGATTCGATTTTGTTTTGATTTTTCAGAAGACAAATAAACAAATGAAATAGTGGTCTACTTCTTCTGTCGGTCCCAGAGATGGCGCCTTTATAGAATTTTAGTCCTGTCAATATTCCAGGGATATGGTGATTGACGACTGTTGTCAATTTTATGGAATTTCAACAAACTTCAAATACTGTTCAAAAATGAATAGTTGTGACGGAATCTAAATTTCATAGTGCAATTTCCCTGTATTGATGACTATTATTTATGTGTTTTTTCATTTTGCTGCATATTTTCTTAGAAATTCATCATTCATTCAATGATAATTCAATTTGTCTGATTGACTCGGCCGTTACTTGATGAAGATCCATAGTAATTGTATAAAATACACAGAAAACGATTCGATCTCCACAAACTTTATTCCGTCAGACAGTGAAGAAGCTGTTGTGTTGGCGAAACATTGAATAAAATTTGTGAATATCTCATCGTTTTCTGTGTAGTCTGTACAATAATAATTTGATCATGTTCCGTTTTTGTATCATTTGTGGGCAATCCAGAGAGACGAACAAAATTATTCATCTATATCCAGTACCGAAAGTGAGTACCACCATATTATGAAGATTAAGTATCTTTTATTATTAGAAAACATTTTAATGAAAATAATGGCTCAAATATATCTCACGGAATCCCGCCATTCATGATTATATTAGCACAAGATTGACAGGTTCTAATGGTGAATTTTCATGAAGCTTAATTTCGATACTTCCAAATGAAATGCGTGGTTATTATTGTAGTTAATTGCATTTCAGTAAAAAATTATATAAGTCGAAAATGTAACAAATAAAACTGATTGGTGATATTGATTTAGTAAAGTTCAATAATTAGGTTTCTTTATCCAGTTCATCCGTCGACAATACTTGAAAACTTCTGTGCTTGTAAATTTACCCTAACAGGAAAACCGACCGAGGCGGTACACGCAAATGCGGAATATTTGGGAAACAGGTCACGATTTCATTTGTTTTCTCTTAATCAAGCTGGCGAATTGTCTCCCGTTTTATCCCACAGTTTTGTAGGAATGAGTCGACACATCATGGTTTTTAGACATCTTAGAAAGGATTTATGGAGCTCTCGAAATCAAAACGAATCCACTCAAGAATTAATACCGTGAAGGCAAGACAGATATAACAGGAAGTAATTTATGACATCTACAGTCACTAGTTGAAACTTATTTTGACACGAACCAAGGAATCCAAAAGTAGAGGTTTGTCCACAAATTGACAGGCATAAATCCTTTCTGATGAGTGCGTTAGCACGAAACAGCTGTCAAAGGTTAGAACTCTCGGAATTAAAACGAAATCTACTCTATTTTCACTTAGATTCTGCTTGCGTTCCTCATAACGTATTAGAAACTTGATTGAACCTTGGGTTGGTCAGAACAACGAATTGTTGGCTGCCTGTCAATTTGTGGACAAACCTCTACTTTTGGATTCCTTGGTTCGTGTCAAATTAAGTTTCAACTAGTGACTGTAGATGTCATGAATAACTTCCTATATATATATATATATATATATATATATATATATATATATATATATAGTTCCAGTGACTGTAAAACAGTCGAAAACAATCATTTAGGAACTCACTATACCTTTGTATAGCTTGTATGTCCGACAGAAAACAACTACTTCTCTGGCTAATACCTCGACAGATATTATATATATATATATTGTATACTTAAATTTGATTATCCATGTAATTAGACCATAGAGGTCTGTTTGGATATAAATAACTTATTTTAAATTAATATTTACAAGTTTTCAACCAGTTTTTTACTGATTTTGCTCTCTTACCCCATTTCATTTGCTATTTCTATTTGAGTTTTCTTGTTCTTTTTCTTTCAACGTTGACTCTGTCAGATTTGTGACATTAATTTGGAATTCTATAATACTTCATATTTTTGTTCATTTTATTTAAATTCAAATAATCTTTTCAGTACAAATAAGCTGTTATCTGATAGTTTTGTGGTGGTCTTTGTATCTAATGTAATTGTAATAATATGATACTAAAAAGTTAAAATATAGTATTTTGCCTTTCCGAGTTTTGATAATAATAATAATATTTTACTAAATTTCTATATACAACAGTTCTCATCAAAATCATTACACAGACAATATTTTTCATAACAATATATTGGTCCAAAATTATAATAATGTCTTTGGATGAAGGACATAAAATGAGTGTCAAAACTTAGGACAATTCATTAATCGTAATGAAAGTTTGATAGTTCCAACCAGTACATGAATGACGTCCTCTTGTAAAAATCTCAATAAATTGCATTCAGCTGTTGGTTGAATGTCTTCATAAATTATTCATTGATAATGACACACCTTTTTGATTTTTCAATATAATTATGGTGATCTTCAATGATTCCAAATTACACGAATTCGATGCCGAATCGAATTGTGCCCATTTATCAAATTTGTTCTGAGTCATTTGCCTTCTTTTTCTACACGATTCGACTTCCCAGCGTCTCACCAATAAAGAAACATTAATAAGCACAGAGAAATATTGTAATAAATTCCAATTATCAATTAGAAACGAGCATCTTGTCTAGGTGAGGAATTTTAATAGTTGTTTTATTAATGTTTCGATATGGAATCAAATTTAGTAGTGTCGTAAAAACAGTTGCTACAAAGTGCAGGATTGGAGATTGGACTTTGTTGTTTATGATTGATTATGAATGAGATAAGTATTGAACATGAACTGCTAGAAACAAAAAAAAATAATGTATATTTGTCTTAGAAACTGTGATGAATGTGTGTACATTGATTTCAGATATATTTTATTTAAGAGTGTATATATTTGTTACAAAAGCTGATATATTTTTATTTCTGCAAATGCGAGTAGGGTGAAAACATATGATGCTATTCATACAGCAAATGTTTCCCAAATTGTTTAAACCAACTTTACTCCTATGATTCTCAGGGAGACTTTTAGAACTACACCAAGACTTGATTGAATGGCAGAACATGAATATTATTACTCGTCACCTATTATACGTCATTTGTCACATATCAGCAATCATCTGCCACATATCGACTGTCATCTGTCACACCTCAACGGTCATCCATCATCCGTCAGTTGTCACCAGTTCAGTTGACCAATTTTGTCATAATTTTATATGGAAAATATGGATCTTGTTCCAAATTAGCAGCTTGGCAAAGGTAATTATCACAAACTCAGATAATCATGGAACGCGCCATAGCACAACCGACTATCGGCTGTGGCCATTCTCACCAAATTGCCACCATAAGAATATTCGATAAAATCGTCTTATACACAAATGAAACAGAATAATTAGCGGGGCCAAAATCCAGTCACGATGAACGTAGAGTGGTCCTGGTCAGTGGCGTCTCCTTTTCAGCCAATATCAGGTGGTTACTCTGCAATGACATACACTATTCAGCAGCATACATTCTTTCAATCAGAGGATTACAATATATATATATATATATATATATATATATATATATATATATATATATATATATATATATGTATATATATAGGTATATATATATATATATATATATATGTATATATATATATGTATATATATATATATATATATATATGGAACTAGTAAATAGTGGGGCTTTGCAGCAAAATCAAAGAGTACTCTTTAAAGTTTGTCCAAGCTTTCGGAAATTTAATAACGTATTTCCATCATCAGGGATAATCTTTGTTGAGATTGTTCGACGCGATGTTATTCAACCATAAGTGGCACATTGTGCAAGATGAAAATTGATATAAAACAAGTGAAATTGGAAAGATGTCATAAAATATTTAGATAAAAATACGTTACATTTAAAATTGTTAAAATTACTTTATATTTTTCTACGTGTCTACGGTTGCACAACTTTTTGAGGGTTATACCCAATAACTTTTTTACTTATATTTTCATATATTGCCCCTCGCTAAATCCATCCTATATATATATATATATATATATATATATATATATATATATATATATATATATATATATATATATATATATATATATATAATAAGTTGTTTCAGCTCTGTTAACTGTTAGTTATGCAACAAAAACAGTACTTTCATTTTTAAATAGACAAAATATAAGAATTGCATATACAGGGTGAATTACCACCACCTACATAAAATTATTCAGTGTGCTGTCCCCACCAAAAGAACTTGAGAACCAAAAGGAATTACAAGAATGGAACAAAAAAACTGCCTGAATAATTTGTAGAAATGCGCCGTCACTGGATAGAAACTAACCACGTTGAACCGTGTATTCATTTTTCCTCGTCCTTCATCAGACTTGGGACTCACAGCAGAGCTGGTGGGGTTAGAAGTGAGATGGGAAATTTTCAATTGAGAATGTTTCTCTTTAAAAGTAAATTATTGTTGCACAATAGTCAAAGTCAGGTTTTATAATGGAATTATAAATAGTAACTCTGGCAAACATGGAACGCTCTTTTGACGGATCTTCGTCGAGGAGTTGCACAACTGCATCATCAACAACAGCAGCACGATTCACTGCACGTTCGACGTGAGTTGGAAAACATGTCAAGTTTTTTTTAAATTTCTGTAATCAGGACTAATACGGTTTATAATTGAATTATCTGGAGGACACGGGTTATGTCGAGGGATGATTTTGGTTATTTCCACATACGCCGTCCACAACGACCATCAACGAAGAGGTAAACGCTGGCATATTGAACAGTACCGATTTATGAAAGACGTCAAAATACGATTACTGATGCAAATCAAACTGACGATTACCTAGACCTCTGTGAACGTAATCGTAATTCGGTTCGACAGTCAGTGTCTTTCCTTCACCGGCAGGTAATTGCCTTTTCTGGTCTGGAAGGATGGCGGACAGAGGTTCCCAAAATGTCGACTCACATTTCACAAAATTTTAAAACTCTCAAAAAAGGTTTTTCGCATTTTCACCACTACCATTCGTTCTAACAAGCCTTTATTCACAGTGTAAGAGGTGAGATTACACCCTGGACAAACTGGTAAAAGAACCCTGGCACTCCTCTCTCTACTGCACTGACCCAGTCAGATTGTTCGTTTTGCGCGAAGGCCTGATAATTTGTTGGGTAATTTGAGCCCATGAATGGAAATAAATGAATTTCTACAATGACCATGTCGTGTACGCGCTCCAAAGGAAAGGGTGTGTGATTCGAGGGACCAGACAGGATGATGTATGCATTCTGGGACGGAACGGTCGGATATAAGCGTTGTTGTGTATGAAAACCCGTGTACAAATTGTACATTATGGGATACAACGTAGTTTTCACATCGTGTCTTGTTTTAGCTCGAGACCACCTTGTCAGAGGGTCTGACCGTGCGTCTGTTTAACAGTAATAATTTGTTAACTGTTGTTGTGTTGACACGGGACGTGAATCAGTGTTTAATGAAGTCGATAAATATTGTGATAATATTAGTTTTACAACATGTTCATTATTATTCATTTTTCAATTTTAATTCAGTCAATGTTGGAGCACCTCAAGGATCTATGTTGGGATGTCATTATATACCTTTCTGCAACTAGAGGGAACTCAAGTTTCGATAAAACTAATTTGAGATAATATTGATCATAACCTCACATTTTTGAAAATTTACAAATACTATCGTAAAGAAGAAACGAAAGAAAATGAAGAAACTAATAACGAAACAAGAAATATTGATTATTGAAACTTGCAACGTACACTGAACTCCAAAAAATCCAGAAAATTGCGTACTGAAACGTAGAGGAGTTAATAATGCAACTGACGAATTTCTCTCAGTTTTGATGAAATACATATACAGGGCAATTCAAATTCGACCCCCACCATTGGGATCTCCTAAACTACAGGAGATACGTCGAAGCTTAAATTGGGACAAAGTTGCGTATTCTGGTGCTTAACAAAATACTGTTTTGAAACTTGGAAAATTCCGAGTATATCCGGAAATATCGGGAAAAAACTGAATTTTCGTTTTTATTTTTTTCTATCGTTATTTGACAACATAGCTCAAAACCAAAACTACATTTTCATTGATACTTTTTTTCAGCTACACGTTTTCATGTTCAGATTTACTATCCGACGTTTCGTCTTCTGGCATTCATCATCAACTTCTTTTTCTGTTATGGGCGCCATATTGTTTTTTATACAGAAAAATAGTGATTCTCATTCTGATTTCATTGATGTATAATTTGTTATGATTTGCACTTCTGAGACCACAGATATTAAAAAAAACAACTTCATCTGAGATGGTCATGACTCCATCGAAAAATTTTGTTTAATAAACACTAGTTGTCAGAACTCATTAAACATCATAAGTTTGCACAAATACTTCAGTCGAAATGTCCTCATTCTCAAATGAAGAAAAACGAGATATGTTGAAACTTTATTATAAATTTGATAGGAATAGTACGAAAACAACACAAATTTATTTTGAATTATATCCGGAAAGACAACAGCCGGATAGAACATTATTCGGAATTTTGGGCAAACACTTGGGTGCGTTTCAAAAAACAAGAATGAAATCATGAGCTTGTAAAAAATGCACAAAAAGTATTACAACAAGTGTTCGAAATAATGGTCTTCCTCTTGAATACATAACCGAGTTCATCGTCTCAAATTAAGAACAGCCCTAACAATATCCCTTCTTCTGATAGACCTGAATTGCGTGATGATATTGTCTCTAAGTCCATCTAATGTGTCATATTCTTGCTCTCCATATATTCTGTTCTTTAAAGTGCCCCACAAGAAAGTATCCAAAACTGTAAGGTCAGGTGACCTTGCCGACCACCTCACTGGTCCAGAATTTCCTAACCACCTATTAGGAAATCTTTGGTGTAAATATTCGCAAACTGCTCTTTTATTGTGTGGAGAAGCCTTGTCATGCTGAAACCAGCGGCTGTTATAATTAACAAGGGGAAACGTATCCATATATTCTTCGAATTCGTTTCTTAAGAACCGAAGATAGGTTTCCCCGTTCAAAGTATTAGAGAAGAAATGAGGTCCAAGTATTCGGTCGTCATAAATTCTAGCCCACACATTCAAACGAAACCGAACTTGTGGTCTGACTTCTCTGAAGTGTCGTGGATTATTTTCACTCCAAATGTGCTCATTATTTCTATTAAAAACACCACAGTTCGAAAAAGTACTTTCGTCGATCCAAATAATGTTTTTCAAGAAGTTTGTAGGGTCTACCCTATTCGAGAGCCAGCTACAAACTTCCATCCTTCTCTCAGGATCACCTGGATGTAATTTTTATGAAATATGTATCTTATAACAGTTCAAACCACTTTTTTTGAATTCCCTCCAAACGCTGGTATATGGCACATCCATTTCTACCGAGACTTGATGTGTTGATTTGGAAGGATCTGCATTTATCTAAAAAAGTACCAAAAATAATTATACTTCTTCGAATACGGAATGAACAATTATTTTACCTCAGCTAATAAGTTACGTCTGATATTTTGTTCCATTCTGCTTCCATATTTCATTCTTGGTTTTTGAAACGCACCGTACTCAGCCAAGTGTTTGTCCAAAATTCTGAATAATGTTCTATCCGGCTGTTGTCTTTTCGGATATAATTCAAAATAAATTTGTGAAAAATAAAAACGAAAATTCCGATTTTCAGTTTTTTCCCGATATTTCCGGAAATACTCGGAATTTTCCAAGTTTCAAAACAATATTTTGTTAAGCACCAGAATACGCAACTTTGTCCCAATTTAAGCTTCAACGTATCTCCTGTAGTTTAGGAGATCCCAATGGTAGGGGTCGAATTGGAATTGCCCTGTATTCAGAGTAAAGTTGCGTAATGTGGAATACCATTTTATTTTTACTTAATAAAAAATTGAAATGTTCAATTTTTTTTGAGATTTCTTGTATAAGTCTTGTTTTAGTTATCATTGATAAAATCAAGTAAAAATAGTTAAGAAATTGTGAGTGTAAAAAGACAATTTTTTATGTTCACAAAAATGGATTCCTTATGTGGAATACACAATATGAACAATGATTTAATGTAAAATTCGAACTTATTTTTCAAGGAAACAGCATAATTTGCAAAACAAGGTTATTCAAAGTTGAAGTTTGCCTTTCATTGCCAAAATTTTGAGAAATTTATATTGGACGAGACATTTGACACATTCATCTACATTGAAAATTTGCTCAGGAGAAAAATCCTCATCTTCTATTAATTTTTCAAGCAGATCAAAGAACTCGTCCACACTTTCTTTATTGAATCCGGTTGCCCTTGCAACCGATGTCCCTATTAGCCTTCTAACGCTAATTTTGTCACTATACCTCTTCAGGAATCCTTTAGCCATATTTTTACAGCAGATTCTTGAAGCAACGTATTTTTCCATCCTAATAATATAGTCCACAAGTTTAGCATCCAATTCTTGCAGTAAAACAGGACTTTTCCCTAAGTTCTATTTCTTGATATCAATAACAGTTTTGTTGTTTTTGCAATATCTGCAGGTACTTTATATTGTTTTGCTGCTTTCAAATAGCCCATATTAGGAGTTCTCACTGCTCCTTTGGCATTCTGCATATCTTTCTACAGATGCTCCTGCACTCTTTTTTCAGCATTCTTATGAATATAATGAAAGGCCGAAAACGATCGAGTGAAAAATGTTTCCTTACTATTTCACAATAGGAGCATATCAAATTTTTATTTCATATCAGCATCATCGAAAATCAAATTGTTAATTGCGTTGAATATTGAGCACATATCGAAACTTCAGACTATCTACTTTACCCCCTCAAATATCTTACCTTCAATATCAAGAACAACATTTGCTCTATTATAATCAAAAAACTATAGCTGGCGGTATTGAAGTGATCAATGTTGGAAAAGATTATGGAAACAGCAATTGGTGGGCTGGTTTGTAAGTAGATGGTATCTATAGGTTGGCGTATAACAGGGTGTTCCACATTGGGAACCTATACCACAATAGGCGACTTTACTCTACTACTTAGAAGAAAATATAAAACACAAAAGTCTTGGACAACATATGGTCTCATAGTGTCAATGCGGAAGATAAAAACTTGACAAATAATACACAAAAGATGAAAAAGAAAAGAGAGACAATAAAAATAACAATTAGAAGCTCAGAAAACAACTTTAAACAAACAAATTATATGAAAAATTCAAAGAAATTAATAAAAAATTGATATTTGTAGATGAAGTTACAGGTGGAAGGAATAAAATTACATCAGAAGACAAAATCATAACAAATTCACATCCCAGAGTATGGATATTGCAGACTATGACGATGGGATTTGAATGGCTTAACATATACTATGTAATCCACTATCAGTTGATATGGATACGAAAGTAGTCGACATTATGGTTACTGCTGATAGTAATACCCAGTATCGAAATGGAGTATTTGATTGAAATAGTTGTTTTCGTATTTAGTGCGTAATATGACTGTTTTTTTAATGGCACATGAGAGTTTTAATTTTTGGCCGAGACCACAGGTCGAGGCCAAAAATTCTGTCCAATGTTACATGAAATCACAAGTTTTATACACGAAATACAAACAACACTTTTGTACAACTGTGAATGTGAATGTATATCGTCTGACTATATTAAAAATAAATACTTCCAATACTTTTCGACGTGTTTTTTGTACCAATAAATTATCGCTTTCCAACGACTGTATTCAATGTTTTCAATAAAATTGTATTGAAAAAATTTTCCTGCCTGACAAAAATAAGTCCAAAATAACTAAATAATACTTCTCTTCTCCATACATGTTATCTTTAATGTTATCAATACTTCCAATGCAATTTCACAGGATCCAGTGGTCTTTTTGTGTCGTTACCATAGAAACGGTTTGTTGGCACGCCGCGTGTTTGTATTTTCTCGAAGTTGCCTCAAGTTCAAGTTATTTTCAAGAAGATGGATGTTGATTATGATAGTGGTAGTGATTCCCCATCAGATATATCTCAGAAAGCAAATGCAATAGTATCTAATTTGTTACCGGCCAAATCCAAGTTATGAGAAAACATGACCAATTTTGTGAATGGTGTGACAAGATACATGTAAAAAAGGTTTCTGAAAATGTGCTTATATGCTATTTTGAGGAAAAATCAAAAATTATAAAACCTCCTACGCTATGGAGTGTCTACTCAATGTTGAAAAGTATATTGAATGTTAAGGAAAATATTGATATAAGGAAGTTTTTAAAATTGGTTCCGCTTATTAAGAACAAAAGCGTTGGATGTCGAGGAAAGAAATCTAAAGTTTTATCAAGGGAGAATATCAATAAATTTTTTCAAGATGCAAATAACGAAACAAAGGACCCAGCATTTTTTATAGGTAAAATGGTTCTCGGTGAAATTTTCTGAATTTTTAGTATATTGTAGTATTCAATGTACTGTTTGAACGTGCCGAATCGCAAAGTTCGTTGAAGGATAGATTTTGAAATACAGGGCGTTCAAGTTAAAAATAAGTAATTTTTATTTAATTATTTTCTCGGGATTTGAAAGTGACAACTGCATTTTTTTCGTTCTTATTATCAAAGTACCTTTATACACTGGCATGCAAAATTAACCGGACAAACAAAATTTTGTTCAAAGTCAATCTTAAATAACTTTTTAACCTTTTCATCAATTTCGATAATTTTTTTGCCAAGTTGTAGGTACTTTCATTGTTATCATTCTCTACTATCGATTTTGCAGAAAGTTCTTAAAGATTTGTCGTTATACAGGTTATGATAAAAGGTGCACTTTACCCCAACATTTCTGAACACCCTGTGGAAAAATTTGACTACTGAATGATATGTCTTCGTACGAGATTTTAAAGCCTGATCTTTCGTCAACAGTTCTTTTTTTGATTCATATCAATAACTGCATTCTTAAAGAAAAAACGCATTTTTAAAGAAAACCATGCGATTCGTAACCATAAACAAGCGATTTTTTTAAGTTGGCTTTGCTTGTTATGACAAGTTTCAGTTAAGCATTTTTTATGTCTTGTCAAAAAGATTTTTGCTAAGCAGTAGTCAACAATTATTCACAGATTTATTTGCTTTATAGTGTATGTTAAGGTGGTTGTGTCTCTAGGTGATTTGTGTTTCGGAGGTATACCGCTAACGAGAAAGTTTTTAAAAAATGAGACCGGAACAAGTAGCGCAAGCTGTAGCTTTACAAGATGATGGTCGTGCCATTCGATATATCGCAGATAGACTTGCTGTTCCACGCAGTACAGTATCCGATGCGATAGAAAGATTCAGAGAAACTGGTTCGTACTTAAGAAGACCTGGGCAGGGAAGACGGAAAGCAACAAACTGCTACAGCTTTGGCCCGAAGATTGGAAGATGTTCATGGTACCGTAGTTTCACCTGACACAGTACGGCGAAGGTTGAAGGAACAAAACCTATCATCTTTTGTACCTGCTACAGGTCCCCTATTGGATGCAGGTCATCGAAGGCAGCGCTTGGAATTTTCTCGAACTCATGCAGATTGGGATATGGACGATTGGCGAAATGTTCTTTTCACAGACGAGTCTCGTTTTACGAGATATTCACCTGATGGTCGTCAAAGAGTGTGGAGAAGGCCTGGAGAACGCTATGCTCAATGTTGTTTCTCTCCTAGAGTTCAATTTGGTGGTGGAGGAGTGATGATATGGGGCGGTATTTCCTTGGAAGCCCGCACAGATCTTGTTTCGCTACGGGGAGGGAGCCTCAATGCTGACAGATACATCAGGGAGTGTTTGGAACAACATGTAGTCCCTCATATGCCCTTTATAGGAGAAAATTTTCTCCTAATGCAAGATAATGCTCGGCCGCACATAGCCAGAATGATTAGGCAATACCTCAATGATGTTGGTATCCAAGTACTCGACTGGCCGCCAAGGAGTCCGGATCTCAACCCCATAGAGCATATGTGGGACAAAGTAGGACGAAGGCTTAGGCAGAACTATGGAGAATTTCAAACTGTGGTTGCGTTGGAACAGGCGCTGGTAAACGAGTGGGAGCAAATACCCCAAGACGCAGTTGCTGGTTTAATTCAGTCTATGCCAGAAAGGATGAGAGCTGTTATTCAAGCCCGGGGAGGAAACACTCGATTTTGATACCAATTAATTACCATTGTTGTCACTGTTATTTTTTGAATAAAATTTTTTTATGGTTACGAATCGCATGGTTTTCTTTAAAAATGCGTTTTTTCTTTAAGAGTGCAGTTATTGATATGAATCAAAAAAAGAACTGTTGACGAAAGATCAGGCTTTAAAATCTCGTACGAAGATCTATCATTCAGTAGTCAAATTTTTCCACAGGGTGTTCAGAAATGTTGGGGTAAAGTGCACCTTTTATCATAACCTGTATAACGACAAATCTTTAAAATCTTTCTGCAAAATCGATAGTAGAGAATGATAACAATGAAAGTACCTACAAATTGGCAAAAAAATTATCGAAATTGATGAAAAGGTTTAAAAGTTATTTAAGATTGAATTTGAACAAAATTTTGTTTGTCCGGTTAATTTTGCATGCCAGTGTATTACTAAATATCATTCAGATGGTGCACATTATATCATTATGTACGGATTGAAAAATAAAAACATTTCAGTAATGTATGAAAATTCGATGTAATGATGAAATATTGATAAAATTATTTTGGTATGCAATATACTATTCTTATTCCATCATTAATCACAATTTATACAATTCGTACAGGGTGATTTGAAAAATTGGTGAAATATATGGCCGGTTCTTTCCTACATATCCTGTATATTCATTCAAGTTAATTATCATCCTCCGACGATAGCTGATACCGTTTTAACATGATTGCGTTGAGAATATAGGGTGATCATGAAAATTTTCGATGGTAAAAATGACAAAATATCAACGTTTCAGAAATCACCCTGTAATTCACGATTACCTCGGTGAAATTCCTTTATTATTATCAAATATATTCATCGTTCTCTCCTCAATACTGTCCCAAAAATTAAGAATCCTACTATGACTAGTTTTATAGTTATTAATTGAGAAACTTATTACCAATTGCATGACGAGTTGAAGGAACTTGTTCACGCGTACATTCTACTACTGGCCAAGATTTTTCAAAAATAGTGAAAGGTGAGAATGTGGAGATCAAAATAAATGTAAAAGAGGGTGAAGATTACAGATAACAATCACATCAGATATATGAATTTAATATGTAAGGTACAAATAGTTGAGTGAATTTTGTCGGTTTAAGCTTTGTCAGAATAAAAAACAAATTAAATGGGTAAAGTGAAAATGATTGATAGAACGCTTTTATTTCTAATAGGAGAATTTGAATCTGGGCAGCGACGGTTTTTTCCAATGCGAGTTCCACTCGGATAGAGGTTTCCATGATTTTTATATTTGCTAGCTATCAATAGAAACATACCGGGTGGCTACGGAAGTATTGCCTAAGGAATATCTCAGTTATTGTATGAAGTAGGTTTGTGAAATTTGGAGCGTCGATATAATGACATAAGAGCTAGAATTTGAGCATATTGACATGTCTGACCGGAAGTAACATCAACTTTCTTATTTTGAATGGAAACCCTATTTTTTTCTTTTCGCTTTATTCAGCATTCTAATGACATTTCACAAGTTGGTATCTAACCAGAAACTAGATCAGAAAAAAATTATTATTGAAATTCACCGAGTAGGCCGTGGAAGCAAAATGAAAGCCAAACATTGAAAAGATGGCTATGGAAACCATACGTCACTTGATAACAGTTGCTACTACTGTGATATTTTATTTTCATTCGTCGGCGTTATAAAAAGCCGCTAAAAAAAAATATTGGAAAAATTGGGAAAAAAACAATACTCTGTAGGTCCATAACTTAAATAGGAACATACAACTTTTTCTTGCTTGTACTATTCAGCATAATCATTCCTTTCTGATGATATAATAGAAAGTAATTTTTTGAAATGAAATACCAAAAAATCCAATTATTATTCTTCAAATAACGAAAAAACAGATTTATCGAAAAAAAAAATTCAAATTGATAGGATTAAAGATAAAATAAATTCAAAACAAATGTTCGAAATGCATTCCCTCAGCGTCAATATATTTATCGACTCTGGTGATATTTTCATGTAAAACGTTTCTCAACATTTGGGGCATGATATCTTGGAAAGCTCTACGAATTTTCACTTCTATCTCATGTATAGTTGTAGGCTGTGTGGAATACACCCTATTTTTAAGATGCCCCCATACAAAAAAGTCGCATGGAGTAAGATCAGGTGACCTTGGTGGCCACCTGACTGGACCATGGGTTGTTATAAGTCTCTCTTGAAAGCGATTTTGAAGATAATTTCTCGCTATTCTTGAATTATGCGTAGGGGCGCCATCTTGCTGGAAGTACATTCTCTCAGTTATTTCCGCTGGTAGGTTGTTAATGAATTCCGAAATTTCATTCGTTAAAAAATTAAAGTATCTCTCTCCGGTTAGTTGGCCTTGAAAAAGAATGGGGCCAACAATATGAGTTCCAACTATTCCTGCCCAAACATTCACACGAAATCTCTCCTGGAAGCCGCCTTGTCGAAACCGGTGCTCGTTTGCTATCGCCAAGTACCTGGAACAAAAGACCGTTCACACTTTTAGCACTGTTCACTTCGACTATCGACAATAATCCAAATAAAGTACAGTACCTACCTTGTATTATTCCTGTTAATTAATCCATTGTTGGTAAATCTTGACTCGTTCTTAAACAAGATATAATAGTTAAATAGGTGATTCTCAGCATTTTGTCGAAGAAACCAATTACAATATTCCAGGCGCCTTTCACCGTCATTTTCATACAAATGTTGATGCAACTGATACTTGAAGGATTTCAATAGATGTTTTTTCAAAATTTTCCTAGCAGAGTCCCTACTTATAGCTAATTCGGCGCCAATCTGCCTTGAGAAAATTGTGCTATCATATTGTACTAAAGCTAATACATTAATTTCAGTTTCCTCATTAATAACAAATGCTTCTTGGTCTTCGTGAACATCAGGCTCAGTTCTTAATTTTTCTTCAAGCCACTGGAAATACCTTCTTGACGGTTGCTGCCTCCCTGGATATCGCTCTAAATACAATCGTTCAGCGGCATAAGAATTTTTTAAACATTCACCATAAATGAGAAGCATGTCAATTTGTTCGGTTCGTGAATAACGGGGCATTTTTTGATTATTCCACTAACTGATTTCGATTTCCAAACCCTTTTAAAATGGCAGAATCAAAAACACTACTTCGAACGTCAAAATAATATGGATAGCAGCGTTCGTGACAGCTCTCATTTCTTTTTTGTTTCATTCCAAAATACATCTTAATCAGCCTACTTGTTAATATTTTGGTTCGAATGATTATTGCAATGGAATGATTATTCTGAATAGCACAAACATCGTCCATAGGTAGATATTAGAATATCTATGGACGATGGCACAGACCAAGTACGTTTATGTTCCTATTCAACCTAGAACCTACAGGATATAATTTATCATTCCACATTATTTTTAATTTTATTTTTGCGTATGGCGATAATCTGTTTTGTTATTTGAAGATTAATAATTGGATTTTTCGGTATCTCAGTTCAAAAAATTATTTTCTATTATATCATTAGAAAGGAATGGTTATGCTGAATAGTACAGGCAAGAAAAAGTTGTATGTTCCTACTTAAGTTATGGACCTACAGAGTATTGTTTTTTTCCCAATTTTTCCAATATTTTTTTTGGCGGCTTTTTATAATCCCGACGAATGAAAATAAAATATCACAGTAGTAGCAACTGTTATCAAGTGACGTATGGTTTCCATGGCCAACTTTTCAATTTTTGGCTTTCATTTTGCTTCCACGGCCTACTAGGTGAATTTCAATAATAATTTTTTTCTGATCTAGTTTCTGGTTAGATACCAACTTGTGATATGTCATTAGAAAGGGAATTGAATGCTAAATAAAGCGAAAAGAAAAAATATAGGGTTTCCATTCAAAATAAGAAAGTTGATGTTACTTCCGGTCAGATCGGAAGTTAACTTCGACATGTCAATATGCTCAAATTCTAGCTCTTATGTCATTATATCGACGCTCCTAATTTCACAAACCTACTTCATACAATAACTGAGATATTCCGTAGGAAATACTTCCGTAGCCACCCGGTATACGGTACAGATACAATCATAATTTTGTAAGATTAATAATAATTTCAATATTTTTTATTTGTAGATTGTCCTAATTTTGGGTATCAGCGGTGCTTGTCGCCGTGAAGAATTATTGCATATAACTATTGATGCCACCGAAGATGCTGGATCTATATTGATTGCTAAAATACTTGATACGAAGACCTATTGAGCAAGAACGTTTACTATTACAAATTCTGATTATATTGAGATATACCACAAGTATAGAGCGCTAGGGCCGCCTCATACAAAAAGTAACAGATTATTTTTGAAATATTCGAGATGAAAATGTATTAACCAACATGTCGGGATAAATAAAATAGAAGAAATTCCCAGCTTGACTGCAAAATGGCTTGGACAAGACATGTGTGAGAGCTACACTGGTCACTGTTTCAGGAGAAGCTCTGTAAATCGTCTGGCTAATGCAAGGGGCAACATTACATCCATAAAACGTCACGGTAGCTGGAAATCTGCCTCCGTAGCAGAAGAATACGAGGTGTGACAATTAATTAATGAGACTGATTTTATTGCCGCGCTTGTGGTAAACCTGCGAACTTGAAATTCCCTTCCCCTTCCCCGGCATCCTTCCCCTCTCCATTGATATATTTACCATCGCTCTAGCTTGTTTAGTTCGCCTGCTGTGTCGTGTTGAATAAACGTGTGTTGGTGGTGCTCGTCACGAAAATGGAGAAACGAAATCAAGAGCAACGCGTCGCGATAAAATTTTGCACCAGATTGGATGAAACAGCTTCGGAAACGTACGTTAAAATTGTAAAAGTGCATGGTGATAGTGCTCTTATGGTGGATTTATGCAGCAGTCATAAGTGATAAGTTTTAAGTCATAAGGAAGAATATTCGTCAATGATTAATTGGAATAAACGGACCAGCCAATCATTGACGAATATTCTTCCTCATGACTTAAAACTTATGACTGCCGCATAAATCCACCATTAGTAGTGCCCAGGTGTTTCGATGGCATAAAGAGTTTAAGGAGGGGTGTGAAAGCGTGGAAGACGAGGCGCGGAGCGGGAGACCAGTCGAAGTGCGGACTTGCATTTTTTGATAGCCGTGGAATCGTCCACGTTCCATCGGGACAAACCGTAAATCAAGTCTACTATTACCCAGTAGGTACTCGAAAGATTGCGAAAACGAGTCAACAGGGTGCGCCCAGACATCGCTCGTAATTGGATCCTTCATCGCGACAACGCGCCGTGCCACACCGCCCTCAACGTGTCCCAGTATTTGGCCTCTAAAGGGATCGCCGTGTTGCAACAGCCGCCTTATTCGCCCGATATGTCAAAGGAACCCATTTTGAGTCGATTACGGACATCCAGGCGGCCGTGACGGGGGTACTGCGGACATTCCAGTCGAAGCGTTCCAGAAATGTTACGAAGCATGGAAAACGCGCTGGAATCGTTGTATAGAGGACTACTTTAGGCGCGTTCGGTAAATGCAGATCTGAGAGCTCGATTCAATCTGACTGCTCCATTTTCCACTACAAGTATAGGGAAACCACGCCTACAGATTGAATCGAGCTGTCAGATTTGCATTTACCGAACTCAGCTTTTGAAGGGGATGGCAGATTTGTAGAATAATTTTTAAATATACGGTTTTTTATGGAATCAGTCTCATTACTTTATTGTCAAATTTCGTATATAGAAGATAGTTTGAATAGCAAAATTGAGATTTCTAACAAAATATTGAATTGTCCATTTTCTTCCAAACAAATTAAAATATGTGATAAAATTGTGGAATCAACTCTTCAAAAGAAATATCTAACGTTTCTGATCAGCAGCAACATGGAACATCTTCGAAAATTAATGTTGGAAGTAATTGTTCAAACTTTATTATCAATTATTATTCCAATAAATGAATAATCAATTAAAAATTGACTCTGTTAAAAATAAATCCTTCAAAAAGTAATGTTTCATGTTTATTTTGTGAATTATTTTGGCAGTGCAAAATAGCTATTTATGATACAAGTTCGTAAAGTAGGACTTTTTTGTATGAGCGAGTACAAAAAGGCCCTTTTCGAAAGTGTTTCATACAAAGTTTTTTTCTTCATTATATTGCTAAATTGTATCAATTATATCATTAATTTGAATGTTTAATGATATGAATTGTCGTTGTATTACCAAATAAAAACTTCCGAGTTATATTTGACGCAAAATACTGTTTTTTTCAAAAATGCATAAATGTATGAACAGAAATAACAAGTTTTTTTGAAAGTTGTACAAAAAATTATATAAAGAACTATTGCAGTGCTAATTCCAACGATTTTTATTTTCACAAACTTTCCGCAATGTTCCTGTTCAGCCCACTCCTCCATGGAGCAGTCTATGCAGAAGACGATGGACGCAATAAAAAAATCCAGACCCCACGTATGTTGGACGGGACCAAGTGGACAGGCAAGAATTAACTGTAAAGCAAAGCAAATAATTGCCGTCGAGCATTATAAACATTGCGTAGCCCTTAGCGCGACTATAAATTTTCTCTTTTATTTTAATCAATAATCTGATGTGTGCTCTGGAGAATTGTGGCCGGGGGCTGTGAGAATTTGCATCCGACCAGCAAGAGTAACTTCTTGACTCGAGGCTATTATTGATTGTTTGAATAGCGTTTGCTCCTTCTGTGACGGGAACAATGTGGCCTCGAGGTTTCTGAAAAACTGGCTCAGATTGTTTTAAACAGTGCAAAACCCCAAAACTTTATTTGAAAACCCATATCTTTTTATACACGCACTCAGACGTTTCGCTAACAATGTCAGCATAATCAGGAGCAAAGAACTACAAGAATTAAAAAGCGTATCAATGGGAGTACCACAAGGCTCAGTCTTGGGACTACATCTCTTCCTAATTTTCATCAACGATCTTCCTAAATACTGTACAGAAGCTTTAGTCACTGTAATTGTTGCTGATGACACAAACATTTTAGTTTCTGCAGAAAAAACTTCCGCATTAGTTCAAAATTCTCAATATGATTCAGATCAAATATCTGAGTGGTGCTCCCTCAACACTTTCATATAAAATGTCTTTCAAAAGTCTGGAAACGGTCTCATATTTTAGAAACGGCTTGGAGAAAATTTATGAAAATTCCTACAGGATGATTTTTGAAAATGTCTGATTCAATAGTGTTATTAGCGATGTTGCCAAATTGACAATTTTTACAGATATTGTGGGTAATTTAATTTTTTTCAATGGGAAACCCTATATTTATTTTCATTGCAATCAATTACCGCCCCCTCATTACTCGTGTCTCCAAATATCAAATTTTGAGTTAATGCGGTTTTTGAAATATGAGAGCATGACATTTTCAGTAGTAATACAAGTGATTGAATTTTCGCGATGTCTGTCGATTCATTTCTGAACGAAACTGAATTGTATCGAATTGTACTTAATTAGTTATTGAATTCTTGAACATAAAAATAAAGAATTAATCCTGTGTGGATTGAACAGGCCGTGTCAACAGTTATAATTGTAGCTTCTGGAGAAATAACCCACACTGGATGAGAGAGACCCAGCATCCCCAGATATTAAATTTGTGGGCCAGAATCTTGGAAAGCCATATTATTGGACCTTTTTTTATTGACGGCAGGTTTTCTGGTCCAAAATATTTACATCTCTTGCAACATCAGATTCCACCTAGATTGCGAGAATTAAATGTTAATATACAAGAATTATGGTTTCAACAAGATGGGGCACCTTCTCATTATTTAAGAATGGATTGGACGAAGAGGAAGCATAGAATGGCCAGCTCGCTCTTTTGATTTGACTGACTCCTTCAAACCTTTTTTGCAGTTATTGTTTGAATGTGCGGTTAGCGAAGTGACCAGTGACAATGGACATTTCCAAGAGATATGAGGTAACACTGAAATTAGAAAGTAAATACGCTAATATCACTCGGGATTTTTTATTATTTTTTCTGACCGCTAGTTTATCTATAATCAGAAGAAAAGTGGTTTCGTGACGTCACGTTAATGAAAACTAAACTTGGCAACGTTGTTAAAGTTGTGCACCAAATTCTCATTCAAATATAATGTGTCGTATGACAGTTGTCATTTGATACCAGATGGGTTCTTTCGTCTGTTTCACGGTGCGATCAATAAGAATAGTTTGTCTCTGTCTAACTCATTTGCCTAGCCATTTGATACAAGTGAAGCAGTTCCATCAGATCTAAACTTCAACGAACACTACCTTGATTTATTTTTTCAGGTTAATGCAGTTTTGAGAGCTTTTGTTGTTTGTGTTCTAAAATTTGTTATTAATTCCTGTATCTCCAGTACCTGTATCCCTGCAATAACTGAACATGTCGAAAAGGTGCTTTGCACCCGGTTGTCTAACACCAGTGCAAATTCCAATAAACAAATTTTTTATGCACCTAAAGATGAAGCGCGTCGGAAAATGTGGTTCGTAACAGTGAATAAACCTTTTGTGAAAAGCGGAAATAAATGTTTTTGTGAAGAACATTTCCAAGTGAGTACTTTACGTTATGTTATTATTGTATTCAAAGCAGAGTTCAAGTAATGATTTTAAATTTTAGTCATTGCAAGAAAGACCGTGAATAATTACACAAATAAATTCACACCAAATTGTTTATGATAACACCTCACTACACTATTATCGAATTTATCAGTTGAATGTTGATTGTTGAATGTAAATAAAATAAACATTAACCTCACATCTCCATATAACTTTTGAGAATTGAGAACTGTCATTACGATTTGCTGTGTTGTCAATGCTCGTTCTTCATCAAAAGGATGATCCGTTCAGAAAATTTCAAAGTTACAAATACAATAAATAATAGCTACTATGTGGATTTTTATCTATGAGTTGATCAAGTGACAATGTATTGATTATTTCTCAACGGCTTATATCATGCTAGAAGTTACATTTTTAAGGAGAACGGTATTGCCTGTTTCGGAACGTGGATTATGGTGGGAGATATTTCCGATGAACGTGACGTCAGCGGCATACTTCCAAATGTGATATTTTTTTAAAATGAAAGAAAATTAATGGAACTTTTTGTTAAATGGACTTTTCAGACTAACAACCATTGATTTAAACGAGTTTTGTAATTTATTTTCCGTAAATGTAAAGGTCCATTGGAAAAAATGCATTGACCATGTTATTACCGTAGAACATGCTTTGTGGAAAATTGATAATATTTTTGAAGACTTGATTGATCCAATTGTTATTGACCTTAATGAAGATGATTCATCTTCTTCCGACTCTGATCTAAGAGAGTTATTAATTTTTTTTTAATTAAAAATAACTTTTGGTTGTGACTTCATGCAAATCATTTTTTATGATAATTCAAGTCGGCTACATCATTCTTCTTTGATCCCACTATTTCTTGGTTATTTTTAATATTATTAATGACTGTTGCAGTTCACGTTTTTAACTTCCGAAATACTATAATCGGTGAAAATACACATCCTACTATTTTTTTTCAAATTTATTATCAACTAATTGTTAAGAAATAACATTTTTCTGAAATCGTTCAAGAATGCCCACTTTCTCGGAGCAACTGCAGGCCTCAAAATACGCGAATCCAGTATTTTAGTCCGTTGCTAAGCAACGAACTTTCCCGGACCGTTTAATACTTTCCCGTATCGAAAACGATACGGGAAAGTACTTTGCCGGCCTAGGCCGTCAAAATCGGTCTTTGGTTTATAGTTGACACTTTGACGTTTCAGGAAAGTACGTAATTTCGAATCCTCAATTTATGATAACGCTGATTGCGATTTCAGAAAAAATAGTATGTGTACCTCGTAGTAAAATCACATTCCCAGACTTCAATTTACATTGTCGTCCGGGAATTTATTGCTTTTACTACTAGATACACAATATACTATCTATAGGAATGTTTTAGACGATGTAGTAACTTGATTACTTATATGCTACGCGACCTTTTATAGGTCTATAATTAAAGTGTAATTACTATGTAATTACGCGCGCCACAAGACCTCGCGTAATTACACCGTAATTACACTTTAATTATAGACCTATAAAAGGTCGCGTAGCATCTGATTTTGTCATTATTCACCAGAAGACGGATTCAAGCAATTGAAACGTTGTGAAAAATTTGAAAGAGATATAAATCTTTCAACCATTAAGATGATGGACGTCCGAAATATAAGTAATCAACATCTATATGAATGTTTGTCGTAAACCTAAATATTTTCATTAAATTTTTACCATTATATAATATAAGATAATATAGTTAAGAATACTGAACAATAAAATTAAATATGCAATGACCAGAGAATATTCAGGTACATTTGAGCATTCGAAGGAGTTGTTCCTCAGTAATATTAAATATATCCAGGTCACAGTCTTTCACCATTTCGTTAACGGTCTCAAGACATTGTTGAAGGGGAGACAAACTGTTCGAGACACGAAATATATTGTCTCTCCTTCCTAATCTTATGTCAGGTACAATAAAATCAATGGTTTGGAGAATTTCGGGTGCTTTCAATGTTCTAATAACGTTAAAAACGAAAATTACTTCCGAGGACTCACGTCGATTTCTCAATGGTTGGACATTAAATTCTAGTAGAAACTGATAAGAAAAAGGCAACTATTCCTAGCCATTTAGCGTCAAAATCGCCCAAAGTAAACCAACCCACCAAAAGTATCCATTTACAAGAATGTATCCGTTACTAAATCCACACAAACAAAGGGATAGAAGACACGAAAGCCGCGACTGGTTGTATAGGAAGAGCCACAACACAAGCATTCCGCGTAGGGTCTGTAATAGCGGTAAAACATAAAAATAGGACAAGTCCGTTTGAGGATTACGCCGACAAAAAGCCACCTGGGCCCTAATACCACGACCGCGCAGGACCGGGCTCAGCTGCTGGAAACGCGTTGATGAAGGGCCAGATGGATTCTGCCGACCGAGTTCGTGATTGATTTGGCATGAAATGTTCTGTAAACGGGTGTTATAAATGACGGTGTAGACCACCAACTTTCATTGATAGGAAGAGGAAGGTTATTGATTATTACACAACATTTAGAAAACAGATTTCTTATAATCTAGCGTTCTTGGAAGATTACTTGAAAAACTGGGAATATTTTCGGGTGTAGTCTGAGAAAAAAATTGGACAGTGGAGTTCCGCAAGGCTCCGTCTTGGGGCCCATATTATTTTTGTTGTACATAAATGATCTCACTAACTTGAATATAAGCGGTAGGTTCATTTTATTTGCAGACGATGCAACTACCGAATGGCACACTGAAGATAAAAATACACTCAGCCAATAGATCTCTATAGATAGAGCACAGCAATTGTTTGTCATTATGTGGAGTAACGGAATTATAGCTATGGCAGTACCCAGATGTACTCCAAATGGAATAACTGTGATAATACCTCGTGAAAATAGCCACGTTTTGTCAACAAATGCGTGCACTTGGATCGGAAATCGGAGGATGTTTCGCCTCATCCGGCTAGCTCAAGCATCTCCAAGTACAGCATCGTCGCAATTATCCATCAACTCCGGAACTCTTCTTTCAGGATCAGTCAGGAACAGTACGAATTCTTTCTTAATGTCGTTGGTGTTAACCAACGACGTTTCATCTATCTAGGCCAGGCCGTAGATTTTCAGGAGGAGCTATGACCTGACCAGAAATACTTTATTTACAAATATACAAATGTGCCACCCGGGCTACCACTCGGTAGGACTCTACTCTGCTACTCTCTGGTCTGTGGCTCCCGGATGACTGGTTATTCCAGCCAAAACGGGTGTTATCAAGTCCCTATTATTCCACAAAAAAATAGAAAAACCAACCACTTACCTTTTCTGATTCATATCTGAATCATAACTTTGAAATTGCATTCCATTCTCGAGTCGGCTCGTCCGACCGAAATGATAAATGTTATTTTTTTTCGCTCGAGAGTATATCTCCGAGAAAAATCCCGCTAGGCTCCGCCCCGCCTCTCGCGGCCGCGGACCAGCGGAAGACTATAAATATTTGGATTTGGAGACGTTTTCAGCAGTATCGTTCTGACTATCGAACAGTGTGGTCGATTGCTGGGTATTTTCCGACAAAGTATTTGTCTGTTTCACGAAATAGCCGTAGTGAACTTGTCTCAACCTGTTTCGACTTGTCTCAAATTGTTTCAACGAATTATCAAACCAATTTGATAAACAATTAGCGAAAGTGCTTTCGCTTGCTGTGGCCGATTCCTCAGTAGTTGAGCGACACTGAGAAGAAATATATAGTACTCTTTTTGAAGAGACTCTTTGCCAGAGGAATTCTCTGGCTATTTATGGTTGATGGTTGTTGCTGTTGGTTTTTCTACGAGAATAATAAAAATCTAAAGCCTGCATATGGTATAACTTGGAAGCAGAGTTCGAAGACCTGAAGTTTATTTCCCGAACTGTATATTTTATTCATGGACCTGTCCCTATGGTGAAGCTGATAAAAGCAGAAGAATAATTCCTTGGTAAGAAACAAAAGTGCATTAACAATTTGTCAGTGATATTATTTCCTGTGTAAAATTCTCTCATATAATCTTGCTTATGTGGACTTGTTTTCAACAACTATTTCAAGTAAAAAGACAATATTCAAGTGACTTTAATATTTTTCTCGATAAGACTTTAAAACAAGAACTCATCTAAATATTTCAAAATTTGCTGTTGGCTTTAGCCGTGAAGACATTTAAAGAATTACTTTAAATATTTTATATATATATTTTTGATCTTCTTATATCATTGTTTTGCTGCAGGCTAATGTCCTGTATGCAAATTTTACTGAGTGTATTTATTTCAATTGTGAACATTATTTTTATTCCGGGCTAACGTCCCGGCAGTTGATACCTTATTTTTCAGGCGTCGATCAGAGTCTCACTGTTGCAGCCTTCGAAACTCTATCTAGAGTACTTACAAAAAATTCGTATTGAGTGGCGTTAAACGTTACAACTATCTTAACGCACTTGTATGCTATAAATAACTTCCTAAATTGAGAATTATTCATCTATTTTAAAGTCAAGCCTCTCTCTGGACGACAGCGTATACCGTCGGCCAGTGAGAATATTCATACTCGGTATCTCCGGGGCCCTCTTCAATTTGGGTGCGATTTTGTTCTGGTCATGGACTCGAACGAACAGCGTACAGACGGTATGAACGAACCTAGAGCTAGCCGTGGCGATTTCGGATTAAATTCCGAAATATTCCACAATACTAATATACCGCCTTTACGACACGGGCTTCTCAAATAAATAAACTGGACATTCATTCCAGCAACTCCGGAACTCTTCTTTCAGGATCAGTACGAAACAGTACGAATTCTTTCTTAATGTCGTTGGTGACCAGCGCCATCTTCTGATTAATCGCTAAACTATCCATGAAGCCCAATGTGTTGTTAGGAAACTCCTAAATGGAGTTTTCTAAAATTGCAAAAGCGGAACAACAGCCTAACTTCAGCTACTGAACGAGAGATGGCGACATGATGAATTCAAAATATTCAGATTTATTAACGCTAATTACTCGAGTACCGTGAGATATTTATAAAAACCGATTGTATTTCTGAATTCTGCGTGTCCAACAGCTCTACCAAGAACAATTTGAAGCAAATCGATTCTGAATTTTTACCAAAAAAAGTTGTTTTTTGAATGGCCCAGAGATTGAACTTTTTGCTAGTGCTCCCAAATTGATAGAGGGTTGTGTCTAACTACAAGCTACAGCGGAATAGTGAAATACCTCTCAAATTTAGATTTTTCAAATATTATGTCTTTTTCATTTGAAAATTGATTGCAGTTCTGGAATCTGATGCTTGAGATCCTCCTGTTGGTCCATTTTGATGAGAATCTAATTATTGAATTTTCACCGAAAAAATAACAATGTCCTAAAAACAACTTTTTCCTAAAGTCTCCATATTCCATATGGATGATCTAGATTCTGAAGAGTGGAATATTGAAATCCTGTGTCTTTTTCATATGAAAATTGCAAAAACTCGGAAACCATAAGAGATGGAACAAAACTGATTGAGTTCTGGATTTTGTTGCTTGAGTTTCTCCTATTAGTACATTTTGAAGAAAATCTATTTTTTGGATTTTCACCGAAAAAAGAACAAGCGGTTGTTAATCTTGTTTTTTTCTGAAGTCCTGAAAATAAACTTTTTCCTGGAGCCTCCGTATTCGTTATGGATCTAAGAACGATGAAGATCACCGGAATAGTTAAATTTCTTTCAATACACGACTTTTTGAAAAATTGACGTTTTCCCCAAAATTTCGATTGTTCAATTCAAATACTATGACAAAAGGACCGACAAGCGTTGTATTTCTGATTTCTGTAGGCTAAGATCATTTTCTAGAGAAATTATCTTGCAATTTCCAACTTGAAAGAGAAAAATTGGTAAAAAATGAAAAATCAATTGCGATAATTTTCCTTCTGCCATCTCCTAGAGAAAGGATCAAGTTGTGATGGTGTGAAAGCGCTGCATGCTAGAAACCTGTAATTGTGAAACTGTAGCCTCGTTGAGATTTTTCTACCGTCTATTAGATGGCGCGCAAGTCAATGTTTCAAGAATGCTTATAATGGATATGTATTTCGAACAAAAACATGTAAATAAAGTTAGCAAAGCCTTCATATCAGCTATGGATGATCTAGGAACGATGCTGAACAGCGGAATAGTGAAGTTCCTCTCAAATTTCAATTTTTCAAATCTTGTGTTTTTTTCATGTGAAAATTGCAATGACTCGGTCCATTTTGAAGCAAATCTACTTTTTGAAAGAAATGGGTTGGTGAACCTTTTTTTTTTTTGAAGGCTTAAAAATCAACTTTTTCCTACAGCCTCCATATTCTCTCTGATGACCTAGGAACGATGCTGAACAGCGGAATAGTGAAATCCCTCTCAAATTTATCTATACGGAGTAAAAGATATATTGGCTTGAAATCAAATTTCGAAATCACTATATGTGCTATATTTTAGGAAAGTTTGAACTCGGTTGGAATATATATGGAATATTTCCAGATATCAACTTTCGAAACATTTCAAAAACTAAACTGTGGTAGAAGTCCGTTGTACTCGTATCTCGAAGTGGAGTGGTATTGATTCACAATATAGAAAAACTCGAAGTCATCACCAGATGAAATTATTAAAAATTGTGGAGATTACTTCGAGTTTTTCTATATTGTGATTTCAAAAATTGCAACAATTATAATAACTGAAATGTTTCAAAAATAAATCAAATTAAAAATATGTGAAACGCAATTTCAATAGACTTCAGCAATATTAAAAAAAAATCGAAACGTTTCTGAAACCTTTGAAAATTTGAAATTGCCATTTTTTGGAATGTTCCAAAATTATGTCAAACCTGAATTATTGAAACATTTCAAAGTAATCGTATTTGTGAATATTTGAAAAGTTAATTTTGCTAAAGAACATTTCTGAAATATTTCCAGACATCTTCAACTTATAACTTTCGAAACATTTCAAAAATTGCATCATATGTAATAACTGAAACATTTCAAAATTACTTCAATTGAGAATATCTGGAACGTTATTTTGATACATTTCGTAGATGTTAAAAAAAAATTGAAACATTTATTAAACATATTTTTTTGCTAAATTTCAGTAATATTTCAAAACATAACAGATGTAGTGTTGAAATATAAAATTGGAGAAAACATTTGAAACATGAATGTAACGTTTCATACTAATACTAAAATATATATTTCTCAAACATATCCGAAGTATCCCAAAAATTAAAAATCAGGAATGTATCGAAACATAAATGAAACATTTCTTTGGAATATCCAAACATTTACCATATGTTTCATAAACTGAACTTTTGAAAAATAAATGAGATGTTTCAATGGGATATTGATGTATATTAATGCAATGTTTGATAAACGTTTCTGAACTGAAGTTGCTGAATATTTATATTTCAAGAACATTCTTGGAATGTGAATATTGAAATGTTGCAATGATGGTTCTATGAATGTTGCAGGAACATATCCAAGCTTTTGAGTAAATCGTTTCGTCGTTGTTATAGCATGTTTATGGAATATTCCTGGAAAAAAGAATTGTTTACTGGGAAGCCATCTGACATCGCATCATTTTCCACTATTTTTTCCATGAAGCAGAAGCCTCTTGTAAACAAACCACGAGCATGCAGTTTTTCTACTTGTTTGCGACTAGGATTTTTTTGCAAAAGCGATCGACCGAAAAGGGTATCGCGATTCCAACGCTGGGGAGAGAGACAAACTCCCGGCGACTCCAAACGGGATATCCTCCTGAAAATTCAAGCGGATAGACCCGAATGAAAAGCTGTTTTTCAGCAGCGGTCTTTATTGAAAAATATTTCAGTTTTCAGTTCGGGCATAATAGCGTCATATTTCGAAAATGGCACGGATGCTGGGCCTAATTGATATTCGAAAAATATTATTTCGAATTTCCCCGAATGTTCGCTTTCGGCATGCTGATTACGATTTCGGGGGAGTGCAATAATTATCGGAGGATTGGTGATGGAAAAATGGAATAATTATGGAGGATGGTGGATGTGGACAGAGAATTTTGGTTTGTTTTTGTGGTAAGAAGTTCCAAAAGTAACAGGTTGCTCGATTCCAGTTCGTGAAGGACGTCGTAAACTGAGAAGATTAGTTTTTCCTCTAGCTCTGCATCAGTATCTGCATCTTTCACAATGTACGGAAAAATCACTCTACAGAAACTGCAACGCTCAATTCAATGATATAATTGAAAAGAATTTTGGAATAAATAAAACAGTTATCTATGAATTGATAGATAGCATTGGAACTATCAACAAAAAGAAAAACTCAGGAATTGACGAAATATCTATAAAAATATTTGAAAATTTGCCCCTTACAACTCTGCATGCATTAGCAACCGTTCAGGCAAAGCTGTAGATAAAAATAAGAGGCTATTTTCACACAAAATAAAAGACGCAAACGGCCTTTAATACTTTTTATAATGAAAACCCCGATTTTCGCCCCAGCAAAATCGCTTTGTGGAATTTTTTAAACAAGAAATAATGAAAAAAATTACAACTTTTAGGAGGAATCGTTTTACAGTCAATATATCCTTTGTAGAGAATTATTAAACCTACAGAATGGTTTTTTATACGACCAGATCGGTGCATTTTTCACTAAAAAAATTGGGAAAACTTCGAAAAATTACGAAAGCGTAGAAGGGCCACAAAGAATAAAACAAATTATTTCGCCTAATTCCGACTTCGCAACTCGAAATTAGTATAATTCCGACTTCACAACTCGGAATTAGTATAATTCCGACTTCACAATTCGGAATTAGCCTAATTCTGACTTTGCAACTCAGAATTAGTATAATTCTGACTTTGCAACTCGGAATTAGTATAATTCTGACTTCACAACTCGGAATTAGTATAAATCCGACTTCACAATTCGGAATTAGCCTAATTCTGACTTTGCAACTCAGAATTAGTATAATTCTGACTTCGCAACTCGGAATTAGTATAATTCTGACTTCACAACTCGGAATTAGTATAAATCCGACTTCACAACTCGGAATTAGCCTAATTCCGACTTCACAACTCGGAATTAGAGTAATCATTGCGATTCCTTTGAAATTATAGTAAAAGTATGAACATTGATCCCTAACGTTCAAACTCGTCAGTTTGTATGTACTTGTGTATACAGTTATTACTTAATATTATTAGAAAATCTTTCCCGCACGTCACTTCTTCCCAACTCCACTTCGCGTCGTTTGGGCATCGGCAGTAGCGTGCGGGAACGTATAACTTTCCGCACTTGTTAAGTATTTTTAATGGAAAAAATGAGCACACTCCATTGAGAGAAAATCGTAAGAAAGGTGCTAGTTTTATGCTTATCAACTTTTCTACTTAGCGAAACTTTTTCATTGATCATTACATTGTTTCATTTTGTCAATCTGACAGATTCTTATTTCATTAAATGATACGTTTCCTAAATAAAATGGAAATAATACGTTTTCAACTCTCATGCTGGGTCCACATCAAACCAACAATACAGAAACAAAATATCAAATCAATGTTTTTCAACAATTTAACAACAAATCTGAAACTATTCATCAACAAAACGTGTTGTTTTGGTTGCAGCAACTTTTTGCGTTCCCATTTCCAATAAAAAGAAAGGAAAAATACACGTTTCCAACTCGCCGTGTCCACATCAAACCAAGAACAGATAAAAAACATAAACTCAATGTTTTTCAACAATTTAACAACAAATTCAATCCATCCGTTAAAAAAAAAGGAAAACACATTTTCATCTCTTATGTTGTGTCCACATCAACAAAACAGAAACAAAACATCTTCTTCAAAAATTCAACAACAAGTCTGAAACTTTTCATCAACATAACGTGTTGTTTTGCAGCAACTTTTCGCGGTCCTGTTGGAAGGCGTTAAACATCAAAGGGTTTCTGTTTGGTTGTCATTGCTGGCAACATTGTCGGTGCTGTGTGTACCTTATTGAAAAACAAAGAAAAAACAGAAACTCCTAAAGTATGACCTTGCGAACTCCTAGGTGTTGTGGATGATGTAAGAATATAAATATGTATTATGTCGGGTGGACTGGTGCATCAAGCTATGAGTAGAATCTACAGTTTCCAAAAATCTTAGTGTTACGGCCTAGCGTAAAACTACATCAATAGCATATCTAAAATTGGTATATTTTTTCATGGATCTTAGGGCCAACCACCCGCTGTATTAAATCTTCAAAGTTCTTGCTGGAAGGTTCAAGTTTACATTTTCGCGTAACTCCAATGCCAACTCGTGGAATCGCAATGATTACACTAACTCCGAGTTGTGAAGTCGGAATTAGACTAATTCCGAGTTGTGAAGTCGGAATTATACTAATTCCGAGTTGAAAAGTCGGAATTATACTAATTCCGAGTTGCAAAGTCAGAATTATAGTAATTCTGAGTTGCAAAGTCAGAATTAGGCTAAATCCGAGTTGTGAAGTCGGAATTATACTAATTCCGAGTTGTGAAGTCAGAATTATACTAATTCCGAGTTGCGAAGTCGGAATTAGGCGAAATAATTTATTTTATTCTTTGTGGCCCTTCTACGCTTTCAATAATTTATATTTTTATAAATCTAAAGGTGGACAAACAATATTGCGGAAACTGATAGATAAAAACATGTGGTTCAATTGTGCGCAAGATGGTTTCTGTCCCATGTGTAGTTTTTACACAATCGCGTTATAAAAAATTTGAGGGCATTTTATTTCTAAATGCGCCGATTTAAGTGAAATTATCTTATTCAAATTTTGTAAACGGCATTTGGAAGTAGAGATCAATATCTACAATTTGTATATTTTGGATTTTCACCTGAAAGGTAGGATATGTGTTGAAAATGTCACTGGAAGTAACTCCAAATGCTTCAAAGTGCACCGGACGTCGCCCGAACTCAACTTAGTTAACTTCATTGCGATTTCGGGTGACTTTGACGCACTTTGAAGCATTTTCATAAACTTTTAGTGACATTTCCAACACATTTCCCACCTCTCAGGTGAAAATCCAAACTATACAAATTGTAGATCTCTACTTATAGATGCCGTTTACAGAATTTGAATACGATGATTTCCCTTAAATCGGCGCATCTTGCAAGATGTGCTTTCAATGTTAGTAGAATTCTTCTAGGCTTTCATTGTCTAGAAGCAAAGAAAATAAATTCTTTGTATGTGTTTGAATCACTCAAACACATGCAAAGAATTCATTGTCTTTTTTCTAGACAATGGAAGTCCAGAAGAATTCTACTAACACTAATACATTGTCAACTACTTTCAAACAAACATGTGCTTTTAAATTGTTTATAACGCTTGTAACGAAATTATGAAAATTGAACAATTGGAGTATCGAGCCATCATCAAGTACCAGTATTTAAAAGGGTTAAGAGGTAAGCAGATTTACGAAGATATGCTTAATACCCTTGGTGATCAATGTCCTTCGTATGCGACCGTGAAAAATTGGACTGCAAGCTTCAAAAGAGGTAAATTTTTGCATTGAGGATGATCGGTAAGGCCAGTTTCTGTGACAGTCCCCGAAAATATCGATGCTGTTCATGACATGGTTTTAACAGACCGTGGAATTGGGCTAAAACGGATATCTGAAGCACTGAATATTTCATACGAACGCGTTCATATAGTTTACGTCAATTTGGACATGAGAAAAATTGTTGCAAAATGGATCCCCAAATGTTTGAATGTTGACCAAAAGCGTGCTAGGGTAGTAGCATCGCGTTCGATCTGTGCTCGATTTGAAAACGATGTAGACTTCTTAAACCGAATTGTTACTATGGATGAGACTTGGGAACATTTCTACGATCCAGAAACAAAGCAACAATCGATGGAATGGCAACACTCCGGTTCTCCAAGACCTAAGAAGTTTCGTGTCCAAAAATCTGCTGGAAAAGTTCTTGCTTCAGCTTTTTGGGATTGCCATGGAGTAATCATGATTGATTTTTTGGATAAGGGTAGAACAATAACTGGAGATTACTATTCGACATTACTGACCACTCTACGGGAAAAAATTAAAGAGAAAAGACGCGGAAAGCCATCCAAAGGTGTTTTGTTTTTGCAGGACAATGCCACTTTGAAGTGACAATTGTCACTTTGAATTAACAATTGTCACTTTGAATTAACTATTGTCACTTTGAAGTGAAATTTGTCACTTTGAACTGACCATTGCAAATTTGAATTGAAAGTTGTCACTTTGAACTGACAATTGCCACTTTGAAGTGACAATTGTCACTTTGAATTAACAATTGTCACTTTGAATTAACAATTGTCACTTTGAAGTGACAATTGCCAGTTCAAAGTGACAATTGTCACTTTGAAGTGGCAATTTCAAAGGTTTTGAAATATAGTTTGTTGTTTGCCCTTCTACGCCTTCGTTCAAATCCGCCTTTATAGTCAAAGACGTTCCTCAAAATATGGATATTTCACACAACACCCAGGCTATTAGTGTATTGAATCGTCGAATTTCCAAAGACTACGTGTTTCTCAGTCATGTTCTATTTGGCTCGACCTCCAGCAAGAAATAAATTATTTCACAATTTATTATATCGATATCGCTATGGATATTTTTCACGCAAATCGAGGAGAAATTGTGAGAAAATATACCAGTCGCACGCCAGCACTATGTAAAAATTGTTTGTGCTGAAGCTCGATGCGTAAAAATTGATACAGTATTGAGTTCGTGAAATTCATTTATGATTTTCCACATGCGTTCTTAGCTGCAAATGAAGATTGGCTGGAAACAGATTTTTGTTTGACTAGGGAGGAAAGTGTCACTTTTCCTCCCGCATACGAGGTTTGCTTCTATATAGAATATTGCATTTTTCGATTTTGATCGCCTAGGAATATTTCAAAAGTGCGGAATTTCACGAGAATTACTTCATCTTATGGAAAATTTTCTTCTGAATCCGAAAATGTACTTGTTTTTCGAATAAGAATGCTAATACATTTAGGAAATGTCGATTTTGTGGAGGAGTGCATTTTTTTCGTCGAAAATATTGCCCTTTTCCAGTTACCCCTTTGTGAGTTGATATTCGGAATCAGCTCGTCGAGATACGTCTGAAGGAAAATAAAAATTTTTCGGAAAATTCTAGTTTAACCTAAGGGATGTTTGCAATTTTTTGAAAAATGGAAAATAACATTTTTTGACATGACATGACACGGCGACATGACATGACATGACAACGTGACACATAACACTCTCGCATTGAAACATTTTCCTCTAAAATGCATTAAAAAAATAGTAAACAAATCACCAGTTCAATGGTTCTTAGATGATCTGAGGTTGTTGAGGAATAATATGCAACAGTTGAGCAAATAGCAGATACCACAAAAAATCCTAATGATTTCATTGCTTACAAACATATTAAGAAAGAGTATGGTAGCAAACTGATATCTGCAAAGAAGTGGCGTATGATGACATTTCTTCGTCCAGGAATAGACCTAAAGCTTGCTGGAAAAGGATAAATTTCGAGAGAAATAAAATTAATTTGAACCAAACAATTGCAGCATCACCTGATGAGATGAATAACTTTTTCAGCAACATAGCTGATGATATCATACATTCGCTTCCGTATGTGGCAAATTTTTCATTCGACCCGTTCTTGAGGTAGATGTTTTCGAAGCGATTAATTCACTGAAAGACTCCAAATGCTTGGATACCCATAACCTTAATAGCAAAATACTGAAGGAAACCTGTCATATAATAATAAAACCTTTCACTGGACTGAACTATCAAGCATGGAGTTCCAAAAGGATCTGTTTTGGGCCCTCTCTTATTTGTCATCTATGTGAATGACTTGTGTACCTATATGGTGCAGTATAAATCAGTTCTCTTTACGGACGACACCACTTTTATTCTATCAGATAATAATAATAATGACAAGTTACAGTTTCATCTCGACAAGATTACTGATAGTGCTTATGAGTGGTTTTTATCTAATAAGCTAAAACTGAATGGTAAAAAGACACAAAACATCGAGATTTCTGCTAATAATCAAGTTATCTCCTATTGTGAAACGAATCAGGTTAAATTACTAGGCATTACATTAGACAATCGACTTCACTGATCTGCACATATTTCGCATCTGAAGAGAAAACTCTCGGGTTCTCTATTTGCTCTTCGCCAAAGGAAATACATCACTAATGCAAATGTATTAAGAACCACATATTTGTTACTGTTTCACTCCCATATTAGTTATGGTGTACAACTTTGGGGCAATTCATATTAGGCCATTCAGATATTTAGGATGCAAAAGAAAGCTGTGCGAGTTCTGGCTAATATTGGGTATAGGCTGTCAGGAGAAGTTCAAAAAACTTGGAATTATGCCACTACCAACTCTATTTCTATATTATGTTTCGATTGAAATACATAAAAAGCAATCAACCTTGACAAAACAATCTCATATTCACGAATATAATACACGTAACTCTCACCACATACGTCTCGAACGATTTCGTCTTCACTTATCTAGAAAAAAATCCCTAGATTTTTCTCTATTCAATATTCTACCTCAAGATTTCAAAGAGCTCAGTCTGAACACTTTCAAGAAAAAATTGAAAAAATATTTGCTTGGGTAATGCTTCTATTCTGTCAATGAATTCAAAAATCATTTTTGTACTAATAAACATCTCACTGCTTCTCTTTGATTGAGAAGGTTGATATATTTATATAATTATACATTTTTTTGTGTATTTTTGTTAGTCTTCCATAGCAATAGAAAGTTGTTTTTACAGTTTTTACACCATTTACGTTACTTTCAGAAGTATATCAAACATGACTTGCTACAAACATTATATTGTGTAGCGTAGTTAAATAAAATATTAATGACGACATGACATGACAAGCCGACATAACATGACGACATGAAATGACCATTGTTTATATAGAAGTAAGATAGTTAGTCAATGCCTGTGTAATTGGTGTTGGACGCAAACGCGAGTGTCATCTAGCGTGATTAGTTACAAACATGAATATTTGAAGTCATTTTAATGCAGGTTCCTTCAAAAAACACTGATTTTAATGCTGTCCCATTGTTTCAATCAAGTTACGACATGACTTGGAGGCCAGATCACTGAAGTTACGACATGACTTGGATGCGAGCTCACTATCGCCATCTACATGTCGCATCCATTTTGATCCAATTTTAATCCCATAAGGTTGACTATCTTCTATATAAACAATGATATGACACATAACAGGTCAATTTTAGATATACCGTTTGAGAGTCATCAACGTACCTACATTAATTGACCAAACTTTAAAATTTTAAATATTATGAGTGACGAATTTTGTAAAAAAAGGCTGTCAACATTTTCGAAAAAAGTGTCTAAAGAAGTACCTTTCATTTCTCATGTAGAAACCGAAAAGCTAATTTATTTTAATTTTGTAGAGCTCAGAAATAGTATCAATTTGCTGATAAAATCACCCATCTATTTATTACCATATGGAGGTATGGAAGACCGTGCCCTTGTTGCAGGACCCTGTATATTGTGGAGATGACTTCGAGGTCTCCTTAGTTTCTTTATACTGAAGGATGGACTACTTGCTTCATATGTATTTGAATCTGTAGAAATCTTATACAGGGTGTTCCTTAAAGACATGCTAATATATGAGGGGGTGATTCTTTGACATATTTTGAGGAAAAAAAATTTTATAAACGTATGTCCTAAAAGTCCTAACTTTTGAGAAAAAACAGTTTTTCAATCATAACTGAGATAATATTGTAGACGCTTCTATAAAATTTGGTACATGTCTTCTATGCATCAAGGTGCATTTTGTAATGCACAAACATTTTCATTTTCTCAACCAGTGGCGTCCGTACGGGTGTTGCATTGGATGTTTTTGGAGAAAAAAATACTACGCCACTGCTTTCTCCTGAAAAATAAAATACTTTTGAGATCCTCATTCATTTTTGAGCAAATTTGATATCACAAGTTTTCTTTATCCGACGCATGGTTTTCGCTTAAAAAAATAAAAATCTTTTCATTTCAGGATCAATTCTTCAAAAATCTGATGCGGTGTGGAAATGTTTGTGCATCGACTGAAAGCAAATTGAGGGATCAGATTTGTTCCAAAATGAATGAGAATCCACAAAAATGTGTAATTCTTGTCAGATGCTCGGTTCTTGATTAAAATAATTAAATTGAAATTGCTTCATATCGCAGTACCTAACATTTTGTTGACAATAAATCGTCCGATAGTAATTTAGCTACCTGTTTATAACTGATATTTCTTTTCACCACTTCTTAATCTTTTCATAATAAATGCATCTATGTCGACAATACCCGAATGGATTTCCGATAATAATTCAGCTACCTGTCTGTAATTAATAGTATATTTTGTTCTTCAAATCACTTTAAATATTGTGTTTTCACTGGTTATGAATACCATTTGTGTTTGAAAAAGCTATAGGAATAGCGAAGTGCACTATTATTTACTTGATTTTTAAGTGTGTTATTGAAGTTATTTTGGTTGTCCGCTGTTTTTCTGAATATCGGTAAATATGGTGAATTACACGAATGCAGAAATGGCGGCAATGCATTACGTATATGGCCTCGCTGATGGTAATCAGTGGCGGTTCTACTATACCGCGAAACCCCGTGGCGCGGGAGGGGCCGGATGTCACGGGGGCCCGGAGGGCCCATGCGGAAACGGTAACAAAATGTTTGAAATTGTTTTTTTCGTAAGCTGCTCGATAAGATTTCCACAATAAGTTTTCAGAATATAGTCTCCAGTCTTACGTCCCTCAGGGCCAGTTTAACAGGTTCCAGTTGAGCTTTAGATTAATTACCTGATAGTTAGAATGTGAACCTTCCAACACCATTTAAAGAGTTTCATTCACCGTCTAAACAATTATTTAGTTATCTGGAGTTTAACTGGAACCGGTGAAACTGGACCTTACTGTGATGTGCTGCAAATATTCTACCCTCTAGCCTAGAACAGCCGACTACGTTCTGAATCAAAAAACTAATTTTGGGGAACCCAACACAAGGTATTTATTTTCTAAAAGAGAACATTTCCTCAAAGTGAACACTTACTATAAGGCTCCTTGACTTAATTCTCTGCCAAATCAAAAATAGATTTGAAGCCATAAATACCACTGTCCGAAAGTTCAACTTTCTTAATTCAAAATTGCTAGGTGAAATGTCGGAAGAAGATTTGTTCAGATCATCCGAAAACCTACAGAAGGTATACCCCAGTGACTTATCTTCCACTTTTTTTTTCGATAAAAAAATTCACTTTTATCTCTAAAAGAAAAAATAGTGAAGTTGAAATATATACTCAAGAGGAGTTTGCAGAGTTTCTAATAATTATAAATTCTACGCTATATATCTTCCACCTTTTCTGAAGTAATTACATCCCTGTTACTGTTTCTGACCTAACCTATAACTTTGGCCTCTGCTGAGAGGCCATTTTCCAAATTAAAAATCATTGAAATTTATTTACGGAATAAAATGTCACAAGAGAGACTAAGTGGACTTGCAATATTATCCATAGAAGCAGAAGCAGCAGCTGCAATGGAAAAATCAGTTTTTTATAAACGAATTTGCAGATAGGAAGGCAAGAAGAAGAGATTTGCACTGAGTTTCTATTATGTACATGTTTTGGTTATATTCAATGATCATTTCCGAGGAATTTTGATACCGTATTCATTTTTTGGACATATTTTATATACTGTTCTAATTATCTCAGTTTGTTCATTGTCTTTTTTATATATTTCATATCATTTTAAATAATTATACATTTTTTTGAGATTTCAATTTCTCCCAGTTTTCTGAGAAGTTGTTATTTATTCACAGTGCTCGTGAGTGATTATAGCATAGAAGTAGAACGCATGTTTTTACAACAAAATTAATAAAGAGATTCATCTGAAAGCCTTGGCACAATTTATGCGGAAGGGCCCATAAATCCTAGACACACCACTGATGGTAATGCAACAGAAGCCAGACGCATTAATCAGGAAAGATATCCTAATCGTGCCTTACCAGATAGCCGTACCTTTTCAAATATTCATCGCCGACTTGGTAGTTACAAGAAAGGTACTTCGGAAGGTAGACCTCTAGTCGTCAAAACTCTTGAAATTGAGGACGCGGTTCTGCAAGAAATCGAACAAGATCGCTAGAACTCTGAATATTTGTCATCAAATCGTTTGGCGTATTTTGGTTGATTTTTTGTTATACCCATGCCATATTTTACGAGTACAGGCACAACTCCCTAGAGATTTTCCACAGCGTGTGAACTTCTGTCAGTGGTATCTTCAGAGTATTGCACTAAATCCGCAGTTTGAGTCACAAATTTTGTTCACAGACGGAGCAAATTTTTCTCGGAATGCTATTCAAAATTTCCATAACAATCATATGTGGGCGGAAGAAAACCCCCATACCATAACCGAAACCCATTTTTAACACCAATTTTCGGTTAATGTATGGGCAGGAATTATTGGTGATTATCTAATAGGCCCATTTTTTCTACCAGGACGCCTTGATGGTCGGTCTTATTTACACTTTCTCGAAGAACTAAATGGGTTGCTTGAAGATGTGTCAATTGCGTTAAGGAATCGAATATGGTACATGCACGATGGAGCCCCTGCTCATTTCAGTGTAATTGTCCGCAACCATTCAAATACAGTTTATCATAATCGTTTGATAGGTCGCGGAGGACCTCAGCAATGGCCAGCAAGATCCCCTGATCTCAAAAGTTTAGATTTCTTTTTATGGGGGCACCTTAAAACTCTAGTGTATAAAACTCCCGTTAATACTTTAGAAGATTTAAGAGAGCGAATAGTTGCCTCGTGTGAAACTAAATCGAAATACGCCGAGAATATTTGAACGTGTGCGTAATTCCAAGCGTTGACGGGCGAAAGCATGCCTATCAAGTGAAGGTGGAATTTGATCCGTTCATTTAAACATACTTTTATAAAATAAAATAAAATCCGTTTTTGTACAATCTGAAATCCATATTCTTTGGATTCTCATTCATTTTGGAACAAATCTGATCCCTTAATTTGCTATGAGTCGATGCACAATCATTTCCACACCACATCAGATTTTTGAGGAATTGATCCTGAAGTAAAACGATTTTTATTTTTTTAAGCGAAAACCATGCGTCGGACAAAGAAGACCCAAGAGATTAAATTTGCTCAAAAATGAATGGGAATCTCAAAAGTATTCTTTATTTCGGGAAAAGCAGTGGCGTAGTATTTTTTCTTCAATAATATTCAATGCAAAAACCGCGCGGACCCCACTGGCAAATAAAACGAAAATTTTTGTATATCACAAAATGCACCTTGATGCACAGAAGACATGTACCCAACTTTATGAAGATGCGTACAATATTATCCCAGTTATTATTAAAAAACTGTTATCTCAAAAGTTAGGACTTTTAGGACATACGTTTATGAAAAGTTTTTTCCTTAAAATAAGTCAAAGAATCACCCCCCAAATATTAGCATGTCTTTAAGGAACACTACTATTATTATTGTTTTTATTATTATCAAACCTCACGGTCGACTTTCCAAGCGGTTTCGTACCTAATTACCAAAATTTTCGTCCTGGTGAAAAAGAAAAATGCACCGGAATCCATTCCCGATCCATCAGACCCATCCACATCCAGCATGCCATGCCTCCGCAGAGACAGCAGAGCTATCGGAACGGCCGCCCTTAGATGGTGGGGCGAAGTAGCCTCGTGGAACTTAAAAATGCCGCCGTGAGGAGCCGAATCGATACGAGGCTGGCGAATCACGGGCGGTCACAGGATCGTGAAGTCATCGCGATGACATGTAAAGGTAGCGCAGTTGATTTTTTTTTTCAAAGGGCCCCTTTGATCTGCAGTATGGTTTTCCGTAAAAAATTCTGAGTTTTTGGTACTATGGGGATCATGGTATTCTAATTAGGAGTTGACAGTGCCTCAATTTTCTTTATTGATGGTGTGAGTGGTATATTTCGCATACTTTATGAATTATTTTCCACTGAAATTTCATATATTTTTATGTATATTTGTGCCGAACGTGATTTCAAAGAAAAATGTGTATATCTTTATAATATACGCATGTTCTCCAATAAATCATTGATAAATATACTGTACTAGGACTGACATAGATGGCATTTGCCTCAATGAATCTTTTATATAGCAATGAAAGGATATTTTAGAAACTTTAATGAAGCAGACTCTATTCAAACGCTGGTACATTTACTCGGCTATTTTATTTCACAAAATCTCTTTATAAGCAATAAAGTGCCAAACAAAGCTCGTAAACGTAGCCAGTTAGCTTCAAAAGTTGCCAGAATAAATCGTTTATAAATCTTTAGTCGCATTAAGAGGATCCCATGTGTTACTTGAAACGGTGGAAAAATGACTCATCACAAGCAGGATCAGTGGTACAAGGAGTACTACAAGGTTGAATCTTAGGACCCATTCTCTTTATAATCTATACGAACGACTGGTTAGCCAACACTGACGAATTAAGTTCTGCAATATATGCAGACAATACCAACTTCCTAGTAAAAGGTAAAACTATTCAAGAAATAGAAAATCAATCATAGCTCACATCGTCAGAGGCCAAATTATGGTTTTCAGCAAATGTTCTCTCACAAATAATACTGAGAGAACATCACTTATTGGTGTCACCAAGAGGCGTTACGGGAAACCCAATAAAGTTTCTGGGTTTAATGTTGGATAATAAGCTGAACTAGACTGCTCACATTTCTACTCTGATCAAGAGGTTATGTACAGCTGTATACACCATGAGAATTAAATCTGTATCGACTCACCAATCAGCAAAAGTAGCGTACTATGCTAACTTTCGTAGCATAAGTAGCTACGACATACTCCTATGGGGGACTGCTTCCGAAGCGGAAAAAATCTCATTGTACCAAAATAAGCTCAGAGTATTATGTGGCCTCAAACGCAGATAATCATGCAGAAATTTCATTGAATTTGAAAATACAATATATACTTGTCTGAAATACATCCACGTAAATAGAGATCGATTCACTATGAACTCAGAAAGCCACTCCTATCCCGCAAGATTTGGAAATGACCTCAGAATCCCACTTCCTTAGTTGGAAAAGACACACCAAGGAATTGATTCATCAAATCAAAATATAATTCTGCTGGTCCTCTGATACTTTGAGGAACGTTGCACAAGTATCTGCTAGATTTAATTCAATACCTGTCGTGGTCTTAGCCAAGGGAGGAGTTGTTTTCTAACAGGTACTTCCCCTAATAAGCCTACGTAGTAGGTGTATATGGGAGTAAAGGGTTCATCATAGGTCGGCAACGACTGTTTGTTACTAAACGATCAATCAAAAAAAACTCTGTTTCCAAGGAATTGATTATTGGGAACCGAAACTATATAATAAAATACCTCCGTATATTGTGCAATAAAAGAGAAAAAAATTTCATGCACTTACTGAACATGTCATATACAACCCAAACTTTTACAATTTTATTTTTATTCTTGATAAAAAAATACACCGTATAATATAAAAAATATAAAAAAATGCGACGTGTTCAACTTCTACTGAAACTATTTTTCAAGAATATGATCGGAAAACTTCAGGAAACCGAAAAAAAATGCAATTAGGAAAATACGAAATATTACAGAAACGGTTGATATTTTTCCAATTTACCAAGATATCTTTTTTGGCCGTCTTCAGAGAATCTACAAAAAATGTTCAGAAATTTTCCGGAAAATATAAAAAACTGGAAAATTGAGGAATTGACGGAAATAACAGAAATAACTGAAAAACCAAAAAATTGCTTCGTATACGTCTTTAGAAGCCATATCGATATTTCCAAACCGTATTTCTCCAACTCGATTGAGAAGTGAAGAAATCTTGAATTTTTTTTTTTAAACTATAAAATTTGTATTCCTTCTCAAATGTCACCAAAAACTCGAAATCGAAACAAGATAACAAAAAATTACCAATTTTATACTTGAACAGATCTACAAAAAGTTCAAATCACTTCAAAAATAAATGAAGTAACAGTCGCTTAGCATGATATAATTATCAATTTATGGTAAAAAAGTTACAAAAACCCCCTCCTCTCCCTTCCCACCTCCCCAAAATTTTCCTGGCATTTTTGATTATTTTCCCTCCTACCCCATCCCAAAATTTCGAGGGTGCTTTGCGCACGGGTTTTTTGTTATTTTCCCCCTCCCCCCCGCTCTCCAAAATTTTCCGGCGCTTCGCTACTAAATTTTTGATCATTTACTCCCCATTTCCCCCCCTTCCCCAAATGTTTCCTGGAGATTAGCAAGAACAAGAAGAAGAATTTTAGTTTATGAAAGCACTCAAAGTCGGCGACAGATTTTCAAATTTCACAAGATACGTCAACAAAAAAATTATGGACTTTGGATTTTTTTTACATTTTTACCTAAAAACACTAGAACTCGAAAACTATGAGACAGAAAAAATGCATATGAACAGGTTTTTGCCATCAAACAGATCTACAAAACGACTTGGAAATTGAACGGAATTTTTTATTATTTCTCCCCCTTCCACTCCCTTCCCAAAACGTGCCAGAGCTTTATGACTGGATTTTTTATTAACTCTCTATTCCCCCCCTCTTTCCCAAAATTTTCCGGGCTCTTCGCGAGAATATTGAATTTTATTTCATAAAACAACCAAAAACTTAAACACGTCGACAGATCTTTAATTTTCACAAGATACTAAGTGAAAAATTATGGAGGTAGTGGTTGGATATTGGATGCAGTTTTTTAAAAGAAACCTATCTGTGATAACTTCATTCCTCTAGCTCTCTTAAAGTCGTATATTCATATTATTGGTATCCATTAAAATCGTTGTATTTGTATTATTGGTGACCAATTTGAGTATTAAACGCATTAAAGTCGTTGTATTTGTATTATTGATGTCCAATTATAGGTTTAAACGCATTAAAGTCGTTGTATTTGTATTATTGGTGTCCAATTATAGTTTTAAACGCATTAAAGTCGTTGTAATTGTATTAGTGGTGCCCAATTATAGCTTTAAACGCATTAAAGTCGTTGTATTTATATTATTGGTGTCCAATTATAGTTTCAAACGTTTGATAGTAGTTGTATTTGTATTAATGGTGTCCAATTATAGTTTCAAACGCATTAAAGTCGTTGTATTTGTATTATTGGTGTCCAATTATAGTTTCAAACGCATTGAAGTCGTTCTATTTGTATTATTGGTGTCCAATTATAGCTTTAAACGCGTTAAAATCGTTGTATTTGTATTATTGGTGTCCAATTATAGTTTTAAACACATTAAAGTCGTTGTATTTGTATTATTGGTACCCAATTATAGTTTTAAACGCATTAAAGCCGTTGTATTTATATTATTGGTGTCCAATTATAGTTTTAAACGTTTGATAGTGGTTGTATTTGTATTAATGGTGTCCATTAAAGTCGTTGTATTTGTATTATTGGTGCCCAATTATAGTTTCAAAAGTTTGATAGTGGTTGTATTTGTATTAATGGTGTCCAATTATAGTTTCAAAGGTATTAAAGTCGTTGTATTTGTATAATTGGTGCCCAATTATAGCTCCTAACGCATTGAAGTCGTTGTTTTTGTATTATTGATGCCCAATTATAGTTTTATACGCATTAAAGGCGTTGATTTTTATTATTGGTGCCCAATTACAGCTCTTAACGGATTGAAGTCGTTGTATTTGTATTATTGGTGTCCAATTACAGTTTTAAACGCATTGAAGTCGTTGTATTTACATTATTTGTGTTCAATAATAGTTTTGAACGTATCGAAGCCGTAGTACTCAAAAAATCCCTACAACTTCTGGGGCCTATTATCAAAAAAAGTCTCACTAGTTATGTAAAAACAAATATTTTGAGTAGTGACTTCACTGAATACCCATCCGAAGTCCCCCATCCGCCCCTTCCCATGACACCCCACCACACCGCGTTACCCTTCCTGTAAAGCACCTTCACTCCGCCCGATACGGTACCCTCACCGTCACGTGGTGCGCGCGCCAGCCAATGCTGGCACAAACCGACCCGCCTCGGCCGTGGCATCTCGCACGCTGCCGTCCGAACTTCAGTCACCTTCCAACGTTTGCCGCGTATAGTTCACGCCAGTAGCCATGGCAACCTTTACGTAGACGCCACGGCAGTGAACAGTGATACCGCTAACGCAACGATGGAAGACCCTACGCAAGTGATGTTCACCGAGTTACCAGTGCCGATGCTCTCCACCGCGGTCCTCCTGCGGCACCACCACCACACCAGGTACCAGCCGTACCACCTCCCGCACCACCCCACGAGCAGGTTCCAAGTGCACGACTTTATCCGGCGGCGCGAGCTCGCGGAGGAACACCCGGAACCCGAGCAGGAGCTGGGGAAGAACCACATCTCGTGCCTGTACCCGGAGATCCTAGCGATCATCTTCAGCAACCTGGACGTGAGGGACAAGGGCAGGGCGGCTCAGGTGTGTGCCACCTGGAGGGACGCCGCGTACAACAAGTCGGTGTGGAGGGGCGTGGAGGCCAAGCTGCACCTGCGGAGGGCGAACCCGTCGCTGTTCGCGTCGCTCGTGAGGCGCGGGATCAAGAGGGTTCAGGTGCTGTCGCTGAAGAGGTCGCTTCGGGACGTTATTCAAGGTGGGTGGTGGTTTTTTGATTGAATGCAATGTTGTTTGGTGAAGATGAGTACTGTGTTGAAGGACACGAACATCCCTGTATTGGAGGACACAAACATGCTGTATTGAAGGACACAAACATGATGTTTTTAGGGTCCTGTGGAATTCATGAAGCTCTAGTCTCTGTGCCAGAGACTTATAACACCTGAAATTGTTTTGCAAAGAAGGCCTGTGTATCGCCTTGACTTGAAATGTTTTATTGTATGTATAGGGTGTTCCAAATTAAGTCAGCACCATTGCCAACTCCGTTATTATTGATGCTACAAATTCGGTAAAATGGGCAAACTAGTGTCATTTTCAATTGCCTTCTCAATGCTGAAACTAAAATAAAAATTAACAGTCGCGTTTTCAAAATATTTCCTAAAATGATATTTTTTTTTTGAATGGAACACTTTTTTATCACGCATTTCAATTCGTAAACACAATTTCAAAATAAACTACGTGTGCGGAAATATTTCTTTCTCTAGTACAAAAAATTCTTTGTTTTGGCGAATAAAACCTTACAAGTGTCCAAGCACCGAATTTTGGACTCCCGTAAAGCTAGTAGAACCACTTTGGAATTTAAAAACTTTTTTTAGCCATAATTTTGGGCTAATTTACAACCCTATTCCCGAATTTTTTCTCTATCAATTGTGGGAGATATCGCGGATTCTGCTAGCTTAACGTTAAGCTGGCAGAACCAAACAACTAATAGAATGTTTATGAAAACTATAATCACACCGTAATTTTAGATTCACGTTCGAATCCATTGCCAATCTTTATCGAATGCGTTTTTTTAAATCCTGGGTAAAAAACAACGCAGAACAAATCTAGTTGGACAGAATTTTGGAATGCTTTTTTATTAATCCTGGGTGCTGCTAGCCTGATTAGACCATACAATTATTGTCCAACTGTATTTGTTCTGAGTTTTTTTATGGTTGTATTCTGTTAGCTTAACGGTTAAGCTAGCCGAACCCAGGATTTTTTAAAAAAACGCATTCAAAAAATATTGACGGCGGGTTCAAACGTGAGCCTAAAATGAGCAAGAATTATGGTGATTTTCCGTAACGATTCGGTTAGTCTTTTGGTACTACCAGCTCATTGTTGATCTAACGTAATATTATTTCTCCTCCAACTGAAGAGCAAAAAAATACATAATTGGGTAATAAATTAGCCTGAATAGAGCCTAAAACTGTTTTCCAGCTGGATTTGTTCTTAATTGTTTTTTGTACAAACTAGTTGGACAGAATTCTGGAATGCTTTTTTGTTAATACTGGGTTCTGCTAGCATGAATACAACTAAAAATTATTGTCCAACTGGATTTGTTTGGAGTTTTTTATGGTTGGGTTCTGTTAGCTTAACGGTTAAACTAGCAGAATCCAGGATTAAAAAAAAAAGCCAAAAATGTTTGCGATGGATTCAAACGTGAGCCTAAAATTATGGTGTGATCAGATTTTTCATAACGATTCGGTTATCCTTTCGGTACTACAGCTTATTGTTGAGCTAACACAACCTATGATTTCTCCTCCAACTGAAGAGCCAAAAAATATATAATTGAGTAATAAATTAGCCTGAATAGAGCCTAAGGCCGGCCACTCACGTACAGTTTTAACTGTGTAGTTATGACTGTCAGTTAAAACTGTACTTGTGTGGATATTTTAGTCACAGTTCAGTTCCAATTTTCCAACTGTACAGTTTAACTGAGAGAAATGAAATTATTCATATTTTTAACTGAAATGACAAACTGAACTGAGTGTGTGTGGCGGTTTGAACTGGCATTTTCCATACTTCTCAGTTTAGTTTGTATCAAAAGTCTGTCTTTAAATTGTGCATCAACATGTCGCGTAAACAAAACCAAGTTATTGTTGACTTTATCGAGCCATATAGATCGAAACCATCGGTTTTAAATGCAAAGTTGAAACTATACGTGAGTGGCCGGCCTAAAATTATTGTCCAACTGTTTTTACATGGTTGGGTTTTGCTGGCTTAACGGTAGTGACTTGAAGCTACACCATCCAAATCACCCTACCAAATCCGGAAGTATGTGACAATTTATTACATTTTTATTACAATTTTTGAGATATGCGTGGGTGGTGAGGGTTCTATCTAAAGCTAGACCACCAACTTCTAACTTTTCAACCAATTGTGATAGCGAAATGGGATTTGGACCAAAATTTATTACAAATAACTGACTGGTTGACATCGAACCCCAATTTTAACCCTTCCAGGGGCGAAAATCACCCCGAAATCAAATATTCCGTCGTGATGTTGTGAATTACTCATTGAGATATCCAGTTTTCCTGCAGAACCAGATTGTATCACCGCAAAATCCACATTATATATCAAAATGCAGGGTGTCAATTTGAAAACTTCCCACCCTTAATATCTTCCTTCCAGTAAACAATATGAGTAATCGAAAAAACAGGTCAATTTTATTGTCAAGGGGGACACTTTCACGGACTATTTGTAGCCCTCGTGGTTCAACCCCCTAGGAGGGGTAGATGTTACCCTTAGAATTTTAAATGGGAAGGGGGGTCAAGTGGCACATCATTTTGATGGGCGTTCAATTCTTGTTCCAATGGTACCCTGACTTACTATTTTGTGATGAGCATTTTCCGAAAAATTGCGTTCTAAACTAACAGAAGTAATTATTAGAACGCCTATACTGAGATGCATGGTTTGGCCAGAACTGGTTAGAATATTAGGTGGTACCGTTCCAACCCTTTATTAGGGGTAACATTAGCCAGTAGCTCCAAACACTTTACATAAAAAAGTAGTCTAATAGTAAAACGTAGATGGTAGTAAAGTTGTGTTTATTAAATGCTGAATTTTTAAGTGTCATCGCAGAAATTGTACAGATAGCCTTCCTTTTTTGCTACTTCTGCTGTAAAAAGTTTCTGTTTTCCGGCAAAAAATTGGTTAGCAAATTTGAACTATGTGGTAGTATTGTGAATACCGTTGTACCTGTTGGGCTGTTTAGGAATTACTTTAATAAGTGTATAAAAGTGCAAAAATGGTTTACATTCTTCAAGGCAGAATTGAAATGATTGTAATTTATGGCGAAGTTGGAAAGTGCGCACGAAGGGCGGCATGTCTTTTTAACGAAAGACATCCAAATTGTAATGTAAGTCACCGGTATGTGCTTGATTTGGTGAATAAGTTTTACGAAACTGGTTCAGTGACAAATAAAAAAAGAAATAACCCCAGAGTACTAAATGAAGCAGCTCAAATTGAAGTTTTGGGAACATTTGCTGCAGTGCCCACGAGCTCCTTACGATCAGTATCAGAACAGACGGGAATGTCACGCGAGACTATAAGAAAAGCATTGAAAATGCATAAATTTCATCCATATAAAATGCAGATTCTTCAAGAGCTCCACGAGGATGATTATGATAGAAGAATAGAGTTTTGTGAAATCATGTCTCATCGAGTCAATACCATCCCTAATCTTCTGTTAAACATCTGTTTCAGCGAAGAGTGTTCATTTTTTCTGAATGGCAATGTTAATAGACAAAATTGTCGCTATTGGAGTGACGAAAACCCACATATTTTTCGGGAAGGGCATACACAACACCCACAAAAAGTTAATGTTTGGGCTGGTATTCTTGGAAATGCCATTCTTGGTCCATTATTTCTGGAAGAAAACTTTACTGGCAATCTGTACCTTGATATGCTTGAAGAGACTATCGATCCTCTTATAACTCACGAGCTAGAAACTAAAATTGATGCAGAAGGTAATGAACTTTTGCAGGAGGATCTGTTACATTTCCAGCAGGACGGTGCTCCACCTCATTATTTTCTTCCCGTCCGACAGTGGTTAAACGAGAGATTTCCGGGTAGATGGATTGGCAGAAGGGGAGCAGTTGAATGGCCTCCGAGATCACCGGATTTAACACCCTTAGATTTCTTTCTTTGGGGGCATCTTAAATCCGTTGTTTATAAAACACAACCTTCTGTTATTGACGAACTTAAAAGACGAATTACAGCAGCATGCCGGTCAATTCCTAGTGAAGTTTTCCGTAATGTTAGAGGGGAGTTCGAAAACAGACTGTATTACTGTTTAGAGCAAAATGGACAACATTTCGAACAGCTAATAAGATAAGCGTAAGTAGATTTTATGTTGGAAATGTCTTTCTCGCAAATTAAATTTTATTGTGTAGAAGGAAAATAACCACCAAATAAAAAATCCCATGCGTAATAAATTTATTCCTGTCATTCAAGGGTTGGAGCGGTGCCACCTACTCTTCTAACCATTTTTATTAAAGGGAGTCAATACAATAATGCATCTCAGTATAGGCGTTCTAATAATTACTTCTGTTAGTTTAGAACGCAATTTTTCAGAAAATGCTCATCACAAAATAATAAGTCAGGGTACCATTGGAACAAGAATTGAACGCCCATCAAAATGATGTGCCACTTGACCCCCCTTCCCATTTAAAATTCTAAGGGTAACATCTACCCCTCCTAGGGGGTTGAACCACGAGGGCTACAAATAGTCCGTGAAAGTGTCCCCCTTGACGATAAAATTGACCTGTTTTTTCGATTACTCATATTGTTTACTGGAAGGAAGATATTAAGGGTGGGAAGTTTTCAAATTGACACCCTGTATATAATTGAGTAATAAATTAGCCTGAATAGAGCCTAAGGCCGGCCACTCACGTACAGTTTTAGCTGTGTAGTTATAACTGTCAGATAAAACTGTACTTGTGTGGCTATTTTAGTCACAGTTCAATTCCAATTTTTCAGCTGTACAGGTTAACTGAGAGAAAGATCGAAACCGTCGGTTTTAAATGCAAAGTTAAAACTATACGTGAGTGGTCGGCCTAAAATTATTGTCCATCTGTTTTTCTGCTGGCTTAACGGTAAAATTAGCTGAATCCAGGATTTTGAAAGAAAAACGTATCCTAAAAAATTCAGCGATGGGTTCCAACGTGAGCTTAATATGAGCCTAAAATTATACTGAGATTTTTCATAACGATTCGGTTAGCCTTTTGGTACAGCCAACTCAGTATTGAGCTAACAGAACCTATCATTTCTCCTCCAACTGAAGAGCAAAAATATATATAATTGGCTAATAAATTAGCCTGAATAGGGCCAAAGTTATTGTGCAACTGGATTTGTTCTGAGTTGTTTTTCATGGTTGGGTTCTGCTAGCTTAACGGTAAAGCTAGCAGGACCAAGGATTGAAAAAATCCAAAAGAAAATTGGTGATGGGTTCAAACGTGAGTCTAAAATTATAGTGTGATTAGACTTTTGGTTCTGACAAAAATCTCTGAAAAAGTATCAAATTGTTTTGACTTTTATTACAAACTATTAGACCCGAGATTAGACCCAACCTATAAACTTCGCATCTTTATAAAATTCTCGCATTCGACATAAATTGTCGACTGCCTTTGACCGTTCTACAATTTGTCTATCAAAAATTTGCGAATGCGACATTTGAGAATAAGAATATTCAGATTTCGTTCGACAATGAGCATATCTCGCATGCGACAAAATATGTCACGGTTTGAGAATACGGTCCCTGAGAGATTTCTCATATGACTGGCGGGATATCGGCTGAAAATTAAGAGATTGCGGCGACTGCGGGGCAAATTTGTACACGTATTGCGGGAGTGGTCACCCCCTCGATAAATAGTTAGTATTATTATAATTATTGTTATTGTAAGCAGAATAAAGTTTTGAAAAAAATATTTGAACAAGCGATTTCTTAACGGCCGCTGGCCGTTACAAAAACTTAACGGGCTTATAGGCTGTTAACATTAACTTTTCAATTGTCATCTAAATACCGTTAAATCAAAATAACAGTATGGGATTATAAAAATTAATTAATTGCACAATATCAAAAATGATACAAAAACTCAATATTGACATTCAACAAAGAATGACATGTTAGTGGCAATGTAAGTGAACAAACATTCAGATATAATGATAACAGAGAAAAAATTTCTGATTTTTTCGCAAAAAATGCAATAGTTTGTTTTTTTACGAAAAATTTAATGGCATGGTATTTGTCATTCCAAAAACGTTGCTATAGTTAGCTACTGAAAAAAATTGAAATGAAATTGTGTATTGTCTATTAAGAGACCATTAAGTAATTTATGAGTTTTATTATTTGATTTTAGTAATAAATATTACAATGAAATAATTGCTTGCGCATTTCTATCAGTTCTTTTCCATTTAAAAAAAGTTTTAACTCTCCCAACCTCTCTGGCGTTGAAAAACGCACCACACGCAAGTTATTCATTTGTTATCGGCATCTTTTTCGATCCGCCGTTCTGACTCACGAAACTATCAAGATGGCCCTTACAGAGAACCACATGGTCTCCCCAAGTGACTCCTACTCAAGGCTGTCTTCCATCTTTGACGAAGGCAACAGCTGTTGAATGTTCAATGGCCGTTGTGAGACACGTAGGTGCGCGATGTGCATATGTTCTAATCCTGGCTGTGGCGTTTTTTGTTTTTTTCGGCCTGCTTGTTTTTGTAAACCTTCAAAGCAGCTGGAAATTCGAATTTCAATCGAGAAAGTACAAGGTGTACTTCAATTAGATTTTTTTGCGCAATCGATTTTTTCTTGTGAATTTACATTGGTTTCGGCGTTTGCGATGACCAAAAGTGATATACTGGGTGTTTTACGTTGGTCGTGCATAAGAGAGTTGCAGTTGATAATATTAAATAGGGAATATTTATTTTAAATAGACATCCTAATATACAAATAATATGAAAAAATAAAAGTAGGTAATATATTATATCTTGAACATACAAAAACCTTACCTACACCATACACATTACAATGTTGAAAACTGAACAAATAATATGTATTTTCTACTTCAATTTCTGTTATGTATCAAGGGCGTAAAGTAGGCGTTTATGGCCTGCGGCATGAATAATGGCCCGATGGCGTCAGCCGAGGACCATTACACGCTGAAGGCCATAGACGCATTTTACGCACGTGATGCATACAACATTTTATGCACTTGTGATTAAGCACGAATCACCGACTTGAATTTTAATGGTCTACACGTTTCATACGTTATGTATAACTTCAATAATCAAAAGTATGGTGCCGGAACGATACCTGTGAAAGATACTGATTAATTGAAATTTAATAGTTTTAAAATACTTTTCATTTATTATTATCATTATTGTTTAAATCTAAAGCAGGAATTCAGAAAAACCCAATTCACTGAGGTTTAGTCACCAAGTAGAGAAACAAATTGCATCTGACGGGAGCAATAATTTAATTGTCAAAAAACTTAAAAATTTGACAGTTAGAGAAAATCTCAATTCCTACTTGAGAGCTAGTTTGAATACTAGGGGCAATCGTAAGTTGAAGATAGAAAATTCCCTAATAATAAATATTGATCCCAGTGCCAAAAATTGTTCAAAAGATTGTTTATAATTTTTGTACAAACTATCGAAGTATTAAAAATTACAGAATGCTTAGCCCCCTAGGGGTTAAACACCACCAAACTTCTCAAAGTTCCTTTTACATATTGACATTGAGGCAAGAGTGGGACTTCTAAGGCAACAAAAATAAATAGATCGGTTCACAACACAACAAGATAAAGGATATAGTGGGAGGCAACATTCTTGAAATGGAACCAATGGACCACATGACTCCTAGATATTTCTTCAACATTAACTTTGAGGATATCATACTAGATCGAAGGGAATGGTCAGATGACAACATCAGGGGCAAACCTAGAGAGAGGATCTGGTACGGACGGATCCAAAACCAGGGAAGGAACTGGTGCTGGAATATACAGTGGGGGGAGAAACTCTCAAATAAGCGTCTCACTAGAAACAAACACCTCCGTATTCCAGGCAGAGATGTACGCTATGTTGCAATGCAAGAGAAATCAACATGAGGGAAATGCGCAATGCAAGGATCAAAATATGCTCAGACAGCCAGGCGTCACTGAAGGCTCTCATGAACCCGAAGGTGACATCAAGACTGGTATGGGAATGCCGAGAAGAACTCAGTGTCCTCCCAGAACACAACAAAACAACTTTGATGTGGGTTCCAGGACAGGGTTCCAGGACACTGTGGCATCTAGGGCAATAAAAAAGCTGATGAAGTAGCCAGAAACGGTTCATCAACTCCATATATTGGCCCCGAACCCGCAAATCCGACATTCGAGGATGCACTCGGGACTGGATCAAACGAAAACAACGGGAGAGGTGGAACGAAGCCCCTCTCATATGCACCACGGGAAAACATACATTAAGGAACCGTCCCAATGAGAAAACACCTGAAGAAAATGGGGCTGTACAACGGAGAACTTTCCTGCAGACAATGTGGTAAAGGGACAGAAACAGCCAAACACGTACTGTCAGAATGCGAGGCATTAGACCGCAAGAGACAGGCAATATTTATGAATCCCAGGCTAACTCCCGATAATACAACATTCAACCGGTGAAGAACCTGTACAGACTAGTGCAGGAGACTAGAGTTACTGAGTGGATGCTGTGAAACCAATTGGAATGCACAATAAGCCCAAGAGGCTGAAGTGCGGCTGGTGACAGGACCAGCATCCGAAAGGAAAAAAATGACATTGTGCGCATCACGAAAATTTTCCACGAAACTATTTTAAATTCGTTAGAATCCCCACATAGGGCATAAACATATTTCCCTGCATTGCGAAGTGAACGATTTCGGATTTTCATATTATACCGTTGAACAAATAACTTCTAAGTAAGGAGTTGACAGCCCATCAATAGACACCACTTTTTCTTTGTAAAATTGATAATTGTTGCAAAAAAATAATGTAGTAGTCGCTACGTCAGTACATTATCATACGTCTATAGCTAACACTTTTTGCTTGGACTACTGGAAAACTGTGGAGAACACAAAGAAAAGGTTACATGGACAATGCCCTCTATTTGTTTTTTAATATCCTGGACTCGGATGACACGCAGGTAGCTATAGCTTCCTCCGTGGTGACGTTACTTGTTAGTTGTTGCCCTTAAAGACGGGGTCTTCCAACTGATACCGCAAATATGACTGAAACGGATTTTAATTGAGTTATTATAATATTCTGCAACCTCTTACTTAATACCAGTGTGAAAACAGAAACGGTTGCAGCACCAGAAACGAAATATTAGTACATGCGCAAGGGTATCATATGTTACTCCATGAAAATCTTCCGAATTTATATTGCAATTGTGGTTTTCTATATTATTATCATGAAATTGATCAAGTTGAAAGAAGGTTTAGACACAAAAATGATAAAATTATGATAATGGTGCTTTTAAAAAAACATGAGATCATATTTATCAGTGGCTGAGACAATCACATATGTCATGGGATGAAAAGTGCGTTTCTGGAAATTTATTTTCCAGTGTATATTCAGAACGATCTCATAAAGCATTCCTACCACATTTCAGATTTTGTATCTCAATACGCACCCTGCAAACTACCCCCGAAATCACCGAAATCTACATAATAGCGTTAATTTATCGTTTCTGGGAATTTCTGTCTCAATGTATATTCAAAACGATCTGAGGAAGCATATCTACCCCATTTCAGATTTTGTATCTCGATACGCACCCTGCAAACTACCCCCGAAATCACCGAAATCTACATAATAGCGTTAATTTATCGTTTCTGGGAATTTCTTTCTCAATGTATATTCAAAACGATCTGAGGAAGCATATCTACCCCATTTCAGATTTTGTATCTCGATACGCACCCTGCAAACTACCCCCGAAATCACCGAAATCTACATAATAGCGTTAATTTATCGTTTCTGGGAATTTCTTTCTCAATGTATATTCAAAACGATCTGAGGAAGCATATCTACCCCATTTCAGATTTTGTATCTCGATACGCACCCTGCAAACTACCCCCGAAATCACCGAAATCTACATAATAGCGTTAATTTATCGTTTCTGGGAATTTCTTTCTCAATGTATATTCAAAACGATCTGAGGAAGCATATCTACCCCAGTTCAGATTTTGTATCTCGATACGCACCTTGCAAACTACCCCCGAAATCAATGAAATCTACAAAATAGCGTTAATTTATCGTTTCTGGGAATTTCTTTCTCAATGTATATTCAAAACGATCTGAGGAAGCATATCTACCCCATTTCAGATTTTGTATCTCGATACGCACCTTGCAAACTACCCCCGAAATCAATGAAATCTACAAAATAGCGTTAATTTATCGTTTCTGGGAATTTCTTTCTCAATGTATATTCAAAACGATCTGAGGAAGCATATCTACCCCATTTCAGATTTTGTATCTCGATACGCACCTTGCAAACTACCCCCGAAATCAATGAAATCTACAAAATAGCGTTAATTTATCGTTTCTGGGAATTTCTTTCTCAATGTATATTCAAAACGATCTGAGGAAGCATATCTACCCCATTTCAGATTTTGTATCTCGATACGCACCCTGCAAACTACCCCCGAAATCAATGAAATCTACAAAATAGCGTTAATTTATCGTTTCTGGGAATTTCTTTCTCAATGTATATTCAAAACGATCTGGGAAGCATATCTACCCCATTTCAGATTTTGTATCTCAATACGCACCCTGGAAATTACCCCCGAAATCACCGAAATATACGAAAATGCGTTAATTCATCGTTTCTGGAAATTTCTTCCTCACTGTATATTCAAAACGATCTGAGAAAGCATGCCTACCCCATTTCAGATTTTGTATCTCTATACGCACCCTGCTAACTACCCCCGAAATCACCGAAATATACAAAATTGCGTTAATTAATCGTTTCAGTAAATTTCTTTCTGACTGTATATTCAAAACAATCTGAGGAAGCATACCTACCCCTTTTCAGATTTTGTATCTCAATACACACCCTGGAAACTACCCCCGTAGTTTGTAGATTTGTAGATTTTGGTGATAACGGGGGTAGTTTGCAGGGTGCGTATTGAGATACAAAATCTGAAATGAGGTGGGTAAGCTTCCTTAGATCGTTTTGAACATACAGTCAGAAAGAAATTTCCAGAAACGATGAATTAATGCAATTTTGTATGTTTCTGTGATTTCGGGGGTAGTTTTCAGGGTGCGTATCGATATACAAAATCTGAAATGGGGTAGATATGCTTCCTCAGATCGTTTTGAATATACATTGAGAAAGAAATTCCCAGAAACGATAAATTACCGCTATTTTGTAGATTTCGGTGATTTCGGGGGTAGTTTGCAGGGTGCGTATTGAGATACAAAATCTGAGATGGGGTAGATATGCTTTCTCAGATCGTTTTGAATATACATTGAGAAATAAATTCCCAGAAACGATAAATTGACGCTATTTTGTAGATTTCGGTGATTTCAGGGGTAGTTTGCAGGGTGCGTATCGAGATACAAAATCTGAAATGGGGTGGGTATGCTTCCTTAGATCGTTTTGAACATACAGTCAGCAAGAAATTTCCAGACACGATGAATTAACGCAATTTCGTATATTTCGGTGATTTCGGGGGTAGTTTCCAGGGTGTGTATTGAGATACAAAATCTGAGATGGGGTAGATATGCTTCCTCAGATCGTTTTGAATATACATTGAGAAAGAAATTCCCAGAAACGATAAATTGCCGCTATTTTGTAGATTTCGGTGATTTCGGGGGTAGTTTGCAGGGTGCGTATTGAGATACAAAATCTGAAATGGGGTGGATATGCTTCCTTAGATCGTTTTGAACATACAGTCAGCAAGAAATTTCCAGACACGATGAATTAACGCAATTTCGTATATTTCGGTGATTTCGGGGGTAGTTTCCAGGGTGTGTATTGAGATACAAAATCTGAGATGGGGTAGATATGCTTCCTCAGATCGTTTTGAATATACATTGAGAAAGAAATTCCCAGAAACGATAAATTAACGCTATTTTGTAGATTTCGGTGATTTCGGGGGTAGTTTGCAGGGTGCGTATCGAGATACAAAATCTGAAATGGGGTAGATATGCTTCCTCAGATCGTTTTGAATATACATTGAGAAAGAAATTCCCAGAAACGATAAATTACCGCTATTTTGTAGATTTCGGTGATTTCGGGGGTAGTTTGCAGGGTGCGTATTGAGATACAAAATCTGAAATGGGGTGGATATGCTTCCTTAGATCGTTTTGAACATACAGTCAGCAAGAAATTTCCAGACACGATGAATTAACGCAATTTTGTATATTTCGGTGATTTCAGGGGTAGTTTCTAGGGTGCGTATCGAGATACAAAATCTGAAATGGGGTAGATATGCTTCCTCAGATCGTTTTGAATATACATTGAGAAAGAAATTCCCAGAAACGATAAATTAACGCTATTTTGTAGATTTCCGTGATTTCGGGGGTAGTTTGCAGGGTGCGTATCGAGATACAAAATCTGAGATGGGGTAGATATGCTTCCTCAGATCGTTTTGAATATACATTGAGAAAGAAATTCCCAGAAACGATAAATTACCGCTATTTTGTAGATTTCGGTGATTTCGGGGGTAGTTTGCAGGGTGCGTATTGAGATACAAAATCTGAAATGGGGTGGGTATGCTTCCTTAGATCGTTTTGAACATACAGTCAGCAAGAAATTTCCAGACACGATGAATTAACGCAATTTCGTATATTTCGGTGATTTCGGGGGTAGTTTCCAGGGTGTGTATTGAGATACAAAATCTGAGATGGGGTAGATATGCTTCCTCAGATCGTTTTGAATATACATTGAGAAAGAAATTCCCAGAAACGATAAATTAACGCTATTTTGTAGATTTCGGTGATTTCGGGGGTAGTTTGCAGGGTGCGTATTGAGATACAAAATCTGAAATGGGGTGGATATGCTTCCTTAGATCGTTTTGAACATACAGTCAGCAAGAAATTTCCAGACACGATGAATTAACGCAATTTTCTATATTTCGGTGATTTCAGGGGTAGTTTCTAGGGTGCGTATCGAGATACAAAATCTGAAATGGGGTAGATATGCTTCCTCAGATCGTTTTGAATATACATTGAGAAAGAAATTCCCAGAAACGATAAATTAACGCTATTTTGTAGATTTCGGTGATTTCGGGGGTAGTTTGCAGGGTGCGTATCGAGATACAAAATCTGAGATGGGGTAGATATGCTTCCTCAGATCGTTTTGAATATACATTGAGAAAGAAATTCCCAGAAACGATAAATTACCGCTATTTTGTAGATTTCGGTGATTTCGGGGGTAGTTTGCAGGGTGCGTATTGAGATACAAAATCTGAAATGGGGTGGGTATGCTTCCTTAGATCGTTTTGAACATACAGTCAGCAAGAAATTTCCAGACACGATGAATTAACGCAATTTCGTATATTTCGGTGATTTCGGGGGTAGTTTCCAGGGTGTGTATTGAGATACAAAATCTGAGATGGGGTAGATATGCTTCCTCAGATCGTTTTGAATATACATTGAGAAAGAAATTCCCAGAAACGATAAATTACCGCTATTTTGTAGATTTCGGTGATTTCGGGGGTAGTTTGCAGGTTGCGTATTGAGATACAAAATCTGAAATGGGGTGGGTATGCTTCCTTAGATCGTTTTGAACATACAGTCAGCAAGAAATTTCCAGACACGATGAATTAACTCAATTTCGTATATTTCGGTGATTTCGGGGGTAGTTTCCAGGGTGCGTATCGATATACAAAATCTGAAATGGGGTAGATATGCTTCCTCAGATCGTTTTGAATATACATTGAGAAAGAAATTCCCAGAAACGATAAATTACCGCTATTTTGTAGATTTCGGTGATTTCGGGGGTAGTTTGCAGGTTGCGTATTGAGATACAAAATCTGAAATGTGGTAGGAATGCTTTATAAGATCGTTCTGAATATACACTGGAAAATAAATTTCCAGAAACGCACTTTTCATCCCATGATATATGTGATTGTCTCAGCCACTGATAAATATGATCTCATGTTTTATTGAAAGCACCATTATCATAATTTTATCATTTATGTGTCTAAACCTTCTTTCAACTTGATCATTTTCATGATAATAATATAGAAAACCACAATTGCAATATAAATTCGGAAGATTTTCATGGAGTAACATATGACACTCTTGCTCATGTACTAATATTTCGTTTCTGGCGCTGCAACCGTTTCTGTTTTCACACTGGTTTACTTAATCTTAATACTTATTTCATCTAGTTTCAGAATTTATTACAGTGTCTCACAAGTAGAATAGCCCAATCTGAAAATAATCAAATGGAAACGAGGGCCATTATAAATGAATTAAGGGGAAAAGGCAAAGCTGATCCAGTGAAAACAAGCTTGAATTCAGATGATCTGAACACGTTTTACTGCTCAGTGTAGCAGAAAACTGCCTAAAAAAATAACTGTCAGAAATGATCCATTGGTATACCTGGGGAGAATATCTCTGAATGAATATTTTTTTCTAAAACCCACCAACATTCACGAATTAAAACAAGTTTTCACTGAAATTAAATATAAATCTTCTTCCGGTTGGGACGATATCTCATTAAAAAATTACCTAACAATTCCCTAAAAACTTTGGCAGATACAATCAACATCTCTTTTTCTCAAGGATCATTTCCTTCATGTTTAAAAGCTGCCAAAATCATTCCAAAATATAAAGGAGGAGATATCCATCTACCTGCCAATTTCAGACCGATCTCACTGCTACCCACCCTATAGAAAATAATTGAGAAACTAGTAAAAAATCGAATAGCAACTTTTCTTGAAAAATCTAAGATGTTAATGAAGCCTCAATCAGTTTGGCTTCCAATCATCAAAGAGCACATACAGTGTGTCCCTAGACCAGTGGGACAGTTAAATATCTCTTGAACCAATAGGAATTTTCAAAATATTATTATTTCACATCATATTGCACTATGAGAACCAACTTCAGGAATGATTATTTTTTATACGAGGGGCGTAAGAAAAGCTCACAAAATCGAACATCAGTTTTTATAAATGGAACACCCCATATATTTCAACACATCTGAATTCTCATTCATTTAGGCTAATTATTAGTTCTTATTTTTGAAAATCCGACAAGGCGTTGCCAAGTTATACCAGTTTTTCTTTAAATACAGACATTTTTGAAGACAAACCCATCATTCATACTACCAAGAATTTATGAAATCATTCAAGGCTCTTGGTAGTCGGTAGCATATTCTATCATATGAAATAATCATCCCCTTCGAAAGTTATACAGGGTGGTCAGAAAAATTATATGATTTTCACAAAATTCAAACTTTCCTCTCATCAATTTTTCAAATCGTGCACCCTACACTATGCAATATGCATGATTTTATATCCCATTGGTGGTTCGATTGCTTATGGTCAATAGTTGTTAAAGAGTGATGTGAATTCCATTATCAACAAATGCAAATTTAAAAAAAATGCACCAAACTATTTATTCAACTGTACTTAACTACTAAACAAACAGTCTCAAAAAGAAAAAACTGTCTTGACGAATAACAACTAGGCATGATAATATTAATATAAATATTCGAATTGCCTTCCCTTTGCTGCAAGGCACATTTCAAAATTTTTCATCATTTTCCAACATTTGCGGTGTTATACTTTGACAATCCGTCAAAATTCTATTTTGCAAATCCTCCAAATTCACTGGTTGAGTAGTATACACCTCTGATTTTAGATACCCCTACAAAAAAAGTCTAAAGGGGTCAAGTCTGGCAAACGAGCCGGCCATTTCATTGGTCCGTTTGTTCCGAGCCATCTTTGAGGAAAAAGAACGTTCAAATAGTCTGTCACAATCCCAGCATTATGAGGCGGCGCTCCATCCTGCTGAAAAAACATTTCTCTTAGGTGTCCAAGGGGAACTTCATCAAGATGATTATTGAGTTCATTTTGAAGGAAATTAAGTTATCTTTCACCATAGAGTACCTTGATAAAAATATGGCCCTATCAAATTATTCTTGAAAATTTCACACCAAACATTTACTCCCCAAACCTCCTGAAAATTGGTTTCTTGAACCCTGTGCGGATTTTCTGCAGCCCAGTAATGTACATTGTGACGATTTACTTTCCCATTATTGTGGAAGCGGGATTCATCAGACCACATAATTTTTGATAAAAAAATCACCATCATCATGGATTCTTACCATAGTCAGTTGGTTTTAAAGCTTGGACTAAATTTAATTTATATGGATGTTGCCTGTGGGTCTTCAAAATCCTGTGTACAGAACTCTTCGAGATCCCTGATTCCTCAGAAACTCCTCGTACCGATGAATGAGGATTTTGGTGTATGTATGCTAAAATATTAATCGATATATCATCATTCACGATTGACTTTGAATGTACCGGTTGTTTGTTTGATGGTAATTCCTGATCATTTCGCAGTTTAGCCTCAAGTCTAATGAAGGTATTTTTTCCTGGTTTTCTTCGATCTGGGTAACGTTGACTGTACAATACACACGCTCTGCAAGAGTTTTTTCTTGCTTTTCCAAATGTGAGCAACATGTCAACATATTCATCAACTGTGGCATTTCAATTTGATTTGTTTCACAAATAAGGGGCTTTGGACAATGAAACTAGTTTATTGGATATAATCTTGAGAAATATAATAATTATTGATGCACTAATGTATTTTTATTGATTGAGCGAATGTCATATAAGTGACATGAGTTCAAATGTTCCAAAGCCACCCCGGACGGCTTGAGTTATAGTTGTAGTCAAACATATAAGATAAATAAAAAAAGGCGCAAAAAATGGTCGATTAGCACGAAATTGATTCCCATGCCGCCATGCAGGGTCGGACTAGTACATATGCCACTAAATATTGTGATGCGTGCAGATTAATCAAGTTAATTTAACAAAAGCACTGTAACTTCCGTATCCAAAATGATACATTTTTATAATTATTAATATCCTTAGATTAGGTAAACACCTGCCGCGTCGAAATCTAATTTGCTAATAGCTGCACGTACCGCATACAGCTGTGATTTCTATTATAACTACGCCCGACCCTGCATGGAAAAAACATACCTTATTGCTGTGCGGGCCTTTACATCTTCCGCGCCAAGTGTTACGTGGGGGCGATAGGTGGAATAATTTGAATAAAGTTAGAGAAGTCAATAATTTTAGTTATTGATTTATTGCAATTTTTTAATTAATAACTTGCTTAATTTTTTTATGGAAATGTGAGGACTAGCATAATATTTGCTTAAACAGGATGATTCCTAAGGTGGACCGGTCCGTTCATTAATTTCTCACATTGCAAGGAAAATAATATCTATAGGTGAACTTGTAAAAGACAGCAATTCGTTTTCGAAATGCAGGGCGTTAAAGTTGAAAATTAATATTGAATTTACTTTTATTACTGGAGGATCACAAATACCCAAGAGCAGATGAATAAAAACATGATTTTACGAAACAGAATGCCAGTGTCCAATGTTGATTATATTCCCGAATTTGATTTTAGGATATGAAAGAACGTTCAATTTTATGCAAGAAATAAATGAATTGTCCAGTGGAAAAACGATGAGGTTCCACTTTTTAAAAAGTTGAAAAAAGCGAAATCTAATGTGGGAGTGTCATCGTTTTTACACTGTGCTGCCTACTTTCGACCGCAGTTTTTTATGGAATGTCATTGTGTGTCCCCATTAAAATTTGGTATGTTAATACTTCGAGCTATAAGCTAACAGATGCCGCTAAAATGTCTATTTCGGAAAAAATGTAACCTCACCGCTTTTCCACTGGACCCTTCAAATATGATTGCACTAAAACTTGATAGAAATCACCGATAAAAAACGAGAAAACCATATTCGGCACCAAAATTTAATGTAATTGTTTCGGACGCAAAGTCCGTTCAAGTCACCTATATGATAAATATAATCAGAAAAATTCACACAGGCTGCAAATCATCTATTAGAAAATCTTCAACCGCGAAAGTATTATTTCCTTCTCGTTACCACAGAGTCTACAGTCCACGGTTTCTCTATTTATTCCCATGGTGTGTAGGTGTTTTCTAAGGCCGCTGGTTCTGGACCTGTGAATGGTGAATCAGATGCTTTCTTTGCAAGTTGGTCTGCTTTTTCATTGCCATCAATTCCCCTATGCCCGGGCACCCACACAAGTGTAACCTTGTTGCGTTTCGACAGTTCATTGAGGCTCTGAAGACATTCCCAGACTTGCTTAGACTTTATCTGTATTGAGTTCAGAGCTTTTATAGCACTCTGGCTGTCAGATAGAATGTAGATGTGTTTTCTTTCATACCCATACGGTCTAGATTCATCTGTGTTCATGTCCTTATGGCATGTGTCTCTGCTTGGAATACTGTGTTGTTGTTACCAAGTGGGACTATTGCGTTCCTTTTTGGCATCACCCCGTATATTCCTGCTCCTATTCCTTCATCTGTTTTTGAACCATCTGTGTACTAGATAATGTTTCCAGATGATAGTGATTCTTCTCCCGAGTCCCATTCGTTCCACTTGAGCTGCGTTTTGAATGGTTTTTCGTACGAGTATTCTGGTAGCATGTAGTCTAATATAATTTCCAGTTCGGTAATGTTGACTTCATGAATGATTTTGGTGTGCCCAGTTTGTGGTTGGGTTATCCAATTACCTGTTTGTTTAAGTCTGTATGCACTCATCCTCGCCTCCCCCATGACTGTGATGTCTAAAGGTGGGAGGTTTAGGATAATTTCCATAGCAGTGGCTGGAGTGTTATTCATACCACTCGTGATACACAGACAGGCGAGCCTCTGTATTTTACCGTGAAGAATGCAGTACTGAATGAACACTCTGAATATACGAGAATGTTGTAAATTTTTTTGTTTGTTATTTTTTTTTGTTGAATAACTTTTTAATGAATGATAAATCGAATCATTATACTGCATATATTTTTTAAATTACATCTTTGTCCTTAGTATCGATCTCTAGTATACTCGTTTATCTAAACAAAAAGAATTAATTAATCCTCTCTCAATAATGAATTAGATGCAATTGAAAAATTATTTACCCATTGCGAATTTACCTATAATGCACTAGCTATTTCAAACTCTTGCACCACTTGCCCCCAATATTATGTGGCCCTTTCCAGGCAGAGATGGACAAGATAAGAACACTTTTTGCGCCTTTTTTTATTTATCTTATATGTTTGACGACAACTATATTAATTTATCCTCGATAGTGTGAAGGATACACAAACTTGAAGGAAATTTTGGTTATCAATTTGTTTCACTAGAGTTACAAAAGTGATTACCTGTAGACCATTGACCATAAGCAATCGAACCACCAATGGGATATAAAATCATGCATATTGCATATTGTAGGGTGCACGATTTGAAAAATTGATGAGAGGAAAGTTTGAATTTCGAGAAAATCATATTATTTTTCTGACCACCCTGTATAACTTTCGATGGGGATGAGTATTTCATATGATAGAATATGCTACCGACTACCAAGAGCCTTGAGTGATTTCATAAATTCTTGGTAGTATGAATGATGGGTTTGTCTTCAAAAATGTCTGCATTTAAAGAAAAACTGGTATAACTTGGTAACGCCTTGTCGGATTTTCAAAAATAAAAAACTAATAATTAGCCTAAATGAATGAGAATTCAGATGTGTTGAAATATATGGGGTGTTCCATTAAAAAAAAAACTGATGTTCGATTTTGTGAGTTTTAGTTTAGTTTAGTTCTCATAATGCAATATGATGTGAAATAATAATATTTTGAAAATTCCTATAGCTTCAAGAGATATTTAACTTTTCCACTGGTATAGGGACACACTGTATATGCATTTTTTGCCTTCCTACATAACCTGAATGATCTAGAAGTAGCTGCAGCTGTGTTTTGTGACTTATCTACTTATCATAGTTAATAAATTAAAAAGTTCTGCTTTTTCATTAAAACTCAATTGATATATTTTGTAGAACTCGCCGAGTGCTACTCAGAACTTCCAACAGAACTGTTCTGAGATTCTTTTCTGCCTTCATTCTGAATATTGGTTTTTTGGATTTCGCACCCCATGGTAGATAATAAATTGAAAAGTTCTGCTTTTTCGTTAAAACTTGATTGAGATATTTTATGGAACTCGCCGAGTCCTACTAAGAACTCTCATCAGAACTGTAATATCTGCAATTTTTCTGTGATGATGGTTTTTGAAAGTTATAAATTGATTTTCGTTAATAACTTTTTTATTTCAGCAGAACTATTTTCAAAAATGGTCAATAACTCTTCAATCTTTATCGAAAAATACCACCAGAACAAATAAAAAAAAGATGGCGCCGCGTGAAGTTAGCGCAACTAATTAGTTTTTCTTATCAAAATCCACAGTTATCTGGAACTACTCAAAATTTGTATTAGGAACTCCAGGACTCTAGCGAATCTACCCAGAACTCAAAAAAATGTGTTTTTGCAAAAAGTTAGCGCCAACTTCACATGAGTGTCTAATTCATAAGAAATGAAATAAATACACCATCAACAAACAATACACGTATATTACATCAAGCTCCACTCTCTACACCTACGTCAAACTTAACCCAAAATTCACTTACTAGGATATATTGAAAAAATCTTAGCCTACTATAGAACCAAACAAAATTTCAATGTCAAAATATTTTATTACTAAACATATTCTCCTCTTAATTGGATACATTTATTACAGCGAACCTGCAACGTCTCTAGACCTTTCAAAAAAAATGTTTCTTTTTGCTTTGCAAACCAGACCTCCACAGCTTTTACTACCTCCTCGTTGGAAGAAAATTTACGACCTTTTAAACTTTTTTCAGTTGAGGAAAGCGATGATAGTCGGACGGAGCCAAATCTGGTGTTCTAGTAATTCAAACCCTATATCACGAATTTTTTGCATGGCAACATGAGATATGTGTGCAGGGGCGTTTTCCTGCAAAAACAAAACACCTTTGGATAGCTTTCCGCGTCTTTTCTCTTTAATTTTTTCCCGTAGAGTGGTCAGTAATGTCGAATAGTTATCTCCAGTTATTGTTCTACCCTTATCCAAAAAATCAATCATGATTACTCCATGGCAATCCCAAAAAAATGAAGCAAGAACTTTTCCAGCAGATTTTTGGGCACGAAACTTCTTAGGTCTTGGAGTGTCGCCATTCCATCGATTGTTGCTTTGTTTCTGGATCGTAGAAATGTACCCAAGTCTCATCCATAGTAACAATTCGGTTTAAGAAGTCTACATCGTTTTCAAATCGAGCACAGATCGAACGCGGTGCTACCACCCTTGCACGCTTTTGGTCAACATTCAAACATTTGGGGATCCATTTTGCATTTTTTTTACAATTTTTAACGCGTTCGTATGAAATATTCAGTGCATCAGATATCCGTTTTAGCCCAATTCGACGGTCTGTTAAAATCATGTCATGAACTGCACGATATTTTCGGGGACTGACACAGAAACTGGCCTTCCCGATCGGTCATCATCTTCAATGGAAAATTTACCTCTTTTGAAGCTTGCAGTCCAATTTTTCACGGTCACATACGAAGGACATTGATCATCAAGGATATTAAGCATAACTTCGTAAATCTGCTTACCTCTTAACCCTTTCAAATACAGGTACTTGATGATGGCTCGATACTCCAATTTTTCGATTTTCACAATTTCGGTGGACATATTTTTTTTAAAATTTATTGCGTAACTCTGGTTTACTCTTTTGACGTCAAACTTTACACTGACACTTCTAATAAGTTATTGTTCGTTGCTATGGTAACGCAATATTTTGTTTATGCAGGGAACTGGTCTATGCTAACTAGATATCAATACATCCTCGTATTTATAATAGCAGAAAATTGTACAATCACCTTCCTATTACAATAAGAAAATTACAGAGTGAGCTCAAATTCAGTAAAGCAGCGAAAAAGCTATTAGTTGCGAAGGCCTATTACTCTACAGAGGAATTATATGAAGATTTATTCCACTAAAGTTTTAAAATCTGATGCAATTTTTATAATTATGACTTGTTTCTTTTATGATTTTTGTTCTGTTATTGTTGATGTTATACTTTCACATTTCAAACGGCCAATCTTACACTGAAAAAAATGTTTGGCTAGGGTAACAAAAAAATGTGTTTCGATAACCATATACTTCTGTCAGTATAGGCACAACCAGATATATAATTACACTAACCATCTCAAAATTGTTAAGTGAATATGGTTGAAGTAACGGAACAAAAGATGACCAAAACAGCCATATTAAGTAGTGTTACTTCAACAATAAAATACTGTGAAAATAATCAGTTACTGCTAGTAAGCAAAAAAAATCAAAAAAAATTTATAAGATCCACTGGATTCGAACACACGAACTTTGGATTACAACGCAATCGGCAAATGCTCCAACTGCACACGTCAAATCACCTTACTATAAATTTTATTATTGGTTAGTGATGAAGGACCTACAGTTGGACTGGAGTTGTCAGTAACTTGACAGGGAATTAATATTACCAATTGCACAAACCGCCAAATACATGTGAACTTTTATGAATAATCCTTTCTAAGTAGGAGTTCTGATTATTATAATATCTTATTAAAGTATTTCTATTAGAGATATTTATATTACTGAGTAACCATATCATCTCATCTGTCATTTTAAGTGTTAACAGTATTTTTAACACTGATGTTAAAAGTGATTTTACTGAATTTCTCAGATTTGGATAGTGATAACAAGACAATTATTGCTGGAATTCATTTTAGTATTCGGTTGGATTTTAGTTCTGTCGAAACTATTGAATAACATTGTTCAGTCAATTGAATTGTATTATCAAAATAAATATATGTCTATAACTATTTGCATATTGTTCTGTAACAATCAATATTGTTCTATCAACTGGAATGTATTGTAACACTAACAATCTTTCGATAACAATTTCCATATTGATCCTGTAGTTGATCAGTAATTTGGTATATTTCATTGAAAATTATTGCTACCCCAACAAGAAAATTGTTAACAAAGTAGTTTTGTTATCACTTACAATATTATTTCTTTCAGAGTATAAGGAGCAGTCCTTTTGAAAAATGTATGTCACTTCTTATTTCCAAATAATAGCTGTTTTAGTGTCAAATTTCTTGCGGTACATTTCAATTTCCTTACGTAATGTTCTATTTATTTGTTTGTTCTTTGTCAACAAGAATGTATTTTTCTTCAGACAATAAAGTGTACTTTGATTGATTGTTTGATTGATCCTTCTAACAAAGACTCTCCGTTGTTGCAGGCATCCCCAACCTGGAGTCCCTCAACCTGAGCGGCTGCTACAACGTCGCAGACGTCTGCATCTCTCACGCCATCGTCCAGGACTTCCCCTCCCTCTCCAAGCTGGACCTGTCGCTGTGCAAGCAGGTCACCGACAACTCCCTCAGCAGGATAGCGCAGTTCCTGAAGAACCTCGAGGTCCTGGAGCTGGGGGGCTGCTGCAACGTCACCAACACCGGCCTCGTGCTCATCGCGTGGGGCCTCAAGAAGCTCAAGAGGCTCAATCTGAGGTCGTGCTGGCATATCAGCGACCAAGGGATTAGTCACTTGGCGGGCGGGATCCAGTCGCTGGAGTATTTGGGTGAGTGTTGGGTTTGTTTGCGGGTTTTTGGGTGGGGTGCCGCAGGGATGGATACTGGGGCCGTTGTTTATTTTTTAGCGTTTTAGGGGTGTAATTTTTTTCAGATATAAGTACGTCTATATGTCCTACAGAAGTGTATAGTTTTTTGAGAAGGATCGGGAAATGCTAACGATTTTTCCGAATAGTGAAAAAATTAAAAATACGCCCAACCGATGATGACACTTTGAAAAATGCAATGTTCAATATTCGAATAGACGAACAAAATATATAAATACAATTTTTCACGAAAATTATCGGAAAACTGGAAGAACTGAAAATAAAAATTAGAATTTTGGAAAATACGAAATATCTCGGAAACGTATTTTATTTTCGCAATTTACTAACACATCTTTTTTGACCGTCTTTAGAAAATCTACAAAAGATGTTGAGAAGTTTTCTCCGTTTTTTTTTCAACTCTATTAAAAAGTGGATGAGGAAATTTAAACACCTCAAAAATTCGAAAACGAAGCATGATATTGGAAAAGTTCATATAGAAAGTTTTATTGGTCCTTGTCTACATAAAGTGCGTGAAAAGTTTTTCATATTTTGGAAAATTTGTAATTTTTTTATAAAAACTCAAAGATGGCGACAGGTTTTCAAAATTCTAAAGAAATCTTTTTTGACAGTCTTCTGAAAATCACAAAAAATGTTAATACATTTTTTCCGTAATATCAATTCTCCAACAAATATTTAACAAAAACGAAAAATCATTGACTTTTTATATTTTTTTCCTCAAGACTCGATGTCGAAAAATGTATATAAACAGTTTTATTTACCTGAAAAAGGTCTGTAGACGTTTGTAAAACGTTTCAATGAAATTTTTTGATATCTTGGAAAATGAAACCACCAAAAACTCAAAAGATGACGATATATTTTGAAATTTCACAAATGTTTTGATTGTCTTTTGAAAATCTACAAAAAATGTAAATGATTTTTTTCCGTGATATTGATGGTCCGGGGAATATTTAAAAAAAATGGAAAACGAAACGAGGTATCGAAAAACTGTATATGAACAGTTTTGATATCCTTGAACAGATCTACCAAAAGTATACAGTTTTTGCATATTTTGGAAAATTGTAATTTTTTCATAAAAACACCAAAAACTCTAAGATGGCGGCAGATTTTTAAATTATACAGCATATCTTTTTTGACTACCTCTTGAAAGTCTATGAAAAATTTGAATAATTGTTTCCGTAATAACAATAGTCAGGAAAATATATTAAAAAAACGAAAAATTACGGACATTTTTTACTATAAACACCAAAAACTCGAAAACTATACTAGATATTGAAAAAATAAATTCGAGCAGTCTTATTATTTCGAGCAGTCTTATTATTCTTGAATAGGTGTACAAAAAGTTTATTGATATCTTGAAACAAAAAACTAAAAATTGATAATAAAACCTCCAAAAACTCAACGACGCCGACAGATTCTGAAATTTCACAAGATACCTTTTTGATCTCCTAATGAAAATCTGCAAAGATGTAAATGAATTTTGTGCATATTATCAAAAGTCCAGGAAATATTTAACAAAAACGAAAAATGTTCACATTTTTTTCTAAAAACAACAAAAACTATACGAGATATCAAAAAAATGTATTCGAACAGTATTACTGTTCTCGAGCCGGTCTACAAAAAGTTTATATGAAGTTTTTTCATATCTTTAAAAATAAACTTGGATATTTTTTTTCAAGTATCGCATTAGTCGTAGTATTCATATTATTGGTGTCATATTATAGTTTTGCTTGAAGTCGTATTATTCAAAAAATCCATACAACTTCTAGGTGAAGGGCCTAGAAGTTGTATGGATTTTTTGAATCAACAAATCAACTTCCGAGCTTTTCGCGAAGCGTTCGAACGACTTCTGGTCCCTTCAACTTCCAATCTCTTCAACTTCCGAGCCTTCACTTGTTGAATCTCTCTGACCATTTCTCACGCACAAAATCCTCTAACGAAACTTTTCTACTTGTTCCAGGTCTGCAAGACTGCCAGAGGCTCTCCGACGAGGCCCTGAAACACGTGACAGGGCTCACCTCCCTCAAGAGCATCAACCTCAGCTTCTGCATCAGCATCACAGACAGCGGTCTGAAGTACCTCGCCAAGATGGCGAACCTGCGCGAGCTCAACCTGCGCTCGTGCGACAACATCTCCGACGTCGGCATGGCCTACTTGGCCGAGGGCGGCTCCAGGATAACCTCGCTGGACGTGTCCTTCTGCGACAAGATCGGCGACCAGGCGCTCGTGCACATCTCCCAGGGACTCTTCAACCTCAAGAGCCTCAGCCTGAGCGCGTGTCAGATTTCCGACGAGGGTTTGGAGAAAATCGCGGATACTTTGCACGATCTCGAAACGTTGAACATCGGCCAGTGCAGCAAAGTCACCGACAAGGGGCTGTTCGTGGTCGCGGACGCGCTGACGAAACTCAAGTGTATAGACTTGTACGGGTGCACGAAGATCACGACGGTCGGGCTGGAGAGGATCATGAAGCTGCCGCAGCTGAGCGTTCTGAATCTGGGCTTGTGGCACGTCAGGTGAAACGCGGGATTGTAGATAGGATTTTTTTCTATTGGAGTGCGTGTCGGTCGGAAATTGCGTATTTGCTCGGGTGGGGGGCGCCGCCGGAGATGGGGTAGCTCCTACGCACTGCGCCTAAAACGAGTGTTTTGCTTATTGCGAGCGCCTTCTTCTGAATTTGAGTCTTTATGTGACAGGAGAAGGATAACCCATTTGAAAAAATACTACCGGGATTAAATCAGGCAACATTATTCACACATTGTTTCATGCCCCAGGCTGTTCAATTTTGTAAGTACTGAACTTTGCTAGTTGGAAGAAATTATGGTAAAATTCCGTTAACCGGACGCTACAAGCTATCAAAAAAAATTTTTTAGGGACGTGCGTAATTTGATCTCCTGAACAAAATTCTAATCCAATTTCGGAGATACGGGCCTTTTTTGAATGAAAACTGGCATTTTCTAGCACACGTTTCTTCTTAGAAAAACACACTCAAATGCCTCGTTATTTTCACCAGCACAATGTACACACCCTAATTTACCAGTTTTACACTTTTTTTTTATTGAAAATAGTTTTCATCAACAAATTCTAGCTTTTTTAGCAACAACAAAATCAACAAATTCATGCTGTTTTGTTTAGTGAATATCTGTCATGTCAGATGTCAGGTACCAATGCAAATAACGTAAGGGCGAAGCTAATTTTGCGACATTGCCAATGTGATTCCAGAATTATTCAATTCACGTATCACATGGAATATTTTAGTGAATGAGTATGAAAAATGAGTTGAAATAACCACAACATTTTCCCATCAACATTTTCTCATCAACACTCTAACTGCACATTTGAAACAATAGTATTTATACTGTTTTTAAAAGACATGCAAAATTCAAAGGACGGGACAGATCACGGAAATGTGCGCAAACATAATATGAATACACATGCGCACAAAAAAATAAAGATCACTTTTCTCATAAAATAACCTACTTTAATGACTATAACTTAACCCGACAGACCCGATCTTATGCAAACCTAACCGAGCTGATCCGACTATACAATACGGTTAGGTTGCGTCTTTTCTATCTGTTTGCGCATGCGCACATACCAAAAATGGGTGTTTGTGATCCGACACGTTTATTTAAGTAATTATTCGTTCGCAAAAAATGCCTCCTACATGCTCTGTCTATTTGAAATTATCTTTTGTGCATTCAAAATTAATATTAATACCATGATTTTTTTCCAATCCAGTTATCTCAGAACGAAATGGCTTCTTTCATAACAAAGTAGCCAGTATTAATGTCTTTTATTGAATCAACAACAACAATGAGTCTTAAAAACTTTATAAGATAATTTTGTTGATTTTGTTGTTGCTAAAAAAGCTAGAATTTGTTGATAAAAAACTATTTTCAATAAAAAAAAGTGTAAAACTGGTGAATTAGGTTGTGTATATTGTGCTGGTGAAAATAAGGAGGCATTTGAGTGTGTTTTTCAAAGAAGGAACGTTTGCTAGAAAATGCCAGTTTTCATTCAAAAAAAGGCCCGTATCTCCGAAATTACTTGAGACCGCAAAAAAGTTCATTTGGATTTTTTGTTCAGGTCAAAGTAGGTTAAGTCCCAAAACAAAAATTTTTGATAGCTGTAGCGCCCGGTTAACGGGAATTTTACCGAAATTATATGTCATGATGTGTAAATATTACACAAAAGTACTTTCTGACAGCCGTGGGTACTCTGTTTTCCTTATTTCTTTTTTAAAGAAATCAGAGCAGAACAGAAACCAAAGTATTTTACGATTTGAAAAAACCTTTGATGGAAGTCTTTGCATTTTTTGGAAGTCTGAATTTTGTCTGCAAATCACGAGAATTTCTCGTGTCACTCAGAATGAATGACATCTTATTGATTCAGATCACGAGGGGTGACTTCTTTTTTTTAATGCCAATACTTACACTTATACACCAATCAATGGAGTTTAGATAAATGAGTGATTTTTTTAACAAAAGTACTAGTAGGACAAGCTGTATATAAAAATGAGAGGCTCTTTTCAAACAAAATAAAAGACGCAAACGGCCTCTACTACTTTTTATAAATAATTCTTGAATCAAAACCTCGGTTTTCGCCCCAACAAAATCGCTTTTTTGTTTATTTTTTGCGAATATCTCAAAAAGTATTGGAGGAATCGATTTACAGTCAATAGAACTTTTGTAGAGGATTATAAAAGCTGCAAAATGGTTTTTTATACGACCAGATCGGTGCATTTTTCACTGAGAAAATCCGGGAAAACCTCGAAAAGAGACTATTTTTCAAAAATTCATAAATTTTATAAATCTGAAGCTGGACAAACAATATTGCGGAAACTGATAGATAATAAAATTTGGTTCAACAGTGCGCAAGATGTTTTCTGTCCGATGTGTAGTTTTTACACAATCGCGTTATAAACAATTTAAGCGCAAATATTTCTAAATGCGCCGATTTTAGGGAAATCATGTTATTTACATTCTGTAAACGGCATTTAGAAGTAGAAATCAATATCTACAATTAGTATATTTTTGGATTTTCACCTGAGAGGTGGGAAATGTGTTGAAAATGTCACTGGAAGTTACTCTAAATGCTTCAAAGTGAACCCGAAGTCTCCCGAACTCAACTCGAGTTAACTGTAGTGCGACTTCGGGTGACCTCGGACGCAGTTTGATCAACTCTTTCAATGACATTTTCAACATATTTTCCCTCTCTCAGGTGAAAATCCACAATATGCAAATTGTAGATATTGATATCTACTTCCAGATGCCAATTACAGAATTTGAATACGAAGATTTTTTTTAAATCGGCGCATCTTGCAAGATGTGCCCTTAAATTGTTTATAATGCTTAATGTTTATAATAAAGTAGACATGATTCAATACCTTCAAGAGAAGGGTCAACCCTCGGGTCAACCCCCAAGAAAAATGACGGAGTTATGATTTTTTTTATCGTAAAATCTTCCTTTTTTCCAGTTTTTCTTGGTTAGTAATGATTTGATCTGGTTGTAAAAGTAAAAAAGAACATTTTGTTCGTATATGAATTCTCTTCATTGCAGCAACCAGATTGCTGTATAAGTTTTCATTTTATAAGCAAAACACTAAAAAACAGATTTTTGCATTTACATTTTTATAACAAACTAACAAAAAATTACAGAATATAACAGTTGAATGTTCACCGGGAAAACTCTTCTTAAAATTGTTCGGGTAAACGGGCAGGGAAAGAAAGTACGGAAACTATGGATAACAATGTCTGGGGAAAAAACTCGAGACAAAGTCAGTTGTTGACAGTGCTGTCAAAGAATAGAGAAAAAGTTCTGCGAAAAAAAGTATTGGCAAAAAAGGGCAAGAAAATAGCCTGGGGAAAATTCCGACAAAAAGTAGGGGAAAAATAGACTGGAGAAAAAAATTCCGAGGAAAAATGTCCTGAAAAAATAGTTCAGGGAAAGAAGTTTGCTGGGAAAAAGTCAGGAAAAAAAACTTCCAGCAAAAAAGTTCGGGAGAAAGTAAGTGGAATAAAATTCAAGGAATAAAGTTCAAGGAAAAACAGGTCCAGGATAAAAACTTCGGGAAAAAATATGGGGAAAAGAGGGAAGAAATACTAGAAAAAAAAATCTGTTTAAAAAAAATCCATGAAAAATTTATGATAATAGAATCAGGGTAAAAACAGTCTGAGTCGAAACGGTCTGAGGAAAGTCAGGGAAAAATGTTCGGGTGAAAAAGTTCGGAGAGAAAATGATAGGTATAAAACTCCAGGGAAAAAATCCCGAGATGAAATTTTGGGAAAAAGTCAGGGAAGAAAGTCCTGTGAAAAGTCCTTGAACAAATTCGAGGAAAGAAATCCTTTGAAAAACGTGGAAATCCTTTGAAAAACGTGCGGGGTAAAGAAAGAATGAAAAAAGTTCGGGAAAAATTAGTCTATGAAAAAAATCCGAGATAAAAATAGGGCAAAAAGTACGAAAAAAAAGCGAGGAAAAATAGTCTGGGGAAAAGTACACGGGGAATGAAATTCCAGGATAAATGTCTGAGAAAAATTCGGGTCATAATAGTCTGGGTTAAATGTCAGGGAAAAGAAGTCATCGAAAATTGTTCAGGTAAAAAAGTTCGGAGAGAAAAAGACAGGGAAAAATCTACAAGAAAAAAAATTCCTTGATGAAAGTTTCGGAAAGAAGTCCGGCGAATGAGAGAACAGAACAGAATATAACTACGGACTGTCTTTCATGTAACGGCACAGTTTCCTACTAGTATTTTTGTTACAAAAAAATTCATCTATTGATTGATCTATAAAGTAATCCAGAAAATCAAGGAGTGCAAAGTCTGTCACCAATAGTTTCCGTGTGTGAAATTTTCGGCAGTGCCTGTGTATATGCATATACATTCCAAAATTCCTATGGTAGACTTGTATTTCTGATTGATGCGCATCTTAAGCTGTGATACATGTAAAAACGAATGACGTAAAAGTAAGATTGAGGTGAAAATTGTAGGTTATCAGGTAAGAATCGTGACCTACCAAGATTCGCAGATGTTTGAGTTGCTCATTGGTTGTTTTTGGAATAGCGATAATAATGTTTGATAGGATGATTAATACTGGCAGTTTTGTGAAGGTGGGGCACATTTGATTTTCGTGTTTCAATAACTCGTTGGCCAAAACATATACTTTATGGTTTTGGCGGGTTTTGATCCAGGGTTTGAGGGGGAAACATCTTCTTTAAATATCGTACAACTAGAAATTTTGAGTCATTCGAGTCAATTTTTAGTCATTAACTTCGCTTCAGTCATCGGTTTGAGTCTTTCAGTCATCGGTTTGAGTTTTTCAGTCATCGGTTTGAATCTTTCAGTCACCAGTTTGAGTATTTCAGTCATTTCAATATTTTAAATCTCGTACACAGTTCAGCGAGATGTTTCCCCCTCGGAAAATTGGCATAAACTTACCGTGCTATAGAATTTCATGAAATTAAAAATGATTGTTCTTTTTGAAGAGCTTCTTGAAAATGCATGTAAAGGTTTTCACATCGAGACGGGTAGTCTCTTGACTGGACTAGTTGAAAAAAGCCAGATTAGAACTCAGATATTCTCAACCTAAGTAGAAGAATCCTTGGGGATGCAGTCAGAAAAAAAGGCCTTGGTAGGAAAACTCTTAGCTAAATTGCCAAGCTTTCGAAAAACTTTATTTTCATTCTCACTACATTAACGTGCGGATAGTTTGAAGAAAATAGCTAATGCTTTTTCCTAGGTCATTATGTAGACACAAGTTTTTTTTAGAGATGATGAAATACGAACATATTAAAACACTAAGTATATGCACAGCATGTTATCTCAGCAGAGACAACTGCAGTAAAATATTTAAAAAGTACATTATTTCTAAGGAATCACTTAGATTAACAATATTTAAAAACATTTGAAAAATAACTGACGAATGCGTCAACTATTTCACGCCTTTCGTTGCAGAGCACAAAACAAAAGAATTCGTTAGTTCCTAGTGAATTACGCCTACTAGGCCAGCAAATATAGACATGATTTTTCCAAAATTTAATGGTAATTACAAAAGTTTCAATACTTCAGTGGAATGACATTAAGTCTGATTTTGCAACTCTTTTTTCTGATCGGATAATGTTGAATACCAAGTGTTGACAAATAACAGTTTAATCTTCTGATAAATTTGCACCCATCCACACAAACGAAAATGTTTGTTTTACCAAAAAAAATATGTATTTAATCCAAATTTTTTGAAGAAAATCTCAGAGTTCTGCAAACTCGAAAAGATAACTAAAATAGTCCAGATGAAATAGTTATTTTAGTATCTAGTGCGTGAAATGCTACTTTGGTTATCGAGAACTGAGTTTTTAATAAAAAAATAGTCGAGATCACCAAAGTATTTCGCGCACGAGTTGCAAACAAAATTTTTTCTACAAACGTCAAAAAATACTGAAAATAAGTAACAAGTAATATGATTAGTCTAATACAAAAAATAGTATTGAACTGGCCTAAAATGTTTTTCCAAATCAAGTAATTACTGTAACGATATATGGAAATAAAATGGCATTTGTTGATAATAATAAATGATTTCTTGGATTTTTGCAAAATAATTAAATTGGTAATATTTTAGGCAGTAACATTTTTAATTAAAAAACTCTGTCAAGCAATACATTTTTTAGGATAAATCTTTTTTTCGAGCTACAATATGGGTTGATTTATGATGATTGAAAAGTTGTAAGGTGAAATTAGTACATGTTTTAAGCAACAGCGTTCTTAAATTAAAACAGTGTATCAAATAGTGAAATTTTTTGAGGGGTTGATTTATGAGGGTTAAAAAGTTTCAAAATGAAATTAGTACATATTTTGAGCAGCAGAATTCTTAAATTGAATCAATTTGATAAATTAATATTTTTTTAGGCTAAATATTTTTTTTACTTCAAGCTCCAACAAGGGTTGATTTTTAAGGATTGAAATATTTTGAAATTGTGTTCCAAAGCATATAACAATCATTATTCAACTAATCCAAACTAAATTTTACCCATCTTAAGCTTTGAAATGTTATTTTATAAGTTTTGACAATTAGGGGTAGTTTTCACCCAAAAAAAATAAACAGCGACTATCTGCTTAATATAGAATATGAAGTAAAGGGTAAGATGAGCCTAATTCCAAATTTTTATGCAAATCGATGCAGGACGAAAAAATATGCGAGGTTTTGTCAATTTTTGAGCTTGATCTGCTGGTCTATAACATACCACTGAAGTTTGAAAACTATGGGAATTAATGTGAATTGATTGTCTCCATCCACTGACCTACAGTTCATAATGTCACATTACGTCACTAGAAATGTGGTATGGAAAAAAATACAAACATTCATCATCCCGAAGGCCATTCTCTTCTAAGAACCATGGAAACCTTAGCGAACTTTTTCAATTTCTATAAAAAATAGTTACGTAACGCTATAGTGTCATGAATAATAATTAATTTTTAATTTATTCAAGTGCACATCTGTCTCTCGTTCAACTGTGAAATTCAAACGGTATGTACAGGACGTTCCTTCAATCTCGACCTCAAATTTTTAGGTAAATGTTTATATCTGGCTTTTTCTCGAAACAAAAAGAAAAGGTGTGTGTGTTACTTACGTAGTTTTATGTACTGAAAACGAATCCGAAAGAATTTCGTGGGGGTCTCTTAATACTTTTCGAGTTATGAGCAATTGAATCTTGAAAATCGACCCTTTTCAAACTTGATTTTATCAGCGAAAATTCGCACAAAATGCCTCATTCTTTTAGTTGACACTTTTTTGATACCCTTATCAACTCATATTTCACAATTACAAGCACTATAATATAACGCTATTCCGGTGAAAAAGAGTTTTATCTGATGGCATGTCATAATGACAACGTTATGTCACTCAATTTTGATGACTTAAGGAAGCTCATTATGGTACTTAGCAGTACCATAATGAATTAATTGAGACTAAGTACCATAATGAAATTGTATATGAAAAACATGGTGAGATCAAAAAAGTTTTTTCAAAATGCATAACCATGTACAAAAACTATTTATTATAAATGGTATAAGAGCAATTACTACAATTTGCAATATTAATTACAATGGATTCTAGAGTGTTACTTACGTAGTTTTATCTCCTGAAAACGAATCCGAAAGAATTTCGTGGGGGTCTCTTAATACTTTTCGAGTTATGAGCAATTGAAACTTGAAAATCGACCCTTTTCAAACTTGATTTTATCAGCGAAAATTCGCACAAAATGCCTCATTCTTTTAGTTGACACTTTTTTGATACCCTTTTCAACTCATATTTCACAATTACAAGCACTATAATATAACGCTATTCCGGTGAAAAAGAGTTTTATCCGATGGCATGTCATAATGACAACGTTATGTCACTCAATTTTGATGACATAAGGAAGCTCATTATGGTACTTAGCAGTACCATAATGAATTAATTGAGACTATAATGAAATTGTATATGAAAAACATGGTGAGATCAAAAAAGTTTTTTCAAAATGCATAACCATGTACAAAACTATTTATTATAAATGGTAAAAGAGCAATTACTACAATTTGCAATATTAATTACAATGGATTCTAGAGTTTTTACATCAGTAGTTGATGATTTTTGGTAAACTTGTAATCCTGTTTGGTTGTTGGCACCAAAAATTGCTCCTGATATTTTTTTCTTTTGCTCTTTCGAACTTTCGATGTAACCTTCAGCAACAGTATTGCTTTTCCATCCGCCATGGCGTTTCAAGGTACACAGATCAGCTCCAGTCTCCAGTCTGAAACGATTTTCATGTGCGAAGGCCTTTCCGGTTACGTAAATAAGTGCTGAATTTATTAGTTTCCGGATGTAGATTCAATGGTAGTCCTTTTCGAGCACCATTAAAAATAAATTTCAAGATAACGTTTAGTTGCACCAAAACCAAACGTTTTACACAAACCTTCATATAAAGTATACATAACCCTTCCAAAACCTTTAGAATGAACGCCAATGATGAGTGAGGTTAAGAATAGGAATGAAAAAAGTGTCAATTTTTACCGAAAAAATCGTGTTTGAAAATTGTCGATTTTCAAGATTTAAACGGTCATAACTGTATAAAAGTATAAGAGACTCCCACGAAATTCTTTTGGATTCGTGTTCAGGAGATATCTAGAACTACTTTTCTCCACGATCATCACAGAATTTGCCAATTCTGAAATCAAATTTGATTACAGAATGCTGGAATTCTCTCTCTTGAGATTGAAGAAATATTCTGCAACACCTCTGCCCCCATGCAATTTAAATGTATTTACATTCCCTCTCTTGTGATAGAATAATATTCTCACACTCGCCTTCGGCTCGCGCTCGGAACTTTCCACTCGCATCGAATTTTCATTCTAACCTTGTTACAGAATATACTATTCTTTTTGGTTCGAGAAAAAGCCCGATAATGTTTGTTCTATAGACAATAAAAATGGTGTTGTATTACAATGATGGATCATGGAAGATACAGAATATCTTTCAATTCAAAATTTGTTTTCCATCATAGATAGGCTTTCAGCTATTGGAGAAAAAACCTACGAAAGCAATTTGGTTTACTTTGGGAATCACAGAAGTGTTGCAAATTATGTTCTACTCAAGACAAGATTTTCTAATTTTCAGTGACATGTCATAATGAAAAAGACACAATTACAAAGTTATGAATGACATCATTGGAATGTTGCCAATAACAAACAATTCATAACTTCAGAACCATTCCAGAAAACTTATCCATTTTTTTTTCAGTCGATTTCTTATGGTGGATTTATGCAGCAGTGTTAAGTCATACGTCAATGATTGGTTGGAATAATAATAATAATTTATTAGTCCAAGTTGTGCGAGTTACATTTAAGGTTGTCAAAGTATACAAGAAATAGAAAATATCATAACCAAGTACAGGTACAAGAAATGTCAATAATTATTTTAAAATTTAAAAAGCGTAAAACTATAATGTATACATGGAATTCAGAGTACTTCATTGTACATACAATTTTAAAATATACAGGGTGACCCAGGGGTGTGTGCATGGTCCATAACTTTTTTTCTATGCAAGCAATCGACTTGATTTTTTTTTCAATCGATAGGTTCAACAATGAGCACTTTCTGAAAATATGTTCATCGAAATACAAGCTGTTTCAAAATAAAATACACGACTACGTTCAATTTTTTTAAATGGCAACCCTCCTTTTTTATTCCATTTTTGAATTCGCCACTAAATTGTCAACATAACGCACCGTGGTTTCATATACCTATCTGCAATAGTTTTTGACTTATGCCAATTTATGTGTCAAAATCGTGTCGTGCATGGACCCACAGAAAAATTCATAACTTCAGAACCTTTCAAGATAACTCAACCTACTTTTTCCCAGACTATTCTTCAAGCTTCAGAGCATCTTTTGAAATGCTGGCGAACTTGAAGTCAATGTTCCATCGCCTACTACGATTTTTTTCAAATGACGGTTTACAAATGGCAATAACTCGATTTTTTCAAATGCAACTCCCTGTATTTTATTACACCATTACATGGCATTTTCTAAGAGCTTTTCGTCAATATAGCATTTGTGGGGTCTACTTTGTGTAGTTTGCGAAATATGTTGAAAATAAGAAATGTGGATGATTTTTGAGGAATCTAGTAGGCTGCTTTCGTAAAATTTGACACATTCTTAATATTATGGAGAGAATATGTTTTTGAAATTGTAATATAAACAGGAGTACATTACAAAGAAAATAATTCTAGTAATAATTACAGTAACGGGAAAGAGTGATTAACAATAAACCATGTAAAAATTTTGGGGAAAGGCCACTTATAAATGCTCAAATATGTCCCCATCATGTTCCACATTTTGGCACATAAATTGGCATAAGTCAAAAACTATTGCAGATAGGTATATGAAACCAGGGTGCGTTGTTGACAATTTAGTGGCGAATCCAAAAATGGAATAAAAAAGGAGGGTTGCCATTTAAAAAAATTTAACGCAGTTGTGTATTTTATTTTGAAACGTCTTGTATATTAATGAAAATATTTTCAGAATGTACTCATTGTTGAACCTATCGATTGAAAAAAATCAAGTCGATTGCTTGCCTAGAAAAAAAGTTATGGACCATGCACACACCCCTGGGTCACCCTGTATAATTTATATAAAATTTAAAACTATTCAAAATTCAGAAGAATCAGAGAATACAGACATAAAAATTTCTATATATTAAACAATTGTTTCGTCAAAAATGAATTCGAGATATTCTTCCAGGGAATAAAATGCATTTTTTATTAAAATTTTGATGATTGCTGCCTTTAACTGTTTGATAGGGGCATCTTTCAGTGCATTTGGTAATTTGTTAAAGATTTTTAGGAATGTATGATTAATTGGCTGTTGAGTTTTTTTCAGTCGGTGATAGGGAATGCCCAACGAATTTTTATTTCTAGCATTGTTTATATAGAACATGTCAACATTATGGGATTATAATTGGATCAAAATGGATGCGACATGTAGATGGCGATAGTGAGCTCGCATCCAAGTCATCGTCCATAGATATACTAATAAGTCTGGTAACTCCTTTGATGTCGTCGAAAAGTGCCGCTCTTTTTGTGAGCGGTCGTAAATCATACGGACATCGTTGCGGCTATGCGAACAGGGCAAGGGACGCGCGAGGACCGGAGGGGATGATTTGGGTCGCTTGGGAGAGTGAGCGGACTTATTAGTATATCTATGGACGATGTCCAAGTCATGTCGTAACTTCAGTGATCTGGCCTCCAAGTCATGTCGTAACTTGATTGAAACAATGGGACACCATTAAAATCAGGGTTTTTTTAAGAAACCTGCATTAAAATGACGTCAAATATTCATGTTTGTAACTAATCACGCTAGATGACACTCGCGTTTGCGTCCAACACCAATTACTCAGGCATTGACTAACTTCTATATAAACAATGTTTCTAGTATCATAAGAATGGTAGGATGGATTTGAAGAGAGTGAGTTTTCGTTTTCTTTCACAAACATTATGCATTGTAGAATGAATACTGAGGGTAATATTCTTATGACTTATGACTGATAGGTGTTATTTTCTAATTAAACGAATATGAGTATGACATGCCACTCTGGGCAAGATTGTCCGAAATATTGGGGATATTGTGCCAACTTTCTCTGTTTCCACTTGATTGGAAACCTTAGTCGTATTTCTCCACTTTGTACAAATAAAACAATCTAAACCGGAAAAATTCAATTCGCTACGAAAATTTGACAAGCTTCCAATAAACGCTGAAAGAAACCACCACCATTGATGCCATACAACACTCGCTTTTGAAAAGGCTTTCTCATAACTCTTTTTGCTTGCAGAAAAACGCAGTTAGGTCGAAATCGATAGTCACGTCGATGTGGTTCATAACAATATAGCGGAGTTTAATTTGAACTGGCGCTTTTTGCTCGAAATTGGCGAAATGTGAAGCAATATTTTCGTGACTCGCTTTGTCCCGAGTTGGAATTTAATCCAGTCAATTGTGGCTCAAAAACCTTGCATCAGATGTGGTCGTTTATCATTTTTTGATGTTGTTTAGGGTCATTAGGTAGTTATTATTCCAAGTTTTCGTCATCCCCCTTCCCTTGCTTCGTACGCCATCTTGAAAAAATTGTCAGAAATCGGCACTTTTTTCAGTTTTTGGCCTCTAGCTCATTCCCAGTTAATTTTTTTGAAGAGGTGTCTAGCAAAGAAAATGTAGATTGCTTAATTTCCAACAAATTTTACTCAGAAGTTTTTTTTTGTAGGGCCAAGCGTATTCGAGCTACGAGAAGGCGAAAAGGGCGAAAATAGGCGATTCAGCAAAATTTTCACTTTCGCTCCAATTTCCATAGCAAAAACAGGGGGAACACTTGATCTCAGCAAAAAGTTTATCGAGTGAAAGTTGTAGCGAATTTCACTTCCGTTAAAATCCATGAGCTATGGGTAGGAGTGGGGGTAAATTTAAGAAAACTAGAAGAAATGCCTTTTTTGTGATTCATCCCTGGATTTGTCGAAAGTTTAGTAATCTACATTTTCTTTCATAAACACATTTTCAAAAAAATTAACTGGGAATGAGCTAGAGGCCAAAACTGAAGAAAGTGCCGATTTCTGACAGTTTTTTCAATATGGTGTACGAAGCAAGGGAGGGGGAATGACGGAAATTTGTATTATTAACTACCTAATGGTCCTAAACAATATCATAAGAAATAAAAAACGACCCCGCATCTAATGTGGAGTGAAGTTCGTTTATTCACTGGATTATTAAGGCAGGTGTAGCTTTTGCAACAAGTTTTAGTTTGCATTCATTGAAAGTTTGATTTTTTTGGGGAAATTGTCTTACTAAAGCTGTTCAGCTTGCTGCTGCTATGGCCCTGTATAGAATGTGGTTGATTTGGATATTCCATGTCAGTTTTTGGTCGATTTTAACGCCCAGATAATATTAATAATAATATGTTAGCTTTACGACTATCATAATGATTTTGTTCTTTTGGGATTTTAGGTCTTAATTTAAAGAAAACTCTATTTCTTTGAGGCCAACGTTTCATCAATTTATTTTGACATCCTCAGGGCACTGTAAGATACAAAACGGGGGGAGGGTTTATTCATAAATCAGTAGAAGAAAAAAATTATAAACAAATCAATTTGCTACTATTACTTTTCCAGAAATACTCAGTGAACTATGTTGAGGTAACAGATAAAACTATAGAATAAATTAGTATTTTCGCTTACAAAAGCATGAGTTTTCCGTGTAAACAGACTGTTTGTCGAACTCTCAAATTTAAATAAAAAAAACCTACTTTTGAATTACAAAAATGTAACAAAAAAAGTACATGATAAAGTTGTAGGAACGCGCCGCCACTGGATAGATATTGTCCACGTTGAACGGTATAGACTCACTTTCTCACCCCATTCATCAGATTCGGGACTGACAGCAGAGCTGGTGGGGTTAGAAGTGAGATTGGGATGTCCATCTTCTAACTGAATTCTATTTTTTAGACTGAATCAATAAAAAACGAAAGAATAGAAGTTTTTGGCAACTTTGTTACCGGGATGGTGTTTTTTTTTCTCAAACGCTATTGCATACTTTTACGATTATACAGGGTGTCCGGTAAACCTTGTACAATATTGAAACTGGTGATAGACCAGATCATGACTGTTCAGAATATCGGAATTTTACCTTAGTAAAAATCTCACTGTTTTCGAGATAATGAGCATTTTTTTAATTTCTGGAAAATCACTACCTCACCTTGGATTTTTTACTGCCATGTATACAAATTGGGACGAATTTAAATATCTTTGCTGCTGAAGATTACTGATGAGTGATGTTTTCAGACGTACGAAACAGTTTTTTAGAAAAAAGTACAATTTTTCAAGAAATGAGGGTAAAATGATCAATTTTTTTAACAACAGTTTGACATTATTTTTTGAAAAAACATAACCAAGTGGAACTGGATATTCATTACAAAATAATGCCCATTTAGTCCAGGCTTTACTATGGTATAAAAGATCCGATCATTATTTTTGGAAGGAGTAGAATTTCGATAATATTAGAGTGTGATGTTATTCTGAGCTAAAATCAACTCCATTAGATTTTGTCAGTAATGTCTTTTATTTTTATTCTATCAAGATGAAATGATTAAATAATTATGAGTAATAACGAATCAACTGCTTAGAAGCATTCAATGAGATGTAATGAAGTAAATACTAATTCAACGTTTTTTTTAATCAACATACACTATAAACCACAATAACGATTATTCAACATCGCACTGAATAATATTACAAAAATATTATTTTCCATCCACTCGTACGCATAGACGACATATTTTCAAGAAGAACCTTTTCAAATGCGTTATAGGTTATATATAGCCCCCAAATCAGCGATTCTATGAGCGGCATTGTGCAATCGGATATAGTTCTGCATAAAGCGCTGCTGCAGCAGTAGCACTACCTCCACATTCACCATAAATGTAGTGCATATGCGCATATTCTCGGGGAGTATAACGTATGTACGGCATGACAAAGAAATAAATACCACTGAGTGAAACAAGCGGAATAATTTCAAAAAACTACGACAGAAGTCACAAGTTATTCAAACAAAAGTTTTTAATTTTCGACAAGGATTCATCTCTTAAAAAAGTTTGCACTTATTTGGTTACACCCTGTATATCTGTCGGTCTCTGAAACTTCGTTGGAATCTGGATGGTGGACAATTGCGACATTTATCACAAGAATTCGTATTAATCGGTGCCATTTCGGATAATCGACATTTCATTTCGATAATTTTATTGACATACTATTTAATGCTACCAAGCAGTCTATTCTTTATTATTAATAATTATTTCCTCATTTTATCTTAATAAAATCTAAAAATAATGTTTGGGCGTAAGTATAAAAGTTGATCAAATAAATGAATATTTTGGAACCTTTGGTTTAAATACAATTCAAGAAAAAAATAAAATACCCAAACACCAAAACTACGTCACAATCTTAAAATCTTAAAAGCTTACTTTTAGCTCCTGAAGATGCTAACTTTGTTGGCGAAACGCGCGTCGAGTGTGATTGTGACGTAGTTTTGGTGTTGGGTAGTTTCCTTTTTTTCTTGAATAAAAGTTGATAGAAGCCTAGATTAATACCACTCCTAATTCAATGCAAACCACTTCTTCCAAAAATAATTATAGTTTGTTTTATACCATGGTAGAGTCTGGACAAAATGAGCATTCTTTTGAAATTATTGTCCACTTCCAATTGGTTATGTTTCTTTCAGATAATAATGTCAAACTTTTTTTAAAAAGATTGATGAAACTCAAATCTGTCATTTTACCCTCATTTCTCGAAAAATGTTTTTACTTTCTGAAAAACTGTTCTGTACGTCTAGAAGCATCACTCATCAGTAATCTTCAGCAGCAAAGATATTTGGATTCGTCCCAAGTTGTACACATGGCACTCAAAAATCCAAGGTTAGGTAGCCATTTTCCAGAAATTCTTAAAATGCCCATTATCTCGAAAACGGTGATATTTTCACTGAGGTGAAATTCCGATATTCTGAACAGTCATGACCTGGTCTATCACCAGTTTCAATATTGTACAAGATTTACCGGACACCCTGTATAACTCAGTGTATTCGAAATTGAAAATCTGTTCGGTGACTAGTGTGTCCAAATAGGTATCAGATAAAGAGGCTTCCCTTCACAAATGTACTGCCCTCACAAGTATTTAATCACAACTATACCTTAAAATTTACTCTAGACTCTCGAAACTGCATTAGGTCTAAGAAAGTATTAGTTATCGCATCCTTATCGCACAAAAATACTTTATGAGCATATTCAGTGTCACTATATAACCTTAAATACTGTAACCAACCTAAATATTTGACCAAAGGTAAAACAAACCAAGCGCAAGCGGACAGGAGGTCAGCTTCTGAAAAATTCTCATAGCCAAATTCCAGTCAAAGTCTGTTTTCAACCGTTGATTTTTTCGGAAGTTGTTATATAACCCTCTCCTACGATGCTTGCGTTTAAATTTATTGATTTATTGCATATTCTTTGTTTCCACTGTTAGGATACGGCCATTTTTGTGTTCAGTGAAGTTTTTTGAAAATGCCCACGATCCAGCCTAATGTAAAAATATATTCTGGACATTTTGGAAAATTTTTGTAATTATTGTAAATTTGAAAAGATGTGCTTTACTACTTTGAGGCAACCCACTCCCACAAACATACACTGAAAAAAATGTCCCCATTCATTGTTTAGAGCTCCTTTTTCTCAGTGTATGTATGAGATTGGGAATGGGCTTTCTCACATTCATCGAATCTTGAACAGAAGTATTGTTTTTAAATTGTTGATGATGTGATATGGCGTTTTACAATCATTTAGCGGAATTTGCACTGCTCCACAGCACAATTCCGGTTATTTTTTCACTTTCAAGTGCATGTTTGGAAAATTTTCTCTGAATTATAACGATTTTCTGAAGTAATTATTGTAAATTGAACAAAGACAAATGGCTGTTGCAACTTCTGTTAAGTATGTTTTTGTAGTTATGTTTGTCGTTTTATACATGCCCCATATGAAATGTTACGTAGATCAATCTGTAGTACGCCACTGGATAAAAAAAACACCATGGCCAATGGATTGATGAAACTACTGATGATGATTGGTTGTACAAGGCTCAATATACGGTTATAAAATTAGATTTCAAAGTTCCTCAAACCAAAACAAAATCTTGACACAGTTAACTCCGTAAGTATCTAGAATATCCACTGCATTTTTGGACGAGTCTTGAATGTATTTTCAAATAATGAGTGAATAATTGTAATACTCTGATTTAGTCTTGAAAACCTCATTCTTTTCGCAGTAATCAAAAGAATAATAAAAAATTAACAACGATATGCTGAACAAAATCAAATTACGCTTTCTCAGGCTAGATGGTAATCATTTCTCAGCATTTATATGATTCAATCATTTGAATTCATTATGCAAGTAATAATTTTCCATTTATATCCAATGATGTAACTGCATACTGAACATTCCCATGATTTTTTCAAATATTCGACATACCAACAAAGATGGCGACTAACTGGAAAATTTGATCTATGTAATAGTTCATTTGTGTTTATAGCAATATTTTGGCTTTAGTAACTACGAATTGCAATATTACACGTTATTTTTGAACTTTGTTATATTTTCGCTGGCCATGTTAGTCCTTTCAGGCCTGAATTTCAGGCGCAACTTTCGAAACTAGATACTGCTAGGTTTAGTTAAGTTATGTAAAAAGTGTACAGTGATATTATTAAATTGTATATAAACGTGAAGTTATCAATATTTGTTACTATTACGTTATGTTTTTATAAATTGAACAAATTTACACATAATACAATTTTTATTGATATGTTTGTGTTTTATTCTTTTCCAAATTTGGTACAAACCAAACCACTCAAATAATGACATTCGGGAAGTAATAACAGCTCTCAAGTATATGATCTATCCTGTACTGACATACAGGCAGTATTCACATATTTGAGTTGTTTGGCTGTAAATACTGCTATTACAGAACAGGATAAATCACATACAGGCAGTAATCACAGTCAAACTACGCAAAGCTGTAATTACTGCCTGTATGTGATCCATCCCGTAATGACATACAGGCAGTAATCACAGCGTTGACTTGCTCTCAAGTATGTGATCTATCCTTTACTGACACACAGGCAGTAATCACATATTTGAGCTTGTTTGGCTGTAATTACTGCCTGCACAGGTTGTGATTACAGCGTTGACTTGGGTTCTCTCAAGTATGTGTTCTATCCTCTACATGCAGTAATCTCATTTTTGAGTTGTTTGGCTGTAATAACTAGCAGTACAGAATAGCTCACGTCCAGGTAGTAATCACAGTAGACAAAACCGTGATTACTATCTTCATCTATCCCGTAATGACATACATGTAGTAAAAACAGCGTAAGCTGGGTGGTCTTAAGTATGTATTCTATCCTGTATTAACATACAGGCAGTAATCACTGTAATCACTGATATTACTACCTGTACGTAATCTATCCTGTAATGACATACAGGCAGTAATCACAGCGATGAGTTGAGTGCTCTCAAGTATGTATTCTATCCTGTACTAGCAGAGTATTGACGTCTTTGAGATGAAAAGGAAAACATTCTCAATTGAAAATTGAACCAAACATGACTCCTGCAATTACTGCCACGTACAGGCAGTAAGTACAGGGTAGATCACGTGCAGACAGTAAGTAATCACAGCCAAACAACTCAAAGTTGTGATTACTGTCTGTTTGTAATATATCCTATAATCACATTTTGAAAAAAATTTACGAAAAAAAATGTTCAGTCAACTCAAAAAAAAGCAAAAAAATTTAGATAGAAGTAAAGTGTCCACCCATCTTGGAAGTATTTTTTTGATGAAAAATTGTGTTTACTTAATTCGAAAAAACAAAAACAAAAATTTAAAAAAACAAATTGTTTAAAGTCTTGGAAAAAAACTGAAAATGTTTCGATGGAAAAAAGTATTTACTTAACTCGAGAAACATCCACAAACACGATCACAGTGACAAACACGGCCACAGACATTGCAACAAACATAGTCACAAAAACGGACACAAACACGGTAACACTGCCACAAACACAGCGACAAACACGGCTACATACATGGCCGAAAAAATGACTGAAAATTTGTCAACGTTAAAAAGTGTTACACGGCCACAATCACAGCCACAAACACGGCAACAGCCTGAATAAAACATGAACATTTTTCAGCGAAAAAAAGTTTTCAGTCAACTCAAGAATGAAAAAAAAAATTGAAAGAAATGAAGTGTCCATCCACCTTGGAAAAATTACTGAAAATTTCTCGATGAAACAAGTGTTCACTCAACTCGGAAAAAAATTTTTAATTTAAAAAAAACGAAGTGGTCACACGTCTTCGAAAAAACTGAACATTTTTCGATAAAAAAAGTGTTCGCACATTTCGAGAAAAAAAAACAAAAAAAAAGTTGAAAATTAAAAAAAGAAACAAAGTGTTGAGTGCTCTCGAATATGATTTCTATTCTGTACTGACACACTGGCAGAGCATATTTGAATTGTTTGACTGTAATTACGGCCAGTACAGGCAATAATCACAGTCAAACAACTGAAAGCTGTGATTACTGCCTGTACGTGATCTATTTTGTACTGACATACAGGCAGTTATCACAGGTTTCTTCCATTTTGCAATCACTTGCAAAATAGAGCGTTTGCGTTGGTATCTAACAGAAGTAATCCAAAAATCGTATGGGTATTAGCTAGATGAGTAGATAATTCTTTGTTTACTAATAAAATTCCTAAACAAACTATCAAGTTTTGCGATCTGGTACTATAATTATCAAATCAACTTTAGCCAAAGTGCATCATCTATTATTTTTATAATAAAAATAATCTCTTGAAATGCAAATAGATCAAAGTACAGCAGACAGAAATGAAATAACAAAACAATAACCGTTGGCAAAAATTATCGTTGATTGATAAAACACTTGTTTGGAGATAAACAATATCGAAAGTCAACATAGTGCATATCTTAATAATGATAAATGCTGATATGATAATGATGATCTAGTAGAATATGCTGTTTGAAATTTTACGTCGATTTCAAATTATAATAAACAAATTTCGCTTTCTTACGTTCAGTAGTCTTCGTTAAAGAATGTCCAATTTTGACAAAACTCAGAACAAAATATCGTATATCTTCGGATCCTTTCGGAATTCTCCAAAACTTTTTGCACGTGTTTTATGATAATTTATCATTTTAAAAAAAAACTAAGTGAAAAATGCTTGCTAGTTGAGAAATGGAGGTGGTGGGCATTTCTTAATGGTGGTATTTCATTTCTTCGTGACCAAAACATAATAATAATAATTCTTTAATTCCAGTAAGATCATTGTTACATTATATTGGAAGAGTCAGTATTAAACATTCAGTATTGTATACGAAGATGTATTGTTATCTAGTTAGCCTAGACCAGTTCCCTGCATAAACAAAATATTGCGTTACTATAGCAACGAACAATAACTTATTAGAAGTGTCAGTGTAAAGTTTGACGTCAAAAAAGTAAACCAGAGTTACGTAATAAATTAAAAGAAAAAATATGTCCACCGAAATTGTGAAAATCGAAAAATTGGAGTATCGAGCCATCATCAAGTATACCTGTATTTAAAAGGGTTAAGAGGTAAGCAGATTTACGAAGATATGCTTAATACCCTTGGTGATCAATGTCCTTCGTATGCGACCTTGAAAAATTGGACTGCAAGCTTCAAAAGAGGTAAATTTTCCATTGAAGATGATGACCGATCGGGAAGGCCAGTTTCTGTGTCAGTCCCCGAAAATATCGATGACATGATTTTAACAGACCGTGGAATTGGGCTAAAACGCCACTGAATATTTCATACGAACGAGTTCATCATTTAGTTCACGTCAATTTGGACATGAGAAAAATTGCTGCAAAATTGCTGCAAAATTGATGCAAAATGTTTTAATGTTGACCAAAAGCGTGCAAGGGTAGTAGCATCGCGTTCGACCTGTGCTCGATTTGAAAACGATGACTTCTTAAACCGAATTGTTAGTATGGATGAGACTTGGGTACATTTCTACGATCCAGAAACAAAGCAACAATCGATGGAATGGCGACACTCCGGTTCTCCAAGACCTGAGAAGTTTCGTGTCCAAAAATCTGCTGGAAAAGTTCTTGCTCTAGTTTTTTGGGATTGCCATGGAGTAATCATGATTGATTTTTTGGATAAGAGTAGAACAATAACTGGAGATTACTATTCGACATCACTGACCACTCTACGGGAAAAAATTAAAGAGAAAAGACGCGGGAAGCTATCCAAAGGTGTTTTGTTTTTGCAGGACAACGCCCCTGCACAGAAATCTCATGTTGCCATGCAAAAAATTCGTGATTTAGGGTTTGAATTACTAGAACACCCCCCTTGTTCACCAGATTTGACTCCGTCCGACTATCATCTCTTTCCTCAACTGAAAAATTTTAAAAGGTCGTAAATTTTCTTCCAACGAGGAGGTAATAAAAGCTGTGGAGGTCTGGTTTGCAGAGCAGGAAGAATTTTGTTTTTTTTGAAAGGTCTAGAGACGTTGCAGGTTCGCTGTAATAAATGTATTCAATTAAGAGGAGAATATGTTGAGTAATAAAATATTTTGACAATGAAATTTTGTTTGATTCTATAGTAGGTTAAGAATTTTTCAATATATCCTCGTATTTTTCAAAAATGCGTAAATGTATGAACAGTGTGTAAAAAATTACTTTACGCACAGTTGATGATTTAACGCACAGGTGATTTTTTTACGCACTTGTGCGAAAAACTATTACTTACGCACTGTCAGCAGTGCGTAAAAGCTTAGTTTACGCACTGTCGTAGAAACAATTATTTTACTGACAACCACTCTAGTCTACTCAACACTGTCAAATAAAATAAAGTGGCATTAGCAAACAAATAAGTTTCACAATTTCCTGCTGCTTCAACTATGTCATCAACGTATTTCAGGAACAATGAAGGCCCAAGTACACTTCCTTGTGGAACCACATAACCATTTTCTATTTCCTCAGAGAGTTTAAAGTTAAACCTTAGTTACTGATTTCTGTTATCCAGTCAAGCTATTGCGTCACTCATTTTGGTCCATTTGCGTTGCGTAATGAAACTCATTATGCAACTCAATTTTCATTGCGTAAGTAACGCATTTTTATTGGATATGAATTCAGAAACAAAAAAAACTTATAAACGTTTTAGAAAATGTTACTTAAAAGGCGTTGTTTACAAGCAAACGCTGGACGTCAAGTGGTTGTTAAGGTAATTTTTTTTCATTAAACCAGTCGTAATAATAATAACAAGTCTGGGCGTGGGATCCGCCTACGCTAGGATCCACCTAACGCTCAGACTTGACCTCCGGCGGTTAACTCTCGCGCAAGCGCTCGACCTCGCGCTTCGCGCGAGCACTTCTCGAAAGCTCGGAAGTTGAAATGCCTAGAAGTTGTAGAAATTTTTTAATACAACGACCTCTTGTTTTTTTACCTATAATTGGACACCAATAATATGAATACAACGACCTTAATGCCTTCAAAACTATAATTGGATACCAATAATATGAATACAACTACCTTAATGCCTTTGAAACTATAATTGGGCACCAATATTATGAATACAACGACTTTAATGCGTTCACAACTATAAATGGATAACAATAATATGAATACAACTACTGTAATTCGAAACTATAATTGGACACCAATAATTTGAATACAACGACTAATGCGAGACCTGAGAAAAAATCCAAGTATATTTTTCAAGACATGACTGTCTTGACTGATTTTCCACAAAAATACGTGTTTTCAATACATGGCTGTCTTCAATAATTTCCCTCAAAAATACGTGTTTTCAATATATGACTGTCTTGAATAATTTCCCACAAAAACACGTGTTTTCAATACATGACTGTCTTGAATAATTTCCCATAAAAATAAGCGTTTTTAATACATGACTGTCTTGAATAATTTCCCATAAAAGTACGCGTTTTCAATACATGACTGTCTTGAATAATTTCCCATAAAAAACGCGTTTTCAATACATGACTATCTTGAATAATTTCCCATAAAAATACACGTTTTCAATAAATGACTGTCTTGAATAATTTCCCATAAAAAAACGCGTTTTCAATACATGACTGTCTTGAATAATTTCCCATAAAAGTACGGCGCGTTTTCAATACATGGCTGTCTTGAATAATTTCCCATAAAAGTACGCGTTTTCAATACATGACTGTCTTGAATAATTTCCCATAAAAATACGCGTTTTCAATACATGACTGTCTTGAATAATTTCCCATAAAAGTACGCGTTTTCAATACATGACTGTCTTGAATAATTTCCCATAAAAGTACGCGTTTTCAATAAATGACTATCTTGAATAATTTCCCATAAAAATACACGTTTTCAATAAATGACTGTCTTGAATAATTTCCCATAAAAAAACGCGTTTTCAATACATGACTGTCTTGAATAATTTCCCATAAAAGTACGGCGCGTTTTCAATACATGGCTGTCTTGAATAATTTCCCATAAAAGTACGCGTTTTCAATACATGACTGTCTTGAATAATTTCCCATAAAAATACGCGTTTTCAATACATGACTGTCTTGACTGATTTTCCACAAAAATACGTGTTTTCAATACATGGCTGTCTTCAATAATTTCCCTCAAAAATACGTGTTTTCAATATATGACTGTCTTGAATAATTTCCCACAAAAACACGTGTTTTCAATACATGACTGTCTTGAATAATTTCCCATAAAAATAAGCGTTTTTAATACATGACTGTCTTGAATAATTTCCCATAAAAGTACGCGTTTTCAATACATGACTGTCTTGAATAATTTCCCATAAAAAACGCGTTTTCAATACATGACTATCTTGAATAATTTCCCATAAAAATACACGTTTTCAATAAATGACTGTCTTGAATAATTTCCCATAAAAAAACGCGTTTTCAATACATGACTGTCTTGAATAATTTCCCATAAAAGTACGGCGCGTTTTCAATACATGGCTGTCTTGAATAATTTCCCATAAAAGTACGCGTTTTCAATACATGACTGTCTTGAATAATTTCCCATAAAAATACGCGTTTTCAATACATGACTGTCTTGAATAATTTCCCATAAAAGTACGCGTTTTCAATACATGACTGTCTTGAATAATTTCCCATAAAAGTACGCGTTTTCAATAAATGACTATCTTGAATAATTTCCCATAAAAATACACGTTTTCAATAAATGACTGTCTTGAATAATTTCCCATAAAAAAACGCGTTTTCAATACATGACTGTCTTGAATAATTTCCCATAAAAGTACGGCGCGTTTTCAATACATGGCTGTCTTGAATAATTTCCCATAAAAGTACGCGTTTTCAATACATGACTGTCTTGAATAATTTCCCATAAAAATACGCGTTTTCAATACATGACTGTCTTGAATAATTTCCCATAAAAGTACGCGTTTTCAATACATGACTGTCTTGAATAATTTCCCATAAAAGTACGCGTTTTCAATACATGACTGTCTTGAATATTTTCCCATAAAAGTACGCGTTTTCAATACATGACTGCCTTGAATAATTTTCCATAAAAATACGCGTTTTCAATACATGACTGTCTTGAATAATTTCCCATAAAAAACGCGTTTTCAATACATGACTGTCTTGAATAATTTCCCATAAAAAACGCGTTTTCAATACATGACTGTCTTGAATAATTTTCCATAAAAATACGCGTTTTCAATACATGACTGTCTTGAATAATTTCCCATAAAAAACGCGTTTTCAATACATGGCTGTCTTGAATAATTTCCCATAAAAGTACGCGTTTTCAATACATGACTGTCTTGACTAATTTTCCACAAAAATACGTGTTTCAAAAAATTTCATGAAAACTTCTTGCTAGTGAAATATTTCCCAGACTATCGATATCACGGAAAAAATGTTCAAACAATTTTTGTAGACTTCTATGAGATGATCAAAAAAGGTATTTTTGTGAAACTTGAAAATCTGTCGCTATCTTTGAGTTTTTGGTGTTTTTATAAAGTCCCAAATTTTTACAAATCGCAATTTTTTTTTCAAGAAATGAAAGGCCCAAGTACACTTCCTTGTGGAACCACATAACCATTTTCTATTTCCTCAGAGAGTTTAAAGTTAAATCTTTGTTACTGATTTCTGTTATCCAGTGAAGCTATTGCGTCACTCATTTTGGTCCATTTGCGTTGCATAATGAAATTCATTATGCAACTCAAATTTCGTTGCGTTGGTAACGCATTTTTATTGGATATGAATTCAGAAACAAAAAAAACTTATAAACGTTTTAGAAAATGTTACTTAAAAGGCGTTGTTTACAAGCAAACGCTGGACGTCAAGTGGTTGTTAAGGTAATTTTTTTTCATTAAACCAGTCGTAATAATAATAACAAGTCTGGGCGTGGGATCCGCCTACGCTAGGATCCACCTAACGCTCAGACTTGGCCTCCGGCGGTTAACTCTCGCGCAAGCGCTCGACCTCGCGCTTCGCGCGAGCACTTCTCGAAAGCTCGGAAGTTGAAATGCCTAGAAGTTGTAGAAATTTTTTAATACAACGACCTCTTGTTTTTTTACCTATAATTGGACACCAATAATATGAATACAACGACCTTAATGCCTTCAAAACTATAATTGGATACCAATAATATGAATACAACTACCTTAATGCCTTTGAAACTATAATTGGGCACCAATATTATGAATACAACGACTTTAATGCGTTCACAACTATAAATGGATAACAATAATATGAATACAACTACTGTAATTCGAAACTATAATTGGACACCAATAATTTGAATACAACGACTAATGCGAGACCTGAGAAAAAATCCAAGTATATTTTTCAAGACATGACTGTCTTGACTGATTTTCCACAAAAATACGTGTTTTCAATACATGGCTGTCTTCAATAATTTCCCTCAAAAATACGTGTTTTCAATATATGACTGTCTTGAATAATTTCCCACAAAAACACGTGTTTTCAATACATGACTGCCTTGAATAATTTCCCATAAAAATAAGCGTTTTTAATACATGACTGTCTTGAATAATTTCCCATAAAAGTACGCGTTTTCAATACATGACTGTCTTGAATAATTTCCCATAAAAAACGCGTTTTCAATACATGACTATCTTGAATAATTTCCCATAAAAATACACGTTTTCAATAAATGACTGTCTTGAATAATTTCCCATAAAAAAACGCGTTTTCAATACATGACTGTCTTGAATAATTTCCCATAAAAGTACGGCGCGTTTTCAATACATGGCTGTCTTGAATAATTTCTCATAAAAGTACGCGTTTTCAATACATGACTGTCTTGAATAATTTCCCATAAAAATACGCGTTTTCAATACATGACTGTCTTGAATAATTTCCCATAAAAGTACGCGTTTTCAATACATGACTGTCTTGAATAATTTCCCATAAAAGTACGCGTTTTCAATACATGACTATCTTGAATAATTTCCCATAAAAATACACGTTTTCAATAAATGACTGTCTTGAATAATTTCCCATAAAAAAACGCGTTTTCAATACATGACTGTCTTGAATAATTTCCCATAAAAGTACGGCGCGTTTTCAATACATGGCTGTCTTGAATAATTTCCCATAAAAGTACGCGTTTTCAATACATGACTGTCTTGAATAATTTCCCATAAAAATACGCGTTTTCAATACATGACTGTCTTGAATAATTTCCCATAAAAGTACGCGTTTTCAATACATGACTGTCTTGAATAATTTCCCATAAAAGTACGCGTTTTCAATACATGACTGTCTTGAATATTTTCCCATAAAAGTACGCGTTTTCAATACATGACTGCCTTGAATAATTTTCCATAAAAATACGCGTTTTCAATACATGACTGTCTTGAATAATTTCCCATAAAAAACGCGTTTTCAATACATGACTGTCTTGAATAATTTCCCATAAAAAACGCGTTTTCAATACATGGCTGTCTTGAATAATTTCCCATAAAAGTACGCGTTTTCAATACATGACTGTCTTGACTAATTTTCCACAAAAATACGTGTTTCAAAAAATTTCATGAAAACTTCTTGCTAGTGAAATATTTCCCAGACTATCGATATCACGGAAAAAATGTTCAAACAATTTTTGTAGACTTCTATGAGATGATCAAAAAAGGTATTTTTGTGAAACTTGAAAATCTGTCGCTATCTTTGAGTTTTTGGTGTTTTTATAAAGTCCCAAATTTTTACAAATCGCAATTTTTTTTTCAAGAAATGAAAGGCCCAAGTACACTTTCTTGTGGAACCACATAACCATTTTCTATTTCCTCAGAGAGTTTAAAGTTAAATCTTTGTTACTGATTTCTGTTATCCAGTGAAGCTATTGCGTCACTCATTTTGGTCCATTTGCGTTGCATAATGAAATTCATTATGCAACTCAAATTTCGTTGCGTTGGTAACGCATTTTTATTGGATATGAATTCAGAAACAAAAAAAACTTATAAACGTTTTAGAAAATGTTACTTAAAAGGCGTTGTTTACAAGCAAACGCTGGACGTCAAGTGGTTGTTAAGGTAATTTTTTTTCATTAAACCAGTCGTAATAATAATAATAATAGGTTTATAATAAAATGGGACAATATAAACATAAAATACGTCCACGGTGTAGCAATTTTTCTGGATAAGAACAGGTTTCAATCTCGATTTGAAAATTGTTAAATTAGGTGAGTTCTTAACCGATTCATCTAGCTTATTGAAAATCTTTGGTCCAAAGAAGAGAAAACTTTTTTGGTATAGGGTGGCTCTGTGCGTGTTGGGTATTAACAAGTTTTTTGAGCGAGTCGAGTATTCTGATTAGATGTAAAGTTCGGCCTGTTCTTATAAATATATATGCATAGTTCATAAAAATATAAATACTCGCAACCGTATTCGGAGTTCTTTGAATGTATTTCTGCATGATTACCTCCACCCGATTTCAGCAATGATTCTGATAGCCTGCTTTTGTAGAATGAAAACCCTCTCTGCACTTGACCCTGTAACCCAGTTCAGTATTCCATATCGAAGATAACAGTGAATTGTTCCGTAATACAGATTCAACAAAACCTCTTTACTACAATGTCTAGACATAAACCTCAATGCGTAACAATTCTTCCTTAATTTATTGCAGAGAGTTTCAATATGAGGGGTCCATGTGAGTTAATAGTCCATTCATTGTTGTTGAACGACTTTCAACATGTAACTCCTCATTATCAAAAATACTGAAGTCTTCAGAGATATTGTTCAATGAAAATTTTATTAATTTGGTTTTGGTGATGTTCAATTGCCCAGTGATTTTTACCACCCGCTCATAAACACTTTGTGTTTTTTCTGTGAGATCTAACACATTATGATCCTTGATGAGGAAATTGGTGTCATCTGCATAGGCAACTACATGAATTTATGTGAGACTACTGAAGTAATGCATCAGGTCATTGGCATAAATGAGGAAAAGTAAGGGGCCAAGTATTGAACGTTGAGGTGCGCCTTGCTCAATAGTTGATGATTGACTAACAGTATTCTGAATAACTACCTTTTGGGTCCTACCCTCTAAATATGACTTCACCAGCTCCAAAGCAATAGGGAACATGCATAATTTTTTTTTTATTTGTTCAATCAATTTTTTACTTCGTTACAACATAGTAAAAAATATAAGTACGGTTGAAAGTCTTGGAATTAATTTTTAAAATAATGTATAAAATACCGATTGAATTTGACCTATTTGAACGCCTCCATTTTCGCGCGCTGTGGATGACGTCACATGGCGCGATCAGTGTTGTTCTTCTTCAGTGTCGTTCGTTGAGACGTACTCTGATTGCTCTACTTGCTTGAAGTTGATATTTTATAAAAGAGTAAGACAAAAGCAGTACAAGTGTTAGATAGAGATGAACATATGTGAAAGTGATCTCGATCAACCAGAGCAGTCTTCAATGAACAAGCCTTTCTATAGTTATGGCTATTGACACTATTGACAATTATTAATTAGGTTAGGGATTTGCAGGTTTAATCGCTATTACGATGATGGAAAATGCTAAAAAAACATTTTATAGGTATTGTCTAGTACGGGAATGCAAACACAATTATAAGTACACCAAATAAAGTATTTTTGTTCTGTTCCAAGAGATGCGAAAATACGTAAACAATGGTATAAGGTTATGAGAAGAGGCGAAGTATCTCCAATATCACATTTACATGTTGTGAAGATGCGAAAATACGTTAAACACTGGTGTAAAGTTATGAGAAGAGTCGAAGTATCTCCAATATCACATTTACATGTTGTGAAGATCATTTCAATGTGAGTACAATGTATTTCGATAGTTAACATGATGTGAATTGTGAATTGATCAGAAGTAAGTTTTGTATGCATAAATGTTTTGTATATCAAGCGGGAGATAACTCTGTTTATACCTGCCTCACCTAAATTACAAAAGAAAACTATCATTTGATAAACTATTACTACTAATCAGTTCAGGTATTGTCGGATTGTGCTTTGACAAAACCACTTTCAGTCATTGCTCTTGATAATTTACATTTGTCACTAGACCAAAATCGCACTCTGTGTAATGGAAAACACTACAAGTATATAAATAAAAACAAATTTTCTATGAAAGACGGCTAGCACAGTATGAATATCAACACAGATAAATTTCATAACGTGCCAAGTGACGTCATTCTTCGTTTCGACCAATGGTGATGCGTTTCGCAAATTTGAATTCCGCGCGCTTATTATGCACTTTTTGATTAAAGTTTTATGGAGTTAAGGCGGATTTAGCGGATTCACAATGCATAATTTAGTGCATATGCGTAATTTTAATTCACACTTAATCCATAAAAGTTCAATACAGGGACTCGATTGAAATGATTTACCCGTTTCACAATTTTTAAAGATATCCCTGTGTTGAACTGTTATGGAGTATGCAGAAAAATTACGCATTTTAGATCAGAAAAAGTCGCCTTAAAATTACGCATATGCACTAAATTATGCATTGTGAATCCGCTAAATCTGGCTTTAAATACAAACTAAATGATAAACTAATGGTTTAGGTGTAATGTCAAGACAATAAAGCATCGGAGGTAAAAAAATCAAGTAAATTTAAATCACTTACATATTCCCTTTCATCTCACACGTAGATAAAACGTTGTACTTTACACGTGTTGTAATGCATCATTAATATATTCTTGTGTTTACATAACTTGTGCGACGCACTCGTTTGCAACTTTTATATGGTGGATTTATGCACCAGTCATATTTTTTAAGTCATAAGGAAGAATATTCGTCGATGATTAGTTGAACCGTTTATTCCAACCAATCATTGACGAATATTCATATGACTTATGTCTTAAAACTGCTGCATAAATACATCATTAATGCCTTTATCACACTTGTATAGTAAAAAACTATTATAATTTTTAGTGTGTGATGAAAGCATGTTTTTTAGTTTTCAAAACTATTTTGATTGCCATTGTTTCTTGTATTACCTATTTTTCAAAACGTTTTGTATCGGCAGTACAACTATCAAAATGTTTTTGCTATTTTTTGAATTTTGCATTTTCCATTAAAAATTTGATGGAATAAATTCAAGCAGGCTCTATATGATCAAGGTCCAGCCAGCCTCTCAATAAACGAAATCACCTGTTGAAATATGAATACATTATTTTTTACACGCCATACCCATGCCTGCAACCCAACCGTAACCTGTTATACAACCCAAATCCCGAACCACCCCACATTTATTATTCGAAATTTTCATCTAAGGTCCCTAGCCTGACCATAATTCTAATCCCAGCGACGGGCACAAAGAACAAACAGGCAGAGAGAAATTCTCGGAAACTGTAAAACTACCTGGGTCTCTGCTAAACGTGTCTACCACATGGTAAGGATGTCAGATCTCGAACAGTGCCGTGCCAGCATGACGGCCCACGGTTACAAAGGAACAAAAGGGGATCATCATAGTCCTGACGTTTTTAGCAAAAGCGCTCGTTTGGACCAAAACGGCTTTTGTGAGTGTTTCAAAAGAGGGGTGATGTGACTTTTCGATTGTGATCGTGACTTTCTCAATATCGTTCGAAAGTTGAAGTTTCTTTGAAGCGGTGATCAAGGATAATAAGAGAACTGTGGTAGATGAAATCCTGATTATTTTGTGTCTCAATGCTGACAATTGTTTCTAGTCGATGATAATAAATCTATATTTTGGAAAGACATACTCCAGTCTTCTGGACTAAAACCAACTATTTTTGTTTCTACTCTGGTAACATCTTCCAGTTGCATCAATAACAACACAAAAAGGGTCATTACACAGGGTAACATCAATAGAATTGTTGAAATACTATATCCCTTAAAGTGGACTGATTTTGTTGATTCGACTTGTCCAGAAAAGAAATCTGATTAGAAATAGAACGTATTCAGCAGGATTAGAATAATTCATTTCTTTAGAAAAACCTCGAGCAAAAGTTATTGGTAAATACCATAAGTGAAAAAAAACCGTTGCTGCTTTCATACCCGTAGAATTCTGACAAAATTCGAAAGGTTTCACCGGAGAGTATCAATTAAATGATAAAATTTCTCTCCAAATTGTTTAAAAATTGTTTTGTTTAAAATTGTTTTTTTCGTTAACCAGCTGTCGTCCCCTTACGAACGGCAGCCCTCAAAAGTCGAAACTTGTTAACGAGGTCTTACCTTTTTACGTGCGATTCCTAGCACGATCCGAGGAGAATATCGAATGGAGGTCCGTTGGTCGCACATCCAAACCATGGCCTCACTTAGCATTGCTTGGCTTCAGATATCGGTGAACCGGCGCTCTCCGTTTGAGCTATCCCCGCTGATAGCTCAATATTTCCACCACGCGGAAATAATAAACATCTGCACGAATCAGCCAAATATTAGCTGTCACCATATTGAAAACAAAACTGGTGCTGCAATGCGAACTCAATTTTGCTCCTTGTACACTCTTAATGCAGTTTGGAATGATTGGATTTGAATTTATGCAAGGTTTTCCAATTCTTAAGTTTATTCAATTTCCAATTTTTTTATTTTTCAAGAGCTTTTATTCAACTAGCCCTGTTAGTTAGTATGTATGTATGTGTGGGACAAAACAAACTTGTAAAACCCCTATATGCCAATTTTGAATCGAATTGAACCACAATTTTAAATTTCGTCCGCCATCTTGGTTTTTGCAATGACAAAAAAATCATAATTTCCTACCCTGAAAATCCCCACATACCAATTTTGATTCGAATCGGACCATGATTACAAATTTCATCCGCCATCTTGGAATCACCATCTTGTTTTTTTGCAGTGACTAGGTTAGGTTAGGTTTGATCGTGAGTGGGCCCGTATCAGGCCCTCCACTGCGGCCAATGGTCTATTGTGGCTCACCCTATGGTTATATTTCTCCCAGCATATCCAATCTCTTGACGAAATTGAGGAATGCATTGGGAGAACAATTTACCAGGTTTTCTGGCCTTACTGTCGTATCGCCAAATATTGTACACAGAATGTGTTCAGCCGTTTCATCATTCTCCATGCATAGCCGGCAGTGACTAACAAATCATAATTTCTGACCTTGAAAACCACCACATATACATTTTGAATCGAATCGGACCATAATTGCAAATCTTGTTCGCCATTTTTGAGTCGCCATTTTGTTTTTTCCTTCAGAAAAATTTCCTAATGCATTGTCACCGAATTCATGTCAAACTAGCTTGCAAATGAAGTATCATAATTTGAAATAAGGAACAGTTGTTTTTCCCGCAAGAGGGCGCCAAAAAAAAGTTAGGTAACGAAAATTGACATGGCTGAATTCCTTATGAAATTACCTTTTTAATGATGTGTCACACTTACTACTTTCCGTATTCAAATTGTTTGGGCGATAGTGACCATGGGGTGGGGTTGAGGTTATGACAGGAAGATGTCCCCATTGGATTAAAAATCGACGTGTTTTTGCATTTTTTTCACAACACATGCGTTTTGAAGATATTCGATCTGTTTCGTTTTCGGTGCCCCACCCTGTATATAATATACTTGTATTTGACGTTTCCTACATCATAATTGTATGATCTAAAAGGAATAAAATTATTATTTTTATTATTAACTAATAGAAAGCACTCTTTTTTTCTTCCAGAACCTCTGTCAATATCATTGTATCTGCAATGGAAAATTCCCTGATGAGTTTAAATTAACTAAACTAAAATACTATTGGCAACTACTTACTGACCAATATCGATAATACCCATTTTCGAAATGCAATATTCTCAAAATCAAACATTGAAACTGGATCAAAACAAGAATATTCTTACTCAAAGGTACTATTGTCTACCTGATCTAAACGAGCCCTAACTTATTTTTTCAAAATTATCTTTTTTATGTAAAAAATATTGTAATCAGGTATCACAAAACATACTTAAAAACGATTAAAAATATGTAAAATTTTGTTCTTTCACATTGCGCATGTCACAATTTTGCTAGCCTATGTATTGTGCATTTAAAATGCACTTCTATATTCGATATTCTGTGATTTTCTGAGGTTATGGTAAAAATAGTATATGAAGTTAAATTTGGTGCACTTTTTATAATAAGTTAATAAAAGTACCTTCCACCTCTTCTTAATTGTGTGCTGACTGCAGCTGGAAGTTATCATGGATAGTTTTTCAATTCTTTCGGTAAGTTTTTTTATAATAATAATCATCATTATGGTAATGATCCTTTATAACAAATGTGATTGTTGGTAATACTTGTATTTTCTATCATAGAATGTTACCAAAACGAATTTTAAACGTTTAAAATAAGAAAAAAAACAGACAAGGATCAGGTGGAGAATGTTTTCGAGATTCCAACTTCAAGGGAAGAAAACAAAACCACTCAAAATGGTGAAATGTCCCTGCAGTTAAGGGGTTGATAAAGGTTTTTTGCTATTTGCGGCGAAATGTGACCTACTAGCGCAAAATGTTGCAGATAATGAAAAAATCGAAAACTTTTGTATTCGCACATTTGACATAACCTCAAATTAACCGTATGTGTTAAATAATACAGGGTGTCAATTTGAAAACTTCCCACCCTTAATATCTTCCTTCCAGTAAACAATATGAGTAATCGAAAAAACAGGTCAATTTTATTGTCAAGGGGGACACTTTCAAGGACTATTTGTAGCCCTCGTGGTTCAACCCCCTAGGAGGGGTAGATGTTACCCTTAGAATTTTAAACGGGAAGGGGGGTCAAGTGGCACATCATTTTGATGGGCGTTCAATTCTTGTTCCAATGGTACCCTGACTTATTATTTTGTGATGAGCATTTCCCGAAAAATTGCGTTCTAAACTAACAGAAGTAATTATTAGAACGCCTATACTGAGATGCATGGTTTGGCCAGAACTGGTTAGAATATTAGGTGGTACCGTTCCAACCCTTTATTAGGGGTAACATTAGCCATTAGCTCCAAACACTTTACATAAAAAAGTAGTCTAATAGTAAAACGTAGATGGTAGTAAAGTTGTGTTTATTAAATGCTGAATTTTTAAGTGTCATCGCAGAAATTGTACAGATAAGCCTTCCTTTTTTGCTACTTCTGCTGTAAAAAGTTTCTGTTTTCCGGCAAAAAATTGGTTAGCAAATTTGAACTATGTGGTAGTATTGTGAATACCGTTGTACCTGTTGGGCTGTTTAGGAATTACTTTAATAAGTGTATAAAAGTGTAAAAATGGTTTACATTCTTCAAGACAGAATTGAAATGATTGTAATTTATGGCGAAGTTGGAAAGTGCGCACGAAGGGCGGCATGTCTTTTTAACGAAAGACATCCAAATTGTAATGTAAGTCACCGGTATGTGCTTGATTTGGTGAATAAGTTTTACGAAACTGGTTCAGTGACAAATAAAAAAAGAAATAACCCCAGAGTACTAAATGATTCTTCAAGAGCTCCACGAGGATGATTATGATAGAAGAATAGAGTTTTGTGAAATCATGTCTCATCGAGTCAATACCATCCCTAATCTTCTGTTAAACATCTGTTTCAGCGATGAGTGTTCCTTTTTTCTGAATGGCAATGTTAATAGACAAAATTGTCGCTATTGGAGTGACGAAAACCCACATATTTTTCGGGAAGGGCATACACAACACCCACAAAAAGTTAATGTTTGGGCTGGTATTCTTGGAAATGCCATTCTTGGTCCATTATTTCTGGAAGAAAACTTGACTGGCAATCTGTACCTTGATATGCTTGAAGAGACTATCGATCCTCTTATAACTCACGAGCTAGAAACTCAAATTGATGCAGAAGGTAATGAACTTTTGCAGGAGGATCTGTTATATTTCCAGCAGGACGGTGCTCCACCTCATTATTTTCTTCCCGTCCGACAGTGGTTAAACGAGAGATTTCCGGGTAGATGGATTGGCAGAAGGGGAGCAGTTGAATGGCCTCCGAGATCACCGGATTTAACACCCTTAGATTTCTTTCTTTGGGGGCATCTTAAATCCGTTGTTTATAAAACACAACCTTCTGATATTGACGAACTTAAAAGGCGAATTACAGCAGCATGCCGGTCAATTCCTAGTGAAGTTTTCCGTAATGTTAGAGGGGAGCTCGAAAACAGACTGTATTACTGTTTAGAGCAAAATGGACAACATTTCGAACAGCTAATAAGATAAGCGTAAGTAGATTTTATGTTGGAAATGTCTTTCTCGCAAATTAAATTTTATTGTGTAGAATGAAAATAACCACTAAATAAAAAATCCCATGCGTAATAAATTTATTCCTGTCATTCAAGGGTTGGAGCGGTGCCACCTACTCTTCTAACCATTTTTATTAAAGGGAGTCAATACAATAATGCATCTCAGAATAGGCGTTCTAATAATTACTTCTGTTAGTTTAGAACGCAATTTTTCGGAAAATGCTCATCACAAAATAATAAGTCATGGTACCATTGGAACAAGAATTGAACGCCCATCAAAATGATGTGCCACTTGACCCCCCTTCCCATTTAAAATTCTAAGGGTAACATCTACCCCTCCTAGGGGGTTGAACCACGAGGGCTACAAATAGTCCGTGAAAGTGTCCCCCTTGACAATAAAATTGACCTGTTTTTTCGATTACTCATATTGTTTACTGGAAGGAAGATATTAAGGGTGGGAAGTTTTCAAATTGACACCCTGTATAATAACAAATGTGAATAAAATGAGAATTACAGTAAAAAGGTAAAATGGTTGTACCAAAATATGTATTATATGAACATGTTTCATGAGATATTACCAGAGGTCAACTCACAAGGGTAGAAATGAAATCACAATATCCCACGATTTCACGACTAAAATCATTACAAATTTTAAACACATACAAATATGAAAGTTCAAAATTAGAGTACAGAATATCAATAGAGACAATGAAAATACAACATCCTATTTTCGAAAATAACCAAAAATTCAAAAAGTATACGAAATAGAACAAAGTTGAATGACTAGAGTACGTCATTGGAATACTCCTGCAGGTTATATTAGGCTTTCTGTAAGTGTGCTCCATTCACTTTTCTTTCAAACTTTTTTGGAAAAAGTATATTTCTATAGGCTACTGGCAGATGGTTATAATATTTGTTTGCATCCGTATATTATGGAGTTACTAGCTATAGTAGATTTTGGTAAAGGTAAGTAAATACAATGTTTTTTCTTGTTTCAGTTTTTCTCATTTCAGTTAGAGTTAACGTTGAAGTATGGCGTATTTCTTGTGAAACAGGCATACAGTTTTCAGTAGGAATAAACAAGAAGGGGTCAAAATAGTGGTCATAAATAGTGGTTTGCAGTGATCACGAAACTAAGCTTTACACGGGTATCGAATTGCTCTTTTTTGTAAAATGAATAAAGTCGAACAAATGATCACTGCATGATCCCCAAAGTGTTGTGTTTTTTTGTATTTCGAATGTACATAAGTGATCATTTTGATTGTTGAAATATCTACTTTCAAACGGTCTATGTACAGGGTGTCCCAAATTCGAGCCTCATCATTGGGATCTCGGAAACCAGAAGAGATACGAGGTCGGTTAGATGGAGGCAAAGTTGCGCAATTTGGTGCTCATATTTGAAAAATTCCGAATACTTCCGAAGATTTTTGGAAAAAACCGATTATTCGCGATTTCATTTTTATTTTTTTGTGACTCTATTTGAATAGATATAACAAAACAAATTTCACATTCTCATTGCTACTTTTTCTGTTCTATAAGATGGTGTTAGCAGATTTTCAAACAGACGTTTCGTATTAGAGCTGCCATCATCAACTTTGTTTTTTTTAAATACGGCTCTGGATTTTTTATTATAGATATTAAAATCTTCTAATGTCCCAAAACAAATGATGTATCGCACTTATTAGAAAAGTTTATATTAATAGCATTTTCCATAAGAACTCATGTGTTAGAGAGAGACAGAGAATAGAGTTTTGGTAAGATCTTAGCAGGACATAGTTAAAATAATTTTTTCGAAAAAGAACGATACATCATTGTTTTAAAGACCTCAGAAGCTCCTAAACATTGATATAAAACAATGTGTGATGTTCAACAATAGGCATGATGTTTTAATTATTTCAAAAAGAGTCAAACAAAAACTAAAAAATTGAATACCCAATGAAAGTTAAAGCAAATATTCAAATTGTAATCCACCTGCTTGAATGCATTTTCGTATCATTCTGTGAAGTTTATGGATGGCACGCTGAATGGTCCTTGCAGGGATAGCCCTGATCTCCCTTATTAGGTCTTGTCGTAATACTTCAAGATTTTGTGGCGTGTTTCGATAAAGACGGTTTTTGAGAAATCCTCAAAGAAAGTAGTCTAGAATGTTTAGGTCGGGCCTTCTAGCTGGCCAACGTACGGGACCTTGGTTTCCAATCCATTTATTAGGGAATAATTCATTTAATAAACTTTTAACACATATCCTATTATGAGGTGGTGCACCGTCTTGTTGCCACCATAGTTGACGTAATACGCCCAAAGGTTCTTCCATTAGGGTATCCAATATATTGGTACTTATTAATTCTGCATATCTATCGGAATTTAATTTTCCTTGAATAAAAAACGGGCCGATAATTTTATTGTGCCACATACCGACCCATACGTTAAATGATTGTCGTCCCTGAGGTCTTACTTCTTGATTCCGCCGTGGGTTTTCTATTGACCAATAGTGTTCGTTATGTCTGTTAAATAGTCCATCTGTTGAAAAACTGCATTCATCTGTCCATATAGTTTTATTTAGGAAGTCATCATTTTCATTAATTTTATTTTGCAACCAGTTACAAAATTATAATCGTCTCTCAGCATCGCCAGGTCTTAGTGTTTGACTAATATGGATTTTGTAAGGTTTATATCCACGCTTATTTAAAGTTCTCCAAACTCTCATTCGCGGTAATCCTACTTCTTCTGAGAAAACTGTAACTGTAGCTCGAGGATTATTATTGGCCTTAAAAAGTAATTTAAAATTATTCATTTTACTTTCTACTTTGTAACAGTTTTCAAACTTACAGTGTTCAAGATAATTTGTTCCTCTTCTGGGTCGATTCGTGTTCCATATTCAAACCTTGGCTTAACAAAACTTCCGTACTGAGCTAAATTATTATCAATATTAGCAAAATAACTATAATGCGGCTGCCGTCTTTCTGGATATTCCAACAAATAGCGCTCACAAGCCGTTTTTGAATTTCGATTCGAAATATAATAAATCCTCATCATGTATCGTTTTTCTTCGTTAGAAAAAGTCATTTTCGTTTAATAAGCGTTAACGATTAGTGAACGAACAAAAATATTGGATAATTTAAACATTAACAAATGTACTAAGATAGCCAGAATGCACGATGCGAAGCCACTTTGATAAAATGCAATTATTTTTGTAAATATAGCCTAGGGCCTAGAGTTTGAGGGATGACACTTCAATTATATTATTTATTAACCACCCACTTTTATGTTAGTTTTTAAGTTTTATGCAGTGCGTTATTGCAAAAAAGTTTGTTTAAACTCTATTTAAAATCTAATTTTTGTCTCTCTCTAACTCATGAGTTCTTATGAAAAATGCTATTAATATAAACTTTTAGAATAAGTGCGATACATCATTTGTTTTGGGACATTAGAAACTTTTAAAATCTATAATAAAAAATCCAGGGCCGTATTTAAAAACACAAAGTTGATGGTGGCAGCTCAAATACGAAACGTCTGTTTGAAAATCTGATAACACCATCTTGTAGAACAGAAAAAGTAGCAATGAGAACGTGAAATTTGTTTTGTTATATCTATTCAAATAGTCACAAAAAAATAAAAATGAAATCGCGAATAATCGGTTTTTTCCAAAAATCTTCGGAAGTATTCGGAATTTGTCAAATATGAAAGCGGCGTTACAATGAGCACCAAATTGCTCAACTTTGCCTCCATTTAACCTACCTCTTATCCCTTCTGGTGTCCGAGATCCCAATGATGAGGCTCGAATTTGGGACACCCTGTACATAAGTGATCATTTTGATTGTTGAAATATCTACTTTCAAATTGTCTATGTAACTTTGTGGTTTATTGATCGTTAAACCGCTTAAAATTGAGAACAACCGACAAGTCTCTATGAATCATAAGTTTCTCAATATTTTCAATAATAATAATATTAAAACTCTATTCAAAAGAAAAAGATGGGTTTGTAAAATACTACATAAATTGAATAAAGTAGGTTTGCGATAAATGTTATAACACTTGTTTCGCAAAAAGGACAATGAAATTAAAGAACGGGTTTAAATTCAGATAAAAATAAATCAATATAAGTAAAAATAGATATAAATAAAAATCAGTATAAATAAAAACACTATAAATAATATGTTTCTAATTGAATCATCGGCATAAAGAATTATAAGTTCAATTCAATTCAAATAGGTCTATTTGTATAGCAAGCTCCGTGGTGTTTCTAAGCAACACAATTTTCGTGACAGCAAGGTGAAAGTATTTTTTGAAAATTCAGCATTTTGTCGGGATATTACTACTGACAATTTCCCTCATATTATGTAAACCAAGCAAATGCCATAATTTTTTGAATTAAAACCAATGAGAAAAGGACTTTTCGAAAACACTGTCTCCAGCCCGTGGTATTTTCAAATCGGTGTTTCGCTTCTTTCTTATTTATACGTTTCCATAGTTACAACAATTTCTGTGAATAGAGAAACGTCAGTTTGACGGTCAACTCTACAACTGACATTAATGACACATGATGAACCGTTTCTGCAATACGCATTTAGTCCATAATATTTTAATATATTCGTGAAATTGTCTGATCGAATATCCCTTCAAAATGCAGAATTTTTAAAATACTTTCACCTTGCCAGTCGCTCAAACTGTTGCTGTACAAAACACCACTCGAGCAATCTCTCGTGGTGTTTCTAAGCAATACACTTTTCGTGACAGCAAGGTGAAAGTATTTTTTGAAAATTCAGCATTTTGTCCGGATATTACTAATGAAAAGTTTGTATCATTTTATTCACGAATCATGATCGCCATTTTTGAACTATGGCCCTACCTCATCGGAAGCCACTGGCGTTGTCTGAAACTTCGGGTGGGTCACTGCCTGAATGCGTGTGGTGATTTCTGAGAATCCCAATGAGTTACAGAAAAAGAAAAGGCCTGCGGGTGTCGTAAAGTTGCTTATATAACTTTAAAAATGTCGAAAATTTGCTTTATTATTATATTACCCCAATAATGCAAGGGCTTTGAGGGACAATTTCTTGCGTTCATTGGTTCTTCAGGGGAGGTCGCAGAGTTTACAATGAAGGGATAAGAACGTGTAACTTGTTACTATAGTTGGTGTAGAAATAGTGTGAGTTTAGAGAGACTTGGAAAAAATTAAAATATTCCGTAATGCAGAGTTGATATTATTCAATTCTGGATTGAATTTTTGGTCTTCGCCTTCTACTTCGAAGTGGAAAATGCAAACTGTAATGATAACTTTGATGCCATTTTTGTACAGAACAGAAAAAAACTGGAGGGTCATATGAATGTGGATGGAAAAAATGTGTTTGATTCGATAAAATATAATTATTATGAGCAATCAAGTTGCCTGAAACTTTGTTGAAATACTATTTGTCAAATATTCTCAAGTATCTTGATTACTTATATTTCGGACGTCCATCATCTTAATGGTTGAAAGATTTCAAATTTTTTCACAACGTTTCAATTGCTTGAATCCGCAATCGTCTTCTGGTGAATAGTGACAAAATCAGATGCTACGCGACCTTTTATAGGTCTATAATTAAAGTGTAATTACGCGCGGTCTTGAGGCGCGCGTGGTTTCGCGCTTTCTCTCTCCAAAACGGCCCATGAGCGGTTTCCATACGTTTTTAATTTCCACGCTTGGTTGACTGAAGGCACCATTGGCTTCTATGTAGGTGGTTTCCATAAATTTCCATTTGAACCAATGTTCCTCTCTATGAAGAACACTAGCTTCGTCCCAGAGAATTCGGTGGTGTTTTGTCCAGGCGTGGTCAGCTATATTTCAAGAAATCAGAGAGTATACATTGGAGGAGGACAACCAACCTATATTTGCGAAAATTAACAACAACTGTACGAGATTTCGCCAAAACCAGGAGAAGAGACATCAGAAGAAATGGAACCGACTGGCAAGAGAAACACGGCTACCACGGACCAACGACGAAGAAATTAAAAGTACCATAATCAACATCTCATCAAAACCCCTGACTCAAGTAGAGGAGACCCTGCTAGAAAAAGGATTGAACTTCGCAGTTACACCAAAAACGATACCTATCCTGGACATCGTGAGCTCGGTAGAGTCAACAAGCAACAGAATGAACCCTGTCCAGGCAGAATAATTTAGATGGAAAGTGAAAGAGGTTTTGGAGAAGGAGCGAATCCCTCGAAAAAACATCAACACTGGAGAACAGAAGGCCCTGAAAACCCTGCAAATGGACCCCACCATTAAAATTCTCCCTGCAGATAAAGGAATTGCCACAGTCATCATGGACACCCAGACGTATGATGACAAGTTAGAAGCAGTACTCGAAACAGGAAACTACAAACTCTTACAGAAGGATCCAACATCTTCGATAGAAAGGAAAATCTACAGTACTCTGTCAAAGTACAAAACCTTTATTCCAGACAAAGAACGGACACATTTGACGCCACATTACAGTAAACCTCCTCATCTCTACGGTCTTCCGAAAATTCACAAACCCGACATGCCATTAAGACCAATCACCAGCTCCCGTAACTCACCGACCTATAACCTGGCGAAATACCTCCTACCGATACTATAACCCTTACAGGGTACTAGCAGTTTGTTCGTCAAGAATTCTAAACACTTCGTGGACATTATCAAAGATGTTGAACTAGGGCCTGAAGATCGTTTCATCAGCTTTGACGTGGAGAGCCTTTACACCAATGTCCCCATAGAAAAATCCCTTAACATCATCAAGAGGAAACTGGAAGAAGACCTCCAGCTTCATGAAAGGACTGACCTACCCGTACAAGCGATATTGGAACTACTGCAGTGCTGCCTACACAACTCATACTTTCAAGAAAAGAGCCGTTTCTTCTCCAAAGTTGATGGACTGCCGATGGGATCTTCTCTCTCTCCAGTAATCGCCAACATATACATGGAGTGGTTCGAGGAATTGGCTATCAGAGAGGCAAAATACAAACCAAAACTATGGTTAAGATACGTAGACGACACCTTTATCATTTGGAACAATGGAGATGAACACCTTGGGGAATTCTTTGCCAGAATGAATAACATGAGGGATTCAATCAAATTCACAATGGAAAAGGAAACTAACAGTACCCTATCGTTTCTCGACGTGGAAGCTGAAAGAACAGACACTGGAATCCTCACCTCTGTTTACAGGAAGAAGACACACACAGGACAGTACCTCAACTACGGCTCTAATCACCCAAACTCCACAAAGAGGGGAATCGTAAGAACGTTGGTGGAGAGAGCAATGTCTATTTGCAACAACCAGGAGTCATTGGAGGCGGAAATTAACCACATCAAAAAGGACCTACGCCGAAACGGATACTCCGAGAAGCTCATAGGAGAAGTTCGGAAACAACTCGAAAAGACCAAGACAACCGAAGAAAGACCACAAAACCCCGTTCTCATACTTCCCTATATCAGGGCTATCTCTGAGAAGATCAGAAGGATCTGATATGAATACAACATCAAGAGTTGCTTTCAATCCGGCAGTACCTTACGTAGCTTCCTCACCAAGACGAAACCAGAGAATACAACAGAATCCAGTAAAAACTGTATTTACAAAGTCCCATGTGAATGTGGAGATTCCTATATCGGAGAGACCAAGAGGCCATTATCAGTAAGAATAGCCGAACACAAAAAGTGGACTCAACGAGGGGAAACATCAAAATCGGGAATTGCTGACCACGCCTGGACAAAACACCACCGAATTCTCTGGGACGAAGCTAGTGTTCTTCATAGAGAGGAACATTGGTTCAAACGGAAATTATGGAAACCACCTACATAGAAGCCAATGGTGCCTTCAGTCAACCAAGCGTGGAAATTAAAAACGTATGGAAACCGCTCATGGAGGGAGAAATAGCGCGAAACCACGCGCGCCACAAGACCGCTCGTAATTACACTTTAATTATAGACCTATAAAAGGTCGCGTAGCATCTGATTTTGTCACTATTCACCAGAAGACGATTGCGGATTCAAGCAATTGAAATATAAGTAATCAAGTTACTACATCGTCTAAAACATTCAAACATTCTCAAGTATATCATGACAATGTCAAAAATCGAAATGCATGAAAAAATATAGGGTGTTCCATTGAAAAAATACCATTTTATGAAATATTCTGAAACGCGACTGTCAATTTTTTATTGTTTTCGGCATCGAGAAGGCCATTAAAATTGCTACTAGTTTGCCCATTTACCCGAATTCATCAATAGTAACGGAGTTGGCAATGGTGCCGACATAATTTGGAACACCCTGTATAAGTTCCATTGTGGTAGAACATTGAAAAATTGCACTCATGAACACCATATGAGTTATGTGAACAAGAAAACGGATTAAACATGTTTAAATCATCTTTTAGAAGAATATCACACTTTTGATGAAGAATTTAAAATTTTACATACAGAAAATAAAGGATTGAAGTTGAATCATTTAGAATAAACGTTTATGGACTTAAAAATTCAACATATTGCTTCAAGAGACCCCACAAAAAAAATCTATTGGATTCAAATCCGGGGACATTGGAGGCCAGAATTGATTTAGAACTTCAGCGCCTCGACCAATCCATCAATCGCTGATTTAAAAATTAACGAACTATTAAACCAAAATGCGCTGGCGCTCCATCATGCATAAACCACATTCTATGTCGCAGTAAAAGTGGAATGTTTTCAAGTACCTAATTCAGGCAGAATATTTTCAAGGAAACAACACACATTTAAATCGTTGAAGAGTCCAAAGAAACTATGTAAGAAAAGCAAGATTTATTTTTTGACTACATTCAAGCGTGAAAAATGCAGCAGCGTATCTTTTCCGATATACTACTTAGTCACAGGTGTGAAGTTATCCACATCCACAAGATACACGAAGAAAAAAATATCGATTTTTTTAAATTTCTATACTGGAGACTTTGTGTACCTCTAATCATTGAATAAGCTTTTCCCGGTAGTCATCTCAGTAAAAAAATATGGTGCCTTGGTTTCCCAAACAGTCTTAACGGGTGGAAATGGGGTGGAAAACTTGAAGAAAATAATAATTCGTAAATACCTTTCGTTATCGAATATGTTGTTTCTCCTGGTCAAATTTACTAGAAAAATGCTATGCCTGAGTTTTTGAGGAAGTGTGCGGGGGTGGAATTGGGGTTGAAAACATATTGCTTAACGACCAACTTGATTTGAAACTCAACAGGTCTACAGCAACATGCGGATGAGCCAATGCACGGGGTCATCTTCAACAACATCGAAGAACTCAGCTTATTAAAAAATTTGAGCACACTGTTGAGTTCTTTGGTATGATTGTACTATAGTTAAGATAATCATTAAGAAGTGTATATATAGATCCTTTATTTAGTCAATGACTAATACATTTGTCATACAATAAATGAGTTAGAATTAATATAAATATAATGTCACATACAGTCAATAAATAAATTAACATAAAACGATCATATAAAAACATAACATGTAAATAAAACATATAATAAATAAAACTTATAGGCGTAGCAGACAAGAGACTCACAGATATTCGAGTAGCTAGAAATTTTCACTCAGATATTTTTTTAACTTACTCTTGAATGACAGAACTGTAGAACATTTTTTGATGACTAGAGGAAGCTGATTATACATTTTCAATCCTTTAAAAAATACAGATGTTTCTGTTCCTTTTTTTGATACCCTCTGAATTGAAAAATCGTTTCTAGATCTTGTATCATATTTATGAACTTAATAATTGTACTTTACAATATCTTGTAAGTATGGAGGAGCATCACCAGATTTTATTTTGAAAATGAATATAATTGTTTGATATTGCCAAAATATTTTGATTGGTAACCATTCCAATGTACTCAACATATTTTTTATTGGAGTTTGTTTGAAACATCTTAATATTATACGCATTGCTCGATTTTGCAATTTTTGAAATCGGTTGATTTCATTCAGATTCAGTAAGAATAATATTGTTGCACAGTAATTAAAATGCGGTAGGATGAGAGTATTGTACATCACCATCAACGACCACTGGGTAAGGAATTTAGCACATCTATATAGATAATTTATTTTGAATGATATAGTCCTAATAATATTACTTGCATGTTCGTTGAACTTCAGTTTCCGGTCAACTATAACACCTAAATATTTGTACCCTTTAATGATATTGGTTATTGCTGTAAAACATCACCTGCTGTGTTTTATCAGCATTGTGCTGCAAGAAGTTGGCAGCAAACCAAATTTCAACAGTCTCAATCGAGTTTTTAGCCATATTTTTGAGGTTCAGAATGTCAGAAGAAGTATTTAAGAATGAAATGCCGTCTACTAAAAGGACAATAGCAGTATCGAGTGACGTGTGTGTGTACTGACAAATATCATTAATGTAAATGATAAAGAGTAGGGGCCCAAGGACCGAACCCTGAGGTACTCCTTGAGAATGGACTTCGACAATTTTAGTTCCCCGCGACTTTCCATATCAAAACAAGTTCGTATTAACCACTTTCCAAGATGCACAAGAATACGTTGGGCATAGTTTGAGACGATCCTCCTAATCGCAGTGGATTCAAGCTAAACATAAAACCGAAAACAAAGAATATCCTTGTTCTACGTACACTTGAAAAATATGAGTAAGAATCAACATCCGGTATACTGGTATACAGCGGAGACTTAAACGTCTGCCTCAAGATTACGATTTCCTGTTTAGCGGAAGAAAAGGGGCAAAAAATCGATTCGCTATAAATTCCAAAATGTAAGCGACCAGCTGACAATCTAGTAGATATCTTCGGCAAAATAAATCAAGCGAACTGACACCAGTTTCAATCAATAGTTTGAAATATGTTTCAACTTTCGAGGATTTTTTTGCGTGGCAACAGGTGCTTGCTAACAATCATAAAAAGTTGTTGTTGAAGTATATGCAGGATGTGGCATACATAGGTAGACAGAGGTGGTATTGTTAGATTATTTTTACGGAACAATGGAGATATTTTATTCGGATTACGTGGAAAAATCGCCGTAAAGATAACAATGGGGCTATGGAGATATTATTGAAGAACATGGTTCTTGAAGCTGGAAAATGTGTTACATAGTAGTTATGAATAGGTTGTTGTTCAAGTTGGGGCTTGGATGAATGAGCAACTGTTCAAAATAATATGAAATTGTCTGTACAGGATGTTACTACAAACGCTTTGTGTACAGGGTATACCTCGTTGAGCTGAGTCGATATGTGGTTGGAAAACTACTTTGAGTATTTTTTTGAAGATTTGTTTACAGGAGTTTTCTGATGAGCTCGTTTCAGTTAAACTATTTTCAGTTGTCTATGACTTCCGCTTATACCCTGGTTTTTTGTTGCGTTTTTGAATCTACGATGAATATCACTATAACTTTATTCGAAGCATCATATGCCTAAAGGGCTCCGGTTCTAAGTTATTTCAATTTTTGTTTAAATTCTGACAGGCAGGCCTTGCAAAAAAAAATTAATTTTTTGGAAACAAAGAGAGTAAGTTCAAAAAATGACCTGTTTTTGGACACTTTTCAAAAAAATGTATAACGGGTCCTCAAAATTATAAGGGGTGCTCGAAAATTGTGTAACTTATTTTTTTCAAATAGCAACCCCATTTTTTCTCAACGCTTGTCGTGCAAATTGCTATATGTTCAGTGATTATTTAGAACTTTTTAGGAGAATTAAATCTGACAGCAAGTCGAAAACTATTTATTGATATGTCATTACAAAACATCAAAACGGAAAACATCTATTGCTTGGTTACAATCATTTTCGAATAAAATCTGCTTCTGCGACATTCTGCCCCCTGGTGCTAACTTAATTTTTGTTAGCACGGATTTCTAGTCGGTGCAGCTTTCTGACAGGACGTTTGTATATTCCATTTGATGTTCGAATCTCTGCTGTCCTCACAACGCCATCTGAACCTTCGTATACCTTTTCGACTATTCCCAGAGGCCAAACTCCCCGTGGCATACTGCTATCATTCATGACAACCATTTCACCGACTGTTAAATTTGGTTCGTCCTTATTCCATTTTGACCGATTGATCAGTGTTGGAACGTATTCACGAAGCCAGCGTTTCCAGAATATATCTGCAAGATACTGTGACACTCTCCACTGCTTCTTTTGCACCAAGTCATGTTCGGTAAAAACCCCTGGTGCGATCACTTGCGAAGATTCTCCAATCAAAATATCATTTGGAGAATTGCTCACTAGATCTTGTGCATCTGTCGAAACATGTGTCAATGGGCGGCTGTTCATAATATGCTCTACTTCAGCGAACATTGTTTGAAGAACCTCTTCTTTGGGATGTCTTTCATTCATAATCGCCATCAGAGCTCTCTTGAAACATCCTATTAACCGTTCCCAGCTGCCCCCCATATGAGGTGCCGAAGGCGGATTGAATTTCCATTTGATACCCCTACTCGCCATGTCGTTCACCACCGATTCAATTTCTAAGTCTTCCAAAGCTTCTAACAGTTCACGATTTGCTCCATAGAAATTCGTCCCATTATCGGACCAAAATACTTCGACTGCTCCACGCCTTGCGAGAAATCTTCTAATTGCCATTATGCACGAGTCTGTATCTAACAAATGGGCAATTTCAACATGTACCGCTCTTATTGTTAAACACGTGAATAAGACACCATAACGTTTCTCCAGTCTTCTTCCAATTTTCACCTGGAATGGGCCAAAATAGTCGATTCCAGTAGCTGAGAATGGTTTCTGACAATTGAGTAATCGTTCTTTTGGCAAAAGTCCCATTTTAGGTTGAAGTTGGACTGCAGATCGGCGACGACAGTACATGCATTGTGATATGGCCTTTATTACAGTAGAACGAATATGGGGAATCCAAAATCTTCTTCTGAGATCATTTATAAGAGTTTCTACTCCCTAATGAGCATTTTTTATATGGTAGTGTATGATCATCTTTTGTGTAAAGAATGTTCACCACCTAGAATAACTGGTTCTTTCTGAATGACAGAAACGTTGTCAATCCTTGTTATTCTGGTGGAAATTTTGATAAGACTATCATTGTCTAAAAAAATTGACAAATTATGAAGTCTTCCGTTGGCATTTCGTAGATTATTTTCTAGATTATATCTATCCGTCGGAAAACATGATATCTGCACGATCTTCCACCAATAATGTTCACTCCATTTTATTTCTTCGTCAATTAGACATTTTGATAGTTGTCTATTATCACCCTGAGTTCTCAAATTTGACGTGAACCGTTTTACCTTTGCAGTAATCCTAATGAGCTTCAACCATGTATAAAATGACTTGATGGGAATCGTTTCTATAGGTTTTTCTGCTATGGTTATAACTACTTCAGATTCAGGTTGTGTGAGGTCATTGGGTATTTTAGGCCATTTGTTTTCTGGTTCATAGAGGAAATTGGGGCCTTTGAACCAACCATTTTCAAAACTTGATATACTTCTAGCAGTATCTCTAGTACATATATCAACAACATTTTGAGCTGTTGGAACCCATTTCCATTGGCTGATGTCGCTATGTTCCAGAATTTCACCCACTCGTATTGCCATGTATGTAGGTAGTTTTTTAACACTTCCAAGCCAACTCAGAACTGTTCGAGAATCAGACCAAAAATACTTCAGATCAATGCTGAAATCCAAATGTTTCATGACCTCAGTACAAAGTCTAACCCCCATCACCGCGGCAAGCAATTCGATTTTTTATTGTAATGATTTTTCAGTAACATTATTGATTCTGTGTGGGTACTCGATCTATGGTTAAGTGTCTATTTTTGAATCCAAACTGATGATTAAGAATTAATTCTCTTCTATGAGTGGTTTTATTCTCTTGAGTAGAAGTTTTCGAATAGCATCAAACTGGTCAATTACCTACCTATTAGACCATTTCTACTAAGTTCACATTAATAATAATAATAATTTATTTTACCATGAAATTACAAAATTTTCGATTGTGCATTACATTAATTATATAGCACATGGCGAATAAATGGGAGAAAGCCACAAAAGTAAAACTTGTGCGTGGACCGATTTTTCCATCTATATGTTTGTGCGCTAGTTAGTTGGAGCTTGGTTCAAGTTTTCATAAATATAATTCATTCAAGTAAAAATGATGTAAATAAAACTGTATAATATAGCTATAGACTAGTAAAATTTGTAGAGTATTATTTTATGTGCATGTTGATACACAAGGACTTACGCATATATAAATATAGTGTATAAATGTAGAGTATAGAATATAATATTGATAGAATAGGATTTCAAAAGTACAGTTTTATAAAATATGTAATAATAAAATATGTGTGTAGTATATATAAAACACGTACTTTAAACAAGACTAGACATAATTTGATAGTACATTTTTTATAGATAAAATCATATTCGTGTAAATAAATCATTTTCCACAAAGTCGTAGACTGTCTGTAGAGGATGTCGATCAATTGAGTAATTCTATAAATATAACATACATAAGTACACATGACAATATACCCGGATATTTTTTTTTTCTTTTTTTTTCTTTATTCTTTTTTTTTCACATCTCAATCAAGCTATGAATTTCCCATCTATTTGTATTTAGTAAGTGTGCTTTCAGTTTTTTTTGAATAACCACAAGTTGTTTATTTTTTTTATTTGAGGAGGTATGAAATTGAAAAATCGTGAAAAATCGCTGTCCTATAGATTTTGACGCAAGAGGAGTTTTATACATTTTTTTATTTCTTGTATTATGAGTATGTTCATATATATGAAGATTCAATTTATGTTTCATTTCAAAACACGATGTCATAAGGAAATAATTTTGTTGGATATCAAGAATTTCAGATTCAGAGAATAAATTATCAGACGAGTATCGATTTGGTTTTTTTTAAATTATTCTTAGGAAAGTTTTCTGTAATATTTCCACATTTTTTATATGGTCTTTGAGTGCACTACCCCATCCTATGATTCCATATGTAATTCTGGATTCTACTAGAGCATGGTAGATCATCTTCAGATGTTTTTTTCTAGGTATTTCGCTAGGTACTTGAATCTATAGAGGATACTTCTCAACGTGTTACATAGTGTTGTAATGTGCACGTTCCATCTGTAAACATCAATTTGTATTAGTAAAAATAGTTAAAAAAAAAAAAAATTGTAAAAATTGTGGAATGTTATTTTATGTACAACATGTAAACACATAAGGACTTACGCATGTACATGTACATACGGTTACAGGGACTAATATACATGTACATTAAAATAAGAATAAAAGATTAAATATTGTTACAAATGGAAACTTGTTTTATCACTAATGTAAGTTGAGTAATGTATTTTACGACCTATTTTTTGTATAAAATATTAGATATGTAATTGTAGTGGAGAGTCAGTAGCCAATTTGTAATCAGTTCTTTAAAAAAGTTAAATGAATGTATTTTTTTATATCTGGTGGTAGTTTATTGAATAGTTTAGGGCCAAGGTAGGTAGGTAGGTAAAACATTTTTGACCAATTGTCTTTTCTGCTCGGGGTACAGTAACGGCATTTATTCTGTATCTAGTATTATAGGGATGGTTGATTGAAATCAATTATTCTTCATGTTTGTATTGTTTAAACAGAATTGTTTTGGCGAATAAGTGACTCATATTCAATACTTCTAATTCAGAAAATAAGGCTTCAGAAGAAAGAGTCAGTCAGATGTAGATGCTTCCGCATGAAATGAATAAACAAATAATACCTTCTTGGTTTTTTATAGATAATTTTCAATACGCTTTTTTGTATTTTTTCCACTCTGCAGAAGTTGGTTGCCGACGTAGAATCCCAGGCAATGCAAAAAGTCCGTATGTCAGGTGAGATTCCACCAAAGCATGGTATAATATTTTCAGATATTTCAAGTCGATAAAATTTGCTAGATTTTTTAATTTATAGACCATAAACCGGAGTTTTTTATTACGAAATGTGCCTGTTCGTCCCATTTCATGTGGCAGTCTATGATTATTCCTAGATATTTAATTTTCATTGCTTCAGATAAATCAACGAAGATATCAATTGCGGGTTTTTCCAATCCATGGCTTTGTAAACAATGTTAAATCATTCTAGGTATTCATAAGTCATTTTTTTTCAAGTTTTCTATTTTGTCCGCTCCATTTTCAACAATATGCACAAAATATCATTAAGAAGATCATCATGTTGTGTGTAAACTCTTGTCCCATTTCAAGTTTTTGAAAGAATACCTATAGACATTCCCCATCTGCGAACTATATACGATGGTTGCTATTTATGTATTGAGAATGAAGAACTAAAACAATAATTGGGGTGTAGAAACTTCTACATTATTTATTGTTTTTCAAAATACTCTCCTTTCAAATCTACACATTTTTGCATTCGATTAAACCAATTGGCATAGCAGTTTTTCCACTCCGAAGTAGGTTATCTCCAAGACTCCAAAACATGGTTTTTGAATGCGTCTTGTGGCGTCGAAAGGCGTTGATCACGTAATTTGTTCTTCACTTAAGAGAACAAATAGAAATCATTGGGTGCTAAATCAGGCTGAACGGCGGATGACCCATCAATTCAACGTTTTGAGTGCTCAAATCGCGGGTTGATTGAGCCGATGTGTGTGAGCTCGCATTGTCATGATGGAGAATTATCATTCGTCGACAGTTCGTTTTCCTTATTTCATTGATGACTTCTGGCAAACAAATAGTAATGTACCATTCGAAGTTTACCGTTCTACGTTGGCACGGTTGCCACATGACCGTTTATACCGAAGAAACAGGCCAGCATTTGCTTCGAAGTGCACGAACAACTTTTGTTGGATTTGGTTCATTTTGAAAGACCCACATAGTCGACTGCTGTTTAGTTTCGGGCTCATGACAATAAATCCAAGATTCGTCACCTGTGTATATGTTATAAACTGCATTAGATGCACCGCGGTCATATTTTGTAATCATTTCCTTGCACCAATGTATACGAGTCTTTTTTTGATCGATTGTCAAATTGTGCGGAATCCAACGAGAACAAATCTTTCTGACTATGCCAAATGTTCATGCAATATCTTATGTATACTTGTCATACGAATGCCCAGGGATGCCTCGATCTCGCGATATGTCACATGACGATCCTGCATTATCAGTTCGGACACAGCATCAATGTTTTCTCGCACAACGTCCATATTTTACTTCGTCCGCCAGCAAAGTACGGCTTCGTTGAATTCACTGAACCATCGATATACTGTAGCCTTGGATGGTGCTCCATCAGCAAAAATCGCAGTAAGTTGATAGGAACACTGCTGTTGAGATAATCCACGTCGAAAATCGTAAAAAATCATGGCACGAAAATGTTCACGATTTAGCTCCATTTTTTGGCCCAGATTAAATTTTCAAATGTCTTTTAACAATACAAATAGCGTTTGTATGACAAAAAGTTCTGGTTACGTATACTGTCAAAAATGTCAAACTTTGCGATAGTGCAGTTGGATCGCGCCTAGCAACACCAGTGTTGCCAATTCTCAATACTTAATTAGCAACCCTCGTATTTTTCGTTAATTCAATCTCAATTGTCATACAGGAATTTTGGATGGGTACTTGACTGTCATCTAGAAAAAATCAATGTACTATAGAACAGGCTAATTTGGATTATTTGTAATAAAAACAAATGCTATCCAACAGATGATCTGTTCAAGGAAAGCAGATTTCTTTATTTAAGACAGTTATGAACAAGTTTAAAGTTTCGCCGTATAACACTCCTATGAAACAAGAAACAGAGCCAATATTACCATTATACAGAAATGCGATAAGAAAGTCAGGCAGCGTAGCATTGATTTCTTAGGTCCTAAAATTTTCAATATTATACCACATGATATAAAAACAGCAACCAATTTCATTACTTCCAAACTAGGAATTACAAAATGGCTGCAAAATACACCAAGATCCAATGTTTCATGACATAGTGAATAACAAAATGATATTCATAAAAGGAATAGCAATGGATTCAGATATGAAATCAAATATAAATTACCATGATTAACCTTCCAGTGGTGGCGCCAAAGCTTGTTGCACACCAGTGGTTGCGCTGGTGTCACAGACCAATTGGGGAGGGGGTGGGATTTTCTTCAAAAAAATTAAATGACTTTCAACAAAAGGTTCATTCAAGACGTGTAAATTTGAAAAAATTAATTTCTAATTGTAGTACACTTTCTTGAATGAATCTTTTGTTGAAAGTCATTTAATTTTTTTGAAGAAAATCCCACCCCCTCCCCAATCGGTCTGTGATACCAGCGCAACCACTGGTGCAACAAGCTTTGGCGCCACCACTGGAAGGTTAAGAATACATTCTACAATGGTGGAGTATTTATTTTTCACTTGTCCATTACTGCTGTATAATACCTTGGCAACGGTTGCTATTAACAGACCCATAACGCCCGGGGCGTTATGGAGGGCATTATGAATCATAACTCTAAATGTTTTTTTCTGTAGTTCAATAAATTAATTACTCAGAAAAGTCTTATTTATAACTGCACATAAAAAAGGTGCTAATTATTTTCTTTCAAATAGAAATTACAATTTTCAAATGTTCCTGAAAAATTAGTACCAAGATTGGTGAGTTGACCGATGATGAACTCCTCAATGTGCATTCGGTTTCGTTCGGAACGTTAACATTTTCTTTTTCGGAAACGGAATGGGCTATCATTGTAGCAATTTTGTTCTTCAATATAGCTCTCCGCTACCGTCCTACTCTTCCATTTTCCATGTAATTTTAGTGTTTCAAAGGAGGCACCACCTTGAACAAGAAGCGTTGACGACGTTCGGCGTAGACAATGTCCGGTGTAACCTTTCGGATTTTTCAAATTAAGTTATTTCGCTATGATAGAAGGAACACTTCCTATAGTATTTTTGCCTACAGGTAACTAAATGCATTTATTATTTCTGTAGGTTAAAAAAAACTACGTTGTTTATATCTTTTTGGTCGTAGTACAATGTACTTTTTAACTAAGTTCAAGGCTCCTATTTCGCTTTCTTCGACAATGGTGAAACATTTTGAGATGCAGGTCTTGGTATCTGGTACCTTGATCAGTAAAACGGCTCCTCTGTCTTCAATGTCATCAATTGTCATCTTGACCATTTCATCACGTCTTAAGCCTCCAAATACGCCCATTACCAGAACAACTTTATGTAGCAGAAAAGTATCATCTGGAGCTTTTCTTATGAAAAGTAATACTTGTCCACCTTCCAACACCTTTGGTCTTTTAGGAATGTATCCTTTCGATTTAACTTTCAGAAAGGCCATCAGTTGACTGAATTGTGATATATTAATGTTTTCTGTAACAATCAATGTTGATTTCAGCTGTGAGTATTTAGTCCATAGAACATTTGCACTATATTTTTCAGACTGAAATAATGTTAAATTAATAAAAAATATAAATATTTTTCATGAGATAAACATTAAGACAGTTTCATTCACGGTATTCACTCTGTTTTCATCTTTCCATTTCAAAAATTGGTCATACTCCTTGTCGTATAAGTATTTGGATTTCACAGGCAGTAAATTTCCTAACGCTTTTTCAGCTTTGAGCGTCACATTCTGTGGGATCTCCATAATTATTATGAACACAACCGTTTTTAGTTTCCTCCACTAACAAGCTTGTCAATTCTTACAAAAACGCAGCGTCATTTTATTAAATAAACATATAAAAATATGTAAAACCACAGTAAAACATATAAACAATAAAACATAATAAAATAGAAATGAAACATAAAAAAAGCTAAATAAGATCTGAAAGATGCGATTTAGTGCTTTCCTGTTCATAAAAAAGAACATAGGCATCTCCGCTCACGATGGATCTGGATGGAATTGGGGTCACTTGTGAGTCATTATATTCGTGCCACGTGCCCGCATACGGATGTCTACAGTAGGCTGTGTAGTGTCCGTTTTAGGTAGTCCCACTATGATTAGACAATAAATATAGACTATAGCGACAGGGAGCTACTTTTTCATCAGCATAATTACTCATGTCCAATCCCTCTAATAGTCCGGGAGCCAGTGACAGATTTCCATGACCACGTTCCTCTCAAGCGAAAATTAGTGGAATGCATCAGAGAGTTATATTATAAAGCTTCGTGAACGTCAGCTGTGGTTCCCTTGGGGGGATGAGCGGTGGTAGCCTCCCACGCACACAGAAAAAGAAATGTATTCAATTTTGTTTTCCTAACTGAAAACATGTTAAATTATCGCTAAAGCAATATCTTGAAGAAAGAAAAAATCAGCTGACTATAGCATGGTGTATTATACGACAGCTAGTTGGTCGAACACAAAAAAAATTGTACCTTCTATGATTACCTCTCAAACAAAATTCTACCTTATATTCGGATTGCGTCAATTTAACATGTTTCCGGGAAGGAGGACATAATTGAATGTATTTTTTTTCTTCGTGCGTAGGAAGCTACTGTGCTGATCATCCCCCCCCCCACCAACGGAATCGCAGCTGACGTTCACGAATCTTAATAATACGACTCTCTGATGCATTCCACTAAATATCGCTTGAGAGGAAATGACTGACCAAATTTTTACCGGGCTCCTGGACTATAAAGGAAAATCAATAGTGACATTCAATTTCCCTCGGAATCTTTCTGTTGAAGAAAACCCTTTCAAATGGATTATTAAAATTTTCGGGAATTTATGAATTGATAGGGATTTTGAACACCTCCTTCTCTCTTTGCACTTCGCACATGTCAGCTTCTCGTCACCATCTAGAGTTTCTTCCCTTTTGAATAAATCCAAACATTGTGATAGTCTTGTTGACCTGTTATTCGTGGTATTGAGAGGGAAAGATCCCAGAAAGGATCGAAGGACACTGAACAATGACCACAATAAGTACATTTTAATATAGATTTTAACTGGCCAACGAAGTAATCCACAATTTTGGAATTGTCTGTCCTTGACTATCTTGACCATGACTCTTGGGCCTTCTCACTATTACTTAAGTTCTCGTCTATCTCTCTCATTGTGGGTTTTGGCTCCTCCGTTGCTCTATTGACGTCTTCATGTAGACCCTCTAACAGGAATAGTAAAAACTCTTGAGCATCTTCCTGGGCATAACCGATAAAACGAGGAGCGAATCTTTGGAATTGACTTTTCAATGCGACTGTTTCAACAACTCTATCTGACGAATCTTTTGACCAAAGTTCCTTAATCACCTCGGCAAATGCTTTGATTAATGCTCCTTCCCTAGATACATTAGTGTTTATATCTCTTGTATAAGCATCTCTGTTCAAATACTCCATAAATACTCGATAAACACTGGATAACACTGTTCATAAAGCATGTGTTACCAATATTTTTCAACCCATGTAGACCGAGAGATTTTGGAGTAGTTTCTGAAGTACTGGGAGCTGGCAGTGCTGGAACAATATCAAATTTGTTCATTGGTACAGGGATCCTCATACTGTCCGCAGAAGATTGGAGGTAGAAAGTATTTTTGATTTTTGTCCTGTAGATATTATTTCAAATCCGTGAAGACCTTGTTTTTGTGGGTAGAATAAACAACCCTTAGCAACCTCTTCAATGTTTCCATGACAATTGCATAGAAGCTCAGTTGTCGTCTAGAACGCAGTAAATACTATGAGTAAACAACGTCGTTTAAGATAATTTTTTCGTGAAATATAAAATCTTGTATGCACCACGAGCGTTACTAGATCCTAACACCCATCGGGCAACATTCATATATCACTTGGTACATAAATAGCTATTTAAAATGTTTTTTTTTTCTTAATTATTCAATTTTATATGTATTTATCCTACTTAACCTAATTTATAATTTTATCTTTACGAAATTTTGAAACTGTGATATTTCAAATTCATCATGATATTTTCAAATATGAATAACCATTTATGAAGCAACAAATTTTGAAATAATTTTTATCATTATGAATAAAAAACTGAAAACGTATTTCAAACCACGTACAAACAAGCTTTATTTGCAATAGAGCTTTTGTGGTTCTTCATGTTCATAACAAACTATATCTTTTTCTGCATATGAATTTCTTTATTACATAAACATTACTATTTTATATTATTATTATTATTTATAATGTTTATTTATACAAAATTACGTTCACGTGCTGGCTTCAGGAGTCCGGATTCTTTTTTTTTTCGAAAACCAGCCTTAAAAACGGAAGCGAACCATTTGGCATTCAGCAGAAATTCGAAACGTTACAAGTAAGTACCCCAAAAACCGCCAAAGAGATAAAAGTGCTGCCCGGTACTATAAAGTAATTTGATAGCACATTCACGCACTTGAGAAACACAGGAAGTGCGTGTGAATTATTTATAAATCCCATTTTGTCGTTGGATATCCATAGGCGGACGATGGACGATATTTTTAAGGGGTATTGCTGCTCGTATAATGATGGATAAAATTTTTCATCAAATACTTTTATCTAAGCTTCTAGATGAAAATTTTGCTGAAATCTCACGAACAGATATTTTAAAGACAGAACTGAATCAGTGAATCTTTTTTCTGGTATTATTTGTGGAGTTCCTCAAAGGACTATGACTGGTCGTTTACTTTTCATGCCAAACACGTCTTAGATGCACAGGAATATTGCGAATTTGTCATTGTTTTTTAACACAATTTTATTGATCTTTCTTTCTATGAGTGAGGTAAATTTGTTGGAGAATGATGACCTAAAATACTTTATTCTTGCCATTTGTGTCTAGGATAAATGCCATGCATGTTTCTGTATATCTGTAATTTTTTAACTGATACATATTATTAGACTCAGTCTGTTTGCACTCAGTATAAATAAATAAATAAATAAATAAATAAATTTTTGATACAGTGTGTACATATGTTAAGTCATATAAAACAATGTGTATCAATAAGCAACAATTATAAATAGTTATACAGGGTGTATCTAAATAACACCGAAAAAATTAAAGGGGTGATTCTGTGATGAAAATTAATGTGAGTGTTTGGTATAAAATTTTTTGAAAAAACTCTCCCCGGAAAAGTTACACCCATTCGAAAATTTAAAAAAAATGGTTTTTCTTTTTTATTTTCCCTGTATATCAAGCTAAAGACACGAAACTTGGTAAACATTATCTGTCAATAAGAGTACACTTTTTGAAATTTTTTCAACCCTAAAGTATGCTTAGAAGGGGTTGAAAAAACCCCTAAGATATTTTTTCTTACAACTTTTTTTTAGATGAAAATATTTTATTTAAAAACGTATGACTGAAAAGACCAATTCATTGACTAACTTTTTTAACTCTACAAGTTTTTTCTAAAACTTGAGCATTTACGAGAAAAAAAATCTAATGCAATGTATTTTCAAAAAGATGAGCTAACACGAGTGTATTTTGCGTCAAGTCTAGTGGCCTGTGCTTTGCATAAAAACATTAATACTGACACTAGGATTGTGTAGTGTCATTTTCTGTCACCCATCTTATTGTTTCACAAGTTTTATGATTGTGTATTTTAGGTAATATTAGTTGATTGAAAATATGAATGCATATTCGAATTTGGAAATGGCAGATATGCATTTTACATACGGTCGTGCTAACGGTAATTCATTGGAAGTGCAAAGACTTTATGCTGAACAGTACCCACAGCGTAGACTACCCCATCATACTACGTTCACAACTATTCACCGACGCTTGCGGGAACGTGGTAATTTTGAAAAAAGAAGTTATGATTCTGGTCGTACTAGAGAAGTTAGAACTGCAGCTGTAGAAGAAGCCGTACTTAATTCAATTGAAGAATTCCCAGAAACTAGTACCAGGAGAATAGCTCGTGTCCTACATGTAAGCCATTCCGTTGTTTTTAGAATTTTAAAAGAACAAATGTTGTATCCCTATCATCTTCAACGGGTGCAGGCGTTAATGATTCGAGATTTTTTACCCCGTGTGATTTTTTGTCAGTGGCTTATTAATATGATTGGCCAAGCACCACAGTTCTTAGGTAATATTTTATTTACTGACGAGGCGAGTTTCTCAAGAGACTGTATTAGAAATTTTCACAACAATCACCTTTGGGCTGACGAAAATCCTCATGGCTTTTTTGAAGGAAATCATCAGTATCAATTTTCATTAAATGTGTGGCTCGGAATTATTGATAATCATTTAATTGGTCCCCATTTTCTTCCGCTACGATTAAATGGTGAAGCATATTGTCATCTCCTTGTCATCTAACCTGGATGAGGTGTATGCCAATCAATGGATAGGTCGAGGAGGACCTGTAAACTGGCCAGCCCGCTCCCCTGACCTTAATCCTTTGGATTTTTGCATATGGGAATATCTGAAATCTTTGATATACACAAACCCAGCTGAAAATATCGATGATCTGCGAAACCGCATTGTAGCAGGGTGTGAAAATATAAGAAATTCTCCAGGAATATTTCATCGTATACGCAATTCTATGAGGAAAAGGGTAGATGCTTGTATTCAAGCTGAAGGCAGTCATTTTCAACATTTATTATAATTGTATTGTCGATATTCGACAGGTTTTTGTTCATTGTTTGTTCACTTTTGTTTTTAGTTGTAGAAGTCTTATAATCATAATTTGGTTGGCTGTTGTTTAATAAAATGCTATTTTACATGAGCTTATTTATTTTTTTCTCATAAATGCTTAAGTTTTCGAAAAAAACTTGTAGAGTTAAAAAAGTTAGTCAATGAATTGGGCTTTTCAGTCATACTTTTTTAAAGAAAAAATTTTCATCTAAAAAAAAGTTGTGAGAAAAAATATCTTAGGGGTTGAAATAATCAACCCCTTCTAAGCATACTTAAGGGTTGAAAATTTTTCAAAAAGTGTACTCTTATTGACAGATAATGTTTATCAAGTTTCGTGTCTTTAGCTTGATATACAGGGAAAATAAAAAAGAAAAACCATTTTTTTTAAATTTTCTAAGGGGTGTAACTTTTCCGGGGAGGGTTTTTTCAAAAAAGTTTATACCAAACACTCACATTAATTTTCATCACAGTATCACCCCTTTAATTTTTTCGGTGTTATTTAGATACACCCTGTATAAATAAAACCATAGTTTGACAAGAACCAAAAGGACGACAGCATACACAAAATACACATTGAAAATTAAAATGATTACCTGTATTTATGAGTAAAACCATAAATATCACAGAATATAGTACGAATCAGATAAAATATAAAATGAGTATAAATAAATAAACCACGATCATGTTTTGTTTAAATAAAACCAAAATGAAAATAGAACTGGTAAAACGACAGCATAATACAAGATACACATTAAAAGGTAAAATAAAACAATCACCTGGAAGAGAAAAACCATAAATATCACAGAAAACAGTTTGAGTTGGAATAAATATAAAATGTTTATAAATAAATACAAAGTGAAAATAGAACAGGTATAACTACAGCATAATACAAGATACATGTTAAAAAGTAAAAATAAAACGATTACCTGGATGAGAAAATCCATAAATGTCACAGAATACAGTATGAGTCATATAAAATATAAAATGTGTATAAATGAATAAACCACGATCATGTGTTTTGTATAAATAAAACCAAAGTGAAAATAGAACAGGTAAAACGACAATATAATACAAGATACATATTAAAAGGTAACAATAAAACGATTACCTGGAAAAGAAAAACCACAAATATAATAGAATACAATGCGAGTCAGAAAAATAAGAAAATGTGAATAAATAAATACATAATGAAAATAGAACAGGTTTAACGACAGCATAATACAAGATACATGTTAAAAAGTAAAAATAAAACGATTACCTGGATGAGAAAAACTATAAATGTCACAGAATACAATATGAGTCACATAAAATATAAAATGTGTATGAATAAATAAACCACGATCATATGTTTTGTATAAATAAAACTAAAGTGAAAAAAGAACAGGTAAAACGATAGCATAATACAAGATGAATATTAAAAAGTAAAAACAAAACTATTACCTGGATGAGAATAAAATTAAAATGTGGATAAATAAATGAACCCCGATCACATGTTTTGAATAAATAAAACCAATGTGAAAATAGATCAGGTAAAAAAATAGTATAATACAAAATACTTATTAAAAAGTAAAAATAAAACGATTACCTAGAAGAGAAAAACCATAAATATCACACAAAAATACAGTACACAAGATGAATCACATAATATAAAAATAATAAAAATATAATATAAAAATGTGTATAAATAAAATCACAACTATGAAAAAACATAGGTAAGACGACACAAATAACATATAAAAAGTAAAACTAAATCACAGTAATATACCATCCAAATATTCTTGATAAGAGTAGTAACATTTAATAGTAAGCATACATTTTATTTTATTGAAAAATATTCTGTCACCTTCAGAATTCTTAATAGCAATTGGCAGTTCGTTGTAGAAACTTAATGCATTGGAGAGGGGAGAGTTTTTGAATTTTGTGTTTTGATATACTCAAGTAGTCACCATGACGTATGTGGTACGCATGTGAAGAAGCATTGGTATCGAAGGATTTCAAATTACTTTTGATGAATTTCACACAGTTTTAAAAATTATTGTTTTTGATTACTAACCTTACTACATTTATCTAATATTCCTGCAAAACAAATTCAACAGAGAAGAGTTATTAAGTTTTGTTTGATCATTAGTTAAGTTCTAAGAATTCTTTCCTCCATTAACTTTCAAACTTTCCATCAGATTTAATTTCATTCCTTTGTTTTTACACGAAGTATTTCAAAATCTTGCCAAAAGATTTTCTATGAGAAGATAAAAAGTTGCATTTGTTTTGCCTTACATGGTAATTCCTCTGTCTTTTTATTTATTTATTTATTTATTTATTACACGGGAAGAAATACCCATTTAAAATAATATAAAACACTAAGAAAAATATATAAAAATATAAAAAATATATAACTACCTAAATCTAAAAGTTTTATAGAGTAACTAGACAAAAACAAAACAAATCAAAATGAAATGAGCAATTAAAGCTAAAAAAACTTGAGCTACATAGTAGCTCTCTTCATTTGCCAAAGCGAAGCTGAAAAAATATCTATAGCTCTTGAGTGAACGTTTGCCTGTCGCAGTGCGACCAAGGAAAATGTGCTATATTCACGTAGTGCCCTAGGAGGTACATATATTTTTACTTCTTCTAATAATTCAGGAGCATCTATCAGACCGTTCAAAATTTTATAAATAAACAAGATGTCAAACCAATGCCTTCTGTGGATCAGAGGACTCAAATTCGTTACTGACAGCATGTTGGTATAAGAGTAAGGAATGTTCAGTCTGATGAAAACTTTCTTGTGTTACTGACATTCTTGCTAGGCTCAATTCATTGTCCACCCTGTATCTGCTCTAACGAACTTTATGGGTACAGAAGAGCCCACCAATCGCAGTGCGTTTCGTGCTTCATTACCATATATGGTCATCGTTCCATTCTCGACTTCCCATTGGTTCCCCTCTCAGCGCGTAACGGTTTTCCAGAAACTTCGAAGAATTCACGAAGCCACTTCACACTCAGAACTCGGAGAGAGAACGTGCTGTTGTTCACCATCCGTACTATCATGAAACGAACTTGTTGAATTAACATTATAATAATACTCTCTGTTCACATGCATATTTGTTTGTTGTGAAATAAATGTTATTGGTTGTAAAATTAAAAGAGTGCAAAATTTATTCTACAGTCCATTAGAGCAAAAACACAGTCTAAAGGAGCAGTACATAAAAAATTTGCGTTGAACTCTTTCACATTTTTCGATGTGGACTTGAGCATAAGGGCTCCATATAATCTAAGCATATTCAAGATGAGATCTAACCAATGGAAGGAATAAGATTCTCACTGTACTCAAATGAACAAAATCTCTAGAACGTCTCTTCATGAAACCCAACTGCTTGAGTGGTCTATTACAGATGTACTCAATGTGCGAATAAAATGAGAGGTTAGATTGGAAGATGACTCCAAGATCTTTGATCAAGGTAACTTTCTCAATGACGGTGTTATCACAAACATAGTTGAAGGTTATCTCTTGCACTGTGCGATGGAAACTGATAACTATATTTTTTTTTTTTGACTTATCGAAAGCATTCGACATCATTGACCCCCATATTATTTGCAAAAAACTGTATTCACTTGGCTTCAGGGGTAACTTTCTTTCATGGCTCAGATCATACCTGACTCTCAGAAAGATACATGTCAAAGTTGACAATTGTCAGTCGCAGCAATATGAAATTGATCTTGGGGTTCCTCAAGGTTCTATATTGGGCCCACTCATCTTTCTCCTGTTCATCAACGATATGCCAAATCATTTAAGCACAGACAACATAGTTCTGTATGCAGATGATACAACCATCGCAGCAAATGCTGATAACCCAAAGCAGCTTCAAGAAAAATTGAACAATTTGAGTCTAGAATTTACAAATTGGTGTTGTAAAAATTCTTTAGTGGTGAATGTGGAGAAAACTGTTCTGCTGCAGTTTTATTCCAGTAGAAATAGAAAAATTGATGATTTTCATGTTAGAGTGGGTGACGAAATAATTGAATCATCAGATAACACCAAATTTCTTGGTACTTATATCGATGGTAACATGACCTGGGAGTCAGCTATAAACCATGTACGTAAGAAAGTTAACAGTGGGTACTATGCAATCAGACAATTGAGATCCTATTTTAATAAAGCCCAGCTTTTAAACGTTTATTTTGCTGTTGTATATTCCCATATTTCTTATAATACTGCAGTTTGGGGATGCTCCACAAAACTCAACAAAATATTTGTCTCCCAGAAAAGGGTGTTGCGCCTAATCTATAAAATAGACTGTAGAAAATCTTGTAGGCAATATTTTATAAGAAATAAAGTCATGTGCGTACCTAGTATTTATATTGTCAAATGCATTATGTTGTTCAAAAAACAAATACAGAATTACAATCGAAATTCTGACTTTCACGCATATCCTACTAGGCACGGTGAATTGATACGGCTGCAGAAACATTCAACATGTTTGTTTGAAAATTCTCCATCTTATCAGGGAGCAAAATTTCATAATCACTTACCTGATGATTTGAAAAATCTAGACAGGGAAAATCTTTTCAAAACAAAGCTGAAAGAATTTTTGATTAATGGTTGTTTTTATAGTACTACTGAGTATTTCAATCAATGATGTGGTTATATATTGTATATATTTAAATTTATTTTGTGGAACTGTTATATTTTGTGGAAATGTTATATGTTTATGTATATAAATGTAGATTGTACGTATGTATGTATATTTGTTGTCTGACGTATCCTATATAATTTTTTATGATCGTAAAGGATTTAATAAATTTTATTATTATTATTATTATTATTATTATACATTTCAAACAACCATGTGAAAAAACATTCAAGCTCTTTTGGAGTATAAGATAATCATCTGGATTTTGTATGACATGAAATATTTTGATATCATCGGCACACATGAGGAATTCACAATCGGATATTTCTTTGACAATGTCATTGATGAATATACTGAACAGTAAAGGCTTCAGGTGGGAGCCTTGTGGCACACCCGAAGTGGCAGTGTATTCATCGGAAATGCACCGGTTCAACTTGACATATAGGAGGCGATCTGATATGTACGTTTTCAAACAGTCCAGAAAACCACGAATTTTAAGAGTTCTACCAGTTTGCCAGATATGAAACGTAACCCATAGCCTTCTTTAATATTTTATATTATTTCCTCTTGATTGAAAATGTTGCATAACAAACGAGTCGATGAGAGAGCAGTACCACCAATATACTTTTTGGGGAGTATTCTCCACTTCTCCCCCCGCAGCGCCGCCACTGCGAACAGGTCCTCCGCCTCGTCTTGTCGCTGTGTGCCGGTTGCCGGTTTGCATTGTGTGCGTACAACGTCCGCGTAGGCTATGTACGTCGCATCCTGCATACTTTATGAACTTCTGTCTACCACTTTTCCTACTGCGAACACCTGTTGGTTCGGAAAAAAATATCGGTTTTCATGGTAGGGAAGCGGCGGACGTTCGGACGATGAAAGGTGAGGTGTCGTTTGTCATGTCTGCAGGTAATCAACAGATTTTTTTCAGTAAGGATGCGTCAAAAGTTGATTATTTATATCCGACGCAATAAATTCCACCAAAGTTCGAAAAAGTGTGCTGGAGAGTATCAAACATATAGTCTTTCCAATATTAATTGCAGAACATAAAAACTCGTTTCAAAGCCTTACTTACCGACAATTTCGTTTGATATGCCGACACCTCATTTAAATGATGATTTACGACTCACCAGCCAAATATTTTGCATTTTGCCGCACGTCAATTAAGGTCACGAATCTATACGAGTTGTTGCAATTGATATTAGAAAGACCACGCTACGAAGTAAAAATATGAAGCAAACATTATCATTATTATTTTTTATTTTTCCCCTGTTAAGTTAAATTTTATTATTATCTTTTCCATTAGGAATTTCCCAGTCAGGCCCTGTCTCCGAAGCTCAGACACATCCGGAAGGCGCGCTGGTGTAGTTTACCCCAATAACCACTCCCCACGTCCGTGGGGTAAGTGACTATTGGGTACGAGAATCATGTGCCCTGAGCAGACGAAGATGGCGGCCTTCTGCATTCGTCCGGCTAAGATTTCTACCATATTACGGCAAGCCGATATAATTTTCATATTCGAGAACAGTGTGACCATCCAAGGACTTTCATGATTAAAACCATCACATGCTCAGAATGGCTTGGGTACAACCACGGTACAGCCTGCGGAATCCAAAGAGCAAATCTCGATAATCAGTCCGTTTTTCCTCCTCTTTTCGGGCGATATTCGTTTCAACTGGATCGAAAAATTCTATCACGAAAATCATCCTACTTTACTAGGTTTTATCAAGGTTCAAAGTGGTACCTAGCTTTTGTGATCAAACCAGTTCTTGAGTTACTTGAATAGATCAATGCATCAATCGTCTGCAAATAAGAAAATATCGATCTTACTTTGAATGAAAAATAAATTGTTAACACATACGTTGAATAAAACCAGCCCCATAACTGTGCCTTGTGGAACTTCCGTTTTTCTCAACTTCGAACGATAGCGGCCAGCAAGTGATTTGATCTGTTCCATATTTATCGAAAGTATACTTATATATATATTATGCCCTACACAATTCTATAGTTTTTGAAAAGGAACAAAAAATGATAAAAGGCTTTTCATTTTCCAAAAAAAAAAAATCAAAGTCCAAATCCGGCTAAACCGACCGACGAAAATAAAATTTCAAAACTGCTATCGATAGAGCTTTAATGAACGAAAGAATCCCAAGAAAAAAGTTTTTCGAAAAACCCGGAACATGATGAAAATTTCGTAAATCTGAAAATGAAACTTTTACTTTTCGAAAACACGAAATATCTCAGAACGGTTGATATTTTTACAATTTTTCAAGATATCTATTTTGACCGCCTTCAAAACAAAAAAAATCTGCAAAGAATATTTATATTTTTTTTTGAAAAATCAATAGTCCAGGAAATATTTCGAAAAAGCCGAAGAACTGAGATTTGACCGTACTAGTGATAAATTTTGAAATGTTTTGAATTACTTCAAATACGTCTTTACAAGCCCCACCGACATTTCATACCATTTTTCTCCAACTCAGAAAGTGGAAAAAATTGAGAAAAAAAATTGTATTCTCTCTCTAAAATCACCTAAAATTCGAAAACGAAACGAGATATCACAAAAATGTGTTTTTAACTTTTATTGCACTTGAACAGGTCTACAAAAATTTCCAATCAACTTTTTCCATATCTTGATAAATAAACTCGGAAAATCGACTGAACTTAAAAAAATATGCATTTTTTACAGGAATATTTTGATATTGACAAAAACTCAAAATTGAAAGATATCAAAAAATGGAAGAGTATTATCCTTAACTTACAAAAAATGTAAATGAATTTTTTTCCTTGATATCAATAGTCCGGGAAATATTTTTGAATATCGAAAATGTAGGATAGGGAAAATTATTTTCATCTAGGAAAAACCTACCTTAACGTCCTTAACCAATAGAAATGACAATGTTTAAGCTTCATTTTATGATCTATTACTTTAATTAGGTATGTGAGTTCAGTACGAATTTTCTGTTCTGCTCACTCAAAAATAAGTTCACTGTAGTGTCGTTCGGTGACGTACTCTGATTGCTCTACTTGCTTGAAGTTGATATTTTCAAAAGAGAAAGACAATGAAGTACAAGTTTTAGAGAGAGATGAACACATGTGAAAGTGATATCGATCAACTAGAGCAGTCTTCAATGAACAAGACTTTAATCATTACTGATTTAGTTTTAAAATATAGGGTTATATTCAATTGTTTGTGTTTATGATGTTTTCAGTGTTGAAGACTTCAAATAAGTGTCTGTACCTGGTTTTACTGGAGTGTTCCGTCACTGCTGATTTTCTTAGTGGAATTTCGATTTTTAAAGGTAAATTGCTTTTCGTTATTCTAGTACTGTCAATGTATAAATTTTAGTTTTCTTCTTAAATTAGTTTTATGAAATTTGAAAAGTAATTTGACAATTGCAATTATTTGAAATTTCTATTCCATCGATGAGAGATTTACCATCTATAGCACCAGTAATTGAACTTGTTGTCGGTGTGGCCTCATTACTACGAAATAGATGTCTCGTTATCTACATTCTCTTTGAAACTGAATTTTCAATATACGACTCCACCACCGCAGAGGAGTTCCAACCTCCAAGTTCTTTTACCGATAGTAGATCGCCACCATTTTCACAAGCATAGTAGCCGAGAATCTGCGAAACGAGTGCCCTGTGTAGAGCTGAGGATTTTCTAATTTTAACACGTTGACTGCCATGTCGGTCTATGAGACCGAGGAAAAATTATTCTGGTGAGCCACCTGGGTCTCATAGACCGAGGTTGAGTTTGATACACCAGGCCAACTCGGTCTATGGGACCGAGCCAATTGAACTGTTCTTGAAGCCATCGGTCTAAATTACTGTCGATAATATCGCGAAGACAGACCGAGACGGCTTCAGTAACAAGTTTGCGTTGCAAATTGTTCTCATTCGACGCACAGACCGAGTCGGCGTGGCAGACAAATCAGTAAAAACATCGAACTTTTGGAAGATGCAAGGGTGTACACTTATTGAAGAGCGCCGACTCGGTCTATAAGACCGAGCTGAATTTTTTAAATATTTTGAACTCAGAGTCTCAATTTCCGAAAAATTCAACGATATACTATCTTCTGTAGGCTGTACCTACATAGTCCATAATGGTTTCTGGGACAAAATTTTCGATTTTGCTTCGGCTCTGATACCAAAAATGAAAAAATGAGCACGGCAGTCACCGTGTTAAGAATGACGGAGGGTGTTCCCAAGTAGCATTCCTATATTGGTAAAATATTGGTACAATATTGTGAACATATTGGCGAAATATTGGAAATGCAATATTGGCGAGAAAAAAAATGTGAACATTCGGCGATATTGTTCCAATATTACTTGAATAATATTGGCGAAATATTCTCGAACTAATATTGGCCTCAAAATGTTTGGCGATATTGGTAAAATATCGCTGATATAATATTCTGACAATATTGGCACAATATTCAATAGTTATGTTGTCGAGAAGTAAAATGTGAACATTTTGCGATATTGGTCGAATATTGTTTAAATATTTCAAAAATAGTTTTGGTGAAATATTCTTGAAGCAATAATGGCCTCAAAATATTTATCGATATTGGTACAATATCATTTGGATATATTGGAGGATGTCAATATACCTTGGTAAATTATTAAATGTATTTTATTTGAAGAAGGTGACACCAGAGTCTGTCTTTTGATCGCCATAACCACTGAGTGAGCTGTCTTGAAAACAAGTTAAGGGAAGTATTTAATATACTTTCGTAGGTTTCAGAAGACGTTCTATATGTAGAGCCACCTAGCGGATTTTTATCCAGGTTTGATCATGATATAATTTTAATATGTTTCAATGAATATTCGGCCAATATTCAAATTTCATCTCAATCTAGATGTAGGAAACAATATGAAGACAATATTTTTTTAACGATATCGATAAACATTATTGAACCAATATTGGCCCAATATTAATTAATAAGATTTGTTTAATATTGGCGAAATGATATTAAACCAATGTGCAATCACACTTGGAGATACAATATAGTTTTTATTCCTAGAATCGATATGAGGGGAATATTGGGATTGGAATATTTATTCTAGATGTTGAAAACGATGTGAAGACAATATTGTTTTATCGATATTGGTAAATATAATTCAACCAATACTGACTCAATATGAGTTATTACAATTTGTCAAATAAAGTGGAAATGATATTCAACCAATATGCTATCAAACTTGGAAATACAATATAGTTTTTTTCCCTATAATCGATATGACAGGAATATTTGGATTGCAATATTTATTCTAGATGTGGAAAACAATATATAACCAATATCGTGTTATCGATATTGGTAGAAATTATTCAACCAATATTGACCAAATATTTCGTGTGATAATCTACATTCAAAACTAGTTCAACCAATATTCCACCAATATTATTAATATAATATTGTTTTTTTTAATATTCACCCATATTGGACCAATATTGATTTTTCATTTACAATATATCTATATTAACAGTACTTCGACGCGATCTGGACGTGTAATATTTCCACCAGACACCAAAAAGTGAACACCTTGTGCCCTTATCTGCGTATCGAGCACCTGTACGGAATTTTGTAATTACCGAAACAAGCGCAATAAATCTACCAAAAACGAAATCCCAGTCCGTAAACAACTTTTACCGACGAAATTTCTAAAACTCGCCGTTGCCGCTTGGTTTAGAAATTTTGATTCGGTTGTTTTGTAACCTTGGTCTCTATTCGCGAACGTTTGTGCAACATAATGCGATTTAGATTAGATTTGGACGTGGATACGCAACACGTCGCTGTGGTGCAATAAGTGTGGGAGAAAAAATGTCTTTCGGCTCATTCTTGAAATGCGCTGCAAAAGGCATTTTTTTCTAATTAGCTAAGTGGGCCAATTGTCGCGGTCTGTGGAGAATTGAGAGAATCGTACAGGTTGGCTCAAGCGAAATTATTCAGATTTGAGATTTTTACACCTTGACTGCCAAGAAATTCAAACTGACTTACCCATGATGCCAAAGAAAACGGAACGCAGGCTGCTGAGCTGGCTTGCATCGACTTGCGACAAATAATAAATAATAACGTGCACTCGCGCCACTCTCTGCACACAGAGGATAGAATATTTGCAGCACATCACAGTAAGAGTCGTAAGAATGGAGAATATATATCCTGAAAACTTATTCGCATGTGGAAATGTTTCGAGCAGCTTACGAGAATAACAATTTTAAACATGGTTATCACTTCCGCGTGGGCCCTCCGGGCCCCCGTAACATCCGGGCCCCCCCGCACCGCGGGGTTTCGCAGTATAGTAGAACCACCACTGGCAAGTGAGTAAATTTTTTATTGTGCTGCAACTAGAAGATATCCTACTTTGAAGTAAACTTTACAAACTGGAAGTTTATGAAATATTATATTCAAATTGGCTCTTCATGTGGCGGTAGTGATCAAGTCAGCGGTTGCAATTATTTTTTAGTAGAATGTTGGTAATATTCAAAAAAGTAAATTCACTCAGATTCACAGATTAGTCATAACATTGTTAAAAGTGTCATTCATATTACGAATAAGTACTGATTTTACATAATCTAAAGATTTTTGTTGGTAAAAGAACTCACTATATCATAATTTTTCAGGCAATTAGAGAAACTGATGAAATTAAAAACAAAAGTTTGCGATAAAATGATATTTGCTCAATACAGAACGATCTCGTAATTTGTCATTTAGTGGAACGTTAAATAAGATATATTCGGTCTCAGTACCAAATACCACCAAACACGGTATCGATGAGTCTGAAATTCCCAAATTAGTGAAATCGATTTGGAAATCAAACATATTAACAGATTCAGATGTGCAATCGATGGACCAGAAGCAAAATTATACAGCATAATAAAAAAAAAGCTTCTGTAGATGTTTCTGATATATCTGGCTATAATTAGCTACTTAGGAAATCACTGAATTTGTAAAAAAAAATTGCACTAGAACTCATTTTAGATATAACGCTAGTTCATCACAATAGATTTATTCTAAAATAGAAGAGTCCTTCAAACAATCACAACTACTACGTGTGACCCAAGAACAAGATACACATCAGTTATAAAAGATATTTGAATAAAGTTGATCGTCTGCTCTAACAGAGGGAAATGCCGTGAGAGTCAAAAAACATTGTAACCCAATTTAACAGTAGCAAAATGTACCTACATATATATTTTTCTACATTCATGCAAAAAGCAAAACTTTATTGAACTATATTCAGTGGAAAAAGAAGTTCTTTATTGCACTAGTGCAATAAAGTTTTTATTGCACTCATCTGTCATTCTACTTCAACGTGCTGTCATCATGACAAACATAAACGTTTAAACCTACTACATATTTAGCAGATATTCTGTGAGATTGGCAATAGGTACTTCACTACGAAATATCCATATTGAAAATTGCACCAATTGTTCATTCACTTTCAACATTGAGGGTAAAAATAAAGTTTGAGTTGAATTGTTCGTAACGTATTAGTTCCTGTTTCAATGCAAATCGATATTAATAATAAAGTATTCAAGTTGCGCTTTTCATTTTCCTACACCTAGTGCCGCACCTCAATAAATCATTTTTTGCTTTTTGCATGAACGTAGAAAAAATGTTGTATGCAACTCGTGCAAAAATTGTTTATTGCACTCGACGTGTTGTCAAACTCGGCCTGACGGCCTCGTCGGACAATTTCTCGTCGAGTGCAATAAACATTCACTTTTTGCACTTGTTGCATAAATAACTATTTTCTGATAAATCCATTTTATTTTGAACATTATCTATACTAACTGACTGTAGGCCTACCTCTTATCATAGTCTGCTTTTGGTGTGGTAAAATATTCTTGCATGTTTTAAATTACCTTTCCATCTCTACTATTAATTATGTTGTGAAGTTCATTTATACAGTGTACGACAGACCCCCTCCCCCCCTTTGTGATATTTGAACCAGAAACATTGAGCATTGAAACAAAATGGAGTTGAAATGGGAACGGATTTTCACAATAACTTGAAATTTCGAAAGTGGCTAAATTTGCGTGCAACGTAACCAACTTCCAATTTGAGCTTTCTGACCGTTCTCTTTTCAACCATATTCACAAATGATTCATGTGTTGATTCATTCTGATTCATCACTTACAAAAAAATTACCAGTTCAATATGACCTATATTCTATATCACCCAGTACAATGAAGTACCAATCTAACATTAAATGTATTCAAATAGATTATCACGACTACTTTGTAGAAAAAAGTGTTTAAAGCAGCCGTAGTAGAGGAAAGTATCGTAGCAGTCATAATGACCGCTATGGCACTCAAGGTGTTAATATACAGGATGATTCTTGAGAAGACTTACAGTATACTTCCAAAAGGACACTTATTTGGAAAGCAACTAAAATTACAGCAAAATATACAGCTACAATTTTATAAAGCGTTAGTATTTTTTACTGGCTATTATTTCATTCAAGATAAATTAGACCAATCAGACACCACCATTTTTCGAATATAATTTGTTTAAATAAGTGATTATTTCACGAGAGCTGTTTAATCGCGATAAAATTTTTGTCCTCCAAATTGATTTTCGTTGTTTCGTTTTTCAGGGATTTTTACAATTCTTGACAACAGTTTATAAAAAAACATTAATTTCTGAATCGTTTGAATGACCTAAAATTGATTTTCGTCAGTGTAAATTCCATTTTCCATAGGATTTATAGATAAATATTTTGACATAAGGCAACGAAAATACGTCAGAGTGTGAAATGTTTACATGCAAAATTCGCAGCAAAGGCTTCTTCAATGCATTGTTGGGATGCGTAACCAAAGTAATACAGGGTGGGTCACGGTCGATGGTACCTTAGACGTTTACGAAGAACGGGAAATAGGATAATTCTGAAAATTTGGTTTCTCTACTAGTTGCTCTTGGTCTATCGATCTAAAATATTTTCAGCAATGCAGCGTTGCCGCTTATACCAGAACGTAGCAGCATCTTTGTTATTTCAAATGGGTCACTCTGTATATTACAGCATTTTTTAACTTGTCATTCCTTTCTGATTATTTCTGCCTCATACTCTCCTATACCTATCTCTAACGGTTTTTGAGATATTGGTTATTTTCCATATTTTTTATCCAAAACAGCCTCGAATTGAATGTTTATTTCTGCGGTATTTGGATTCTTAAGAAGTTGCAATTTTGTGTTTAGTTCATCAAATTGATAAATCATGTTCCTATACCTAAATAGCCAGAATTCCGAGATAATAGCAATTTTCACTTGTAATCTCCCAAGTGCTTGAATTATTGCCGGAAATTTTTCAAACTTCCTTTTGTTCATTGGTTGTAAATCAGGGTACGTTTCATTGAATTTTCTGCACGTTCTTGCTATAATTCCCTCACATTTTCCATGAAGAATAAACAATATTTCATCAGAACTTCGTTTGAATGGTTATTTCCCTCCATTTCAATTAATTTTGAGTCACTTTCGTTAAGAAACACACAACGGTATTATTAATAGTGCACCAATCGTCAAATTTTCATAATGTCATGTACCATCATGACATTTATATAGCCACCTTAGATGAATATGAGAAAAATAAATCGATTTTTTTTGAAAATTTCACACCTCACTTTTGTAGTCAATCAAAAAATTCGTTCTTGTTTAGATACCATGGCAAACCTAAAAATTTCCGGGTACCCTGGGCGAAATTAATAAGTGGAAATTTTTCTGTCAAACATTTGACATGTGACAAGTTGATATTTTGCTTTAATGTACAAATGGAGGTCTAGTTTTCATATGAAAGGAGATAATTATGTATTTACTAGATATTTGGAATGTGTCTGAAAATATTTTCTCCACGATTATTGCAGAAACTGTCAATTCTGAAATCATATTTCAGAAGAAGTTCAATACACACAAGTCCCGTAGCTCAGCGGTAGTGTTGCGGCCTATGAGTCGCTATGTCGAAGGTTCACGATAAGAACATAACTTTTTTATTTTTTTGTTCCACATTTAACCACATTTATTGATGAAAATTTTGTTAAGTATTTTACATATCAATATTTCAGTGGTTATAAATAATTCAGGTGAAACCATCGTTAGTTATTTTTTATGAATTGTTGGATGATTTTCATTTCTCGGTGTGAAATTTTCTTACCGAATCCCCCTCGTGCTCGAATTAATTGCCGTAAATTTATCTCGTACATGAATTTTCAAAGAAAATTACCATCGTTGCTTCGCGACACGGGTAATTTTCAAAAAATTCATGTACTCGAAAAATTTCTGGCAATAATCAAGCACTTGGGAGATTACTAGTGAAAATTGCTATTATCTCGGAATTCTGGCTATTTAGGTGCAGGAACATGATATATCAATTCGAAGGGAATTTAGTCATCTTTCAGGATACTTCATAATATACAGAATGTTCCATTTAAAAAAACGCACTTTCAATCCTTTTCGTATCTAGCAGTAAGATCATGAATTTTGAACGACCCTGTATAACGCAGAACAAACTTCTCTATACAGAATCAATGTACATGATCTTGATGAACTAAACACAAAATTGCAACTTCCTAAGAATCCAAATATCGCAGAAATAAACATTCAATTCGAGCTATGTTTTGGATAAAAAATATGGAAAATAACCAATATCTCAAAAACCGTTAGAGATAGGTATAGGGAAGTATGAGGCAGAAATAATTAGAAAAGAATGACAAGTTCAAAAATGCGGTAATATACAGGGTGACCCATTTGAAATAACAAAGATGCTGCTACTTTCTGGTATAAGCGGCAACGCTGCATTGCTGAAAATATTTTAGATCGATAGACCAAGAGCAACTACTTGAGAAACCAAATTTTCTGAATGATCCTATGTCCCGTTCTCCGTAATAATAATAATAATAATAATAATAATAATAATAATAATAATAATAATAATAATAATAATAATAATAATAATAATAATAATAATAATAATAATAATAATAATAATAATAATAATAATAATAATAATAATAATAATAATAATAATAATAATAATAATAATAATAATAATAATAATAATAATAATAATAATAATAATAATAATAATAATAATAATTTATTTGCCATATCAAATACAGTTTCTAACATATTTCGTTATAATTAAGAAATTTAAGGTAAATTAGAGATGGTATATAAACAAACTTCATCAACGAAGCGTTTGATTCTGAAACGTCTCGTATTTAAAGCTTAAGCAAAAATGAATTCACGTTTCAGTAATATTTTGTGTGAAAATATCGATTTGGCAATTACAATAGTACACCAGTCAACACTACGAAAGCCCTTGCCTCTGTATGGCTACAGTTTTCCTACTTTTGTAAGACAAAAGGTTACTCTTTCAATGAAGATACCAGATACCATATTGTCAAAAATAGGTCGAACGCACTGTATATTAAAATATTTTATTATCATTCAATACGTGGGTAACCTTTTTACCTTTTACAATTCAGTACGTAAGCAAGTTATTTTATTTTGAAACACAATAATGCAATAAACTGAAAACAAGAGTTTTCAAAAAAGCCACTGATAGTTCGATCTGGTAGTCGAGTTTAGAGTTCTGCCGTGCCCACAACTAGTGAGGGCTATGGGGGGAGTTTGGAAGAATAAAGATTAGATTCATGGAAAATGTTCCTTAAATGTAAATGCCAATATTTATTGTAAGTATAGATCTTTTTAGAATAATTTGTTTAAACCATAACCAGTCTAGGAGAGATTCATCAATTCTTTAATTAATTAATTCCTTCATTAAATTCAATCGTCTCAATCTCATATTTATACAAGTAAGCGAAATAAATGTTTTTATATTTTTCGAAAGTGTTTCAAATCTATGAATGATCAGTATTCACATAGTTAGTCGTGAATAAACCCCAATTTAAGACAATATAATAGCCGTTGAATTAGCGTGGAGAGGTGGCGACTTTCTGTCTAATAAGTTACTTTAAAGAAGAAGTCGACCATCAAGGAAATTCTACAGGTAAAATGTTGAAAAGCATTTCTGTCTAGAAGTATAATTTTTGTCTTGTTGTAGGTAGAATAGAATACAACCCCATATTCACTAAAACTGCAAATGGTTGGTTCAAAAACTACAGAAACAAAAATGTGCCCTGTAAGATTATTTAAAAAGCTTCTCAGCACAAGATGCAATAATATTAAATCAGACAGGTTATTCTTAACCCCGAATCCTTTTTGGAAAAGATCCGAATCTACTACCTGGTACAAAAATTGCCCGATAGGAATAAATCAAATATCGAAATGGACACGAGAAGCAGCACAAACAATCGGAATCAAGAAATCAAAAATAACTAACCATTCTAACCGATCAGCAGCAGTTAGTAAAATGGGCCTGCATGATTCACGCATCTTTCATTTGAAGATAAATTTCATAGCTCGTTTCTGAAGGACGAAAATACTTTGGAGTAAAACTTGAATGCAAGAACCCCATTGACAACTACACAATTTTTTTTGGAGCCCTTATAGGATACTCGAACTTCAGATTGTTGTCGGTGTGTACTCCAGGAATAGTATATTTCATTATGAGTTCGGAAAATAGGTGCGTGCGCGTTCCCGTGGGAGACGAAGTCAATTCAATTCAATTTATTTTTGGTCCATCGAGCTGAATAGCTATAGGACAAGTCAGGTTGTACATATAAAATTTGCTAATAAAATTACAGAAAATTGACAATACAGCAAACATTCACAAGAACATAAATATATAAAAAATCTATCTATCACAGTATAAAATTGTCGAAGTAATCCTTCAGGCTATCGGGACAGAGGTTGAGGAGAAGTAGTTTGATTTTATTTTTGAAAAGTGGCAGGCTATCGATCTTTTTTATTTATTTTGGAAGAACATTATAAACTCGTAGCCCCAAGATATCTGGTGTTTTTTGGGTTAATGTGAGACGAACGTTTGGGATATGAAAATCATTTTTTTTCCTAGTGTCATGGTTATGTATGGATTCATTCGTGGTTAATTTTTTCCTCTGTCTGTGAACGTAGATCAAGAGTTCATATATATATATATATATATATATATATATATATATATATATATATATATATATATATATATGAAAATATAAGTAGAAAAGTTATTGGGTATAGCCCTCATAATGTTGTGTAACCGTAGACACGTGTTTCGAGCTTAAGCTCTCATCAGTACGGTAAAATCAAGTGCGAAGATGTACAGCACTTGGATGTAAAAATAGAAACAAAGGAAGTCAACAACAGGAAGCCAACCACACATTTGTGGCTTCGGTCAGAAGACCTTGTATTTACAAGGCAACAACTAACGTCGCCACGGAGGCAGCTATAGCTACCAGCGTGACAATCCTACCCAGGAAAATACAAATCAGGATGGATTTAGCGAGGGGCAATATATGAAAATTTAAGTAGAAAAGTTATTGGGTATAACCCTCATAATGTTGTGCAACCGTAGACACGTGTTTCGAGCTTAAGCTCTCATCAGTACGGTAAAATCAAGTGCGAAGATGTACAACACTTGGATGCAAAAATAGAAACAAAGGAAGTCAACTACAGGAAGCCAACCACACATTTGTGGCTTCGGTCAGAAGACCTTGTATTTACAAGGCAACAACTAACGTCGCCACGGAGGCAGCTATAGCTACCAGCGTGACAATCCTACCCAGGAAAATACAAATGTGTGGTTGGCTTCCTGTTGTTGACTTCCTTTGTTTCTATTTTTACATCCAAGTGTTGTACATCTTCGCACTTGATTTGTCTGTGAATAAAAGCGTGGAATCGTCCGCATAAAGACAAGTATACGCATCTTGGAGCACTAGAGGTAATTCATTGATATAAATGATAAATAATATAGGGCCCAGCACAGACCCTTGGGGGACCCCTATTCTACTAGAAAGTAGGCTAGAAATGTGCTCTGTTTTCACATTATCCTTTTTGTGAATAATCTTAACCTGCTGAAGCCGTCCGTTCAGGTAGGAGAAAAACCATTCGTAGAGTTTTCCGCGAAGTCGAACACGGGAAGTCGTGCAGGCACGGAAAAAGCATTTATGGACGAATAATGAACGATATTTTTCATTATATCTACCTGAAAACCACAGATTGTTAAGAAACATTCATTTTGATGATGAAGGAACAAAGACCTGTATTATTAAATGAAATATTTATGGTTCAAATATATCCAGACATTGCCACAGAACAAGCGTTATTTACCCTGTTGGTATGGAAATATTCAAACAATTTGCGATTTCTAGAGAACTGTCAACAACAAATTATTTCATTTTGACATGTAAATAGGCAATAATGACACCAGCGCATGGAAAATTTTTCCGTGCGGGCGCACGGAAAAAACCCTTTTTCAGTATGTTAAATAAGAATGTAAATATAGTGTTTTCAGATAGGTATAATGAAAATACCATTTCTGTAGGTAATACTCTAATATGGTGTACGATTTAAAATAACTAACCTTGAAATGTCAATGTTGTCATAAACTTTCAAAGCAAGTTTCAACATTGAAATGTTGGTAAGGAAAAAAAACTTCTAATTTTCCTTTCGTTTAGGGTAATAATACATCTTCATTAACCACCACCACATTCTTGCTTTTACGCCACTCTTCAAAATTTTCATATTCTTTTTGATATCTTTTTTGAATAATTTTTGGCAGTAAATCAACACTCGCTGCACATGATTCTCCCAATATTTCCAAGGAAATTTGATTTTGTTCCTCAATTTCTTCAATTTCATTCATGGTCGTTGTTCAAGTGAACTCGCGAACACAAAAAACTGACGTTGTTTATAATATTGTTGTGATATTGTTAAGCTGTTCCATGACAACACGATGTTGAGATTTTTCTGTTTTACAAGGTACGTGGTTTGTTCTTTCCTCGGAATCAAAATGTAATCTTTCAGCAGGATTACGGAGTCTTGAACGACACACGGCCGATACGCAAATAACGGATTCGGCTGTTATAATCCTCGGCTGCGCCTCGGATCACAATATTCAACCTCATCCGTTATTTGCTACATATCGGCCTTGTAACATTAATAACTATAGAATGGACGAACCTCACAAAACACAGTTGGTAGGGTGTTGTTAAGACATATTTTTAATTTGTAATGGTCCGTTGTGCTGTATGTAATCCATTATCTATGTTATTAGACCCTACAGGATTGTTTGGATATTGTTTAAAAAAAAAATTGTTTAAAATTGTTTTTTCCGTTAACCAGCTGTCGCCCCTTACGAACGGCAGCCCTCAAAAGTCGAAACCTGTGGGAGCCAAGGATTAACGAGGTCTTACCTTTTTACGTGCGATTACTAGCAGTTTCTCGGACCATCAGAAACAGTTCTGCAGTCGCCATGGTTTGAACCATCGCCGACTGGCAGCAAGTGACTAAAACAATGTCGCTTTAACCACTCGGTTAAAAAAAATAATCAAAAGTTTCCTAGCAACCTTTTACGGGACTGAAATTTGTCAAGAAAATAATCATTTACAGGATTGAAATGAAACATATTCTGAAGATTTTCGGTTAACCAATTTTCGAGAAACTCATATACAATTACCCCCTTCCACTTCTATCTACACGCCACTGGCTCCTTTTCAAAAAACTGTAGCAGGTTCCAGACCAGCACAAGTGGGGCTTTATTTTCGATCGTCGTAGGGCTCTCGAACACAGGCAGGCCGAAAACAACGACGACGGTATTCAAGACAGATCGTGTGAAACCAGTTATTTTTGAGTATTCGAGATTATTTCGCATCTTTTGTAGGCCGCAGTTTCTGAATTCCTGGAGCCCTTTTATACGGCCTCCATTAAAATTTATGGGCTTCGCGTGAAACTCGGTACGACTCTAGTTATTGGAATTTGATACTTTTTATGACATTTCACATATTAACGAGGGTTTGCTGGATGCTGTTTTCTTGAGGGGTTCGAATAATCCTTATCGGTATTGTCCAGGAATTGGAAGATTCAGGTAGGTTTTAGGGAAATATGATATACCTAATGTGAAAGGTGATTGACGATTTAGTTTTGCGTGTTAATTGGGTTCTACCCTTTCAGGTAATTTCAATTTATGCTAATTCTATTATTCTCCGAACTTATACTCAAAAATTAAACATCAATCAAGGAGATACGAAGATATATTGACCAAACAAAATTTCAATGTCAAAATATTTTATTACTCAACATATTCTCCTCTTAATTGGATACATTTATTACAGCGAACCTGCAACGACTCTAGACTTTTCAAAAAAAAAAATGTTTCTTCTTGCCTTGCAAACCAGACCTCCACAGCTTTTATTACCTCCTCGTTGGAAGAAAATTTACGACCTTTTAAACTTTTTTTCAGTTGAGGAAAGAGATGATAGTCGGACGGAGCCAAATCTGGTTAATAATGGGGTGTTCTAGTAATTCAAACCCTAAATCACGAATTTTTTGCAAGGCAACATGAGATTTGTGTGCAGGGGCGTTGTCCTGCAAAAACAAAACATCTTTGGATAGCTTTCCGCGTCTTTTCTCTTTAATTTTTTCCCGTAGAGTGGTCAGTAATGTCGAATAGTAATCTCCAGTTATTGTTCTACCCTTATCCAAAAAATCAATCATGATTACTCCATGGTAATCCCAAAAAACTGAAGCAAGATCTTTTCCAGCAGATTTTTGGACACGAAACTTCTTAGGTCTTGGAGAACCGGAGTGTCGCCATTCCATCGATTGTTGCTTTGTTTCTGGATCGTAGAAATGTACCCAAGTCTCATCCATAGTAACAATTCAGTTTAAGAAGTCTACATCGTTTTCAAATCGAGCACAGATCGAACGCGATGCTACTACCCTTGCACGCTTTTGGTCAACATTCAAACATTTGGGGATCCATTTTGCAGCAATTTTTCTTATGTCCAAATTGACGTGAACTATATGATGAACGCGTTCGTATGATATATTCAGTGCTTCAGATATCCGTTTTAGTCCAATTCGACGGTCTGTTAAAATCATGTCATGAACTGCATCGATATTTTCGTGGACTTACACAGAAGATTGGTTATTATCTTCAATGGAAAATTTACCTCTTTTGAAGCTTGCAGTCTAATTTTTCACGGTCGCATACGAAGGACATTGATCACCAAGGGTATTAAGCATATCTTCGTAAATCTGCTTATCTCTTAACCTTTTTAAATACAGGTACTTGATGATGGCTCGATACTCCAATTTTTCGATTTTCACAATTTCGGTGGACATATTTTTTTTTTAAATTTATTGCGTAACTCTGGTTTACTTTTTTGACGTCAAACTTTACACTGACACTTCTAATAAGTTATTGTTCGTTGCTATGGCAACGCAATATTTTGTTTATGCAGGGAACTGGTCTAGGCTAACTAGATATCAATACATCCTCGTATATGCTAAGGAAACAATAAAATTGAATGTTACAGAACTTGAAGTAACAAAGTGTTTTGACAGTTTCTCCAAAATTATAAAACATCAAGTAGTAGAAACAATATAATGCTGACTTTTCAGGAAAAAAATGGAAATTGTATACTCATTTGCGATTAGAATACAAGTCATACATTCTATACACGACATTCTGAAAGAAATATCCAACAGTCTACTGTGAGCAGGATTATCTCAAAGTTCAAATCGACGGGTACAGAGCAAAATACTTTTGAGAAATAATCCAAGAAGAAGCTCAATGTAGTAGACATATTTGTAGTGATTCTAGGAAACTATCACCAGAAGTAAAATCCCCTTTAAGAATCCCCGAATATAAATCTATTGGAAAGTAAATTCTCAGAAAATAAATTCCCAAAAGTATGAATTGTGCTATAATTTTTATTTATTTTTTTTTCTTTGGTGTCTTGGCATCGACTGCTATGGTCATTAGCCACGTGTTCTGTATAGGCCTTGTTACTAACTCCATGCGCCACCTTAGGAGCAGCACTGTTAATTGGAACGCAACAGTGAATCGTGCAGGACTCACCCCAGTCCAGCCACGAGATTTGAATAATTTAATCGGTCAAATTATCTTTAAACAATCCCAGCCGCAACTGGGGCTCGAACTCCGGACCTTTCGACCTAAAGTCGGACGCTCTAACCACTGCGCCACGCCCCGACATATATAATTTTTATTATTCACAGAACTATTTATTTATAGTATGTACATGTCAAAAAAAAACTTCAAACCAAAAAATCCAATTCATAACCGAAACTTACTGTCAAATTAAGGTCCCTTAATTTAATATGAGAAATAGCACTCAGTTTTCGAGGATACGTGTTTCATTAACATAGTCCTCGATCTTTTTTCATCCAGTCTTGTAGAATCTGAAACTGTGTTCCCCTATCATTTTTATTGCCGGGTGTCAGTTCATACTGGGCCGATTACAGTTGGTGTTGACAAATTGTCAGCTTGAATAGATCAATTTCTAGTCAGAAAATATTTTTTTTTATATAATCACATTCACGTTTGTGGTATATTTCCATAAGAATCCCCAAAGGCCCCACTAATCTTATGGAAAACCCGTTTTGGTGAAAATCGCTGAAATCATGCAATCCTGAACAAAATTTATCATTGCGCCAACTCTCTGAATGCCGGCGTTTGGATTCTACAGGGGGTGGGTCAAAGTTTGATATTTTGACGATTTTTCAAAAAATCCCGAATTTCATTTTCATCGTATCAATCTGAATTTTCATAATGGAATAGTCCACAATATGTGCATCAAAAAGTTAAAATGATAAAAGTTCCTAGAATCAAAGCTGGCGGGTATACAGAGGGTTAAACTTTGTTTTTGGTAATTTTTATCGAACTTTTTTCGAGAAAATATTCGTTTTCCTGCAGATCCATATGCAATTGATGTTACTTACTGTACATGAGAGTGCGATCATATTCTGCATTTGAACCAGTCCGTCCTTGTATCCTCCAATTCAAATTTCACTAGTGGCAACAGTGTTAAACTACTTGGCATGCATCTAGATGACAGACTCAACTGGGGCTCACATATCGCAGCATTAGCTAAGAAACTGTCCAGTATTACCTTCTTGATTCGACGTTTGAAAAACATTGTGAGTTCTCACGTACTCAAATCTTGTTATTTCGGTTTATTCCATAGTCACTTGTCTTACGGAATTCTTCTTTGGGGTGATTCGTGCCATTCTCATAGAGTTTTTATTCTTCAAAAGAGAGTGATCAGAGTTATGGCGGGAGTGCATCATCGAGAACACTGTCGCCCTCTCTTCGTCAGTTTTCAAATAATGCCACTTCCTACCTTATTCATTTACTCATGTTTACTTGAAATTCATGAAACTAAGCATGAATACTCTATTCAATCAGAAATCCAAAATTACACTACTCGCCATGGTGACTTCATTTCAACTCCTAGGTTCAGACTTCAGATATCGCAAAAGAATTCGGTGAACCTACATTTATATAACATACTCCCCTCAAGGATAAAGAAACTAGGTTTCTTTCAGTTCAAGACAAGAATTAAAACTTTTCTATTAAAAAAAAATGTTTTTATGATATAAATGAGTATCTTGATTTAAACAAGTCTGAATTTGAATGTATATGATGGACACTCGCCACAATTCAAATTAAATATATTCATATTATTATGTTTATTTACACTGTGACTTTATATATCTTTGTAATGTATTTTTTTCATGTTATTATTTTTGTTTGACGTTCTACTATTACTATTGTATATTGTAGCGAAATAAATACTTCTACTTCTACTTCAACCATCCAACTGTATTTGAAAGATCCGGGGCGATGAAAAATATATGTTCAATTTCGGAAAAATGTATCCCCTTGTATAGTCAGCTTCCACCAATATATTAAGCTGATTTTTTGAAACTATGTAGCTAATATATATACGAATATGTCAACGTCTGTGCTCATTGATATGAATCCAAATAAAGTTGCGGCGATGATCAGAAAAATATGGAGAAGGGATGTTTCGGAATAGTTTTGAAATGATTTCTAAAATCATCCGTGAATTTTTTTAATTTTCTGACACAATGTAGATGAGTCATTCTTGATCAAAAAGTTCCACAGTGCTTACCTCGCGAATGCCACTGTTTGAATTATACAGGGGTTTGAAGTTTAGTATTTCATCGATTTCTCGAATAATCAATAATTCCTTTGTAACGGAAAATAATATTGTTTCCTAGACAAACATAAAATGAAAACGATGGTCCTTATAGAATTTGTATTATATTTTCATACACTGCATGAAACATGAATCATATTCGTATGCTCATAACTACGACCGAAAATATATTTACACAATGGGACTGAGTTGCAACCTTTGTATATTCATGAATTCCCATTTCAGATATTTTGTCATTGAAATGTTCCGAAGTTTGTCTAGGCAACAATATTATTTTTCGTTACATAGGAATTATTGATTATTCGAGAAATCGATGAAATACTATACTTCAAACCCCTGTATAATTCAAACCGTGACATTCGCGAGGTAGGCACTGTGGAACTTTTTGATCAAGAATGACTCAACTATATTATGTCAGAAAATAAAAAAGATTCTCGGATGATTCTAGAAATCATTTCAAAATTATTCCGAAACATCCCTTCTCCATATTTTTTGGACCATCGCCGCAACTTTATTTGGATTCTGATTTATGAGCGCAGACGTTGACACATTTGTATATATATTAGCTGCATAGTTTCAGAAAATCAGCTGAATATACCTGTCATTTTTTTATATTTTCATCTAGTATAACGAAACTTGGCACTGTTATTATTTGAACTAAATGTCAATTGACTGGTGTAACTACAAATTTCTACAACTTCCGGTTTCCCTGGAAATGACTTTAACTTTCGATATTTGAATGGGACACCCTGTATATTGTTTGTTATTAGGATTCTTTAAATCATTCTAAATCTGAATTCATAATTTTTCAATTGGTTTTGACATAAATTATATTTTTAAATCAAATTTTAATTTTCAATCTAGGGTGCCATGATCATCCTACACTTTCTCCACTTAGACTCTCAATTTACAGAAAAATCAAAAAAAATCTTTGTTAGCCTAGAGAATGGCTGTGAAGTATAATTTAATTTTTTTGTATTAATTAAAAAACCATGACTTCGAGATTCAGCCGAGATTCGGCAAAATTTAAATTAATAATGAAGTAAAAGTAAGTTGGAATGAAAGATGGTAGTATGTGTTATACATTATTGGATTCGTCTTGAAATAATTCATTCAATAGTGTTATGAAAGTGATATGGTTACTTTTGAGTTTTTTGATTTAATACAAAAAAATTAAATTATACAACTTTTCAGCCTTTCTCTAGGCTAACGAACAGAGATAATAATCTTTTTAGATTTTTCTGAAAATAGAGAGTCTACGTAGAGAAGTTTTAGGATGGCCATGGCACTCTAGATTGATAATTGATATTTGATTTAAAAATATAATTTATGTCAAAATCAATTGGAAAATTATGAATTCGGATGTAGAATGATTTAAAGAATCCTAATAACAAACAATATACTGGGTGTCTCATTTAAATTTCGTTAGTTAAGGTCATTTCCGGGGAAACCGGAAATTGTAGAAATTTGTCGTGACATCAGTCAAATGACATTCAGTTCGAATATTAACTATGCCGAGTTTCGTTTTACAGAGTGAAATAACAAAAAAATGGCAGCCCGAAAGTGATCTCGTTGTCACCCGGTATTGGTGGAAGCTGACTATACAAAGGGATACAATTTTCCAAAATTCAAAATATATTTTTGATCCGTATCTTCCAAATACTTAAAGTTGATTGATGGTTGATTCAAATGCAAAATATGATCGCCCTCTCATGTACTGTGAGTAACATCAATTGCATATGGATCTACAGGAAAACGAATATTTTCTCGAAAAAAGTTTGATAAAAATTACCAAAAACAAAGTTTAACCCTCTGTATACCCGCCAGTTTTGATTCTAGAAACTTTTGTCATTTGAACTTTTTGATGCACATATTTTGGAATATTCCATTATAAAGATGCGATGAAAATGAAATTTCGGATTTTTTGAAAAATAGTCAAAATATCAAATTTTGACCGCCTGTAGAATCCAAACGCCGGCATTCAGAGAGTTGGCGAAATGATAACTTTTGTTCAGGATGACATGGGCTATATCATATTGAAATTTCAGCGATTTTCACTGAAACCGGTTTTCCATAAGATAAGTGCGGGGTCCTTTGAAATTTCTGTTATAAAGCGAAATTTTTCATTTATTACTACCTTTATTTTATTCAGACTTCTATCTCGCACGCTTTTACGACCAAAGAACATGACATTTGACTTGGCAGGGTTGATTGTCAGGCAGTATTCATTAGATATTGTAACAAGAAAAATACGTCGGTATTCAGTTGTTCTATTGCTGCGGTTGCAACTTATTCTCTTAAAAGGATATATACTTACACCTGGGTATGAATCAGCGTAAAAATGGCATTCAGAATAATTTAGTATTTTGAAAAACTCAGAAGCATATATAGCAAAAAGGATTGGCCACAGTGCGGAACCTTGAGGTACACCATTCGAAACACTTTCGAATTCGGAGACACTGTTGTCTATTAGCACTGTTTTCTGGGAGGGATGTAGCATTTTTCGAAAAACCATTGAAATAACATAATTGTAATTAATAAGGAGTGTTTGTATCAAATGCCTCAGTTAATATAATAATATTAATGCAACTTAGGCTTTATTTCAAGTGTAATGACATTTCACGCCTCAAGTTTTTTGAGTTATATTAAATAGTTGGGCCAAATTCGAATTTGTTCACACATTTCTGTTGTCATCGACGATAAATGGACTTGGATTTATAATAATTTGTGCTATGGAAGATACTAACGAAAATGCACATTTTCTCGCAAGCTCTTGTAAAACAATTTCCCGCATCCCCATCTCGGAATTTCATAACCTACGCAGGTATCCCATGAATATAAAACAAAACTGCACTAGTAGCATTCTCGAACCCATTTCTTATTTCGTCCGAAGCCAGCGCCTACCTGGCTTCACGCCGCATTTACCTGAATTCTGCCTCCGATCGCCAACTTCTCGCTCCGTCTCTCTCTTCCCTCTGACACTTGACAAGTTGCTTTTGAGATTTCAGTCTAGGCTAGCAGAGGCGGTTGTCCGCGGTGCTGCCACGAGTTCTAGATTTCAGCAAATCTACATGAACATAGCTATTTTTTTAAATTTCACTCTACATAAATACCAATCAAAACGGTGTTTCTTGATACACAGGTCCTTCCTTTCGGGTCGGTGGGACCATGTCGTCATTGGCAGCCACGAATCCAAACCACAATGGAGAATATAACAAGTGTGGACTTGGAAGTTGAAGGGCAGTTCTATGCCCTTCAACTTCCGTTATTTCGAATTCTGCAATTCACGCGTAACTTCGCGAAAAACTCGGAAGTTGAAGGGACTAGAAGTTGTAGAGATTTTTTAAATACTACGACTTCCAATGCGTTTCAAACTATAATTGGACAGTGAGGCTACGAATAGTACGACTTCCAATGAGTTTAAAACTATAATTGGACACAAATAATATGAATAATACGACTTCAATGCGTTCAAAACTATAATTGGTCACCAAAACTACGAATACTGCGACTTCCAATGCGTTTCAAGCTGTAATTAGAGAGTAAGACTACCAATAGTACGACTTCCAGTGACTTTAAAACTATAATTGGATACCAACAATATGAATACAACGACATTAATGCGGTTAAAACTATAATTGGACACGAATACTGAGACTTCCAATGCGTTTCATGCTATACTTAGACGGTAAGATTACAAATAGTACGACTTCCAATGACTTTGAAACTATAATTGGACACCAATAATATGAATACGACATTAATGCGGTTAAAACTATAATTGGACACGAATACTGAGACTTCCAATGCGTTTCAAGCTATAATTAGACAGTAAGACTACGAATAGTACGACTTCCAATGAGTTTAAAACTATAAATGGGCACAAATAATATGAATACAACGACATTAATGTGGTTAAAACTATAATTGGACACGAATACTACGAATACTATGACTTCCAAAGTGTTTCAAACTATAAGACAGTAAGACTACGATTAGTACGACTTCTAATGACTTTAAAACTGTAGTTGGATACCAGTAATATGAATACAACGACATTAATGCGGTTAAAACTATAATTGGACACGAATACTGAAACTTTTTTGAGAAAAAAGTCAATATTTGGAAAAAAAGGATGTCCCAATATCGAGATAAAAGTTGAAATTCCGAGATAAAATTCAAAATTTCGAGAAAAGTCGAAATTGTAAGAAAGAAGGATGACGCAATATTGAGATAAATGTCGAAATTTAGAGAAAAAAATTTAAACTTCGAAATAAAAGTAAAAATTTAGAGATATAAGTCGAAATTTCGAGAAAAAAGTCAAAGTAAAAAATTTGAAGGAAAAAGGATGTCGCAATGTCGAGATAAAAGTCGAATACAACGACATTAATGTGGTTAAAACTATAATTGGACACGAATACTACGGATACTATGACTTCCAAAGTGTTTCAAACTATAAGACAGTAAGACTACGATTAGTACGACTTCTAATGACTTTAAAACTGTAGTTGGACACCAGTAATATGAATACAACGACATTAATGCGGTTAAAACTATAATTGGACACGAATACTGAAACTTTCAATGCGTTTCAAGCTATACTTAGACAGTAAGATTACAAATAGTACGACTTCCTATGACTTTGAAACTATAATTGGACACCAACAATATGAATACGACATTAATGCGGCTAAAACTATAATTGGACACGAATACTGAAACTTTCAATGCGTTTCAAGCTATACTTAGACAGTAAGATTACAAATAGTACGACTTCCTATGACTTTGAAACTATAATTGGACACCAACAATATGAATACGACATTAATGCGGTTAAAACTATAATTGGACACGAATACTGACACTTCCAATGCGTTTCAAGCTATAATTAGACGGTAAGATTACAAATAGTACGACTTCCTATGACTTTGAAACTATAATTGGACACCAACTATATGAATACGACATTAATGCGGTTAAAACTATAATTGGACACGAATACTGAGACTTTCAATGCGTTTCAAGCTATAATTAGACGGTAAGATTACAAATAGTACGACTTCCAATGAGTTTAAAACTATAATTGAACATCAATAATGTGAATACAACGACATTAATGCTGTTAAAATTATAATTGGACACGAATACTACTAATACTACCAATACTACGACTTCCAATTCGTTTCAAACTATAATTAGACAGTAATACTACGAATAGTACGAATTCCAATGAGATTAAAACTATAATTGGACACCAATAATATGAATACTACGGCTTCAATGCGTTTGAAACTATAATTGGACACCAATACTAGGAATAATACTACTTCCAATGCGTTTCAAACTATAATTAGACAGTAAGACTACGAATAGTACGACTTCCAGTGACTTTTAAAACTATAATTGGATACCAACAATATGAATACAACGACATTAATGCGGTTAAAACTATAATTGGACACGAATACTGGGACTTCCAATGCGTTTCAAGCTATACTTAGACGGTAAGATTACAAATAGTACGACTTCCAATGACTTTGAAACTATAATTGGACACCAACAATATGAATACGACATTAATGCGGTTAAAACTATAATTGGACACGAATACTGAGACTTCCAATGCGTTTCAAGCTATAATTAGACAGTAAGACTACGAATAGTACGACTTCCAATGAGTTTAAAACTATAATTGAACATCAATAATGTGAATACAACGACATTAATGCTGTTATAATTATAATTGGACACGAATACTACTAATACTACCAATACTACGACTTCCAATTCGTTTCAAACAATAATTAGACAGTAATACTACGAATAGTACGACTTCCAATGAGATTAAAACTATAATTGGACACCAATAATATGAATACTACGACTTCAATGCGTTTGAAACTATAATTGGACTCTAATACTACGAATAATACGACTTCCAATGCGTTTCAAACTATAATTAGACAGTAAGACTACGAATAATACGACTTCCAATGATCTTAAAACTATAATTGGACACCAATAATATGAATACTACGACTTCAATGCGTTTAAAACTACAATTGGACACGAATACTACGACTTCCAATGCGTTTCAAACTATAATTAGACCGTAAGACTGCGAATAGTATGACTTTAAAACTATAATTGGACATCAATACTACTATTACTACTACTTCCAATTAGTTCAAAACTATAATTGGACACCAGTGATATGAATATGACTTGAATACGTTCAAAACTATAATTGAACAGTAATGATTTGGATACTGCAACTAATGCGAGATTTAAAAAAGAAATGCGGATACATTTTTCAAGATGTGACCATCATAGGAAAAGTTTAGGAGGGAGGAAATGAGGGGTAAATATCCAAAAATACTGGGGCAAAGCGCCCGGAAAAATTGTGGTGGTCCGGGTGGGCGAGAGGGAAATGGGGGGTAAATATTTAAAAATCGAGCGCTGTGCACAGAAAAACTTGTGGAGTGGAAGGAGTGGGGGATGGGGGCATACAATCAAAAATCAGGACGCAAATCGTCCGGAAAAATTTTGGGAGGGAAAAGAAAAATGGGGAGTAAATAATCGAAAATATGGACGCGAAGCGCCCGAAAAAACTTGGGGAGGGGTGAAGAGGAACATGGGGGGTGAATAATCAAATATCAGAGCGCGAAGCAACCAAAAAAAACTTGAATGGTGAGAGGGGTCGAATGAGAGGTAATAAGACAGAAATACGTAAGATAAAAGTCGAAATTCCGAGATAAAACTCAAAATTTCGAAAAATACTTCAAAATTTCAAGATAGAAGTCGAAATTTAGTAGGTTATAAACACTCAAATAATTTTACGTTGGATATTTCGAGATAACAGTCAAAATTTTGAAATAAAAGTCTTAACTTAGAAATAAAAGTGGAGATTTTGAGATAAAAGTAGAAAATTCGAGAAAAAAGTTGATTTTCAAGAAAGAACGATATCGCAATTCCGAGATAAAACTCGAAATATCGAGATAAAATTCGATATTTCCAGATAAAAGTTGAAATTGCGAAATAAAAGGTGACATTTCGAGATGAAAGTTGAAATTTCGAAATAAATGTTGAAATTTCGAAATAAAAATCGAAATTTCAAGATAAAAGACAAAATTTTGAGAAAAAAGTCAATATTTGAAGAAAAACGGATGTCCCAATATCGAGATAAGAGTCGAAATTTCGAGAAAAAACATGAAATTTCGAAATAAATGTCAAAATTTCGAGATAAAAGTCGAAATTCCGAGATAAAAGGTAAGGTATTTGAAGGAAAAAGGATGTCGCAATATCGAGATAAAAGTTGAAATTTCGAATCAAAAGTTGAAATTTCGAAATAGAAGTCAAAATTTTGAGAAAAAAGTCAATATTTGGAAAAAAGGATGTCCCAATATCGAGATAAATGTCAAAATTCCGAGATAAAATTAAAATTTCGAGAAAAGTCGAAATTGTAAGAAAGAAGGATGACGCAATACTGAGATAAATGTCGAAATTTAGAGAAAAAAATTTAAATTTCGAAATAAAAGTAAAAATTTCGAGATATAAGTCGAAATTTCGAGATAAAAGTCAAAGTAAGGTATTTGAAGGAAAAAGTATGCCGCAATATCGAAATAAAAGTTAAAATTTCCAGATAAAAGTTGAAATTTCGAGGTAAAAGTCAAAATTTTTAGAAAAAAGTCAATATTTGGAGAAAAAAATGATGACCCAATATCGAGATAAAAGTTGAAATTTCGAGATAAAAGTTGAAATTTCGAGATAAAAGTTGAAATTTCGAGATAAAAGTTGAAATTTCGAAATAAAAGTCGTAATTTCGAGATAAAAGTTGAAATTGCGAAATGAAAGTTTAAATTTCGAGATGAAAGTTGAAATTTCGAAATAAAAGCTGAAATTTCGAAATAAAAATCGAAATTTCAAGATGAAAGCCAATATTTGGAGAAAAAAGGATTTCCCAATATCGAGATAAAAGTCGAAATTTCGAGATAAAAGTTGAAATTTCGAAATAAAAGTCGAAATTTAGAGTTAAAAGTCGAAATTCCTAGATAAAAGTCAAAGAAAGAAATTTGAAGGAAAAAGGATGTCGCAATATGGAGATAAAAGTTGAAATTTCTAGATAAAAGTCAAAGTAAGAAATTTGAAGGAAAAAGGATTTCGCAATATCGAGATAAATGTCGAAATTTCGTGATAAAAGTTGAAATTTCGAAATGAAAGTGGAAATTTCGAGATAAAAGTAAAAATTTCGAGATAAAAGTAAAAATTTCGAAAAAAAGTAGAAATTTGAAGAATAAAGGATGTCGCAATTCCGAGATAAAAGTAGAACTTTCAAGATGAAACTAGCAATTTCGAGATAAAAGTTGAAATTTCGAGATGGAAGTCAAAATTTTGAGACAAAAATCAAAATTCAGAGATAAAAGAAGAAATTTCGTGACAAAGGTCAAAATTTCGAGAAAAAAGTTTAAATTTCAAGAAAATCGTAAAAAGCTGCCGCTCGCGAAAAGCGACAACGGCGCTCCGCTCGTATTCGCCGCTATTCAGCTTAAAGGCGATGTACGGTACCGGTCGAAAGAATTTCAAGAGGATGTACGCGTCCGCCCGTGCATGATACAGAATTTTATGGAGGTATTGTATTTATTTATCGCTCGTTGAAGGGAAACGAACTGTCGGTAAAAAATAGACGGACTAGTTCCAGTTTCGTTTTCTGTCTAATATTGGAACGTCCGTGGGTTGCGGGAGATCGAAAAATGCGGTTGTTTTGAAAAAGTTGTTTCAGAAAAGTTAAAAATAATTCGTTGAAATTCGGTTTTTCCGGGCTGGTATCACAAATTTGAAAAACGAAGTGAATTAGTTCAACAGATCATTTACGTGCAAACGAAAAAAAGAACTGTTTCTTAAATTTTTGTTGTGACGGAAATTATCCTCGATCTTTCTTAGCTTGTATTTCAGTTTTCGAGTTATTAGAGATAAACGTCGAATTTTCGAAATAAAAGTGGAAATTTTGAGATAGAAACCGAAATTTCGAGAAAAAAGTAGAAGCTAGCCACTCGCGCTAGCGAAACGTTAGGAAAATATTCCAAAAAAACGACGGCCTTCAAACCCTTTTGAGAAAATATTCGAAATTTCGAGACGAAAGTCGAAATTTTGAGATAAAAGTCTAAATTTCAAGATAGTCGAAATTTTGAGAAAATATTCTGAATATTAGAGGTCGAAATTTCGAAATAAATCCAGAAATTTCGAGTTATAGTCTAAATTTCGAGAAAAAAGTCGAAATATCGAGAAAATGAAACTCGAAGTGTAGACATTTTGAGAAAATATTCGAAATTTCGAGATGAAAGAGGAAATATAGAGCCAAAAATCGAAATCTCGAAAAGAAAGTCGAAATTTCGGAATAGTCGAAATTTCGAGAAAAAATTCGAAATTTAGAGGTTGAAATTTCGAAATAAATGCAAAAATTTCGAGTTCATAGTCTAATTTCGAGAAAAAAATTCGAAACTTCGAGAAAAAATTCGAAATTTCGAGAAAAAAGTCGAAATTTCGAAATAAAAGTCGAAATTTTGAGAAAATATTCGAAATTTGAAATTTCAAGATAATCGTTAAAATTCATTTGTCACAATTTCGAAAAAAAAGTCGAAATTTTGAGATGAAAGAGGAAATATAGAACCAAAAGTCGAAATTTCGGAATAAATGTAAAAATTTCGAGAAAATATCGAAATTTCGAAATAAATGCATAAATTTCGAGTTTATAGTCTAAATTTCGAGAAAAAAGTCGAAATATTAAGACGCTATTCAAAATATTCGTCGAAATTTAATGGTCAAAATTTCGAAAAAAAAGTCGAAGTTTCGAGATAAAAGTCGAAATATCGAGACAATTTCGTGGAGGTATTGTATTCATTTATCGCTCGTTGAAGGGAAACGAACTGTCGGTAAAAAATAGACGGACTAGTTCCAGTTTCGTTTTCTCTCTAATATTGGAAGGTCCGTGGATTGCGGAGATCGAAAAATGCGGTTGTTTTGAACAAAAATATGGTTTAGGAAGGTTAAAAATAATTCGGTGAAATTTGCTTTTTCCAGGCTAGTATCACAAATTTGAAAAACGAAGTAAATGGGTCCAACAGATTATCTCCGGCAAGAAAAAGAACTCGACAAAAAAAATTATGTTGAAAATTTGGAGCATTGAACTTGGTATCCATATAACTTTACCAAAGTTCAAGCTCTCAAAGCAGACTACTTTGAAAGTTTAATATACACACAGGATGAACCAAAATTTACGAGGGAAGGAATTTTTAATAAAAGGAAAAAACGATTTTGGACTGATCATAATCCGAATGTGACAATAGAAATTGACGTAAATGTTTTTGTATTTCAAAGAACAATACAATTATCATTTTTATTTATTTATTTACACACTAAATGCTGAGAGATATCTCCAAATACTAAAGACGACTGTTACCGATTTCCTCGAAAATTTGCCTTTAGAGAAATACAGGAATTCTTGGCTTCAACCGGACGGAGCACCAGCTCATTCACCCATGTAGTTTCCAGGGAACTTTACGGCCTTGGGATTGGCCACCGAGATCACCCGATCTCAAGCAAGTTGACTTTTTTATGAGGTGTTTTAAAACAAAAGGTGTACAATAGTCCATTGCTTACAAAAGAACTGCGACGGTGAAAAGTGCGGTATGATGAAGATCTGGATCCCCATGAAATCCCCACGAGTCGAGTCCAAAAGCACATTTTAATATGTTTAGAATGCAATGGACAACATTTCCAATATTTCGTTGTAAAAATATGATATTGTGTCTACAATTCTGTTATTTTTATTCTTCCTATTCTGTTATTTTCTGTACTTTCACATGTTGAAGCCCAGTAAATCTAGGTTTTTACATATAAATGCGAGATAAAAAGCTGATTTTTGGAGCCATAGTTAATGAAATTATTTTGTTATCTCACACAATTCCTCTCGTTCATTGGTGTTATCAGGATACCTACATTTTGTTAAATTTTTTGCAAATTCTGACAATGATTTGATAAATATTTTCATGACAACTTTGAATAATCAATATTTGCATTCATTTTGGGAGATTTTTTGAAACACCGTAATAACTATTTATAAATTACTTATAAAAGTCACCAAACTGTCTTAAGCTTCATATTTCCTCAGCTACCTAAAATTAAATTCTTTGAAAAATTATTGTTCTCAAAAAAGCGGTTTTATTTAAAAATTGATTATTTAGGGATAGGGACATAATATGTCATATTAAAGCATTTTTCTTCATCTTTCAATTTATCGAGTAATATTTGAAAAAACGAACTTTTGACCACTTTTATGCATAACGAAAATATATTAGCACGCCCTGTATGGTATCGAGTCGATTTCTCTGTGCGAATTAAATACTTTGAGTTTGTCCAAACTACCATCAAAATATCAACTTTTTTTTTAAATTGAGAGTACTAATTTACTTACCTAAGTTCAATAGTGCTAAGTTTTGGAACATATTTAACACAAATAATTTTTATCTCGAAAACCGATAGAGATAGGTATATGGCATTATTAACAAAAAAGTATTAGAATGAACGGGTGATTCTAAAAATTAATTTATATAGTGGGTGTTCTACTTAAAAAAAATTAAGTTTCCAGGACTTTTTGATAGAAGCTGCAATAACGTCTCAATGCTGAAAATATTTTGGGTCAATAGAACAGGTAAGGAAATGAAACAAGTGAAATGTTTAGAAAAATCCTGAGTTGCTTTTTCCATAAACGTCAAACCTACCAAACATCAACGGTGAGTAGCACTGTATATTTGTATTTAGACCCTGTGCATTGTCTAAAAATTGTACTAACTAAGAACAACCGTAACTGTAGACTCCTAATCTGTATACTTCTAGTACAACTAGTTTTCATTTGTTAGGTTATTAGCAGCTGTGTTTTTGATATTTGTAAGAATCTTGCCTAATTTATTTTGTGGATACAATTTTTTCAATTCTTCCTGTTATTGCTGAATGTGAAAATTATTATTATATTACGTGTGTATTTTATTTCCCTTAACGCCAAAATACCTAATACAAACGGATAATTTGTTGATATCATTTTTATTCGTATATTTAATTGTATAAAAATTATCTAGACGATTGACGCATTCGTTTGTGGTTGGTAATTCCTGGAAAAACAACGAAACATTGTTCAAAAGATTATCAAGAAACGGCAATAGAAAAACCCAGACAATCAATGACATCATTTGAAATTACATGAACATAATCATCGATAGCGCCAGAATGGGTGGGTGTATGTACAGCACAACAGTGTGATAAACTGATAAAAAATTCTGTTTTTCGAAAAAATTGGGTTATAATCCGAGAAGTTTGTTTGAAAATAAAATAATGAGAAAAATGTCAGTGGTGTGAAGATGGCAGCCAAAAGTCAGCAGCCACAATTTCCGGAGAAACCCGAACGTCCAGTGGCGTCTGTGGGGTATTTTTTACAATTTTTTTATCTGTTTTATATCATTGGCAGCCTGGATAAGGGCTTTATCCGTTGATTACGGAGTACCTCAGGTTTCCATTCTTGGCCCTCTTTTGATTTCTTTATACAGGGTTTCCGGTAAACCTTGTACAATATTGAAACTGGTGATAGACCAGGTCATGACTGTTCAGAATATCGGAATTTCACCTCAGTAAAAATATCACCGTTTTCGAGATAATGGGCATTTTAAGAATTTCTGGAAAATCGCTACCTAACCTTGGATTTTTGAGTGCCATGTATACAAATTGGGACGAATCCAAATATCTTCGCTGCTGAAGATTACTGATGAGCGATGCTTCTAGACGTACAGAACAGTTTTTCAGAAAGTGAAAACATTTTTCAAGAAATGAGGGTAAAATGACAGACTTGAGTTTCATCAATTTTTTTTTTTTAAAGTTTGACATTATTATCTGAAAGAAACATAACCAATTGGAAGTGGACATTCATTTCAAAAGAATGCACATTTTGTCCAGACTCTACCATGGTATAAAACAAACTATAATTATTTTTGGAAGAAGTAGTTTCCATTGAATTAGGCGTGGTTTTAATAAAGGCTTCTATCAACTTTTATTCAAGAAAAAAAGGAAACTACCCAACACCAAAACTACGTCACAATCACACTCGACGCGCGTTTCGCCAACAAAGTTAGCATCTTCAGGAGCTAAAAGTAAGCTTTTAAAATTTTAAGATTGTGACGTAGTTTTGGTGTTTGGGTATTTTATTTTTTTCTTGAATTGTATTTACACCAAAGGTTCCAAAATTTTCATTTATTTGATCAACTTTTATACTTACGCCCAAAAATTATTTTATTTAGATTTTATAGATAAAATGTGGAAATAATTATTAATAATAAAGAATAGACTGCTTGGTAGCATTATATAGTATGTCAATAAAATTAACTTTTCATGTAATTAGGCCTAATAAAATTATCGAAATGAAATGTCGATTATCCGACATGGCACCGATTAATACGAATTCTTGTGATAAATGTCGCAATTGTCCAACATCCAGATTCCAACGAAGTTTCAGAGACCGACATATATACAGGGTGTAACCAAATAAGCGCAAACTTTTTAAAGAGATGAATCCTTGTCGAAAATTAAAAACTTTTGTTTGAACAACTTGTGACTTCTCTCGTAGTTTTTTGAAATTATTCCGCTTGTTTCATTCAGTGGTATTTATTTCTTTGTCATGACGTACATACGTTATACTCCCCAAGAATATGCGCATATGCACAATATTTATGGTGAATGTGGAGGTAGTGCTACTGCTGCAGCAGCGCTTTATGCAGAACTATATCCGATTGCACAATGCCACTCATAGAGTCGCTGATTTGGGGGCTATAACCTATAGTATATGTTGATTAAAAAAAAAAAAACGTTGAATTAGTATTTACTTCATTACATCTCATTGAATGCTTCTAAGCAGTTGATTCGTTATTACTCATAATTATTTAATCATTTCATCTTGATAGGATAAAAATAAAAGACATTACTGACAAAGTCTAATGGAGTTGATTTTAGCTCAGAATAACATCACACTCTAATATTATCGAAATTCTACTCCTTCCAAAAATAATGATCGTTTGTTTTATACCATTGTAAAGCCTAGACAAAATGGGCATTCTTTTGTAATGAATTTCCAGTTCCACTTGGTTATGTCTTTTCAAACAATAATGTCAAACTGTTGTTAAAAAAATTGGTGTAACTCAAATCTGTCATTTTACCCTCATTTCTTGAAAAATTGTATCGTTTTCTGAAAAACTTTTTCGTACGTCTGAAAGCATCACTCATCAGTAATCTTCAGCAGCAAAGATATTTGAATTCGTCCCAATTTGTATAAATGGCATTAAAAAATCCAAGGTGAGGTAGTGATTTTCCAGAAATAAAAAAATGCTCATTATCTCGAAACCAGTGAGATTTTTACTAAGGTTAAATTCCGATATTCTGAACAGTCATGATCTGGTCTATCACCAGTTTCGATAATGTACATGGTTTACCGGACACCCTGTATATAATATGTGACTTTTACTATGTAATTGACCACTGCACTATCCACCATGCCGACGACACTCAATTATATTACTCCTTTCCTCAAAGTGAGTGACAAGAATCCGTAAATAACCTTAATAAGGATCTAGAAAATGTATGGGATATAACGACAGCACATAACCTTAGGCTCAATCCTAAGAAGTGTCAGTCTGTTTATTCTCTTTGGTTCTAAACACAAACGGATAGAAATGGAAGAGTTCATTCAAATCATATTGCGGATCATGATATTCACCAATAGTTACGGAGTGTTATAAGAATTTAGGTTTGTGGCTCGATTCTGACCAAATTCCACAAACATGTTAACTCAATGTGTCAAAGTTTCTATAATATTTTACGATAGCTGTATCAGAGTAGATATATTAGGTCCTCCAAACTCAAACTGAAACTCAGTAAAACCCGCATACTATCAAAACTTTCATGCTGTGATATCATTTACGGATTTGCTTTGATGCAATGTCTACAAAAAATTCAAAACAATTGAAGACTTCAGAGAAAGAACGTGCTAAGTCACTTTGGCAATAATTTACAGGAGAGCAATCTTTTGGTTCGGACTACTCACGTTTCTTGCCTGTATACGGTTTACAAACGTATTAATATCTCCTGACCAGACACGTTCTTTCCCAGTACAAAAAAATATTCCATGTGATAGCATAATCCGGCAGCCAAAAGCTGAAATGGAAATCGCGATTTGAGGCAAAATGTGACTTAACACGTTCTTTCCCGGAGGTTTTCAATTGTATGCGACTCTATGGTTTTCGCAAGTTTGAGGAATCAGGTTGGTTGTGACTTGAGAAAGTTTGGGAACTTCATCTACTCCTGAATACACACAAGATTATAGTCAATAAAATGCCAGATTACTTCCACTTGAGATTTACTACTTCCAAATCTCAAAGTAACTCGAACACACGGAATAGAAATAGTTTCGTTATACCTAGACACTCATCAGCCTGCTTCACACGAAGCTTCATATACAATTCTATCAGGAACTTTAACTCTCTTCCAAATGATTTTGAGCTCTACGTCATTCTCAACTTCAAAAAAAAGTTTAAAGTTTATCTGAGATCAGCTGGTTAGCTCAAATGGATACTGGCATGTTATACTGACCTGGTTTTTGTTCACCTTGTTATTGTTGTTTCTTGCTGCTTTCTAAATATTTTGAACAGTCAGATTTCATAAAATTTCATTATTATTATATTTGATTGTTATTATCTATTACCATATTTTATTATTAACTTGCATGTTTATTACACTAAAGGTTATGTTGCAAAACAGCGTAAACAGATATGTATAATTTTTTTAACTCGATGAATAAAGCCCAATTATTATTATTATTATTATTAATATTATTATAAATTTCTTTTCGTAAAAACTCGCAAAATTAACTAGCGATAGGTATCAGAGGCCACTCTGGTACTATTTCTATATTCTTGATAGAAAATAACCCCGTCACCCGTCAGATCTATACAGGGGCTGTAAAATTTCAAATTTTCTCTGAAAAATTGATTTTTTTGAAAACTCGCAAGATTATCAACTAGCGCTAGATATCAAAAGCAACTCTAGAAATAATTCTATGACCTCCTTAGAACCGAATTACTTGCACACCCGTCAGATTTATACAGGGATAAATCTCCACATTTTTTATGAAAAATTAATTTTTGTGAAAACTTTCAAGACTATCAAATAGCGATAGGTATCAGATGCCGCTGTGGTACTATAATTCTATGTCCTCCAAAGAACAGAATTACTAGTCAAATTTATACAGGGGTGATAAAACTAAACATTTTTCCTGAAAACTAGCGATAGGTCGCTGTGGTACTAATTCTGTCTTCCATGGAATAGATTTATTTTGCACTCCGGTCAGATTTATACAGGGGCGGTGAAACTTTTATGGTAAATTCATTTTTGACTATCAACTAGCAGTATGTGTCATAGGCCGCGTGGTACTTCTATGTCTATGTCTTCCATAGAATATAATTACTTGCACACCCATGAGATTCATACCAGGGACCCTATGTTTGAGTTCGCGCGATAAATTTCGAACGTGATATTTGCATCGCGAAAAATTCGCATGCGATACTCTTCTCGTTCGATACGCTATTCCCGAACTGAATGCGATACAGAGTTGGTCGGTTTCGGTGTGAGGGAAATCTTAGCTTGGGTCACGAATTCAACCAATAGCTTAAAGGCATTTAAATCACATGACGTGGCGCGTCACGTTGACAACTGTTCTGCTTGTATTTCTTGTGTTGTTTTACTAATCAATCGATTAAAAATATCTGGTTGATTAAGCATCAATTACTTTATCAAGACACATTGAAGCATGATTTACTGAATGCTACGTGTATATTGAAAGCTGAGTCTAGCTGGTATAGCTGCCACTTGCAAGGAATCCAAGACTTATTAAAACATTCATATAAGCATGTTTTATTATAAATCCATTTACCTGCCTATTTAGACTGAAGGTAACTTACTTTTGTCTCAATATTTATAGCTGACTATCTACTTCCCTCCTCTATATAGGGAGACACTATTCGAATCAACTCACGAATTAATACTTTTGATAAACGAAGCATTCTAACAAATTGTCTATCTCAAAGTTTCAATGCATTCATACGAGGGTAGAAGGGCCTTCGCTGTTCTGCTGCTCCCGCAGCATCGTCTACTACTTCTGCTATAGCGATCATTGCAATTTCATCAAAATTTGCATTTCATAATATCATTATCCAGGTTAGGATTTAAGTCAATTATTCCGATCGATAATTCTTATCGCATGCTAAATATCCGCTCGTTGTTTTATGGTCGATAATTATCGCTGGTGATATTTGAACATACCATTTTTTGGGTATCCTTCGATAAAGTGCAAAAATCGCATGCGATATTGCATCGAGTGAACTCAAACATAGGGTCCCAGGGTGATAAAACCCAATATTATTTTGGGAAACTTTTTTTAGGGAAAACTCAAAACTATCAACTAGCGATAGGTATTTTAGGCCGCTGTGGTATTAATTCTAAATTCTCCGTAGAACAGAATCACTCTTATAAACGTCAGATTTATACAGGTGCTATAAAACTCAAAATTTTTCTGAAAAATACATTTTTGAGGGAACTCACAAAACTATCTACTAGGAATAGCTATCAGAGGCCGCTGTGGTACTAATTCTAAACCCTACATATAACAGAATTACTTTCAAAAACGTCAGATTTATACAGGGGCTATAAAACTCAACATTTTTTCTGAAAAATAAATTTTTGAGGGAACTCACAAAACTATCAACTAGCAATAGCTATCAGAGGCCGCTGTGGTACTAATTCTAATCCCTACATATAACAGAATTACTTTCAAAAACGTCAGATTTATACAGGGGCTATAAAACTCAACAATTTTTCTGAAAAATAAATTTTTGAGGGAACTCACAAAACTATCAACTAGCAATAGCTATCAGAGGCCGCTGTGGTACTAATTCTAATCCCTACATATAACAGAATTACTTTCAAGAACGTCAGATTTATAGAGGGGCTATAAAACTCAAAATTTCTTCTGAAAAATAATTTTTTGTGGAAACTCACAAAACCATCAACTAGCGAACAGAATTATTTGCACACCCATCAAAACTGACTAAAAAATTACTCCTCAAAAAATGTATTTTCACAAGGAAAAATGGTGGAAATCCTACCTACGTCATCAATTTCCACGAAAGATTAGTTCGGCCTGGTTAGATCATACTAAAAAATTACTTTTTACATCAACGCGTAATTGCGTTGATTCAAAGCAATTGTATTCTTGAATAGGTCCAACCAAATATTAGTTTGATTTTTAGACGGATTCCTCTTGGCCACTTACAAGGAAAATATTTTGAAACAAGTGAACACTTGCTTCATGAGTTGGTTGAGGCAAGAATATTTTAGCTTCAATAATGGGCACTTTTTTTGTTGAATCATGGGAGTAGGTTGAGACAAGAATATTGCAATTTCAATAATGAAAACTATTCTTCTATAAACTTGGAGGTTGAGTTCCAATCTGCACTTTGAACTTGATTATAAAATATAGAATGTAAGCCATTTTCATTTTGACACTATTGAATAGATTGAACAAAGCATAGATTCACAACTGTGAACAATTTAGGTATAAATAATGGTTTTATATGAGAATAGTTTTAGGTTCAATAACGACTGTATTCTCAATAAAACCCGTTAGTAGTAACGCATATTGCAGTTTGATTGAATACATAAACAATGCCACTCGCTAATAGACACAAAACTGTAGAAGACCAAAATATATTTCACTCATTTTCACAACTTGCCCGTAATGAGCATAATTCAATTTTCGAAATTGCATTTTTATGGTATAGAAACAGTTTCCACTAGGCACAAAACTAACATTCATATCGGTACGCATAGCCTCATAACCTCCAACCCAAATGGTCAAACGGGATGAAATGATCGAAATGGAAGTCGTATTCACATGTCGCGGTGTCGCCAGCTGCTTTGATTGCTCATTGGTTGAATGTGTTACGTGGCACGGGTAGTGATATCTACCAGGGAATTATATTCTTGTGTTAAGAGGATTATGTTTCACAATGAGTTAATGTGAATGTTTTCTAGGATGAAGAGTATAATGTTTTCACTGCAAGCAAATTCATTTCAAGAGAATTTCAGTTTGAAATGAGCGTGTATTCATCAACTAGAAATAATTATTCTTTTCAGAAGATTATTCTATTCAAGAGTATGTATATTTTTGATTGAAGAAATCTTTTTCATCTGAGTATTTTCTCAAGGAAAAATGGTGCCTATCTACGTCATCAATCTCCAGGCACTCAAATGTCTACGCATGAGGTTAGTTCATTCTGTTAAGATCATTCTAAAAATGACTCCTCACAAAATGTGTTTTTACAAGGAAAAATGAGTCGGTGTACGAAAGGAGAACTTGAATACAGGTTAATTAATTCAATGTACGAAACAAGACATTTTAGGAAAATTTTTGAGGTGTACGAAACGCTAGTGTACGAAACAAGAACAAACCTCTGTAAGTCGCGTGAAAAACCATAGCATTCAGGCCGATTTGTGAAAAGGAATTAGCAGAATTGCGAGGTCGTTATATAAGTGTCATGTCACTGAATAGTGGGAAATTGTATTTAATTATGTAAATGGCATAAATACGTTCGTGTTTTGTCGGCGTTTTTTAAATTACAGTTCTCGTAAAATGTTTAATTTCAGGTTGTCTTTCGGTGGGCAGGGATTCACGGAGAGACTTTGATGAGGATGAGCGTTGCCGCTGTAACTTTACTCGAATCGAGATGGCGGAGAACGTGGTAGACCGTCAATTGTGATCTTTTATGAATTGATAATAATTATTAACGTTGTGATTCAAAATAGTGGATATATTATGTAAAAAGGGACTGGAGTGAACATCAACAACTACTCAAGGGATTCAACTTTGAAATGTCGTTTCCAAAAAGAAAAATTACCTTAGGGCGACCAGAAGAGATTTCTTCACACAAAATAATGATGTTGCGTAAAATAAGGGAGTTAAAAAATAAACTGTCACTTTCTAATATGTTAGCTAGGAATGACAATTGATATATAGAACAATGTAAGCAAATCAATAAAGAATACTCAGAGAAACTGCAAACTCTGAGTAAAAAATATCATGATGACTTGATATTAAACTCATGCTAACAAATCTAAAACAACCTGGGCCATAATTAAGGAGATACAAAAAAATAAAACTACAAAAAATCTTGAAATATTAAAACAGTCAATGGTGTTCAGTGTTCAGTATTTAGATGAAATATCAGCTAAACAATATAAAGATGAAAAAATCGCCCGCCCTGTATCAAATTTTCGGGTGAGCAAGTGATTCTGTTCTACGCAGGACAAAGAATTAGTACCACAACGGCCTAAGACATCTATCGCTAGTTAACAGTTTTGCGAATTTTCACAAAGAGTATTATTCTTCATAAATAATATCAAGTTTTATCGCCCTTGTATAAACCTAACGAGTGTGCAAGTAATTCTGTTCTATGGCGGACATAGAATTAGTACCACTGCAGTCTACGAGGATGTATTGATATCTAGTCAGCCTAGACCAGTTCCCTGCATAAACAAAATATTGCGTTACCACAGCAACGAACAATAACTTATTAGAAGTGTCAGTGTAAAGTTTGACGTCAAAAAAGTAAACCAGAGTTACGCAAGAAAGTAAAAGAAAAAATATGACCACCGAAATTGTAAAAATCGAAAAATTGGAGTATCGTGCCATCATCAAGTACCTGTATTTAAAAGGGTTAAAAGGTAAGCAGATTTACGAAGATATGCTTAATACCCTTAGTGATCAATGTCCTTCGTATGCGACCGTGAAAAATTGGACTGCAAGCTTCAAAAGAGGTAAATTTTCCATTGAAGATGATGACCGATCGGGAAGGCCAGTTTCTGTGTCAGTCCCCGAAAGTATCGATGCAGTTCATGACATGATTTTAACATACCGTCGAATTGGGCTAAAACGGATATCTGAAGCACTGAATATTTCATACGAACGCTTTCATCATGTAGTTCACGTCAATTTGGACACGAGAAAAATTGCTGCAAAATGGATCCCCAAATGTTTGAATGTTGACCAAAAGCATGCAAGGGTAGTAGCATCGCGTTCGATCTGTGCTCGATTTGAAAACGATGTAGACTTCTTAACCCGAACTGTTACTATGGATGAGACTTGTGTACATTTCTACGATCCAGAAACAAAGCAACAATCGATGGAATGGCGACACTCCGGTTCTCCAAGACCTAAGAAGTTTCGTGTCCAAAAATCTGCTGGAAAAGTTCTTGCTTCAGTTTTTTGGGATTGCCATGGAGTAATCATGATTGATTTTTTGGATAAGGGTAGAACAATAACTGGAGATTACTATTCGACATTACTGACCACTCTACGGGAAAAAATTGAAGAGAAAAGACGCGGAAAGCTATCCAAAGGTGTTTTGTTTTTGCAGGACAACGCCCCTGACAAAAAATTCGTAATTTAGGGTTTGAATTACTAGAACACCCCCCTTATTCACCAGATTAGGCTCCGTCCGACTATCATCTCTTTCGTCAACTGAAAAAAAGATTAGAAGGTCGTAAATTTTCTTCCAACGAGGAGGTAATAAAAGCTGTGGAGGTCTGGTTTGCAGAACAAGAAGAAACATTTTTTTTTGAAAGGTCTAGAGACGTTGCAGGTTCGCTGTAATAAATGTATCCAATTAAGAGGAGAATATGTTGAGTAATAAAATATTTTGACATTGAAATTTTGTTTGGTTCTAGGCTAAGAATTTTTCAATATATCCTCGTATAATACCTATCGCTAGAAATGCAGTTTTAGCACCAAAGTTGGAATTTATTTTTTGATGTATCTACCGTTCTCACACTAATGAAGATGTGGCGGAAGAACGGAAGAAATATATGTCAAGAGATTGATGGAATCCCTGGAAAATGGTGAAAACTTCAATATTAGGAGGAGAGCCAGAAATTTCACTTTAATCGTTTGGTTTTCCAAGATAATTAGTTGTTGAAGTTCTATTTTCTAATCATAACGAACTATTGGCAGGGCATTTAAGCATTTCACGTACTTATCTAAAAATCAAAATTTTTGCAAGGAAAAAAATTTATAAATTCTGGTACAGGTAATATATACCAACTTCTCTCACTCTCTCTCTCGTCAATTATTGTCCGTCGGCTTCCATTCGGCGCCATGTGGACATGCCCTGCTGCGTGAAATCCGTTCCCATAAAATAAAATAAAAATAAAATACATTTATTTTCCTGTAGATGTCAAATACATATAGGAATAGTCACAAGTTGTTGCTAAGAAGCAAAGAATTCATCTATAGTATAAAAAGTATTTTCAACTAGATAAGTTTTCAAACGAATTTTAAACAGTGATATATTAGGAGATTCGCTTACGTCTTTTGGAAGTTTATTAAAAATCTTTTGTCCTAGATGGCGAGAAGTTTTAGATGTAGCAACGTATTTACACTGGGGAACATGAAGATCTGTACAATTCCTTGTATTGTAGGAATGAATATCCTTATTTGTGATGAACTTATGTCTATTTTTAAATATATACAGGCACATTTCAAAAATGAGAATACCAGCAAGTGTTAAAATTTGGAGATTTTCGAAAATTGGTCTGCAAGAATCCCTGCGTGATTTATTATACATAATTCTCAATATACGTTTCTGTACAATGAATACATCAGGTGCTCGAGTGGAAGTACCCCAGAAGCACACTCCGTAGCGTAACCTAGAGGCGACCTGAGAATGATATAGAACCAATAGTTGTTCCTGTTTTAAAATACATTTCAAGTTCCTGAACATGTAACAGATAGAGTTCAGTTTAGAGATCAGGTTGGCACAATGTCCTTTCCAATTCAATCCTTCATCCACTAATAATCCTAAGAATTTGACACTATTGGTTGGTTCGATATATGTATTATTAACAAGTATATTCAGGGTTGCACATTGTTTTTGATAATTATGGAATCGTATAATATTTGTTTTCTCACTGTTAAAGTGAAGTGAGTTGTAATCACACCAAGATATGAGGCTTTCCATGATTGATACACAATTTTCTCTCAAAGAGTCATCATGTTTGTTCGAAACGAGCACCGTCGTATCATCAGCATATCTTATAAAACTGGCAGATGAACTAATGTTGTCAATGTCGTTGGTGTAAAACAGAAATAATATCGGCCCCAGGACAGACCCCTGGGGAACTCCCATAGAAATTGTTCGATTATCTGATTTGGCACTCGATATATTCACAAACTGTCTTCTGGAAGTTAAGAAACTCGTCAACCAGCTGTGAGCAACTCCTCGAATGCCATCATGTTGAACGCAGTCGAACGCCCTGCTGAGGTCACAGAAAATCCCAACAGGGCATTCTCCCAACTCAATAAAGTCAATTAGTTTTTCGTAAAATGCCATGACTGCACTATTAGTTGATTTATCCGGCAAAAAGCCATGCTGGTTGTTTGAGAGGATACGATGACTTATCGCAAAACTCATGAGGCTTTCAAGATAAGAGTACTCAAAGAACTTTGAAAAACAGGAGGTAATTGTTATAGGTCTATAATTCTCAACTAGTAGAGGACTGTGCTTTTTAAATACTGGTATAACCTTCCCTAACTTTAGTGAAGATGGAAACGCCCCACAAGTGAAGGACAAATTAATGAGATATGTGAGGGGTGGAATGATGTAATATAGTACTTTCTTTACCAGAAATGCAGGAATGTCATCTGGACCCGATGATGCTTTATTTTTCAATTTATCCGGCCTTTAACTGGCGTAGACAGCAAGGTTTTATCGGGGGAATGCAGTTGTCTTGCTCTAGACAAAACTGCATCCCATCTTTTAAACACTATTTAATTTTTAACAAAACACTTCATATTTAATCTGTCAAATGCACGTCTTTAAGACTGCGGACATCACACCCATTAACCTGACTTCCAACACGAGACCGCCGTCTGACCTCAACCGCTGCCGGAAGTCGAATGTATACCAACTTGAATCATAAAATATTTCAACTTTTTATCATTATTTTACCACTTTCAATCCAAGTCTCCAGGGTTACTAAAAACTATAATTTTATCATGATTTCATGAATATACCAGTATTTTCGGAAAAGCATATCGAGGGTTGTCAAGATTGTCAGGCAAGAAAGGGGGAAATAAACAGAAAACCTCTAGGATTTCATAAAGGACCCCGCAAACACCTAATGGGATTTGAGTCCGGGTGGATTTTTTTGAATTTTTGGTATGATGTAGTCCATGTTATTCTCAACCAATGTTACCATTGCGCCAACCCGAAAAAATGAACAGTTTTGCTGCTAGGGGGCGTTGAAATCACCCCTAGCGCAGATTAGACTATTTATTTTTGAATCCGGTAACAATATGTTCACTTGTTTCATTGTTGCTAACGTTGCACAATATTGTGCTGTTTTATAAAAAAAATCTTACCCCCTCCTTCTGGCCCCCAACTCCTATTACATAACGAAAAAGAAAATATTTCTTGGGTGCTTTTAAATATATCGTCGAACGTTAAAATATGCCTTATTAAGGGAAATAGCAGTTTTGTATGATTATCCCCCCTCCCCCCGAAAGACACAAAATGAAAAAATTTCGGTGGATTTTTCTGAATTTTTAATATGATGTAGTTCAAGTTATTTTGAATCGAAAATAATTGGGTGACAAACCCCGAAAATGAATAGTTTTGATGCTAGGGGGCGTTGAAATCTCATTTTGCTCAGAATAGACTATTTATTAATATAGGCTGAAACAATTTCTCTACGAATTGTAGTTTAGATTATGCTGAACAATTGTGTGATTTCTTATAAAAAAAATCTGAAACTTCCCCCTTACCCCCAACCCCTATTTTAAAATACAAAAAAAAATTATTCTCGACTACTTGCTTCATCAAAATAAATGTTTTATCAAAATAAATGTTTCAATCAGTTCAAATGAAGGAAATCGTACAGTTGTTTAATTTAATCTCTCCCCTCTTCCTTTGAATCCACCAATATTTTTTTGAATGGAGGAAAAGGTGAAATTGAACCACTGTACAGTTTCCCTAATTTTAGCTGATTCAAACATTTATTTTGATAAAGCATTTACAATAAATATCGTGTTTTAAAATAGGGGTTGGGGGTAAGGAGGAGGTTTCAGATTTTTTTTTATAAGAAATCACACAATTGTTCAGCATAATCTAAACTACAATACGTTGAGAAATTGTTTCAGCCTATATTAATAAATAGTCTATTCTGAGCAAAATGAGATTTCAACGCCCCCTAGCATCAAAACTATTCATTTTCGGGGTTTGTCACCCAATTATTTTCGATTCAAAATAACTTGAACTATTAAAAATTCAGAAAAATCCACCGAAATTTTTTCATTTTGTGTCTTTCGGGGGGAGGGGGGATAATCATACAAAACTGTTATTTCCCTTATTAAGGCATATTTAAACGTTCGACGATACATTTAAAAGCACCCAAGAAATATTTTCTTTTTCGTTACGTAATAGGAGTTGGGGGGAAGAAGGAGGGGGCTAAGATTTTTTTTATAAAACAGCACAATATTGTGCAACGTTAGCAACAATGAAACAAGTGAACATATTGTTACCGGATTCAAAAATAAATAGTCTAATCTGCGCTAGGGGTGATTTCAACGCCCCCTAGCAGCAAAACTGTTCATTTTTTTGAGTTGGCGCAATGGTAACATTGGTTGAGAATAACATGGACTACATCATACCAAAAATTCAAAAAAATCCACCGGGACCCAAATCCCATAAGGTATTTGCGGGGTCCTTTAGGGTTACAGCTAATCCCAGTAGGAGTGCTGTTTCAAAAAATAGGCATTGATCTTTTGGGGCCAGTTAAACGATCGAAAAATGGAAATAATACAATAATTGTTGCGGCGGATTATGCAACGAGAAATCTCGCAATTGCTGCGGCACCTGATGGAAAGGCAGATAAGGTCGTAAAGTTCTTTTTGAATAATATTATAGCAAGGAAATCTTGTCAGAGGTAAGGTTTTCAGATCGAATATGAACAAAAAATTATTGCTAAGCAACAAACAACTGAGTACCATCCACAATGCAGTGGAAACTGAACGAATGAACTCAAAACAATAGCAGCATATTTACAGGTCGACAAGCATAAGAATGCCTCTGAGATGCGCAAACGATAGAAAGCGTGAGTAGATGTGCGACAAAGATCGACAACTGTTTACGGCTGGTTATCATCGGAATGTACAATCGGGAGATAAATTTTTCTGCAACACGTAGGAACGTAGGTTCTTATCTGAATTTTCATTAATTCCTAATGAACTGTTCGAATAATATAATTGTCTGTGATCACTGGACCGTTTATGAAAATTGCATAATTTTTCCGTAGCCATAAGTGTAAATAAAGTACGACTAGAAAAAGAATGCATCGCCACACAATTTCAGAAATAGGTAAATAAATATAATAAAGAACACGAGGAACATACTTACAGAAGTTGACTAACAATATCACATGACCTCTGACCACTGCCAAATCAGCATTGTCCATGGTGACTTTTGATTTTTTGTTTCTCTTTTTATTTGGAGTTGAGAATTGTTCCATTTCACCTTTTTCAATTTTATTCATTTCTGAATTAATTTTCCTAATGCTTCTAACGCAAACTCCCGTTGCGGCAGCAACTCGTTCTTGAACCTTCACAAGAGGAATACTGGTTTCACCTATCATTGCTTCTGCTTGCATAAATTTGATGACATTACTGACAATTTCCCTACTTTGTCCACTCAGAATCTTATTTCTCATTTTACTCTTTGAAGGTATTTTCAAACACAACAAACTACACTATAACCTATCTAATAATATTTCAAAACTATACACAACACAAGGATTTCAAATTCAACACACAATCAGAATAACGCCACAATAATTTTATTCCACTGACTGTACACTCACGACGTTAACTGCTTGAATAATGCAGAGCGAGTGAGCTCCTGCCCCACTCCAGGGTTGTGTCTACTGCGCAACCAATTCTCGGAGGCATCCTTAGGCTTGTCGACCAGTACCTCTACCAGCCAAGACGATTAGGATCATTTTATTCCCCATGCTAGATTTGCGAAGCAAAGTACAACAGGACTCAGTCTATTTTTCTTTGTATATGCAAGGCATATACAGGCGCAGATCTTATGGCCCCCCCAGTTGAAAATAATAACGTGATTCAGATAAGAGAAAAATCACTTGCAGCGAGAAGCATAGATTTGTAAATTATTAGAAAAAGACGAGCAGTGGATACAAAAATACCTGCCTATACCGGGTGGCTACGGAAGTATTGCCTACGGAATATCTCAGTTATTGTATGAAGTAGGTTTGTGAAATTTGGAGCGTCGATATAATGACATAAGAGCTAGAATTTGAGCATATTGTCATGTCGAAGTTAACTTCCGGTCTGACCGGAAGTAACATCAACTTTCTTATTTTAAATGGAAACCCTTTTTTTTTTTTTTTCGCTTTATTCAGCATTCAATTCCCTTTCTAATGACATATCACAAGTTGGTATCTAACCAGAAACTAGATCAGAAAAAAATTATTATTGAAATTCACCGAGTAGGCCGTGGAAACAAAATGAAAGCCAAAAATTGAAAAGTTGGCTATGGAAACCATACGTCACTTGATAACAGTTGCTACTACTGTGATATTTTATTTTCATTCGTCGGCGTTATAAAAAGCCGCCAAAAAAAATATTGGAAAAATTGGGAAAAAAACAATACTCTGTAGGTCCATAACTTAAATAGGAACATACAACTTTTCTTGCCTGTACTATTCAGCATAACCATTCCTTTCTAATGATATAATAGAAAATAATTTTTTGAACTGAGATACCGAAAAATCCAATTATTATTCTTCAAATAACAAAACAGATTATCGCCATACGCAAAAATAAAATTAAAAATAATGTGGAGTGATAAATTATATCCTGTAGGTTCTAGGTTAAATAGGAACATAAACGTACTTGGTCTGTGCCATCGTCCATAGATATTCTAATATCTACCTATGGACGATGTTTGTGCTATTCAGAATAATCATTCCATTGCAATAATCATTCGAACCAAAATATTAACAAGTAGGCTGATTAAGATGTATTTTGGAATGAAACAAAAAAGAAATGAGAGCTGTCACGAACGCTGCTATCCATATTATTTTGACGTTCGAAGTAGTGTTTTTGATTCTGCCATTTTAAAAGGGTTTGGAAATCGAAATCAGTTAGTGGAATATTCAAAAAATGCCCCGTTATTCACGAACCGAACAAATTGACATGCTTCTCATTTATGGTGAATGTTTAAAAAATTCTTATGCCGCTGAACGATTGTATTTAGAGCGATATCCAGGGAGGCAGCAAACGTCAAGAAGGTATTTCCAGTGGCTTGAAGAAAAATTATGAACTGAGCCTGATGTTCACGAAGACCAAGAAGCATTTGTTATTAATGAGGAAACTGAAATTAATGTATTAGCTTTAGTACAATATGATAGCACAATTTCCTCAAGGCAGATTGGCGCCGAATTAGCTATAAGTAAGGACTCTGCTAGGAAAATTTTGAAAAAACATCGATTGAAATCCTTCAAGTATCAGTTGCATCAACATTTGTATGAAAATGACGGTGAAAGGCGCCTGGAATATTGTAATTGGTTTCTTCGACAAAATGCTGAGAATCACCTATTTATCTATTATATCTTGTTTACGGACGAGTCAAGATTTACCAACAATGGATTATTTAACAGGAATAATACAAGGTAGGTACTGTACTTTATTTGGATTATTGTCGAAGTGTAAAGTGCTAAAAGTGTGAACGGTCTTTTGTTCCAGGTACTGGGCGATAGCAAACGAGCACCGGTTTCGACAAGGCGGCTTCCAGGAGAGATTTGGTGTGAATGTTTGGGCAGGAATAGTTGGAACTCATATTGTTGGCCCCATTCTTTTTCAAGGCCAACTAACCGGAGAGAGATACTTTAATTTTTTAACTAATGAAATTTCGTAATTCAGTAACAACCTACCAGCGGAAATAACTGAGAGAATGTACTTCCAGCAAGATGGCGCCCCTCCGCATAATTCAAGAATAGCGAGAAATTATCTTCAAAATCGCTTTCAAGAGAGACTTATAACAACCCATGGTCTAGTCAGGTGGCCACCAAGGTCACCTGATCTTACTCCGTGCGACTTTTTTCTATGGGGGCATCTTAAAAATAGGGCGTATTCCACACAGCCTACATCTCTACATGAGCTAGAAGTAAAAATTCGTAGAGCTTTCCAAGATATCACGCCCCAAATGTTGAGAAACGTTTTACATGAAAATATCACCAGAGTCAATAAATGTATTGACGCTGAGGGAATGCATTTCGAACATTTGTTTTGAATTTATTTTATCTTTAATCCTATCAATTTCAATTTTCTTTTTTCAATAAATCTGTTTTTTCGTTATTTGAAGAATAATAATTGGATTTTTCGGTATCTCATTTCAAAAAATTACTTTCTATTATATCATTAGAAAGGAATGGTTATGCTGAATAGTACAGGCAAGAAAAAGTTGTAAGTTCCTATTTAAGTTATGGACCTACAGAGTATTGTTTTTTTCCCAATTTTTCCAATATTTTTCTTGGCGGCTTTTTATAACGCCGACGAATGAAAATAAAATATCACAGTAGTAGCAACTGTTATCAAGTGACGTATGGTTTCCATAGCCAACTTTTCAATTTTTGGCTTTCATTTTGCTTCCACGGCCTACTCGGTGAATTTCAATAATAATATTTTTCTGATCTAGTTTCTGGTTAGATACCAACTTGTGATATGTCATTAGAAAGGGAATTGAATGCTGAATAATGCGAAAAGAAAGAAAAATAGGGTTTCCATTTAAAATAAGAAAGTTGATGTTACTTCCGGTCAGACCGGAAGTTAACTTCGACATGTCAATATGCTCAAATTCTAGCTCTTATGTCATTATATCGACGCTGTAAATTTCACAAACCTACTTCATACAATAACTGAGATATTCCGTAGGCAATACTTCCGTAGCCACCCGGTATGTTAATTTTCAATTGAAAAAAAAAACTATTATTTCACCTCTGCACCGCACTGTCTTCTGTCTCCTGTGTAATCACTTTACGTTTGCATACGAAACCGAGAAACAACTTTTCTCAGAAAACCCCACCAATTCTCTTAAATATATTCATTAATTGTAAAAATTTCCGACGTTTCCAGTTACTCTCTTATCTCGGTGTTATCGCATTATTTATGGCTACAAATATAGCTCCAACCAAGTCTTCTATGCATTAACGGAGAAAACGTGTATAATTCATGCAGGAATTAAATTTTAAACTGTACGTAGTGTGTTTGGAGGAATAATTACTAACTGGTAGGGTGAAAGTTTCCCGTTGTGTATGAGTTGTGCGGGATGCTTTCTAGTGGGAGATATTTGTGTACCTGGGGTCTTCATTTCCGGATTATAAAAAAATGACATCGAAATGAAGAAAGTTGTGGTTTATAATAATCTTTCTCCTCCTTTTTTGACAAAGTTATGAAATTTGTATTGACAAAAAAAAGAGATTGGAGATAAAACAGTTACTGATAAAGAGAATAAAAAACACTTCTACTTATACATATAAATTTTCCAAAACTCTAATAACACTCTTCAACAAGAAAATCCATAAGTTTTTTTTTAAAGATATCCTCGGTTTTGGATTTTTTTATAATACACTGATAAAAAGGATTTTTTGCGTCAACGCATAATTGCGTTGATTCAAAGAGATTGTATTCTTGAATAGGTCCAACCAAATATTAGATTGATTTTTTGATGGATTCCTCTTGGCTACTTACAAGAAAAATATTTTGAAACAAGTGAACACTTGATAAATTGTGAAAGGCTTTCGCGGCCATCGTCACTTACATGGTGGTTCTTCGGGTAGTAAGGCCGACGTGTTTTCAGAGAAGAACTCGACGTTTCGCCAACACGAGTGGTTAGCATTTTCAAGAGTTATTTTAAAAATTTTCGCTTTCTGTAGTCGCTGTCAAGCATTTCAAATTTCACTCTATGGTTATCGTTGTTGAGAGTATGTTGTGCGACAGCGGATTTCTGTGTGTGCCCTAACCCATAGCAAGCCTTGTGTTCTTTGATTCTTGTTTTAACGGCTTGCTGTCGGTTAGGGCACACACAGAAATCCGCTGTCGCAGAACATACTCTCAACAACGATAATTATAGAATGAAATTTGAAGAAACCCAAGTCATCTCTTCAACATCTGCCTATTACCCAAGACTCTTCCGGGAACCACAAATATTTCAAAAATAAACTCACCATTTTCAATTATTAACAGTGACAATGCACTAAGAGATGTTTCCTCGTCTCCAACTATCGATGTTATCCCAGTATCCAGTGTTTTCTGCACAGGAACTTTTATATTATCTGACGTTTACATAGAGCAACGTTGTATACTATACAGCGGCGCGCTAGCTGCCGCATTGACAAGGTCCCAAGCCGATATTTTTCAGGTTTTAGAATCTCAATGAGTTTAAAGCAGGTACATTTCGGGACAGTTTCCTTTGGTGCACTGTCTTACTTGGTCTCGAATCCCCATATTCCATCATAGACTGATTTTATTTTTCTTTCCATAGAACAATAATGCGATCAAATGCCGAGTAACCTCCATTTTAAGTACTTAAAAGATTGACAGGATTGCATTTAAAATTTGTACAAGTAACCAAATTTGTATGAATATTTTCAATAAGAGCAGGGTTTTTTCTGCAAACTGGCTTTTCATTCATATTGATACGTGCTTTTCCCTCTCAGTTGAGCATTTGAATTTATAAACTCCCTCAAGATTTTGTAACCTAAAATATGCGAAGAATTGAAAACACTCGTTATTAAAACCAACATTATTTGGACTGGTTAAACATTATGCAATTTGACAATGAAGTATTCCTCAACTGTTCATTTTACTTGCTACAAGTGATAACACATTATTTCAGTAATCACAAGCATTATTTCGCGAAGTCAGGAAGTTTAATATTATAAGATTTTCAATTGCAATTTTGCAGCTGGCAACTGAGCGTATAAATATAAATAATATCAGAATACAAAGCTGCGATCTTTATCTTCAAAATGACGTAAGATTTATCCTAATTGAACATTTATGTGAGGAGTTATAGAACTTTACTTCACGCGCTGGTTGGAAAAATGCACAATTTTTTTCAAGAATACCGTGTGAATTCTCAAAATTTTGGTAGAGACAGTTTTTTTGTAAAAATTTGTGCTCTTTCTGAATATTAAGTTATTTTTTTGATTCAAAGTAAATTTTTTGAGATATTTCGAAATTACCTCAAAAATTAATTTCAACGCGTTTTTTGGGGGGGTTGCACCCCCCCTGGAGGTGATAATTTTTCTCAGAAGTAATGTGCACATTGTGGTCTACAATTAAAAAAAAAATTATCGGCGGTGCAATTTAAGTTGAGGTTGATAGCCCTGTTGATTGGCCTAAAGAGAATGTTATGATCAACACAGTCCCCATTTTTCCCGTGTCATGTCTCGTCTCGGTTCATTTTCTTTTCTTGCACCCTCCATTATTTTTGCATAGAAAAGTTTTTGCAAAAAAAAAATACTTGACAATATCCTTCAACAGGTGGCAACGCCGCCCGTCGCGCCACGCAAGAACGGGAGGCTTCGAATTCGCGGTGCGCGGACGTTGTCGGCGATAATCGCCGCCTGGAAAATCGCAATAAAGAATAATAACTCGCATTTTATTCGTTAATAATCACGAATAAGCGCGAATAATTCGCGCTCCGTAACTGTTACTTCATTATCGGCGGCTAATTACCGGTAATCGGCCACGGATCATTTCACGGTTTCTTTCAGCGGAGCGCTGAAAGTAACGATTTCGATAGCGCGAACTTTTCCGTGAAACGCGATTTTACGCGTTACGCAATTTTTGGCGCGATTCGGATTTTTACGCCGGTCATTTCGCTGCCGGGAGAACGGCAGAACTTTCTTGAAGCAGGAAGTACGGATGTACGAAAGCGTTGAAGGGCCACAGTAATTATTTTTTATAATTCCGATTTACTATTAGTAAATTCCGACAGAGTAACTCGGAATTCTGAGATAGTAAGTCGGAATAAAATAATTCCAACTTGGTGAGACGGAATTCCGAAACAGTTACTCCAAATTAGTGAGTTGGAATTCCTTGAAAGTAAGTCGGAATTAGCAAATTCCCACATTGAAAGTCGAAATTCCGAGAAAGTAAGTCAGAATCATCCAATTCCGATTTTATAAATCGGAATTACGAGATAGTGAGTTGGAATTAGCAAATTAGTTAGTAGGAATTCCGAGAAAGTAAGTCGAAATTATTAAATTCCGACATAGTAAATCGGAATTCTGAAATAATAAGTCGGAATTAGCTAATTAGTAAGTTAGAATTAGCAAATTCCGACATGGATAGTTGAAATTCCGAGAAAGTAAGTCGGAATTATCAAATTCCGATTTTGTAAATCTGAATTACGAGGTAGTGAGTCGGAATTAGCAAACTAGTTAGTCGGAATTCCGAGAAACTAATTTGGAATTAGTAAATTTCGACAGAGTAACTCGGAATTATGAGATAGTAACTCGGAATTAGCTAATTACCACTTGGTTAGTCGGAATTCCGGAATAGTTAGTCAAAATTAGCAAATTAGTAAGTTGGAATTCCTTGAAAGTAAGTCGGAATTAGCAAATTCCTACATTGAAAGTCGAAGTTCCGAGAAAATGAGTAGGATTTAGCTAATTCCGATTTTGTAAATTGGAATTCCGAGAAAGTAAGTCGGAATTAGTAAATTCCGACAGAGTAACTCGGAATTCTGAGATAGTAAGGCGGAATTAGCTAATTCTGACTTACTTTCTCGGAATTCCTACTAACTAATTTGCTAATTCCAACTCACTATCTCGTAATTCCGATATACAAAATCGGAATTAGCTAATTCCGACTTACTTTCTCGGAACTTCGACTTTCAATGTAGGAATTTGCTAATTTCAACTTACTTTCAAGGAATTCCAACTCACTAATTTCGACTAACTATTCCAGAATTCCGACTCACCAAGTGGGAATTAGCTAATTCCGAGTTACTATCTCAAAATTCCTAGTTACTCTGTCGGAATTTACTAATTCCAAATTACTTTCTCGGAATTCCGATTAACTAATTTGCTAATTCCGACTCACTACCTCGCAATTCCGATTTACAAAATCGGAATTTGCTAATTCCGACTTACTATCTCGGAATTTTGAGTTACTAACAGAATTAGCTAATTTCGACTTACTATGTCAGAATTCCGACTCACCATCCCGGAATTCCGAGTTCCTATGTAAAATTCTGAGATAGTGAGTCGGAAATAACAAATCAGTTAGTATAAATTCCGTGGAAGTGAGTCGGAATTAGCAAATTCCGACAGAAATACTCGAAATTCTGGAATGGTAAGTTAGAATTAGCTAATTCCGACATAGCAAGTCGGAATTAGGAAATTCCGACTCACTTTCTCGGAATTCCAACTTACTAATTTGCTAATTTCGACTTACTTTTCCAGAATTCCGACTCACCAAGTCGGAAATAGCTCATTCCGACTTACTATCTCAGAATTCTGAGTTACTTTGTCCGACTTATTTTCTCGGAATTCCTACTAACTAATTAGCTAATTCCGACTTAATTTCTCGGAACTTCGACTGTCAATGTAGGAATTTGCTAATTCTGACTTACTTTCAAGGAATTCCAATTTACTAATTTGCTAATTTCAACTAACTTCCGGAATTCCGACTCACCATGTGGGAATTAGCTAATTCCGAGTTACTATCTCAAAATTCCTAGTTACTCTGTCGGAATTCACTAATTCCAAATTACTTTCTCGGAATTCCGACTAACTAATTTGCTAATTCCGACTCACTACCTCGCAATTCCGATTTACAAAATCGGAATTTGCTAATTCCGACTTACTATCTCGGAATTTTGAGTTACTAAATCGGAATTAGCTAATTTCGACTTACTTATTCGGAATTCAACTTTCCATGTCGGAATTCGCTAATTCTGACTGATCTATGTCGAAATTCTGACTTACTGTGTAGGAATTTCGACTTACTATGTCGGAATTCCGACTCACCATCCCGGAATTCCGAGTTCCTATGTAAAATTCTGAGATAGTGAGTCGGATATAACAAATTAGTTAGTAGAAATTCCGTGGAATTAAGTCGGAATTAGCAAATTCCGACAGAAATACTCGGAATTCTGGAATGGTAAGTTGGAATTAGCTAATTCCGACATAGCAAGTTGGAATTAGGAAATTCCGACTCACTTTCTCGGAATTCCAACTTACTAATTTCGACTTAATATTCCGGAATTCCGACTCACCAAGTCGGAATTAGCTATTTCCAACTTACTATCTCAAAATTCCAAGTTATCCAGAATACCCTCATTCCAACTTACTTTCTCAGAATTCCGACTAACTATTTTGTTAACTCCGACTTGCTATCTCATAATTCCGATTTATAAAATCGGATAGCTAATTCCGACTCAATATCCCAGAATTCTGTGACAATCTCGGAATTCCGACTTGCCATGTGGGAATTAGCTAATTCCAACTTACCATTTCAGTATTCCGAGTATTTCTGTCGGAATTTGCTAATTCTTACTTACTTCCACGGAATTTCTACTAACTAATTTTTCCGACTCGCTATCTCAGAATTCCTATTTACAAAATCATATTTCCAATTCCGACTTAATATCATAGAATTCCGTGAATATCTCGGAATTCCGACTTGCTATATCGGAATTAGCTAATCTCGACTTACTATCTCAAAATTCCGAGTTACTCTGTCGGAATTTGCTAATTTTGACTTACTATCTCGGCATTTTATGTTACCAAATCGGAATTAGGCAATTCCGATTTACTTTCTCGGAATTCTGACAACTCATTTGCTAATTCTGACTTGCTATCTCGTGATTCCGATTTAAAAAATCGAAATTGGCTAATTCCGACTTAATATTTCAGAATTCCGAGTTACTCTGTAGGAATTCTGATTATCTCGGAACTCCGACTCACTACATCGGAATTTTCTGATTCCGATTTACTTTCACGGAATTCCAAGATACTAAATCGGAGTTAGGTAATTCCGACTTCCTTTTCTTGCAATTCCTGCATAATCTGTCGAAATTTATCAATTTCCACTTACTATCTCGGAATTCCAACTTACTAAGTCGGAATTTTCTAATTTCTACTTACTATATCGGAATCTCAACTTTCTAATTTGCTAATTCCAACTTACTATTTCTAAATTCTGAGTTACTATTTCAGAATTTGTTAACCGCGTTACTATCTCGGATTTCCTTAATACAAATTTGCTTATCCCGACTCACAATCTCGAAATTAGCTAATTCCGACTATCTCGGAATTCCGACCTACTAATTTGCTAATTCCAACTCACTGTCTCAGAATTCAGAGTTACGAAATCGGCATGCTTATTCCGACTTATCTACTATCTCAGAATTCCGAGTTACTCTGTCGGAATTTGCTAATTCCGACTTACTATCTCGGAATTTTGAGTTACTAAATCGGAATTAGCTAATTCCGACTTACTTTTTCTGAATTTCGATTAATTTGTCAATTCCGATTTATCTCAGAATTCAGAGTTACTCTGTAGGAATTTCGACTATCTCGGAATTCCAACTTTCTATGCAGAAATTCGCTAATTCCAACTTACTATTTCGGAATTCCAGCTTAACCAGTCAGAATCAGTTAATTAAGACTAATTTTCTCGGCATTCCTACTTACTAATCTGCTAATTCCTACTTAATTTCTCGAAATTCCAACTTAGCAAGTCGGAATTAGCTAATTTTGACTTTCCGTAGTCCGAGTTACTCGGAATTTTTACTCACTCCGACTTAATATCTCATAATTCCAAGGTACCAAGTCGGAATTATCATCTAACGAATTTGCTAATTCAAACTTTGGAATTCCGATTCACAATGTCAGAATTCCGACTCGTGTTTTCTACAGACACTTTCAGTGCACTACACTTGAAGATAGATTCTTCTACCAAAACTATTGCTATATATAGCAAGCAAGTTGTCTTGAATTTGTTTTGAGATTGCACATAGATCATGCTACCTCCGTGCTGCTTCTTTGTTCTGCTGTAACAAGACAGCTCGTATGTAGTTTATGATATGGTATGGTAGATTGAAATGATTCCTTTTTTCATTGGGTAGACTTTCAAAAAGTTTAATAGGGCACCAAATTTCATGAATAAATTTCCATTTCCACGGCCAACTAATCTGATTTTTCAAGATCAAAAGTCTTAAAAAATTACTAGCGAATTTTTTTGAAAAATTCCAACTACACCATTGTATTGGCGACATCTTCAGATCGTTCATATGCAAATTAGGTTGAAATGCGCCAATCATTAAAAAAATTATAAAGGAATGAAATTTGAAAAATATGCCGTTTAATCATTCAGGGAGTCTACAAATAGTATTTTATTTATCAACAGTTTTCGATGAAATTACAGTTAGTGATATTTCCCCTGAATCCGGTGGATTAGTCAAAGTTCTGATGGAAGTTTTGAAATTGAATTGGTGGGTTGATTAAACGGCATATTTTTCAAATTTTATTCTATCATAACTTTTTTATTGATTGACGCATTTCAACGTTATACAGTGCGGCTTTGTTTAGCCCCCCCCCCCTGTTAACTTTTGAACGGTTCGACGTACAAACATGAATAAAAAACCGTTAGAGGGTTTCACCGATACTACTTTTTGAATCAAAAAATATGGTGATTGCTCGACAGGGGGCGCGGGGGGCACATCAATCCAAAATTTTTAAATGGCATGGGGGGTCGAGTGTCACTGTAACTTCCATCAGAAGTGATAATAATGTATTTGCATGTTTGTATGAGATTTATGTATTTTTACTTGGGTTGGTACTTTTGTTCAGTCTCATTACTTGTAACGACATGTCCCATCTTCATACTAGCTTAAGGAATCAATAAACATTTATTTATTAATTATTTATTTATTTACAAACATCTAATTTTATTTGAATTTCGTTAATATTTTTTTTGCAATTCAAATTCGAAATATCAAATATAAATGCGGATCTGAAAACTTTTCACACCTTGATAAATTTGAACGGTTTGTTGTGGAATAATGAAACCAAAAACATTGCGAAGGGTATTACCGATACTACTTTTTGAGAGAGGAAATATTGCAATTACACTGCAGATGGCGCTGGGGGCACATCAACTAGAAAATTTCGATAAACATAAATATCGAAATTGGAAAAAAATTCCTCAACTAAATTCAAAAATATTTAGATGGTTGTAAAGAGAGTTGAATTCTCTTTTCAAGAATGTGACACTCGACCCCCCATGCCGTTTAAAAATTTTGAGTTGATGTGTCCCCCCGCGCCCCCTGTGGAGCAATCACCATATTTTTTGTTTCAAAAAGTAGTATTAGTGAAACCCTCCAAAAGTTTTTTTTTTCATGTTTGTACGTCGAACCGTTCAAAAGTTAACAGGGGGGGACTGTATACATAAGAACCATTTGAAGATTTTGAAGATGTCGCGAATCCAGTGGTGTATTAGAATTCTTCTAAAAAAATCGCTAGTAATGTTTTTGACCCTGAAGAATCAGATTAGTTGGACCTGGAAATGGAGATTTATTCATGAAATTTGATGTCCTAGTAGACTTTTTGAAGGTCTACCTAATGAAAAAAAAAACATTTGAATCGGTTGAAAAATGTAGATTTTATAAGGGTGCTCCAGTCTTAAGTGGGTCACACTGTATATTCTTTATTCACAACCTGTATGCGTCAAATTCACAATCCACCTCTGTACCAATATTTTTGTGAATAAAATTATTTTCATAAATGTATACATTAGGTATTTTTGTCGGAAAGTTTTCAACAAAAAACAACTACTGTCCCGTACGACCGATGAATTAGATGTGTTATATTCTAGGTAAAGTTTTCTAAATCTTATAGCAAAAATTATGTCAATGACTTCAATAATGATTCAGCTATGGAATAGTGAGTTTTAAGAATCTAGTAGGTAATGTTGAGAATTATTCTTTCTGCAAAACGCAGTTGCTAGCAAAAATTCAAGTCAATTTCGCTAGTGAAATATCCACAAACGCACACATTGAAGAGAAAATAATCCAGAGCCTACACACACCAGCTTTCGATTAATAAAACCCATACAGTATCCAAAGACTTCGACGAAAAGAACCCAATTTTTTCGACACATCTGACATCCTTAATCCCGACTTATTAAAAAAAGGTAAGTATCCCGTATTCCGCCTCGTCCCGCATCACGTCTTGTCTCTTGATTGTGTAAGAAAACTATGACATACTCGGACTCACAGTCAGCCATCTAAAATATTCCGCCTTATCTTCAAATAAAGTTACAACGCCGTATCTGGTCTATAACATCTTGTTGGAGCCTCGTGCAGCGGACCAGAGAAGTTTTGCCGAGTTTTTGCATTCATGGAGGACACGAATTTCGCGTGGGCAGGTCTAGAATAATGCATGCTGCAGGCGAGAAGAGCGTTTGGCAACGTTGCCGATGCTGCCCTCTACGTGAACTCGTTTTGAATATTTCATAAGGCAAGTTCTACTTTGCTCGCATGCATCGAGTTACAATTTTTTTCATATCGTTTTGAATTAGGCGAAAAGTTCTCCGATTCTCTTATCTCTCTCTAGCTTTATCTCTTGTTTTCTTGATCTGTTTCATGGTTTTCCCTACGAGGATGTGAAAAAGTGCACTTTTTTAATGATTTGTCGTGCGGAAAGAAGCACCTTTCCGCATCAGTGCGGTAATAGTATTTTAAACAATAAGGTTTGAAAACGACTCTTTGCACACAAGCGCGACAAATTCATATTGCACCGGATCGGTGCATTTCCCACTGAGAAAATCCGGGATCGAAAAATAGACCATTTTTCAAAAATTCAAAATATTTATTTATAAATCTAAAGCTGTACAAACAATATTGCACAAACTGATAAAAAATAATATGTGGTTCAAATGTGCGAAAGATGTTTTCTGTTCGATTTGTAGTTTTTGCACAATCGCGTAATAAACAATTTAAGGGCACATCTTGCAAGATCGTATTCAAATTCTGTAAACGGCATCTGGAAGTAGAGATCAATATCTACAATTTGTATATTTTTGATTTCCACCTGAGGGATGGAAAATGTGTTGAAAATGTCACTGAAAGTTGATCAAAACGCTTCAATCTGCGTCCGAAGTCACCCGAAGTCGCACTGAAGTTAACTCGAGTTGAGTTCGGGCGACTTCGGTTGCACTTTGAAGCACTTTGGGGAGGGGGAATGGGGGTAAATGATGAAAAATCTAGGCGCCAAGCGCCAGTAATATTGAGGGATGGGGCGGTGTAAATGTGGAGGTAAATAATGAAAAATTTGGGAGCGAAGTGCCCGTAAACTCTTGGGGAGGGGGAAGGAGATAATTACAGAGCTAATAATCATAAACCTAGGCATAAAGCACCCGGAAAATGTTGGAAAAGCGGAGGGAGTAGAATAGAATAGAATAGAATTTTATTCGTGCAGTACATACATCAATAAATGTTTGCATACGTCAATAATAATAAATAAATAAATTGAAACAGATAAAAACATAATACAGACATGATGAAAGTAGTCAGTAAACAACTTAAGGAGAAAGACATAGCGAAATTCAGAAATACAATAATTCAAAAAAAAAATACATTAATATTCATTATCAGACAGGCGACGGATTACGTAATGAGTCGAAATAATTAAAATATTCCTTAAATGTGTAAAAGGCATTTTGTAAAAGAACATTCTTAATTTTTACTTTAAAAGTGTTTATTCTCGTTTCAGAAGTCTTAAAATCATTGGTTAAAGCGTTATAAAATTTTAATGATTGATGTAGATATGAGTTCTGTGATTTACTTAATCTATATTTGGGTAGCCTTAAACTTGTTTTGGCCCTAGTATCATGGCAGTGTATGTCCTACTGAGCTCACTTTATTTTCACCTTTCATTTTTTTTACATAACACAAACATTCATATATGTAGCAAGATCGAAGAGTCAATATACCAAGACCTTTGAAGAAAGGTTTGCAATGGTCGTCATATTTAGCCTGTGCCATAGTTCTGACGACTTTTTTTTGTAATTTAAATATCATCTCTAGATGATATGATGAACCCCATACAATCAGTCCATATGTCATTATAGACCGTCAGATAACGACAGATTTTGCTGACTCATTTTCTCTCTTCTGGGATTTTAACTACTGGAAATTATGTCAGTGTTGAGCCCAAAACATGAAAATTCAGCGATCGGACGTGTGCTAGGCATATAGAAAATTCATTTTCCTTTTGCAGAAAAAACTTGTTTTTTTTTCATTTTCTCGTTTATGGCATTTTAACAAATGAATAGGTAGAACAATCTAATACTGAAAACCCAAAGCCATAAGGTTTGCACGTGCTTAAAGGGTTGAAATAGGGGCGCGATCTTGTAAAATAATACTTGGTTGCTGAAGCATTTTCTCGCTTATGGCAATCAACAGAATGAAATTTAATATCGTTAGGAACCCGAAAAAAATTTCCCATAAGCCGGTCAGCTGTTGAAGTATATTTTCCGGACGGAAAATTTTGTGAAATTTTTTTTCGTTTTCCGGCAAACTTTCTCGTTTATGGCATTTGAACCATATGATTCTGTTGATGGATAAACATCATTATAAAATTCCCATAAGCTTTGCATGTACCTCAAGAAAAGCCATAAGTTTTAAAGTTGTAGGAAAATTTGTGGAAATTTTTTTCATTTTCTCGTTGATGGGAATTGGTATGTGAGAAGAAAATAGTATTTCAAGACCAGAAAAAAAAGCCATAAGTCGGAAACATGATATCGATGTTTTATACAGTGTGGCCCATTTAAAATGGAAGCACCCTTATAAACCATACTTTTTTCAACCGATTGGAATGCTTTTTTTCATTAGGTAGATAATCAAAAAGTCCACTGGGACACCAAATTTCATGAATTAATCTTCATTTTCAGGGCCAACTATTCTTTTTTTTTTTTTTCGATGTAAAAACTGAAAAATTTATTAGCAATTCTTTGAGAAGAAATCAGACTACATCACTGGAATTGTGACATTTTCAAATGGTTAATTTTGGAATTTTGTTGAAATTCGTCCATCGATAAAAAAGTTATGGGAGAATTAAATTTAAAAAATATGCCGTTTAATCAACCCACCATTTCAATTTCTACTCTTATCCAAAATTCAGAATACACCACTGGATTCAGGTAGTTTCAAAATATCACTGATCAGAATTTCAACAAAATCTATTGATAAATAATAATGAAAAATCATTAAATAAAATGATATTTTCATTAAATTCCATCAACATATTTTTCAAATTTTGTTATCCTGTAATTTTCTTATTTATGAATACATGTTGATGAAATTCTGACCAGTGATATTATCGAGACTTCTTGGTGTATTCCAAATTTTGATAAGAGTTCTGAAATTGAATTGGTATATATTGAACCGGCATATTTTTAAAATTTAATTTTTTTATTTTTTATAATTTCTTATTGATGGAGTTTCAACAAACTTTTAACAAGAACTATTTAAAAATGTCGCGAATCTAGTGAATTGGTGAGATTTCTCCTAAAAAAATTATTTTATATTTTTAACATTGAAAAATGAGAACAGTTGGCCCAGAAAATGAAGAATTACTCACTAAATTTGGTGTCCTGATGGACTTTTTGAATGTCTACCTATTGAAAAAAAATCATTCCAATCGGTTGAAAAATTAAAGTTTGATATGAGTGCTTCCATTTTAAATGGGTCACACTGCATAAATAAGTACAACTATTTGAAAATTCTGCTGCGACAAATTGAAAAGGATAAAATTGCTCATTTCTTCCTCCATGGGATTTGGCATATGCATTACTTCATTCTTAGGCCATAAAAAAGTCGGAAGTATGATAGTAATATTGGAACCAAATAATTTATTTTTTTAAATAATTTTTAAAGAGAGAAAAAAAATTGTTATGGGCATTATTGTGACAAACTGATAGGGGTTGTAAAGATAATTCAAGCAATTTTGCCTCAACCCCTATAAGTTAAATATCTTAATTTCGTAATTCCCCCACGCATACTGGCTTGCTGTGTTATAATCGGATGATCGGAACATCAGATTTTTGAAATAATGTGATTATGCCCATTACCTGTTTATTGTGACCATGCGACACGATGTGGCGAATCAAAATTCACAAAAAAGTAAACACAACAAGCCAGTGTGCGCAGGAATATAATAAACACTAGTTCGTTTCCCCACCACCTTAGAGGCAGAGTTTTCGGCACGTTTTTTTTTTCATAGTGGCCTGTCCCTCTCAGGCCTAGGTCACCTTTTAGAAGTGAAAGTTCCAGAATAATAAATTGCTTCTATGTCTAAATGAAAAATCGAACTCATTTCCAGATTAGAAGCAGTTCTGGTTGAAATCGATTTGCAGTGTCTTCGGTACAATTCAAATGGTGAACAGAAGGAAATGTAATATTTTGTTGGTTCCTGCGTATCCTAGGAACCATATCACACTGGATATGTGTGCACAAGTCTCTCATGACCTAGCACTGGACTGGACAAGTACCGTTGTGACCTAAGATGGGCTGATCTTCTAGATTATCATTCTCGGTTTCTCTAAAAACTACCCATAACATAGGTTCCTTGGAATATCTGAAAATATTTGAAACCCCAAAAAAGTCTGTTCTTCAATGGATTGTTGAATCTCAAGGGTTTTCAACTGACCCCCTGCTCCATTAAAAAAATTGGGTGAATGACTGTCACCTTGAGGGGGGGTGCAGGAGGGGTGATTTTTTTATGTCACAGAGTGTCTTTTTGAAAACATAACTCGACGTTTTTCTTAAAAAATAATGACGTAGAAAATTAATGTATCTTAATTAATGTTACTTCAGGACCTCACTGTATAAACATCGTAATCATGTTTCCAAATTATGGCTTTTTTTTTTCTAATCTTGAAATCAGTTTTTCTTCCTACAGGCCAATTTCCATAAACGAGAAAATGAACAAAATTTCCTGTGTTTTTCTGCAAGTTTTCCAGTTTCATATAGTATGATAAACACGAACTAGACTTATGGCTTTTTATATGACAGGCTTTCACATTAATAATTTTCTATTGCACATTATTTCGTTCACGAGAAAGTTTGCCGGAAAACGAATAAAATTTTCACAAAATTTTCCGTTTGAAAAATATACTTCAACAGCTGACCGGTTTATGGGAAATTTTTTTCGGGTTCCTAACGGTATTAAATTTCATTCTGTTGATTGCCATAAGCGAGAAAATGCATCAGCAACCAACTATTTTTTTACAAGTTCGCGCCCCTATTTCAACCCTTTAAGCACATGCAAATCTTATGGCTTTGGTTCTTCACTATTAAATTGTTATACCTATTCATGTGTTAAAATGCCATAAACGAGAAAATTAAAAAAAAAAACAATTTTTTTCTACAAAAGGAAAATGAATTTTCTATATGCCTACCACACGTCCGATCGCTGAATTTTCATTTTTTGGGCTCAACACTGACATAATTTCCAGTGGTTAAAATCCCAGAAGAGAGAAAATGAGTCAGCAAAATCTGTCGTTATCTGACGGTCTATTATGCTATGAAAAATGGCGAAATAAGCTACTCTTAAACAATATGTTGTTGTTGTGTTGCTAAGTTGTCTGATCATGTATATGCACGTGGACAGGCGCTTTGATAACTTGTGAATATGTGGTAAGAAATTTAGAGATGAATCCAAATACACCCCGAGAAGCTTAATTGGTTCGTTATTTATTTTATTATTTTTTGTTTAAAAATCTAAAGTTTTGGTTTTATCATCATTTAGAGTAAGATAATTGCTTCTAGACCAGTTTGTTATAAAACTTTCAGATTCATTAGCATTCGAGAGTAGATTGTAAGACGTGGTGTCAGTTTATAAAAAAGTGGCATCATCAGCATACATTATCGGACAAGCATTCGTTAGATTAAAATGCATATCATTAATATATATATATATATATATATATATATATATATATATATATATATATGGAGAGAGAAGAGAGGTAGTCTATTGCTGACTAGTTAGAAACAAACTTGACAATATTTGGGACAGCAGCAAAACGCAAGTGTACTCTTATAACATTATATTTCCAATATTTCGACAGTGGTTACTGTCATCATCCCCAGCAGCTCAGGCCAATTGTTCTCTTGTTCTATAACTTCTATGAAAAAAATTAGACTTTGACTTTTGACATATGACATTTGATTAATTTTAATAAATTCTAACCCAACAATTTTTTCTTCTCCCACGCTCCTCGTGGTATTCCTACAGGTGTTGTGCATCCGACACATTATTAATTGTTTAATGTTTTACATAAATTTTATTAAGTACCCCATGTTGCACATGGATTTTGTCTTTTTTAATTCTATACCATCGTTGTTAAGCGACCAATCTCACTAACATTGTAAGTATAGGACTCTCATCCTCACCATTTTACCATAGTTTCATCCATTTTTGTAGCTCCCTGATGATGACAGTAACCACTGTCGAAATATTGGAAATATAATGTACACTTGCGTTTTGCTGCTGTCCCAAATATTGTCAAGTTTGTTATATATATATATATATATATATATATATATATATATATATATATATATATATATATATATATATATAAATATATATATATATATATATATATATATATATATATATATATATATATATATATATATATATATATAAATATATATATATATATATATATATATATATATATATATATATATATATATATATATATATATATATATATATATATATATATATATATATATATATATAATAGAGGACCCAGGACTGAACCCTGAGGTACCCCATAATTGACTTTTGCAGGTTTTGATATATCTCCGTTAAATTTAACACGTTGCTGGCGGCCTGCAAGGTAAGATGTAAATAGATTTAAGGCTTTTCCTCTGATCCCATAATATTCTAATTTTTGTAATAATACTCCATGGTCCACCGTGTCAAACGCTTTAGACATGTCATAAAATTTTGCACAGCACCATTTACGCTCTTCGAAAGCTTCTATAATATTTTTATATATTTCGCAGATTGCATCGATGGTAGAACTCCTCTGTCTGTACCCAAATTGAGCTTTATTTAATAGATTATTTTTTTCAAAATATTCTAATAATCTATTTTTTAGGACAATTTCAAAATTTTTGAGATAACTGGTATGATAGAAATAGGCCTATAACTTTCTGTATTGTTATACTCACCTTTCTTGTGTATAGGAGTAACTAGGGCTATTTTAAGAGTAGGGAAACGGTTGTAAATAATAAAAAATCTAGGCGCGCTGCGCTTTGAAAATTTTGGGAGGGGGGTGAATAATAAAAAATCCGGGTTTTCGTAATTTTTTAACCATAAATCAATAATTTTATAAGGTTTAGTCAGTTTCTTCATTTGTTTGAGTAGTGAAGAAACTTCATTTGAACTCATACTCATGAAGTCTTGTATAATCATTGACCATGTTTTTGTTTTGTGTTCTAATTTTTTTTGAATTTTTTTTTTTTTAGGTTGGTATCAAGAAGTGAGTGTTTATATCTTTCTCTATAACTCTTCTTGACATAAGGGCGAAGAAGACGGATACACTTTATTTACAGATCAAGGCGTATGGGAGGTTAAGATTTAAAATCTTTGGAGTTGAATAACTTCAACAAGAGGAACTAATCGACTTGGACTGTACTGGACGGACATACTGATATTGATCAGAAGGTTACGGAGATTCGGCTAGGAAGATTTAGAGAGTTTCACGGGGGCCTACTTGCCTGGCTAATGCTGCGGCCTTCCCATACTTCTCTCTCGCTCTCTCTGTGTTTAGTGGGGGTGTCAATAAATTGTGACCTATAAGATCTATTGTGTCCCCTTCTGCTACTCAACCGCTAAGGGTGTCTGAACGACTAGAGCAGTTCCTCCAGTCCTATGGCTTTCAAGAAGTTCAAGATATTGGATGGCTTCAGGTTAGGTAAATCTCCCTCTTCTATATGGTGTTCTCCGAAGTATCTTACCCTCGGATTTTGCAGGTTGATGCTAATGTGGATAGAGGTTTCGTCATCTTCCTCACAAAATCTGCATTTTTCTTCTTCGACTAATCAAAATTTCAACCGGCAGGATTCTCGTTTGAATTCTGAGCTTGTTTCTACTCATGCGCTCTCCTGGTTGTGGTTTCCCAGTAGTATCTTGGCCTACCCCATTCCTTTTGATTCTATCCAGTGTTGGCCGTTGGGATCTTTTGTTGTGTACTTCACTTTCAAGTTCATGAAGTATGGTGTTGGTACTTATTCCGCAGAAGGGGCAGGTCCCAGAAATGGCGTTTCAGCCTCTTTTTTTGCCAGTACGTCTGCAATTCCATTACCCTCCAATCCAGTGTGTCCCGAAACCCATTGGAGGGTAACAGTTTTGTTTTTCCCCAGTTCATTTAGTTTCTCTAGGGACTCCCACGCCATCTTGAAGTTGATTACATGGGAGTTTAGGGCATTAATGGCTGCTTGGCTATCTGACATGATGACAATCTCCACCCGATATTTCCCTTAATAACTTTCGTGATCAGATACATTCAAGCCGGTCGTTCGCCCGTTGAACGTTTTTTAAAGTTTATCGAAAATGTTTGTCACTTAACACAAGACATAGCAGATGATATAAAAATCAGTAGACGTGTATGAAATTAATATATTAGATTGTATGATAATGCGGCAAATATATCAGGCATTTATAACGGATTATAGGCCAAAATTAAATAACTAGTCCCCTAGCAAAATATACAGGGTGTCAATTTGAAAACTTCCCACCCTTAATATCTTCCTTCCAGTAAACAATATGAGTAATCGAAAAAACAGGTCAATTTTATTGTCAAGGGGGACACTTTCACGGACTATTTGTAGCCCTCGTGGTTCAACCCCCTAGGAGGGGTAGATGTTACCCTTCGAATTTTAAATGGGAAGGGGGGTCAAGTGGCACATCATTTTGATGGGCGTTCAATTCTTGTTCCAATGGTACCCTGACTTATTATTTTTTGATGAGCATTTTCCGAAAAATTGCGTTCTAAACTAACAGAAGTAATTATTAGAACGCCTATACTGAGATGCATGGTTTGGCCAGAACTGGTTAGAATATTAGGTGGTACCGTTCCAACCCTTTATTAGGGGTAACATTAGCCATTAGCTCCAAACACTTTACATAAAAAAGTAGTCTAATAGTAAAACGTAGATGGTAGTAAAGTTGTGTTTATTAAATGCTGAATTTTTAAGTGTCATCGCAGAAATTGTACAGATAGCCTTCCTTTTTTTGCTACTTCTGCTGTAAAAAGTTTCTGTTTTCCGGCAAAAAATTGGCTAGCAAATTTGAACTATGTGGTAGTATTGTGAATACCGTTGTACCTGTTGGGCTGTTTAGGAATTACTTTAATAAGTGTATAAAAGTGTAAAAATGGTTTACATTCTTCAAGACAGAATTGAAATGATTGTAATTTATGGCGAAGTTGGAAAGTGCGCACGAAGGGCGGCATGTCTTTTTAACGAAAGACATCCAAATTGTAATGTAAGTCACCGGTATGTGCTTGATTTGGTGAATAAGTTTTACGAAACTGGTTCAGTGACAAATAAAAAAAGAAATAACCCCAGAGTACTAAATGAAGCAGCTCAAATTGAAGTTTTGGGAACATTTGCTGCAGAGCCCACGAGCTCCTTACGATCAGTATCAGAACAGACGGGAATGTCACGCGAGACTATAAGAAAAGCATTGAAAATGCATAAATTTCATCCATATAAAATGCAGATTCTTCAAGAGCTCCACGAGGATGATTATGATAGAAGAATAGAGTTTTGTGAAATCATGTCTCATCGAGTCAATACCATCCCTAATCTTCTGTTAAACATATGTTTCAGCGATGAGTGTTCATTTTTTCTAAATGGCAATGTTAATAGACAAAATTGTCGCTATTGGAGTGACGAAAACCCACATATTTTTCGGGAAGGGCATACACAACACCCACAAAAAGTTAATGTTTGGGCTGGTATTCTTGGAAATGCCATTCTTGGTCCATTATTTCTGGAAGAAAACTTGACTGGCAATCTGTACCTTGATATGCTTGAAGAGACTATCGATCCTCTTATAACTCACGAGCTAGAAACTCAAATTGATGCAGAAGGTAATGAACTTTTGCAGGAGGATCTGTTACATTACCAGCAGGACGGTGCTCCACCTCATTATTTTCTTCCCGTCCGACAGTGGTTAAACGAGAGATTTCCGGGTAGATGAATTGGCAGAAGGGGAGCAGTTGAATGGCCTCCGAGATCACCGGATTTAACACCCTTTGATTTCTTTCTTTGGGGGCATCTTAAATCCGTTGTTTATAAAACACAACCTTCTGATATTGACGAACTTAAAAGACGAATTACAGCAGCATGCCAGTCAATTCCTAGTGAAGTTTTCCGTAATGTTAGAGGGGAGTTCGAAAACAGACTGTATTACTGTTTAGAGCAAAATGGACAACATTTCGAACAGCTAATAAGATAAGCGTAAGTAGATTTTATGTTGGAAATGTCTTTCTCGCAAATTAAATTGTATTGTGTAGAAGGAAAATAACCACCAAATAAAAAATCCCATGCGTAATAAATTTATTCCTGTCATTCAAGGGTTGGAGCGGTGCCACCTACTCTTCTAACCATTTTTATTAAAGGGAGTCAATACAATAATGCATCTCAGTATAGGCGTTCTAATAATTATTTCTGTTAGTTTAGAACGCAATTTTTCGGAAAATGCTCATCACAAAATAATAAGTCAGGATACCATTGGAACAAGAATTGAACGCCCATCAAAATGATGAGCCACTTGACCCCCCTTCCCATTTAAAATTCTAAGGGTAACATCTACCCCTCCTAGGGGGTTGAACCACGAGGGCTACAAATAGTCCGTGAAAGTGTCCCCCTTGACAATAAAATTGACCTGTTTTTTCGATTACTCATATTGTTTACTGGAAGGAAGATATTAAGGGTGGGAAGTTTTCAAATTGACACCCTGTATACCTCGCTCCGCACATTCACTTAACCAAGTAGGTGCATGTGCCGCTGAATGCGCTCAAGTAGCTTGTTCGTTCTTTGGTGTCCTTCAAGAAATTTACACGTTTTTTACAGCTTCAACTGAAAGATGGAAAACTCTAAAAAACACAAATACTCCTAGGTAATTATCAAAAAAAACTACTGAAAAAAATCCATCTGCCACACGCTGGTCAGCTCGAGTGGATGCTCATAAAAGTTTGAAAGAGTCATTTCTAGAAATTCACGATGTCTTGAGTGCAATCCTGAGCAGAAACATTATATTGTATGTGAAGCTGAATGCATTAAATTGAAATTAGAACGACTAGAAACGGCTTTCATGATCGTGTTTTGGGGTTTTATTTTGGTGCATACGAACAAAACAAAATATTACAGTCCGTTCATATTGACGTTTGTACAATTATTCAAATGTATGACAGTATAATTCAAATAGTACCTACTGAAAAGGAATATTTTATTAAATATGAACAGCAAGCCTTATAGTTAAAAAGCTGCCCATATTGACAGGTAAGGAAACCGTCTGCTGGACATGAAATATTATTCTTGGTGTTGCCCCAAATCGCCTGGATGTATAGTTGTCTTTCTCCAGGGCAAGGTCAAGCAGGGGGGGGGGGGGGGGGTTAGTCACATTTCGGTAGATATGGTGCTGTACTTAAGTTCTACCAAGTTTGACCCGCGAACGAGATGAAGATCCAGAGTTATGTCCAAAAAACAGCAATTTTCGAAAATGGCTGTTTTTTCAGCTCTAGATCTTGACCTCGTTCGCGGGTCAAACTTGGCAGAAGGTATATACAGCACTAAATCTACCGAAATGTGAAACCAGTAGACTGACTGACTTACTGGTTTCCAAACGACCCCCCTCTCCTTGACCTTGACCTGGAGAAATTTTACAACTACAGTTGTATTCATAGAAAATGGGTACACTAAAATTGTTATAGTGTAAATCGGGTTTGATTGAATTTGACTTAAAAATAATGTATGGTTGACATTAACAAGCCTGTCAGTGCCAAAACGTTTCAAAATGCCTCGTCATTTAACTGAAATTGAAAAAGCTCAAATAATAGCCAGAATCGTAGATGGGTGGTCAATACGTGCATTAGCAGATTTTACCGGAAGAAGCAAAAACACTATTTTAAGAATTAAGCAACGTTGGATTCAAGAGGGGTCTTTGAAAAGAAAAGTTGGTACTGGTCCTGCACGCATTTCCGTCCCTGAACAAGATGATGCATTTCTGGGATATTTAAGGGCAAATCCTTTTGAAACTGCAAGAAATGCTGTCATTGACACAGGATTTCCTGGGTCTCAACCTACCGCTAGCCGAAGAGTCAAAGAATCTGACTTAAAAAACCGCTTAGCTGCGAAAAAAATTATGCTCACAGAAGAACGGAAACAGTCTCGTTTACTTTTCGCCCTAAATTATAACTACCGCGACATCAGTTTTGGAACACGGTAGTGTTCACTGATGAAAAGGTTTTTCAGTCAACATATAATGGGCAAATTCGTGTCTACAGGCCAGACAATACAAGATTCGAAGAACGCTACACTAGCGATCTTGCTTTCAGACCTGGGCGATTTTCAGTAAACGTATGGGGTTGGATAAGTGCTTATGGACTTGGTGTCTGCTGGCGATTGGAGGGAAGGTTTAACGCCGAACATTATATGTCTGTTCTGAAAGATATAATGCTCCCATCTGTTGGACAAATATATCCAAATAACTCATTCGTCTTTCAGCAGGATAACTGCCCGGTCCATACCGCAAATGCTGTAAGGGAATGGTTTCATCATAATAATATTGAAGTCTTGCCATGGCCCGCTTACAGTCCCGAGATTAATCCCATAGAGAATGTTTGGGGTCTAATTGTAAAACAAATATATAAAAGAAATTTTAGACCAAACAATTCTAATGAATTATGGGAAGTTATCCACGAGTGCTGGGAAGAGCTGGATGCAAATGTTATAGGGAATTTAATTAACTCAATTCCAGGCAGATTGGTTCAAATAGTCCAAAAAAATGGTCATATGACCAAATATTGAATTTTTATAATTTAATTATAAATTATATATTACATTATAATTAAACATTATTTATACATAGTTTTCTGTTTTTATTATTGTTATTGGTTACGTTGTGTTTAAAAAATTGCGTTGTAGAAATATTCTAATACATTAAAATCATTTATCACATTTTATATGTTTTTGTTTTGTCTATCGCCGTCGATAAGAAAAGCCTGATTTACGCAAGTATGGCAAAATCTAGTCATAAGACTTGTACCCATTTTCAGTCAATACAACTGTACAGTGCATCCCATTTTGGGTGAGACAGCCAGGTTTCTCGCTTGTTATTTAAGATAGAGCCTTGCGGTTTTCACGTTCCTGTCATACTTTTTTGTGAAACTCAAGTTGGCCTAATCAGATTTTGCATAACTGTTTCCGTTTATGAGATACAGGGCGATTTTGGAAATTGATACTTTTCGGAACCCTTCTTTATCTCCGAAGTTATTAGAAATAATGCTGAGCTAAAAACTACATCTGATACAGAATTCTGCGTAGAATCCAGTGGCGTACTTTTTTTTTCGGGGTATGGTTTTGAAGATACGACGCAAACGTATATTTTTTTCAATGGAACACCCTGTATTTTATTACTTCGTTGAATTCGCTATTTTTTTCCCTTTAAAATTATGTATAACACTATATAGGTAGGATGTTCAGAAATGCTATAAAACACTAAAACATCACTTAATGATAATGTTTTGTTAGTGGGCCATGGATTTCCCATATAAAAGAAGAATTAATTGAATAATTTTCATTTGTGTTTTTTTTATAGGAGAGTAAGCAAATAAAGATAATACACTAACACGAAAAACAAAACGTAGCAAAAAATAAATAATATAACAATTCATAATACAAATTAGATACAAAAGAAATACCCAATAAAATATTTATCATTAATAAAAATTTTCAACATTACATAATATCTTACTGATTAAACTGTTCAAATTGCTGTCCATTTTCCCTAATACATAATTGACAAACTTTTTCAATTCGCCTGAGTGCATTTAATATTATAAAAGGGCGGTTTTGTAAATTTCGGAAAGCTGCCGCTGTTGATGCACGAAGTTCTTCGGGACTGTTGTGTCTGTTACTGTATATTTTATTTTTCAAATAGCCCCACAAGAAAAAGTCTAATATAGACAGATCAGGTGACCTTGGAGGCCACCTGATGGGTCCATGAGTTCCAATCCAACAACCCTGAAAATTATTTTCTAAAAACCGCCCGATCAATCTTGAATTATGGGCAGGGGCGCCGTCCTGTTGGAAATGTATGGAATGAAGAAAGGCGAGGGGAACATCTTCCAGTAGTTCCGGTAACACGTCTTCTAAAATTGTCAAGTACCTAGTTGCGGTAAGAGATCCTTCAAAAATGCGGTATATGATTTTTGTCCCCAATATGAAACATGCCACATTAAAACCAAATCTACCCTGTTGTTGTCGTTCAAAAATCAAGTGCTGGTTTTCATCATACCAATGCCTTGTATTTTGCCTGTTAAATATACCAGCACTGCTTATATGTGATTCGTCTGACCAAATAACTTTTTTTGCGAAATCAACGTCTCTCCGAGCATGGTTCAAAAACCAATTGCAGAAATTCACACGTCTTGCTGCATCACCAGGATATAAGTGTTGGACAATATTGACTTTGTAGGGTTTTAACTTATACTTTTTTAAAATTCTGTGTACCCGTGATCTGGAAATAGCAGTATCATTCTCTAATTTTGCACAAGAAGTCTGATGATAGGCATGAACGCTAGCTAACACATTTATTTCATCTACTTCTTGATTCTCTTTATTATATACCTTGGGTCGAGGTTTAGAATATGCACCATAATTCAGTAAATTATACTTTAGTCTGAATATAGTTGCTCGACTAGGTTGATGCCTCTCAGGATATCTGAAAGTTTTTAAATCACGATGTAAGGAAATGTCTTGTGGTAAAATTCTCGACGTCATACCTGTTCAAATAAAGTTCTAAAGCTTCGCCAACGTTTTCATTGGATTGATTCAAACATTGTATAATGTCATATTTTTCATTGATTTGAAAAACCAAATCTCTTCCAGCCATTATCAGTTCTCAATCAACAAATTCACAAACAATTATTTCTACAATACTCAATATTCCTTCAAACCCAAACACGATGAAACACAATAATAATTCGTAGCGATGACAGCTAGATCAGATTTGTTTTTTTTTTCTCTTCAATGCCTATTTGATAAAACAATGCTTCCAAATGCATAGTAGCCATAATAACAACAAGGATGTTCGTATCATCCATGATCTACTAATGTTAATAATCAAAAGTAATAATCCTCTTATTGAAACTTGGAAAATCCATGGCTTACTAACGAAAAATTATCATTATGTGATGTTTTAGTGTTTTTTAGCATTTCTGAACATCCTACCTATATAGTGTTATACATAATTTTGAAGGGAAAAAAATAGCGAATTCAACGAAGTAATAAAATACAGGGTGTTCCATTGAAAAAAATATAGGTTTGCGTCGTATCTTCAAAACCATACCCCGAAAAAAAAAATCAGTATGCCACTGGATTCTACGCAGAATTCTGTATCAGATGTAGTTTTTAGCTCAGCATTATTTCTAATAACTTCGGAGATAAAGAAGGGGTCCGAAAAGTATCAATTTCCAAAATCGCCCTGTATCTCATAAACGGAAACAGTTATGCAAAATCTGATTAGGCCAACTTGAGTTTCACAAAAAAAAAGGACAGGAACGTGAAAACCGCAAGGCTCTATCTTAAATAACAAGCGATAAACCTGACTGTCTCACCCAAAATGGGATGCACTGTACATCCAGGCGACTTGGGGCAACACCAAGAATAATATTTTATGACCAGCAGACGGTTTCCTTACCTGTCAGTAAATCATATAGGCAGCTCTTCAACTATTAGAAATCTCATTTGTCAAAGAATATGAAAATGACACAAAGAGGATACGGAAGAGAAAGCTCACAGCAGATGAATCTGCCGAAGATGTTACTCCTTCATTATCTGGTAGGGAAACAATCAGAGTTACAGTATATCTAGTTGAACTTCAAAAGAAACGAGAAGGTACAGCAATTTTTACAGTAAATTTTCGATTTCAAGCAATTTGCAATTTGATCAAGTTGAACACGGAAGAAATTAAAATATAGAGCAAATATGTTAGTAACGACTTACCTATTATGGAGATTTGGAAAAATGCTTTTTGATGAATGTATCCATCCACGTTCTTATTTAACAACGCTAGTTCAAGACGATATACCGCCCCGAACAATCAATGCTATTTTACAAGTTTCAAGAAATATCAATAACAATGATTTAAAAAAAAAATTAAAAATTTCTGCATCTACATTTTTGTCTTGCGAAATTGTCAATAATATGGTCATAGTTTAAAGAATAGGTTTGATTCAATGTTAAGTATTGCTAACGAATTTTTATCTCTTATCTGTCATAGTTGAGCGGAGATAATTTTTCACTTTCTTTATAGAAGAAAAACTCCGCCCACCACTGCAATTTACCCAAATATTGACATAGCCTTAAAAATATATGTGTATCAACGGCAGTCAGCAATAGCAGTGGTGGGCGGAATTTTTCTTCTATAAAGTGAAAAATTATCTCCGCTCAACTATGACAGATAAGAGATATAAATTCATTAGCAATACTTAACATTGAATCAAACCTATTCTCTTTAAACTATGACCATATTATTGACAATTTCGCAAGACAAAAATGTAGATGCAGACATTTTTAATTTTTTTTTTAAATCATTGTCATTGATTGTGATTAGTACTAATTTTGAAATAAATAATTTGTAATTAAAATTTTCTTATTTCTCGTTCTTTCGAAGTTAGTAAAAATTGAGTGCTAGAGGTGCTCTAGTGCTTGCTTAGGGCGCTTTCCACGTTTAATCTCTATTCAATTTCTACAGGGTATCAATTTGAAAACTTCCCACCCTTAATATCTTCCTTCCAGTAAACAATATGAGTAATCGAAAAAACAGGTCAATTTTATTGTCAAGGGGGGCACATTCACGGACTATTTGTAGCCCTCGTGGTTCAACCCCCTAGGAGGGGTAGATGTTACCCTTAGAATTTTAAATGGGAAGGGGGGTCAAGTGGCACATCATTTTGATGGGCGTTCAATTCTTGTTCCAATGGTACCCTGAATTATTATTTTTTGATGAGCATTTTCCGAAAAATTGCGTTCTAAACTAACAGAAGTAATTATTAGAACGCCTATACTGAGATGCATTATTGTATTGACTCCCTTTAATAAAAATGGTTAGAAGAGTAGGTGGCACCGCTCCAACCCTTGAATGACAGGAATAAATTTATTACGCATGGGATTTTTTATTTGGTGGTTATTTTCCTTCTACACAATAAAATTTTATTTGCGAGAAAGACATTTCCAACATAAAATCTACTTACGCTTATCTTATTAGCTGTTCGAAATGTTGTCCATTTTGCTCTAAACAGTAATACAGTCTGTTTTCGAACTCCCCTCTAACATTACGGAAAACTTCACTAGGAATTGACCGGCATGCTGCTGTAATTCGTCTTTTAAGTTCGTCAATATCAGAAGGTTGTGTTTTATAAACAACGGATTTAAGATGCCCCCAAAGAAAGAAATCTAAGGGTGTTAAATCCGGTGATCTCGGAGGCCATTCAACTGCTCCCCTTCTGCCAATCCATCTACCCGGAAATCTCTCGTTTAACCACTGTCGGACGGGAAGAAAATAATGAGGTGGAGCACCGTCCTGCTGGAAATGTAACAGATCCTCCTGCAAAAGTTCATTACCTTCTGCATCAATTTGAGTTTCTAGCTCGTGAGTTATAAGAGGATCGATAGTCTCTTCAAGCATATCAAGGTACAGATTGCCAGTCAAGTTTTCTTCCAGAAATAATGGACCAAGAATGGCATTTCCAAGAATACCAGCCCAAACATTAACTTTTTGTGGGTGTTGTGTATGCCCTTCCCGAAAAATATGTGGGTTTTCGTCACTCCAATAGCGACAGTTTGTCTATTAACATTGCCATTCAGAAAAAATGAACACTCATCGCTGAAACAGATGTTTAACAGAAGATTAGGGATGGTATTGACTCGATGAGACATGATTTCACAAAACTCTATTCTTCTATCATAATCATCCTCGTGGAGCTCTTGAAGAATCTGCATTTTATATGGATGAAATTTATGCATTTTCAATGTTTTTCTTATAGTCTCGCGTGACATTCCCGTCTGTTCTGATACTGATCGTAAGGAGCTCATGGGCTCTGCAGCAAATGTTCCCAAAACTTCAATTTGAGCTGCTTCATTTAGTACTCTGGGGTTATTTCTTTTTTTATTTGTCACTGAACCAGTTTCGTAAAACTTATTCACCAAATCAAGCACATACCGGTGACTTACATTACAATTTGGATGTCTTTCGTTAAAAAGACACGCCGCCCTTCGTGCGCACTTTCCAACTTCGCCATAAATTACAATCATTTCAATTCTGTCTTGAAGAATGTAAACCATTTTTACACTTTTATACACTTATTAAAGTAATTCCTAAACAGCCCAACAGGTACAACGGTATTCACAATACTACCACATAGTTCAAATTTGCTCACCAATTTTTTGCCGGAAAACAGAAACTTTTTACAGCAGAAGTAGCAAAAAAGGAAGGCTATCTGTACAATTTCTGCGATGACACTTAAAAATTCAGCATTTAATAAACACAACTTTACTACCATCTACGTTTTACTATTAGACTACTTTTTTATGTAAAGTGTTTGGAGCTAATGGCTAATGTTACCCCTAATAAAGGGTTGGAACGGTACCACCTAATATTCTAACCAGTTCTGGCCAAACCATGCATCTCAGTATAGGCGTTCTAATAATTACTTCTGTTAGTTTAGAACGCAATTTTTCGGAAAATGCTCATCAAAAAATAATAAGTCGGGGTACCATTGGAACAAGAATTGAACGCCCATCAAAATGATGTGCCACTTGACCCCCCTTCCCATTTAAAATTCTAAGGGTAACATCTACCCCTCCTAGGGGGTTGAACCACGTGGGCTACAAATAGTCCGTGAAAGTGTCCCCCTTGACAATAAAATTGACCTGTTTTTTCGATTACTCATATTGTTTACTGGAAGGAAGATATTAAGGGTGGGAAGTTTTCAAATTGACACCCTGTATATTGAACTGGACGCATATCCAAGACTGTTACTACATGCTCAAAGAAATTATACAAAGCTGTTTCGGTGCTTTTATCTTGCATGAAACCATGTTTGGTTGACGAAAGAAGTAAATTTCTGAAGGAAGAATGCTAGTAAAGTAACTGATTTTTAATAGTCATTTCGTACAACTTGGATATACTAGAGAGAAGATTAATACCTCTATAAGTAGTTCTCATTTTATCAGTCACCCTTTTTGAAGATGGAAGTATCGAGTCTGGAATGTCTTTTTTATACAACCACACTCCAAAACATGCTTTTCTGCATAGTTTTACGTTCGCAAACATGATTATTTCTCACAATAATTGAAATTTGACATTAGTGTGCCGCAAAGTGACATTTCTGTGCCACAAAGTGACATTTCTGTGCCAAAATTTTTCAGTACCTAATTTCCAAGCAATACAGTTTTCGTGACAGCAAGGTGAAAGTATATTTTGAAAATTCTGCATTTCGAAGGGATATTCGATCAGGCAACTTCAAGAATGAATAGATAAAGTCTATTGGTTTATATAATATGAGGGAAATTGTCGTACAAATTAATAATATTCTGAACAAAAATCATAGACATCACTACTGATGTCTCAAATACCCACCACATACACACTATCCATTGCTAGGCAACGGAGCAACATCTATCGAATCATTTGAATGTCAACAAACGTCAAGCATAAAATATTCGTAAAATATTCTTGTCCCGTCATTTTTTAATGAGATTGAACTAAAATGGATAGCGACAGTTCTGAAATTGAAAATACTCCGCCAGAACTAAGAGAACAAGTTAATTCATTGTCATTGAATTTACTACCTTCAACTTCAAGAGGAAAATATAAGAATGAGTCACTGACATTTCATTCCGTCTTATAGTATAGTATTATTTTTAGCAAAAAGGGTGTTGTAGAAAAAGTATAGTGTGTAACACGAGCAGAAATGCAATTTCTCACTCGTTTGAATTGCAGCACTCGCTTGCGCTCGTGCAACTTTGTCAAACTCGTGAGAAATTAGCACTTTTCTGCACTTGTTGCACAATATACTATTTCCATTGAGGGATATATAAGATGGATCAAGGGATAACCTAATTCCTCGAAGTATTTTTTCAGAAAATTATTTGAGATACGATCATGTCCGAGCGCATTGGAATTTTTCAATTTTCTGGTTAGTTCAGAAAGATCGTATACGGCGATTGGATGGATACTAGTACTGGCCACTGGGATTCAAAGTTCTAGTTCTTATAGTGATTTCCACCAACCAGCGAGCAACCCAGCAACCGTGCCGATTCCGCGGATCACCCTGTATCCCCCGACATGATTTCCGATAAAAATGACTTTCTACCGCATTGTTCATTGAATCAAGCTCGAGCGATAGCGAACGACGTCCGAGCATAAAAAAGTAATAGTATGCAAACCTTGAGAATATTAATTCGCTAGTTTCGAAAATATTTTCCCAACATTGTTGCATGGCGGCTTTCTGGCCTATCATTTTCTCTGTATTCTCGACGAGATTCTCGCCGTTAGTTAGTTAGTTGCTCGGTTTGTTATGCCGGATTTTTTCGACAACTATTTGAATATTCAAAATCATTAGGAATTATTCCAGACATGAGATGCGTAACCGACATTCCGCCGCAAACAAGGACACGAAAGAGCTGCTACAGGGTGAGCAATCTCTCCGTGGCACTCGCGTACTGGTGTTGAAAGTTTGGGTGTGTCTTGGAAAAACACATTCAGCTCTATTGAATGCAGAAAAATTGGGTTTTATCAACTCTGATAATATTATTCGTTCTTCCTGGAATGTTGTTAATTAACAAATAAAAATAAGAAACATTATAAGGAAATTACCCAAAAACAGTGGCATGTAAATTTAATCATTTTTTTGTTTTTGTTTAGGCTGGTGCCAAAACGAATTTTTTATCGCTAAAAATAAGAAAAAAGTAACAGTCAAGGACCAGGTGGAAAATATTGTTGAGGTTTCAACTTTAGGGAAAATAGTTATTTATGTATCTAGGGTGTAAAATAGGCTTTTATGGACAGCAGCGTGTGAGCTTTTAACACGCCTAGGTCCATAAAAGCAAATTACGCCCGAAATACAAACAAAATTTTATGCACGACCGATATATTTGATGTCATGTAGATAGAAACCTATTTATATCTAGAACATGATAAAAATACATCAAGGCTGCCGTGAGGATGTATATTCATATCATATCGGAAACAGAATAAATCAAGAAGTGATGGAATGAATGCTACCATGGCAACTCAGTCAATTTTTCGAAATAAGATTATATGGGCTAGTAGCCATATTGCTGTAAATTTTTGTTATCACCAGTGCCGGATTATCCACGTAGCAAGAGTAACAAATGCTACGGGCCCCGCGAATTGGGGGTCCCCGCGCTCCAACGCCTGTCTGACCGTCAAAAAACTGAATTTAGATAGGAGCGTAAAATATCTTGCATTGCATGCCTTAAACGCGAAGCGCTGGCTATGCTTCACTCCCACCTGAAAATCTAAAACTCGATTTCGTCACGTTAAATCGTAGGTATAGGTACGAGTATAATACCTGCCACGAGAAACGTTGGTAAAAAGTTTTTAGCAGAACGAGGTCTTTCGTTTCGTGGCAGTGACGAAACTGTTGGTTCTCCTCACAATGGGAATTATTTAGGCGTGTTACAATTAATAGCCCAATTTGAGGCTTTTGTGGCTCAACATATTCAAAATCATGCTAATAAAGGAAAGGGGCACACGTCATATTTGTGAAAAACAACTTGTGAGGAATTCATTCATCTAATTGCATCAAGCATACTCTCTCTCTTCAATTATTGTCCGTCGGCTTCCATTCGGCGCCATGTGGACATGCCCTGCTGCGAGAAATCCGTTCCCATCCGGCCTTTAACCGGCGTAGACAGCAAGGTTTTATTGGGGGAATGCAGTTGTCTTGCTCTAGACAATACTGCATCCCATATTTTAAACACTTTTTAATTTTTAACAAAACACTTCATATTTAATCTGTCAAATGCACGTCTTTAAGACTGCGGACATCACACACATTAACCTGACTTCCAGCACGAGACCGCCGTCTGACCTCAACCGCTGCCGGAAGTCGAATGATCAAGCATACTGGATCAAATTATTAGCGAAATTAAGAGATGCAAATACTACTCAGTTTCATTGGATTCTACTCCAGATATATCGCATGTAGACCAACTGACTCTTATAGTGCGCTATATTCTAAAAGCTGGTCCAGTGGAACGATTTGTTGAGTTCTTGGACATGGAAAGTCATACTGCTGAACTCGCTCAAAGTTTACTAGATTTCTCAACTGAGAGTGGCACTGATATTAAAGATTGTCGTGGGCAAAGCTACGATAATGCCAGCAACATGAGTGGGAAATACATCGGCTTACAAGCCCGAATTAAGGAAATACATAAGTGAGCAGACTACATTCCCTGCCTTGCCCATTCATTAAATTTGGTTGCTAAGTGCGCTGCAGACTGTTGTACAGAAGCACTACTCTTCTTCGATTTCGTTGAAAACCTCTATACATTTTTTTCTGCTTCTACCTATCGATGGGGTTGTCTTGCGAACGCACTTAAAGATTCTACTTCAAAAATTCCTATATTAAAAAGGTTATCGGACACTAGTGGTTTTATCACTATTAAGCAAGTTTTGGAAGATATTTTCAATAACATTGATCAAAAAGCAGAGTGCCGTAATGAAGCTTACGGATTAGTTTCAACGATGAATAAGTTAGAAACGGGAATAATGACAATTACGTGGAACGGAATCCTAGAACGCTTAATACGGGATACGCCCTTTATGAATCATTATATCACTACGTCCAAGCTATGCGATCCACATTTTCAGATTGAGGCAAGAGCGAAAGATCTGACCGACTGTGAAGAATACCAGCAACAGACATCAAGACGAATCAAGTGAAATACAAAGGACGACCATTTCAGCAGCTCTGCTACACTCGACGACTTTGTTGAAAATCAAACACCTTGACATCGTTTTGAAGTTCAAGTGTTTATTAGAGAGATATTGCAATAACGCCAGTCAGTATTTAAGGCGACTTTATTTCGATGGTGACTGCCACTATTCTGTGATTGAAAACAGAGATATTGCAAGTTTCATCTGTTCGTCCCTTATTTTCGTGATTGACAGATGCGTTCGTAACCTAAATCAAATTTGTCTCTTGTATTTTTCTCTCTGCATAATTAATTTCTGAATTAGAAGTAATTATTCTGATGATAGAATTGCCCAAACGAACTTCTACGTCGACTCTTGTTGAAAATTTAGTATATTTATCAGTCAGGGCCATGTTTTATCCACTGATCATGTCACGATAATTTACGATCTCACCCGAAATGGAAATAAAGGAATATTAATCCTCGCCTTTAAACTTCCACTAATAAAGGCAGGCAGTATTTTAATAAAGTTTTCCTTATTCCAGATTCACAGTTCGCGTGCGTACATGTCAAAATAACGTCGACTTTGGCCAGGTTCCGACATTACTGCAGCAATATCGGAACCTGAGGTATATTACCACCGACTTAACCTTTAAACTAGACTGCCAATACCAAATTACTGAAATTGATCCAATTACGAAATTGACTGGTGGCCATAGGACATGCGCATTGTGTCTGTTATCTGTCAGAATCACATTGGCGTACTTCAGGAAAAATTAATGAGTCTAGTACGAAAGCAAGTGGAATGTTGAAAAATTGAGTTTTTATTTAATGACGAGAATATTTTATAACTGTACATCCATGAATCATATTTTCTCTCCTACTTTCACTTTGAAAGAGTAAAAGGAAAATAGATACCCAAGCAATCCTCAGCAACAGACATTTTCCTTGGAGTACCACAGGGCTCAGTGTTGGGACCTGTACTATATATGCACTTACCATATATACGCTGATGATACATCAGTGATTGTATCCCAAAAAAATATATTTCACTACAAAAACAATGTAGTGACATTTTCCAAAAGTTGAATGTATGGTTGTCAATTTCTAGGTATCCATTTTAACGGTATGTTAAGTTGGAGAACTCACTGTGATGAGTTGGTCCAAAAACTTTAATTCTCATAATTACTCAAAAACTTAAGTCTTAAATACAAAACAAACACTCAACATTTACTATGTACAGGTGGAATCACGGCTGGGATATGGTGTTTTGTCCTCCAATATTATATTTGACGAATACGTTTGATAGCATGATTTGCATCGTTCATTCGACGCCACTGGAACCTCACCTGTGGAATGTTTGTTTACTATCATTTGTTTTGAAAACAAAGCAGTATTTCGACATTGTGACTCACTAAAGCACTGCACTATTTTGAAAAATATTCCAAATGTAACTTTAAGTTGTATAAGCAGGACAAAAACCACGAGAACACACAGGAAAATTTCTAACAACACTTCATCAACACAAAACGACAAGGTAGCTGTGGTACAATGGCAGCCACGGCCGGTGTCACAAGCGGTGTTGCCAAGAGTAAAATAATTCTAGTAACCGCTCGAAGTGCCTAAAATTTCATCAGTTCAAAACGACATATATCTTCCTTTTTGGTAATTTTTTCACACCTTTCTGGACATAAACATTTCTCTAGAATTTTTAGAATAATACATCTGAATATGATTGATTATGCATTTATTGGTAGGTTCTTACCAAAGTCATATTTTTTTACCAATTTGACAACAGGGCGTCAATGTTTGAAAACATTGGGGATGAGAGGTGTACGTAAATAAACAAAGTTGTCTTCGGTTCAGTGAATATGATGTTTACGTAGCATCGGGCCGATCTATGTTTACTTATTGATCTGAGGGTTCCGCACATGCAAATAACGTTTTTCTTGAACAAAAACGAATAATTAGAACTATCTCTGGTATTTGTGGACGGCATAGTTGTAGGGATTTTTTAATGAAATTGAATATCCTAACATTACCTTCACTTTATATTTGAATTATTCAGTTATATTTTCAATAATAAAGATCAATTTATCAAAAGATCAGAAAATCACACTACGTACAAACATATTTTTCATATTCCGCAAACTAGACATTCAATCTCATACCGATCTCCTGAAAGTGCTGGTTTGATTTTTTTCAACAGATTTGCAAATGAGTTAAAATGTTGTTCAATTCTCCAAAACTTTAGGAAAAAGTTGATATAGCTCCTCATTAAACATTTTTACTCAGTCAATGACTTTTAAATGTATGAATTTATATTGTTGTGATTGTGACAGTTATATAATTTTTTATGTATATATTTATGTACGTTTGTAATATTTTTTAAGCTACTTATGACTCTAATTCCTATACAGATTTATATTTGGTTTAAAGGAAAATTAAGCTTATTATTATTAATGTAATGGGGACCATACTTCAACAAGGCACATTTCAGTCGTTGAAAATTAAGGATTCTTACACCAAAGTACAAAACACTTCATTTTAACAATATCTATTTACTCGAGGTAACGCCAATGAACAAATTATCAATGTGGCTCCCCAGATTGTCAAATATCAATTCTCTGGTGGCTCTTGCACATTGCGCAGACACGATTTCAGGATGTTCAATTGGATGAGTTTTTCGGGTGGTGGGCAAATGAGTACTAGCAGTCTAGTTTAAAGGTTAAGTCGGTGTTTATTACTGCCTGGCGTTATTTAGTTCTGCAATATCTCTCTATTGTCATCACTGATAACAAACTGACTGCTTTGATTAAACGTATGAAAGCATATCATAAAAGTCCTTGTGTTTTCGGAGTATTTCGACAGCTAAAATCTCTTACAACAAAATATATTTTGGAAAAATCCTCAATAATGGTTAGTGCTTACAAAGATGATGCAATTTTATGCACTTTCATTAAATTATTCTTCAGAATCGTGTTTCAAAAACATAGAAAATGTCTTGCGAATTTACATATCTCTGATGATCACTAACTGCAGTTTTCAACATTAAAACTATCAAAAATGAGTTAAGGAACACCATGGGCCAAGAACGTCTCAATCATCTCACTTTGATCAATATAGAGCATGATTTGCCTAAAGAAGTCGATATTGAAAGTGTTACCTCTAAATTTGCCCACATTGAATCCAGAAAAGTTTATTTGTATTAGTTTTGTTTTATTTAATACCCTAACTTGAGAACCCAAAGCAAACCAAGGGCCTCTGGACAGAATTTGCTACAGGCCCCGCACTGGCTTAATCCGGCACTGGTTATCACAGATAATTTATTACTGATTTTGAATGGATTCAAGCGACGAAGAAAGTGTGAATTGTACTCCACCAGAAATGAGTAAAGCAGCTGAGGTTACGAAATTGAGATTATTGCCAAGTAAATCCAAGAAAGTATACGACAAAGTTTATAAAGAATTCGTGAGGTGGTGCAAGTTATTTGGATATTTAAAGAAAATATTCTTCCTTGCGAGATAAGAATGATCAAAAGCGTTTTTTTTTATTATAAAAATGGCAAGTGTACGAGACAGGTTATCGGAAAAAATACATTTGGTCAAATACCATTCAGAATACCACTTACCTAGGTATTTCTAATGCGAGAGAATATACTGGTCACTGCTTCAGACGTTCCTCAGCAGCTATGTTAGCAGATGCAGGCGAGGATATAATCAACATTAAAAGACTGCTGGGTGGAAGTCGACGACTGTTGCGGAAGGTTATATTGAAAATTCAGTTGCAAATAAGCTGAAGATTGCTAAGAAAATTGTAGAAAATGATGAGCCTTCTACTAGCCATTGCAGACAATCTGAAAATATTGCTCACTACTCTGAAACACCAGATAATAACATGCATTCTCTTCAGAGTTCTAGTAGGTAATAAGAATTCAGTTGAAATCATTAACTATCTGCAACAACCAGGGTTGGCAAATATCATGATATTTATATAGATATCAAAATATCATAATATCGGATATAAATCCGATATATATCAGAAATTTTGATTTTGTTCCTAGGATAAAACGCAAAAAAAAAAACAAAATATAAAATACCTTTATTTTGGTAAAAACTAAAATCGAACTTCACTTTAATTTAAAATAACAGAAAAGGAGACAAAAAATAATATTTTTCCTAAAATATGTAATATAAAAAACTTGTCTTTTAACACATTTTTAACGATTGCAAAATCGGGAAAGCAACTAGTTCATCATTTGACGAGATACATTCCAAGCTTTTGGCTTTTTTATCTGTATTTTTGATTTAAACATTTAAAAAGAAATACTAGCTTACTGGCTTTTTCGTTGTCTAGACGATTTCTCAATTTATATTGAACTATCCCAAAGCTCGAAAAAATTCTTTCTAAACCAGCTGTTGCCGCGCTACTGCACTGAATAACTACTCACATAGTTGTAAGAAGAGTTCTTTTTTTGGCCATTCGGAGTCAGGAATTGTATCCGATTTGCACCAAATCATTGGATTTGTTGTTTGGAATTGTGCGGAAAATAAATACTTTGGAAATGGACAAGACTTTGTAGTAAGAGCCATAACAAGCGGAACAAATTCTGGGTTTGTTGAATTTAGAAGATCGAAAGCCTGTTGTTTTTGGAACTGTGTTGAATTTTGTCCTAAGAATCTGTGATCGAGCATATTCGCCAAATAATGATGTGATCCTAATGCCATATCTTTTCTTTTGCCAACCGCTTTTTTATCGTGATTGGTTGATCTTTCACTTTAAAATCTTTTTCCAGTTGATGCCATACTTCCACTGCAACTCCAATTGTAGTTTTATCACGTTGCATGCGGTCTAATGCGATAGCTATGGGATTAATTCGGTTCATGATATCCATTGCATTTTTTATAATGTGGGTATCATTAATTATTCTAATAATGTCATTATCAATAACTTTCTCATGATTTTGACATAACTGTACCGATATTTCCCGGTTATCCGGGGATTCCCCGAATTGTAAGTTGTAACAACGAAACGCACTGTTGTCACGTATTCATTTTTACGCAAAATGTCAAGGATTTTTTGCTCTGGTATTTATTTCGTTAAAAAGAAGTAAAAAAGAAGTAAATGATATACAGGGTGTTTCATAATAAATGCGCAGGACTTCAGGATGTGATAGCTCGTCCAAAAATATGAAAAAAAGTTTCTATTAACTTACCCTCTAAAATGCACCATTTTCGAGATACGTGGTGTTGAAATTTAAAAAAAAATAATCGTTTTTTGCGAATATCTCATAATTGGTGAAAATATTGAAGAGGTAGTGGGTGTTTTTTTCTCCAACTTCTACGCCACTGCAAAAAGTACAGTTTTGAGCCTCCTATATAAACCGCCAATGTTTTCTACACAAAAAAGGTACTCTTGGTCATAAGCTCTAAAGTTGACCGTTTCCAAGAAAAATCTACTTTCATGTTGTTTAAATAATGTTTTTTCCTCGATAAATTGCTGCGTCTATTGAAGCTAACGGGGGACATTTCCAACAATTCAACTGAGTATGATTGTTATTGTTTTTTTTTTAATTTTGCAATTAAGAAGTCAACGTTTGGTTTTGTTACTTGTTTTAACGTTTAAATAAATTTTGTATAACTAGGAAAAAAATTATTTATAAAAAATTTACCATGTTTTTCAACATGAAAGTTGATTTTTCTTGAAAACGGTCAACTTTAGAGCTTATGACCAAGAGTACCTTTTTTGTGTAGAAAACATTGACGGTTCAAGTATACTTTTTCCAGTGGCGTAGAAGTTGGAGAAAAAAACACCCACCACCCCTTCAAAATCTTCACCAATTATGAATTTTAAAAAATAAAAAATCTGCACAAACCATAGCTTATTATGAGTAGAAAATGTATTCAAAATATGTTTTTTGTGCGATAAACGGTTCCAGAGATATTCGCAAAAAACTATAATTTTTTTTAAATTTCAACACCCTGTATCTCGAAACTGTTGAATTTTAGAGGGTAAGTTAATAGAAACCTGCGCATTTATTATGAAACACCCTGTATATCATGATCTATATCAATCAATAAATATCAGATATATATCATGATATATATCTCGATATCTATCACTTGATATATATTGGCCAACCCTGGCAACAACAGAAAACATAAATCCAAGTATTTCCATAAATAACTGTTCTGATTGTATTGTCAATATTAAGATATAATTCATTTTTTAAATTAATTTATGTTCATTGTTTTCGTTATATTATTGTTAATAAAGTTTTGGGTGTGATCATATGATCCATCGGAATATAGATTTCTATCGATATGAGATTAAAATTCACTTTAGTGCCTGTTCAAGGTACTTCTTTACGCCCGCAAATCAGGGCGATAAAGTGCTAATTTACGCCCGGTCGTGCATACAAATATTTAAACACTCAAATTGGTGAAATGAGGATCCAGTTTGAGGGTTGAAAACAGTTTTTTGCAATTTGCGGCAAAACGTGAACTCCTAGGGAAAACTGTTCAATAGAAAAGTTGTAGATAATGAAAAAGTAGAAAACTATTGTATTGAACACTTTTTGACATAACCTCAAATTAATCTTCAAAATGTAGAAAAACCGATTTTTCAGTATTTAATGTTTTTCTCACTCATAAATAATTAATTTATATGAAAAATTTGTAAATATATCTTTTTTGGTGTCGAAAAAGCATGATTTTTTCCCTTCTCTTCCACGAACAATTGTCTTGATATTTTTTTTTTTTTTGTATTTCAAAGATCTGCAGTGTGTCACACTTTTCATGGAAGCACCCCCGTAACTTCCGTAATTATCAAGGTAGAATGATGAAACTCTCAGGACTGAAGGAAATTATGAAAATGCACCTACCGGTTCAATGGTGATGGCCTAAGTGATATACACTGCCCACCAGTCGCGATGGAACAACCCATTTTTATGGTAAATCATATTAGGAGGTAAAATAGGAGCGAAATTCCATCAGATTCGTGATCAGGACCTCCAACTTAATACAGATACTCCTTTTTCCTGAAAAAAATTCAGTCCTGAAAAATCCGAATTTGTCTCACTTTTCATGGAAGCACCCCCGTAACTTCCGTAATTATCAAGGTAGAATGATGAAACTCTCAGGACTGAAGGAAATTATGGAAATGCACCTACCGGTTCAATGGTGATGGCCTAAGTGATATACACTGCCCGCCAGTCGCGATGGAACAACCCATTTTTATGGTAAATCATATTAGGGGGCAAAATAGGAGCGAAATTCCATCAGATTCGTGATCAGGACCTCCAACTTAATAGATACTCCTTTTTCCTGAAAAAAATTCAGTCCTGAAAAATCCGAATTTGTCTCACTTTTCATGGAAGCACCCCCGTAACTTCCGTAATTATCAAAGTAGAATGATGAAACTCTCAGGACCGAAGGAAATTATGGAAATGCACCTACCGGTTCAATGATGATGGCCTAAGTGATATACACTGCCCGCCGGTCGCGATGGAACAACCCAATTTTAGGGGCGACTTTCTATACTATACCTCAAACCCCTGTATAATTCGATCCGTGGCATTTGCGAGGTAGGCACTATGGAACTTTTTGATCAAGAGTGACTCATTTATATTATGTCAGAAAATAAAAAAAAATCTCGGATGATTTTAGAAATCATTCCAAAATTATTCCGAAACTCCCTTCTCCATATTTTTTGGGCCATCGCCGCAACTTTGTTTGGAGCACAGACGTTGACACATTTGTATATATAACTAGTGACTGTAGATGTAATGTAATTTTTTCCTTACTTACAAAACAACAGTCGTATATTTCAATTTTCAACAGTTGGTACAAGATTACAGTTGGTAACATTGACTTGAAAATTACAGATTTCTTTTCTATTGACAGTTGACACTTGATGTATATCGCTTAGATACAATCAACAAGTCTTTTGTTTTTCGACTGAAATTTTTTAAATTTTCTGTTTATTTTTATTCGTGAAGTCTCTTTTTTCATTATTTACAATTTTAAACTGTAATGTCACTATACAAAGCATTAAGAACATGTCAAACAACCTCACTATAGTTGTAAGTACAATTTAATAACATCAACATGTAAAATTGACATAATAATTCTTTGTAGTTCCCTGAAGATGTAAATAAAATTTACGAAAGCTTGGAATTAACTCTATAAAAGAGTACACTTTTGACTTTGCTGCAATCCCCAATATTAACTGGTTTTATTCTTAACTAGTCAGCAACTACTACCCTTTCTATATATATATATATATATATATATATATATATATATATATATATATATATATATATAAAATCAGCTAATTATATTGGTGGAAGCTGACTATGCAAAGAGATACATTTTTCCGAAATTGAAAATATAAGTTGGATGGTTGGTTCAAATGCAAAATATGATCGCCCTCTCATGTACTGTGAGTAACATCAATTGCATATAGATCTGCAGGAAAATGAATATTTTCTCGAAAAAAGTTCGATAAAAATTACCAAAAACAAAGTTTAACCCTCTGTATACCCGCCACTTTTGATTCTAGAAACTTTTGTCATTCGAACTTTTTGATGCACATATTGTGGACTATTCCATTATAAAAATTCAGATCGATACGATGAAAATGAAATTTCGGATTTTTTGAAAAATCGTCGAAATATCAAACTTTGACCCCCTGTAGACTCCAAACGCCGGCATTCAAAGAGTTTGCGCAATGGTAACTTTTGTTCAGGATGGCATGGGCTACATCATATTGAAATTTCAGCGAATTTCACCGAAACCCGTTTTCTATAAGATTAGTGCGGGGTGCTTTGAGAAATAATAATAATAATAATTTGTCTTTATTTGTCCTCAAAAAAATACATACAGAGGGCAAATGGGTGAAGTCTAGTCATGACTAGACGAATCTAGTCAATTCCTACTCAACTCAACCCAACCCTAATGTATTAGAAATAAATCAAGTTGTTAATTTGTATAACGCACAAGTGGATTAAGTTATGGCATCTGTTTCTGGGGTAAAGCTACAGCCATTTCATAGCTATTTATTGCTCAGAAGAGCATGATCAGATCTATAAAAAAAGTTTTGAAAAGCTGGGATTTGAAGCCACGTTCGTAAGGTTGAGAAGCGAACGCTCTATCATCACGACCATACCGCGAATCATCACGAGAAATGTTTCAATGTCTAGTGAAATCTACTAAACTTCAACGAATCTTTCAATAGTATCGTTGAAATGATCTAAATGCAAGTTTTAAATGTGTTTTATTTTCACAATGTCATTGTCATATAAATAATTTTTTTATCATCTTAAATTCAATACACTTAACTGAATTGTATCGTAACACTTCTTTCAGTCTTCATCAGTTTCATCACAACTGCGTTCTCAATCAGCACTAATTATCAAACTAACCTACTGCGCCACTTTACCGCAATAACTCGCCAAAACGCTCATGATCTGCAACCTAACCTCCAAATTCACGTCGTCCGGCAACTTCTGCAAAAAAGGCTGAAGCGACAGCAAAAACTTCCTGTTGCCCATGGCGTCGTCCGCCAGCTGCTCCTGCTGGCCCTGCAGGAGCTGCTCCAAGACCTTGACGACTCTCTCGTTGGAGACGATACCGCCTGCTTCAGAGGTGGGCTGCGCGGGTAGAGACCCGTTGGTGGAGGGTTGGAGCTGGATCAGCTGGAAGGGTAGGCTGTTGATGGGGGCTATGGATGAGGCTGGAATTGACGGTGGGGCGGTTAGAGTGGGGACGGTGGTCGACAGCTGGTAGCTGGAGTCTTCTTCCGAGTCGTTACTGTCTCTTGTTTCGTTGATGAAGATGATGTTATTAGCGTTCCTAAAAAAATTGTGAATTTTCATAAAAATCAAAACCTATAGTCTGTTCAGTTGTAATAAATACAGGAATTTCAATAATTTTTACGGCTGGTTAAATTAAAAGAAGAGACATAAGTAGTCGTATCAAGCATTAAATTCATCATAACTTTGATAGAGAGGTTATTATGCCACAAAGAAGTGTTCAACAAGGAGATTGTCTAGATTTCTAAGCTACTCGGGAAAACTCTCAGAAAATATTAAAAACTATTTTTCACTAGTAGGAGTAATTTAGGGAATATACTATTCAATGCAAAACTCAAAAAGGATAAATGGAAAAAATCAGGTATATATAGACTGGAATGTGGTGATTGTACAGCAGCTTATTCAGGACAAACGGGAAGAAATTTTGAAATAAGGTACCGTGAACATCAGATAAAAAATCAGCAGAATAAAAATAACATGAAAATCCTTCATACGTGCAATAAAGGAAGAGAAATGAACTTGTTGGAAGCCTTGGAAATAAACAAATTGAATAAAAACCCCAATTTTGATACCCTCAATGACCAGTTAGAATTATGTAGCTCTCCACTTCTGAATTTATAACTTTTGATAACAAAGTTGGACCCACCGATTGTATGAACCCCTATTAGATAAATTAGATTGACTCATCAGGTAGATTCCAGGTATTTTCCCAACTTGTTTTGAAACAATTACTTTCTTATGTATAAATATTCACGAACTTGATGAAATCTGTAGTTACTTGAAAATGGTGTAAAAGCCGAAACCGGTCGTAATAAAGTAGTAAAGTGTTAGTGGAAACTGGACAAAAGCTATATTTTTTCTTCCTTTTCTTAGATTCTCTAGATCCAACACATTTTTGAATTGCCCTACATGAATCGACTAAATCAAACATCTCATGAGAAAGTTCAATCTTGAAGCACGGAGTACCCCAGGGATTAGTCTTGAGGCCACTTTTGCTCATCATATACAGTGCCCGTTAAGAGTGTAACATGTAAGAAAACAGTTTATTGATAGTGTAATGGAAATATGTAATTTGAAAAAGTTGCATGGAATTTAATTTATGTCTTGGCAACACTATCATCAGTTTCCATAGCTTTTATGGGGATTTTCGCTAAACAGGTTCCAACACAGTGACAGAGATTTGGTTCAGGGTCGAAAATGAAATCAAACTCATCCTGCCGCACTAGCAATTTCACACAGATTTGCTCGATATCGTGTTAGTTTTACTGAAATATCATCCCGCTTCGTCAAACTGATACAGCATTTATTTTTTTACATTTTTTTTACGAATCCCATACGTTTCTACAGAGACCCCTGACCCCTCAGGAGCAGAGCTCGTGCGAGCAAGAGAGATCGATGATCACAGCTCATCTAAGAGTGGATTCAGAACCAATCTAGCTCCGTGGCTAGTTAATTATGTAGATCCTGATAATTTTGTATTACTATTAGTAATATTACAGAGTCTATGATTACCTCCCTCCGCTTAAGTCAACTTCTTCTTTGATGATTTTCATTTCTTCCATTGCGGGAGTGGTCCTGAAACTTAAATGATTGAAGTATGTAGAATCGGCATGCACTGATTTACAAAGATATTTGTTAATACTATAGAAAAACTTTTTTTAGAGATCCTTGAAATTGAATCAGAACATAACGGAAATTCCATGGTTGAGTGGAAGAGCAAACACTTGTGTCAACAAATAGTTTGAACTCTGCTATTTGACGAGACACAATTATAGGATCTTTAAAATCATGTAAGAAATATGTAATGTATTGTCAGTAGTAATATACCGACAAAATGCTGACTTTTCAAAAAATACTTTCACCTTGCTGTCACGAAAACTGTGTTGCTTACAGTGTTTCGTACAGGAACACAGTTTGAGCTACTGGCAAGGTGAAAGTATTTTGAAAATTCTGCATTTTGAAGAAATATTCGATCAGACAATTTCACGATTACATTAAATTATTATGGATTATTGCAGGAACGGTTCATCAAGTGTCATTAATGTCAGTTGAAGAGTTGAACCGCCAAACTGACGTTTCTCTATTCACAGAAATTGTTGTAACTATGGAAACGTATAAATAAGGAAGGAGCGAAACACCGATTTGAAATAGACCACAAGCCCATCAGGCACAATTTCAGGGGGTGATTTTATACACCACGGGTCATATATAATGTTGAAGTACTGGTCGAGAAACGAACGTTAGGCACTATGCCGTCAATTTTCCGCGGTACAGGTGAGTGTACAGGCGAGTTGAAATGTCGTAAAAAAAGGGGGTACTTTTTGATTACTTTATACATGACGTCACTATTCTGGTCAAAGAGGCAATGAAAAAAGAATGCTCTGAAACCCAGTGCCGTCAAAAAATAGCGGTACAGGGAGTCGGATTTTTTTTTTGAAATCGGCGATTTTACCCCCCCTCCCCAGTTAATCGAATACTTGACGGCGTTGATTCAGTTAACTTTGCCTTTCCTTAAAAAACTATAATACATCTATGCCGCCAGAAAAGGGTGGTACATGGGGTCAGAAATCGCGAATCAAAACCCGATTTTTACCCCTTATGGGGGTGATCATTTAGAATTTGACGGCACCGATTTCTAGCTTTGAGTTAACATTTATTGAGTGTTCTAAACGTGGTGCCGTCAAAAAATTATGGTTCATGCAGAAATAAATAAAAAATTACTAAAATTTTAGAGCAAAAAATCAATGTTTTCTTATAAGGTAATTTATTTCAGGACGGCATGCGGTTTTTTTAAAGCAGAAACTACTTATAATGGCTTTATAATTATGCCGTCAATAATTCATGGTACCCAATTGGAATACAGATTAAACATAAAAACGAAAAAATTAAAATTGCCTGCACATTTATAAGAGTTTATTTTTGAAATATTATTGTGGATAGCACTTCATTAAACATTAAAAAACATAGAATAGTTGGTGCCGTCAATTTTCCCTTATTATATTTTATGCATTTGACGTGAAATGTCTTGCTACTTTTGGCTTATTTCACCTACCATTTTGGTCATAATTTTGGTCAAAAATTACAAGACGACATTAACAATATAATATTGACCATATTGAACAGTAATTTAAAATTGTGGTGCCGTCAACATTAAACGAAAACTCTTCGTAATAAGAGAATTTCAAAATTTTAACGATAATCTTGGTAATATTCGTTTTCGGTCCAAAAATCGAATAGCGAACTTTCATGCAATGATATGTGATTTATCATAAAAAAAGTAGTATAAAATAAGTGAATAAAGATTTGAATAACAATGTATAAATCATTAAAATTTTATGAAAGATTATAAGCTAGATAACTATTATTAATTTTCATAAAAAAGGCATTAGTCTTTCATAAAGTTTTAAAAGCGGTTGTCAATCTTCATGGTATTTTTATTCAAATTCATAATAAATAGATTTAAAAAAATCAGAACATGGAACATACTATAATATTCATTCATTCAACAACATAAATTTTACAACAATTTATGATTCTTCATCAGAATTATCGCTTCTATATCTGATTCACTTGCAGAATCCATTTCAGTCACTTCCTCCAGATCTAAAATATTAATACAATATATAATTGACGGTCCTCACTTCTAGCGATCTAGAGACACTATCAACATATTAGAGAATAGGTATATGTCTGGCTTCTCAGGAAACGAATTTTGTTTACAACGTTCCATTGTCTGCGAGAAATTATTTGCTGCCATAATTTGCCATAACATCATTTAAAATAAATTACATTCTACGAAAAAAATAATAATCTGAAACTTCTGAAAAATAAATTGAAATTCAACTAACACAAAAAATATCTAATATAATAAAGTTTAAAAAATTACACCTTGTTGTGCCAAACAATAGCCGAATCTGTGATACAGAGATAATCTCATATCACGGAGTAGATTTGGCGTAATGTAGGCATAAAGTTGGATAATTGTGCCCCTTAACTCATCAGGATTTGTTGCTCTCTGAAATGCATGTCGATACGCGAATTCTTTCAGATACTCCCAAAGAAAGAAATCATTTAAATCTGGTGATCTGGGAGGCCACAATATCATACCACATGTAGATATTAAGCGATCACGAAATGTGTTTTGAAGAAATTGTGTCATTGGTCATGACTCGTGGCATTGTGACTTGAACAACCATTCTGTTGAAACCAAATGTCCCCAAAATTGTTAGGAAGTAGCTGCATTGTCGGACTAATTTGATTTCGACATGAAAAACACATTTTTCAGCATATTGTACCATATAAAATTGACAGCATAGTGAAATATGTTATCTTTGAAGCAGCTAAATTTTAGGTTGTATTAAATGACCACCCCCATAAGGGGTAAAAATCGGGTTTTGATTCGCGATTTCTGACCCCATGTACCACCCTTTTCTGACGTCATAGATGTATTATAGTTTTTTAAGGAAAGGCAAAGTTAACTGAATCAACGCCGTCAAGTATTCGATTAACTGGGGAGGGGGGGTAAAATCGCCGATTTAAAAAAAATTCCGACTCCCTGTACCGCTATTTTTTGACGGCACTGGGTTTTAGAGCATTCTTTTTTCATTGCCTCTTTGACGAGAATAGTGCCGTCATGTGTAAAGTAATCAAAAAGTACCACCGACTTAACCTTTAAACTAGACTGCCAATATCATATTATTGAAATTGATCCAATTACGAAATTGACTGGTGGCCATAGGACATGCGTATTATGTCTGTTATCTGTCAGAATCACATTGGCGTACTTCAGGAAAACTTAATAGGTCTAGTACAAAAGCAACTGGAATGTTGAAAAATTTAGTTTTCATTTGATGACGAGAATATTTCATAACTGTACATCCATATTCAACAAGGCACAGTTCAGTCGTTGAAAATTAGGGATTTTTACACCAAAGTCCAAAACACTTCATTTTAACAATATCTATTTACTCAAGGTAACACCAATGACCTAATAAATGGCTCCCCAGATTGTCAAATATCAATTCTTTGGTGGCTCTTGCGCATTGCGCAGACACGATTTCAGGATGTTCAATTGGATGAGTTTTTCGAGTGGTGGGCATATGAGTACTAGCAGTCTAGTTTAAAGGTTAGGTCGGTGAAAAGTACCCCCTTTTTTACGACATTTCAACTCGTCTGTACACTTACCTGTACCGCGGAAAATTGACGGCATAGTGCCTAACGTTCGTTTCTCGACCAGTACTTCAACATTATATATGACCCGTGGTGTATAAAATCACCCCCTGAAATTGTGCCTGGGTTTGTGGTCTAAAAATATCACGGGCTAGAGACAGTGTTTTCGAAAAGTCCTTTTCTCATTGGTTTGAATTCAAAAAATGATGGCATTTGGTTGGTTTATATAATATGAGAGAAATTGTCAATAAAAGCCACTTATTATATTATAACCTAAATGTCTAAGTATAAAACTCACTTTCTGAAAGAGGTGTAAGGAGTGAGAAACATGAGCTGGTCATAGTAAATGTACTTCTTCCTCTTGCTTGTGTTGCCCGCCAATTCATCTTCCTTTTCCTTCCTTAGGATCCTTGTGAAATTGTCCCGAAGATTTTTCCATTTCAACTGGATTTCTTTGGCTTAAACAAAAAAAATATGGTAAAAGCATGATATCGCTGTGTTCTCACAAATAGCGTTTAGTATTGGATCCTGACCGACAAAATCATTTGACTAACAAAACAGTATTTTTCTTGATCAGTCCTACCCAACTACGACGTTTTTTTATTATATCTCAGAAACGACATGCAAAATCATTTTAACTCACCATTAGTATTTTTCAAAACGACCCGTCCCCCACTACAACATAATTTTTTTAGCCAATTTGACCCAGAGCCAACAGGTCTTGTAGAACACCTTCGACAGCAAAGATTTATGTAAAACTTTGACAAACAGAAACTATAACAACAACAAAATAAATTATTAAGTAATAAAAGTTTTCCTATATGACCCAACTATTTGAAGAACGTATATCACAGTACTAAAGTGTATTTAAAATACACTCTTTTAGTAACTTATATAAAAAGTCATGACAATAATTCACACATAATTTTTAAAACATATTATCTTCCGGTGCTCCTCTGAATTATCAACACCCTGTTTTATTCTCCAAAACTAAGGAAAAATTAGAGATTAGTGAGAAGTTATCCACACATCCTCATCCACAAATGCTGACGTAGAGAAACTTTTCTGTGATGCATTGCACATAATCGAATACAGTGTTGTCAAACCTCTATCTTTTCCGGTGAATTCTTCTTGCTTTCAAATATAAATACCTGTCTCTAGATATTTGAGATTGAAGATGAAGTGAAAGAAATTCCATGATTCAGATGTTTGTTCAGACCCGATCTCATGAAAACTACTGTATGAAATGTGATGTAATGAAATTTAAGGATTTCGTGTTGTTTTGACAATGTTTTGAGCAATGCCAGCAAGTTTCTCGGGAGAAAGAGACGTGAAGTTGAGTGACACTGCAGTCGGTATGATTACGAAATTCCAATAACTGTAAATTTACAGGGTATTCCACTTTGAATAATTTCCGATTTTTCATGAGAACCACAACCACGGCGTGTTCCTTCTTGAAACTCATACAGGGTTTCTCAGTGTGGAGAAAGAATGGTCCAGGAACTAACATAAACAATTTAGATATTTTTTCTTGATAACGACAGCGTGTTCCTTCCTAAAACTCATACGTTATCGTCAAAAAAGAAAAAATACATAAATTGTTTTTGCTAGCTCCCGGAATACGGCTTGGCACACATTTTTGCAATCATCATATCATTTATTTTTTCATACTGAGTAACCCCGTATGAGTTTTAAGGAGGAACACGCCGTCGTTATCGAGAAAAAAGAAAAAATGCATAAATTGTTTTTGCTAGCTCCCGGACTACGGCTTGGCACACATTTTTGCAATCATCATATAATTTATTTTTTCATACTGAGTAACACTGTATGAGTTTTAAGAAGGAACATGCCGTCGTTATCGAGAAAAAAGAAAAAATACATAAATTGTTTTTGCTAGCTCCCGGACTACGGCTTGGCACAAATTTTTGCAATCTTCACGTCATTTCTTTTTCCATACTGAGTAACCCCGTACGAGTTTTAAGAAGGAACACGCCGTCGTTATCAAGAAATATGGAAAAATATCTTAATTGTTTATGCTAGCTCCCGGACTACGGCTTGGCACAAATTTTTGCAATCATCACATCATTTTTTTTCCATATTTAGTAACCCCGTATGAGTTTTAAGAAGGAACACGCCGTCGTTATCGAGAAAAAAGAAAAAATACATGAATTGTTTGTGCTAGCTTCCGGACTAAGGCTTGCCATACATTTTTGCAATCATCACATCATTTTTTTTCCATATTTAGTAACCCCGTATGAGTTTTAAGAAGGAACACGCTGTCGTTATCGAGAAAAAAGAAAAAATACATAAATTGTTTTTGCTAGCTCCCGGAATACGGCTTGGCACACATTTTTGCAATCATCACATCATTTCTGTTTCCATATTGAGTAACCTCGTATGAGTTTTAAGAAGGAACACGCCGTCGTTATCGAGAAAAAAGAAAAAATACATGAATTGTTTGTGCTAGCTCCCGGACTACGGCTTGGCACAAATTTTTGCAATCATCACATCATTTCTTTTTCAATACTGAGTAACCCCGTATGAGTTTTAGGAAGGAACACGCCGTCGTTATCGAGGAAAAAGAAAATATATATTAATTGTTTGTGCTAGCTCCCGGACTACGGCTTGGCACAAATTTTTGCAATCATCACGTCATTTCTTTTTCCATACTGAGTAACCCCGTACGAGTTTTAAGAATAAACACGCCGTCGTTATCAAGAAATATGGAAAAATATCTTAATTGTTTATGCTAGCTCCTGGACTACGGCTTGGCACAAATTTTTGCAATTATCACATCATTACTTCTTACATACTGAGTAACCCTGTATGAGTTTTAGGAAGGAACACGCCGTCGTTACCAAGAAAAAATATCTAAATTGTTTATGTTAGTTCCTGGACCATTCTTTCTCCACACTGAGAAACCATGTATGAGTTTCAAGAAGGAACACGCCGTAGTTGTGGTTCTCATGAAAAATCGGAAATTATTCAAAGTGGAATACCCTGTGATTTTACAGTTATTGGAATTTCGTAATCATACCGACTGCAGTGTCACTCAACTTCACGTCTCTTTCTCCCGAGAAACTTGCTGGAATTGCTCAAAACATTGTCAAAACAACACGAAATCCTTAAATTTCATTACATCACATTTCATACAGTAGTTTTCATGAGATCGGGTCTGAACAAACATCTGAATCATGGAATTTCTTTCACTTCATCTTCAATCTCAAATATCTAGAGCCAGGTATTTATATTTGAAAGCAAGAAGAATTCACCGGAAAAGATAGAGGTTTGACAACACTGTATTCGATTATGTGCAATGCATCACAGAAAAGTTTCTCTACGTCAGCATTTGTGGATGAGGATGTGTGGATAACTTCACACTAATAAATTAGAGATGGTTAAGTTGAAATTCGTGAAAAAAACTACAAAATTTATTTTTTGTATTTTTTTTCAAAAAAGGAGCCAAAATACGAGATGACTTCAAAAACTTTCCGCCAAATTTTAACACTTGCTCAATATGGTTGATTGACATAAGCCCAAGAACAAAACTGTATTTAGATACTTCCTCACTTAGAAACACCTACTTTCGCTGAGAAAATGGCGAATTCCAAAAAAAAATCCAGCAGCAGGCTAGTTTGTTTATTTTATTAACATTTTTTTTTTATTTACATTTGTTTGTATGAAATCATCGTGAAAAATCAATAATCTCCGATTCCGAAAATCCCCACACAGTAATTTTGAATAGAATCTGACCATAATCACAAAACTTATTGCCATATTGAAGCCGCCATATTGATTTTACGAATTTTGACAAAAAATTCATAATCTCAGACCCTGAAAAGCTCTACATATCAATTTTGAATCGAATTGGACCGTGATTACAAAACTCGTCCGCCATCTTAGAGCAGCCATGTTGAGTTTCAGAAATTTTACCCAAAAAAATCATAATCTCTATTCCCGACAACCCCCAAATATCAATTTTGAATAGAATCTGACTATAATCACAAAACTCATCCGCTATCTTGGACCTTGAAAACCCTTACACATCAATTTTGAATCGAATCGAACGTTGGTCACAAAATCGTCCGCAATCTTGGAGCCGTCATATTGAATTTATGAAATTTGACAAAAAATTCATTATCTCTCATTCCGAAAAGTACCACATACATTTTGAATTGAATCGGCCCTTAATCACAAAACTTTTCTACCTTATTGGAGCCACCATATTGAATTTATGAATTTTACAAAGAATTTATAGTCCCAGACCCCAAAAGCTCTTACATACCAATTTTGAATCGAGTCGTACCGTGATCTTACTCGTCTATCAGCTTAGAACCACCATATTAAATTTTTGAAATTTGATAAAAATTCATGATCTCCGATCCCGAAAACCACCACATACCAATATTGAATAGAATCTGACCATAATTACAAAAGTCGTCCGCCATATTCCAGTCGCCATTTTGAATTTATGGATTTTCACAAAAAAATAATAATCTCTGACCCCGAAAACCATTACGTACAAATTTTGAATCGAATCGGACCATGATCACAAAACTCGGTCGCCATCTTGGAGCCGCCATATTGAATTTATGATTTTTGATCTCCGACCCTGAAAACCTTACATACCGATTTTGAATAGATTCGGACCATGATCAGAAAACTCGTCCGCCATATTAGAGCCGCCATATTGAATTTATGGATTTGGACAAAAAATTTATAATCTCAGACCCCGGACACTCTTACAAACAAATTTGGAATTGAATCGAACCATAATCACAAAATTCGTCCGCCATATTGAATTTATGAATTTTGACAAATATTCATTATGTCGGATCCCGTAAACCACCACCACATACCAATTTTGAATAGAATCTGACCATAATCACAAATTTCGTCCGCCATATTCGAGCCGCCATATTGAATTTATGAATTTTGATCATCGATCCCGAAAACTCCCATATATCGTTTTTGAATTCAATTGGACCATAATCAAAAACTCGTCCGCCATATTAGAGCCACCATTTTTATTTTTTTACTAACTAAACTTTTCTTATTGTATTGTCACCGAAAGAATACCTGCCAAATTTCAAGTTAATTTGACAACTACAAGTGGGTCAAAATTACATTGAACTATTCCGTACACACACACATACATACATTGTAACTTGTAAGAAAAAGCTTGTGATAATAATCACAATTTTGTGTAAACAATACTATCCATATTCCTTGAATATTAATATTTATAAATATAATCTCTTTCGACGATTTTATTAACTCGCAGAGTTGTAAAACCTACAATCTAATCTAGCTCAATCTGGCACTCGACAATCTAAAATCCCATTCAAACTTCCCGCGCCACCCGACCCCTCCCGAAAACCACCGAACAAGTACGCTCTTAGCTCTTACCAATGCCTTCCTTCTCCATCTCGTCGTAGCTGTGCCAGCGTGCTCCGCACAAAGTTGCGGCGACCATTTCCCAGGATTTCCACTTCTGTTCGATGCTCTGCGTCGAATGCGAGTTCCGCAGATCGTACAGGATCGGGTACTTCTTCACTTCGTCGATCAGCACCACCGGATTGATAACTCTGGTCGTTTCCATGCCGGAAAACGGGTTTTCGGCCGACGTATTTTGAATGTTGCCAAACGTTATGCGGTTGCCGTGTAACGCTGACGTTCGAATCGCCACTGACGTGTCGGAAACAAGAGCGCAGCGGACTGCGTTTTACGCGTGATTCTCACATTGTTGGCGATAGCGTAGTTGGGGACAGGAGCGTAGAGCTGGGGGTTCGAGGAACAGCATCGTTTAACAATGCTAATGACAATATTAAGTGTAAAGAGGGTGTCGTTTGATTATAGTGATGCAAAGAGTGGTTGAACGATTTACAATATTTTGATCTAATTTTAGATGTGAAATAAATGTATCATCTGAAAGAAGTAAAAATTAAGAGGCATGAGCGCGAGCATATTTGAGACGGTTTTTTTGGTAAAAGAGTCGATAACTCAAAAACGGTTCGTCGTATCGATTTCAAACAAGGACAGGCTTATAGAGGACGTTCGCTATGTACATTCATTTTATTTGTCCCACTTTTACATGGTTGTAAAATACTCAGTTTTTAATATAGAAGGTTGAATAAAAAAGTATATGTAGGATTGCGTAAAGTTTTATGCTGTTTTGTCAAAAAAAATCTCAACCGTCAAATGTCAGAATTATTGAGATAAACTACTTTTTTTCAATGGGACACCCTGTATATCACTACATATTTGAAAAGACATTTTTTATCTGATCACGATAATATGCCATACCTTTATTTTCAGTAGTTCCGTCTGAAATGATAAAAATATGATCAAAATCGTAATTTTACAACATCATCAAGATACCTGAATTTGTTCTTTTGTTTTCAATTCAATTGTAGTATTCCTTGATATTTTTATTCTTTTGGGAAATTCATCAAGATAAAGGGGATTTTGCTGTTCGTAAACTTACAACATTTGAGTAAATTATTCAAATCTAGGAAATATAACTTTATTCAAAAATAAAATTAATCATACATTCGTAGGTGCTGCTCAACATGACCTCCTTCATTTTCAATGCACTTGATATATACTTTTTCTGTATTTTAATTTTTGACAGAATTGATCTATTATTTTGCGCCTCTAGAATGGCATCCTTAATTCTTAATTTAAAATCGTTCAAAGAATAGAACGGTGTAGAATAAGCGATACTTTTAACGTGACCACAAAAGAAAAAGTCGCATGGTGTTAAATCGGGACTATTAGGAGGCCATTTTGTTGAACCTGATTTTCCAATCCACTGTGAATATTTTCTACCCAAGAACAATTTTACTGGGATACTACTGTCTTGTTGCCAAATTAAATATCTTGATATGGCTAAAGGTAAACCGTCAATGCGGTCGTCAATTTCTGTTTCCAGCATATTCAAATAAACCTGACCTGTCAACGAACCATCAAAAATTATGGGATCTAAAACACGTTCACCAATTAATCCGCACTATACACTAACGGACTCTCTACCTTGGAACTGAATTTCCTGTATTTGATAAAGATTAGAATCAGACCAGTGGTGTTTATATTGGTGATGGCAACCTCTGCTGGAAGAAAAAGATGACTCATCAGTCCACAATATCCTATCAAGAAATGTAGCATCCCTTTGAATTATGTCTACTATATTCCTGGAAAATTGCATTTTTTTCTTTTTGTGCTAGTGTCAACTTTTGCACTCTTTTTATCTTATTGGAGTGGAATTTGTATTTTTAAGCACTGCGTGGGCTGATCCAATACACACTGGCAATTCTGCAACTACATCATTCAACGAATTTTGAGAATTTGCTACAAAATATGCTAAAATATTATTTTCTGTGTTCTCTGCCAACACTGTTCTTGGCCTAACAGTTTTTTTTCGATTCGATTCGTTTCGAGTTGAATTATATGACAATTATTGGAAACAAAATAGCAAACACAGATATCTTGATGATGTTGGAAAACTTTGATCATATTTTTATCAACTCAGACGGAACTACAGAAAAGAAAGGGCATATGGCATATTATCGTAAAAAAAATATGTAGTGATATGCAGGGTCTCCCATCGAGAAAAAAATGTATCTAAATAATTCTGACATTTGATATTTTTTTTGACAAAACAACATAAAATTTTACGCCAAAACCTTTAATATACTTTTTTATTCAACCTTCTAGATCAAAAACTGAGTATTTTACAGCTATGTAAAAGTGGAACAAAACAAAATGAAAGCACTGTACCTACGTCTGCGGCAGCACCTCATGATGCTTTTCACAGATGATAGAGGTAGCTACTATGGTATTTCTCTTCCATTGAAATTTGAAGCAATCTTCAACCACTCGAAATTAGTTTGGTATCAAAAGAAAGGTAAAACGTTAATATATGTACGTGCTGTAATCTTTTTTTGAAATTATTTGTTCATCTACCCAAAAAAAAAGCTTCAAAGTAACTGCATTTTTGGGACATTTTGAGATTTTTTCTGTGAAAAAGTGGATTGAAATTTCAATTTCCATTAGAATAGAATAGAATAGATTTATTTGACAAAGTTACAATTAAGTTTTTGGTAAGTCAGTAGTACAAGTTTAAAAATGTTTACAATCGACATTGAAAGAGTTTGGGTAAAATAGTCGTAGGTATAAAAATAGTAAAAACGACAGAACATACAAAAACACTAGAAACAGTGTCCCATTATTTGGGAGATCTGGATATTGCTGAGACACAGAGGCATACTCAAATATTCGTCAAAATGGAGTAAAATCAGTGATTGAGAAGGTGTCGTTTCAGTTTCGATTTAAGACAGTTCCAAGTCAAAATCTTGAACTCATCAGGCAAAAAGTTATAGAGTCTGACATCCAGTGAATTAATTTGTGTTTTATTGAGTCTCTGCCGAGGAGGTCTCAAATCGGTTGGTAATCATGGACCTCTAATTCCGAATTATAGAAATAGATAGATTTTTTTAAAGTGGTCCCTGTAACCAGCATCAGCCATAATTCTAACTGCTTTCTTCTGCATTTCGAAAACCCTAACGGCGTGACAAGAATTCCCCCATAAGATAATGCTTTAATTCATGTGAGCATGGAAAAATGAAAAATAACGTGTTAGAACTGTGTTAAGACATAGTTGTTTCTTCATTTTGCGTATCAAATATAGTGAACTCGATAATCTATTATACATAGTTGATCCATATGGGCTGACCAAGTCAGTTTTTCATCTATAACAACCCCAAGAAGTTTGACACTCTTACCATCACCTGCGTTCTTGGTGGAAATAACGAGATTTTGGGTTTTATCATGGTTCAACTTCAGATTGTTGGCATAAAAGATTGTTGAATTACAGAGCATAGGATTTTTGTTTCAATATTTAAATATCAGAATAAATTATTGAGTTAGATCAGTAGTATTGAGTCATTCAAAATGATTTATCACACTAAAGGCGGTACCGTTTCAAATGTTGAAGGGGTAGACATGACATGAAGGGATGAAACCTAAAATACAATATGCATTAAATTTGAATTTACACATTGCCCAAAATAATAATGGAAGTGGGTATTTTTGGAGAGTCTACCTCTGATATAACTAACTGGAAATGTCAGGCAATAAAAAAAATCTTCTTTGGAATAATCACCTACGATAAACACACAAATGTTCGAATTATTGGAATTGACAGATTCTAAAAAACATTTCATGAACGTTTCGCCTGAGTATTCCTGTATTACCAGAACGAATGTGCAACATTGCAATTCCTACACAACAAATTAGTGTTTTGATAATATCATTGTATAACTTTGACTTCCTGCAAAGTCGTTTTAATCACAATAATAGTCTAGACTGCACCCACTGGAGGATGTAGCACCCAATACTTTGTTTGCTGGATTGTGAGCGATATTTTTGAAATATTAGTACCTATAGCCCAGTTCCAAAATTGTAGATAGTGACTCATCGTCAGTCTACGTGCATTCTGCACTCTGAAATCACGTAAACTGACGATGAGCCACTATCTACAATTTTGGAACTGGGCTATAGGTACGTTATTCTAGAAGAAATGGATATCTACTTTTCTCTGCCACTTGTGGAAATAACAATAATATGCCAAACTGTAAATAAAAATAACTTTTATAGAAAATAATAAAACATACAAAATGTTTTCTTATACGACCAGATTTTTTCCTGAGAAAATCCGGGTAAACCTCGAAAAAGAGACCATGGCTGGGAATCTGTAAATTATTTCGCATAGCGAAGCGAAACGAAGCTTAACGAAGCACACGCTATCAGTTTCCGGAGCAACGGAAAGAGATAGCGGATGCTTCGCTTCTCTATCGCCATGCGAAATAAGTTACAGAGTCCCAGCCCTGGTTTCAAAAATTCATAATTTTTATAAATCTGAAGCTGGACAAACAACATTGCGGAAACTGATAGATAATAATATGTGGTTCAACTGTGCGCAAGATGGTTTCTGTCAGATTTGTAGTTTTTGCACAATAGCGTTATAAACAATTTTAGGGCATATTTTTCTAAATGCGCCGATTTAAGGGAAATCATCTCATTCAAATTTTGCAAACGGCATTTGGAAGTAGAGGTCAATATCTACAATTTGAATATTTTGGATTTTCACCTGAGAAGTGGGAAATGTGTTGGGCCGTCGTGGTCGGCTGGTAAAGCGTTCGCCTCGCAAGCGTGGGGTCGTGGGTTCGATCCACCCATTCACCGGTCTCGTGCATGGCATCACACGTTAAAAGGTGAGGGCTGCGTCTTTCCTAGCTCACACAAGTCTCTCGAAGACTTCCGAGGGTTGCGCGTAGGAGTGCAATCGGTTGACGGAAATAACAATTTTAACAAATGTCACTGGAAGTTACTCTAAATGCTTCATGCTGATGACATTTTTGCTGGCGATATTTTTTGCTGACACGTTTTGCTGACAACATTTTTGCCGACGAAATTTTTGCTGATAGCATTTTTGCTAATGACATTTTTTTCTGACATTCTTTCAGAATTTTTTCTGACGACGTCTTTTCCTGACGACATTTTTTCCTGACGACATTTTTTCCTGTTATTTTTTCCTGACATTTTTTCCTAACGATATTTTTCCAGGCGGTTTTTCAGTTTTTTTTCTGAGATTTTTTTCGGACGTTTCATCTGACTTATTTTCTGACATAATTTTAGACGAATTTTTTCCTGACATTTTTTTACAGACGTTTTCTCTGGCGACTCTTTTTCCTGACGACGTTCTTGCTGATAACATTTTCAGTTGACCAATAAATTGAAAACATTTCCGACGAAAAGTTTTGGGGTTTTTCGTTATTACAAGACCAATGAATAATTGAGAAACCGAGGGAAAAACCGACTTTCATCAAAGCCAGAAAAACGCGTAGAGAGCCAGACGGGCGCTCGATAATTATGCAGTGGCCTATATAGAAAGTCTCGTTAATTGAGTCTCCAATTTTTAGGTTATAAATTAATTGAACGTATAATTAAGTATTCCATATGAAATATCGAGCAGTAGTTTCTTTCCCTATTAAAAAATAAAAAGAACTCGGAATAATTTCTAGCGGCAAACGCATACGCTTGCGGTAGTTACGCTAATTGGAATAAATACCGGTAATTGCACGGTATTATTGATACGAGGGGCGTTCTTGGTATTAGTTATCGCGTATGACTGAAATTTTCAATAACGCGAAGTCAAGTAGACGACAAAGGAAAGAATAACGCAGATCCAGGGAGGCCTTGAAGGTTATTAACGTGAATTTGTTTTGTGATGTCATCTGAAAAAATCAAGGCACACGCAGTACGGAGAGAAAAAACAAAAGACGACAGTTACTCAAAGTACCACTACCGTATATTGGTGAACAGAAGTATGTACACTCGCCACCATATTTGTGTCGACCTCGAATTTTATGCTTAGCCGACCTAGGGCGCGATCAGGTCAATCGGAGATCCGAACACGGTACGTAAGTCCAAGTGAGACAAATCAGCTTTCAGCCGACCCATTGCATGCCAGAAAAATATAAAATATCAACCCGATACATCAAAGGAGCCGACTGGGTGTGCATATACTTCTGTTTATCTATATACGGTGGAGCCACTGTCAAATCTGTTTCATCAGAGAAGAGGATCGGCCCAAGAATGGATCCTTGAAGGACAACAAACTGTATTGGTAATGTTCCTGAGATACGAAAAGACATCCAAGAGTTGTTAATGGGTGCTGGTACATTCTGATGAAATCATAGAAAATAGATTATTTTTTTACTAAAAATAACGTGATCTATTGTGTCGAAGGCTTCCTTGATCTGCTGATTGAAACAAGTCGTTGAACACGATCAGGAGTGATATTGTATGGGGTAATTCTTCAGCTGTACACGGTGTTTTCATGACGCAAAAGAGAATTATCAGAACTATTGCAAACGCATCACGAACAACATCGTGTAGAACATTATTTAAAAAATTAAATATTTTGCCCCTTTCAGGTCTCTACATTCTGGAAGTTCTGTTGTACATTCATAAAAAAAAAGAAGTTTTTAAACAAAACAAATCTCTTCATGGTTATAACACTCGTGTCAGAAATGATTTCCATATACCCAAATCACGTTTATCTCTATGTCATAAGTCGTTCGAGATTTTGGGCCTGAGACTATATAATGCACTTCCGAAGTTTTTTTTTAAATATTACCAAGGAACAAGAATTCAAATATAAAATAAAACAGTTACTTTTTCAAATTAGCCCCTAACAATCGATGAGTTTTTTTCTTACCAACAATAATAAAATGTTTTGTATTTTTTGCTTTGTACTAACTCAGGTTGTTTTAATGCATTTTGTTAGTTATAAATGTTTTTGTTATGTTATTTTTTAAATATGTACATTGTATGTGCATTGCTGTTCTGCTTAGTCACTCGATAGTTTTAATACTTTTTTGTTAGTTCTGAATGTGTTTTGTTATATATTTGTATTTGATATGTACCTGATACTGACTTGTCCAATTGCTTTTGTAAGCTCGTTTTAATGGATTAATAAATACTTGACTTGACTTGATAAACGTCTTGAAAATGTAAAAAAAGCATAAAACTGGTTTTTAATCACTTTCCGAGTTTTCCCCAGGATGAGAAAAACAGCCTAAAAACTGGATTTTAATTACTTTTCGACATTCCCCCCAAGTTTTTTAAATTTTCGCTATCGTAAAAGGGAAGAGTATATAATTTGCACATTTTTGTTGAATTCTATGATGGCACCATTTTTTCTTCTCGAGATAAACGCTTCGAAAATGTCGAAAACAGCATGAAAACTGGTTGTTAATCACTTTTCGACTTTCCCTCCCGATTTTTTAAATTTTCACAATCATAGATAGAAAGAGTATATACTTTTTCATATTTTTGCTGAACTCCATGGCCATTCTTTGTTTTCGAGATAAACGCCTTGAAAATGAGAAAAACAGCATAAAAACTGTTTTTTATCACTTTTCGACTTTCCCCCAGATTTAAAAAAATTTCACTATCGTATATGGAAAGAGTATATAATTTTTCATATTTCTGCTGAATTCCATGGTGGCACCATTCTTTGTTTTCGAGATAAACGCCTTGAAAATGAGAAAAACAGCATAAAAACTGTTTTTTATCACTTTTCGACTTTCCGCCAGATTTTAAAAAATTTCACTATCGTATATGGAAAGAGTATATAATTTTTCATATTTCTGCTTAATTCCATGGTGGCACCATTCTTTGTTTTCGAGATAAACGCCTTGAAAATGAGAAAAACAGCATAAAAACTGTTTTTTATCACTTTTCGACTTTCCGCCAGATTTTAAAAAATTTCACTATCGTATATGGAAAGAGTATATAATTTTTCATATTTCTGCTGAATTCCATGGTGGCACCATTCTTTGTTTTCGAGATAAACGCCTTGAAAATGACAAAAACAGCATAAAAACTGTTTTTTATCACTTTTCGACTTTCCGCCAGATTTAAAAAAATTTCACTGTCGTATATGGAAAGAGTATAAAATTTTTCATATTTCTGCTGAATTCCATGGTGGCACCATTCATTGTTTTCGAGATAAACGCCTTGAAAATGAGAAAAACAGCATAAAAACTGGATTTTATCACTTTTCGACTTTCCGCCAGATTTAAAAAAATTTCACTATCGTATATGGAAAGAGTATATAATTTCTCATATTTCTGCTTAATTCCATGGTGGCACCATTCTTTGTTTTCGAGATAAACGCCTTGAAAATGAGAAAAACAGCATAAAAACTGGATTTTAATCACTTTTCGACTTTCCCTCCCGATTTTTTTAAATTTTCGCTATCGTTAAAGGAAAGAGTATATAATTTCCATATTTTTGTTGAATTCTATGGTGGCACCAATCTTTCTTCTCGAGATAAACGCTTCGAAAATGTCAAAAACAGCATGAAAACTGGTTTTTAATCACTGTTCGACTTTCCCTCCCGAATTTTTAAATTTTCTCTATCATAGACAGAAAGAGTATATAATTTTCCATATTTTTGCTGAACTACATGTTGGCACCATTCTCTGTTTTCGAGATAAACGCCTTGAAAATGACAAAAACAGCATAAAAACTGGATTTTATTTACTTTTCGACATTCCCCCCAATCTTTTTAAATTTTCGCTATCGTAAAAGGGAAGAGTATATAATTTCCGTATCTTTGTTGAATTCTATGGTAGCACCATTCTTTCTTCTCGAGATAAACGCTTCGAAAATGTCAAAAACAGCATGAAAACTGGTTTTTAATCACTTTTCGACTTGCCTTCCCGATTTTTTAAATTTTTACTATCATAGATAGAAACAGTATATACTTTTTCATATTTTTGCTGAATTCCATGTTGGCACCATTCTTTGTTTTCGAAATAAACGCCTTGAAAATGAGAAAAACAGCATAAAAACTGGATTTTAATTATTTTTCGACATTCCCCCCAATTTTTTTAAATTTTCGCTATCGTAAAAGGAAAGAGTATATAATTTCCATATTTTTGTTGAATTCTATGGTGGCACCAATCTTTCTTCTCGAGATAAACGCTTCGAAAATGTCAAAAACAGCTTGAAAACTGGTTTTTAATCACTTTTCGACTTTCCCTCCCGATTTTTTTAATTTTCACTATCATAGATAGAAACAGTATATAATTTTTCATATTTCTGCTGAACTCCATGGTGGCACCATTCTTTGTTTTCGAGATAAACGCCTTGAAAATGAGAAAACAGACCGCAAACGAAATAAAAGATCTATTCTTTGAGTGGCTTTTCAAAAGTGTTCGAGAGAGTAAGTAATAAATAATAATGAGATCTTCCAATTTGAAGGAGGAGTTGCATTTATGTATGGGAAAACAATAGCATTTTTCCACGCGGAAGGAAAGTGATTAAGTCGTTTTCCTTGTTGATCTGATAATTTTCGGCGAAATTCCATCAGATCCTATAGCGGTACTTTTTATTTTTATTTGATAAATTCACTTACTTTCTCCAAGCTCACAGGTGTGAAATTGAATTTGATATTATCACGTACAACATCATACTTTTTTTTTCAATCAGTAAGAGAGTTATTGATTTTTTTTTTCTGGATGAGAAATATTTGTGAAGTAAGATTTTGGAGATCCAAAGATTATTTACATACATTACATTACATAGCAAGGTTAAAATTTGTTGACTTTTCATTGAATTTTCACGAGCTTTTGACTGTGTTAACCACGAGCTGTTATTATCAAAAATAGAAAGGTATGGGATAAGAGGAGTAGTCTTAAAGTTGATGCCCTCTTATTTAACAAATAGACATCAAAGTGTTGTTATGCAAAACACACAGAGCCCTTCCCTACTCATAAAACAGGGTGTTCCTCAAGGTTCCATATTGGGCCCTCTTCTGTTTCCCATGTATGCAAATGATCTCATTCACTTTTTACAGAACCTGTCAACGATCCAAGTGATCACGTATGCTGACGATACAAATATTATAGTATCATAAAAGGATGTTGAAAGTCTTGTGGAATCAACTGAAACTGCATATAAAAAAAGGTATTTTGTGGTCGGCAAAAAACCACCTAACTTTAAATGTACAAAAAACAGTGTAAGTTAATTTTTCCCTGAACAATCAAACCGAAACCCTCTCTATCTTTGAAAATGAGGATATAAGAGTAGATGCATCAGAGACAACTAAATTACTGGGTGTCAATATTGATAATAAATGGAGCTGGGAAACACATATTGATAGTCTCTGTGCAAAACTACGTAAGAACTGCTATGCATTGCGATTTATGTCCAATCACTGTAGCAAATCTATATTGTTAAGTGCCAACATCAATAGCCATTTGAGGTAAGGGATACTTACTGGGGTTCATCTGCTTCATGGGAAAGAGTTTTTGTTTTACAAAAAATGGCAATTAGGATATTGGAAGGTCTAGGATGGAGGGTCTCATGTAGAGACACTTTCAAAAGTTTAAGGCATTTTGACTGTAGCAGGCCTGTATGTATACGAGCTGTGTATTTTTGTCTATCAGAACAGAGATAAGTTTGCTCGTAATGGAGAAAATCATCTGCACGAAACAAGATCTAGAAATATGCTTGTTCCAGGCCAACACCGTACAAAAAAGTTTCAGAGAAGCCACCTGTTTCTTGGCTGCAAGGTCTACAATAAATTGGATCAGAATATTAAAAGTGCCTCTAATATAAGTATATTCAAGAAATCATTGAAAACCCATTTAATAAATAAGAATATCTACTCTGTAGACGAATTTATCTCATAATTCGTGTGTAAAATCTTAATCGTTCCTTTTCACTTGATCAATGTCTCTACTGGTATTTTTGTTTTAAATTTAATTTACATTTATTTTATATTCTAGACGTTTTCTTTGTTATTGTACAACTGTACCTTTCAACAAACGAAATTATTATTATTATTATTATTACACACAAATCAATATGTTTGAAAGAAATAATTAATATATGCTGTTTGTCGAACACAGAAAACCGATAGCATCGCTATAAAGTTAGGTGTTTTTATAGAATTCGTTGAGATTATAACAAGATTTCATCGTAAAAAACTATTTGACAGATTTTCTAAATTTTTGCTCATTTTCGATTTTTCTTTAGGTGGCAGTGCAAATGATTGAATAACTTCTTGCTTTCATAGATTAGCATGGATACATCTAAAACTATAGGTGTGCAGCTTTTGCAGCAGTATTTTGTTATTTACACAGTCTAAGGCAGTATTTTGCTATTTCCATAGTCAAAGGCAGTATTTTGTTATTTAGATAGTCAAAGACAGTATTTTGCTATTTACATAGTCAAAGACAGTATTTTGCTATTTACATAGTCAAAGACAGTATTGTGCTATTTACATACTCAAAGGCAGTATTTAGCTATTTACATATTGAACGGCAATATTTTGTGATTTACACTCTCAAAGGTAGTATTTTGTGATTTACACAGCCAAATGCAGTATTTAGTGATTTACACAGTCAAATGCAGTATTTAGTGATTTACATAGTCAAAGACAGTATTTTGTGATTTACACAGTAAAAGGCAGTGTTTTGTGATTAACACTGTCATAGGGTGAATTAATGTTCGAAACACTATACATCAACTAAGAAGAATTGTGTGGAAGGATGAAAATTCAAAACCCTTCGTAGAATCACCGTCGATTAGACTTCAAAACGTCTGCGCCTTTCCGCCCAACCCTGTAATCGCGGAACGCTGTCCCACATCTAGTCGGTCGCCGCGAGTTTCTAGATAGCGTTATTCAAATTTTTCTCGTGTCTGTCAGAGCGTGCAGTTGCATGCGGCCGAGCCGCGCTCGAAATTGGAAAGACGCCGTCGGACTGCTCACGGCTCGCTCGGCACGGAACGTGTTCTGCACGCAATGCACCAGGGCCACAGTCGCGGCCGCGGCCGGCTTGGCCCGTTCCAGGGCCGCACTGAGGTTGTCAGAGGCATCTCCTACTCTTCGGTATACTTTGTCCAGTGAAACCCATCAAAAAAATATTGTTATGAACTTTCCGTGGCTCCTCCGAATAACAACACTATGAATGAAACCCAGCTAACATTTTCCAAAGCGTTCAAATATCTGAAGCCAAATCAACCACACTCTTTCAAGAGCTATAGCGACAAGCAGGACATGCCGTACAGTGTGATTTCTTAACAAAAATACTACTTAGTAGGAAACCAACTGTGCCATCACATGAAAGACGGTCCGTAGTTATTGTAACGATTCTGGAGCCGGACCTGTCGCTCGCACTCGTAAACAAGCCTGCGTTGTTGAGAGTATTAGGTCATCCTGACATTACAGTCGTCAGCACTTCTAGAAAAGCGCACCATCTAGATGCGAATGGAAGAAGTTCTAGAATTATCTTGAAAAATTAGAGTTCGTTCATTGACAGACTGGTTTGAAATTGAAATAGTGTAACATAAATTAGATAAATTGTGATATGAATTAACCAGTACTTATAGTTTATGTGTGAAATAAATTAGTATAAAACCGTTTGGACTTTATATTTATTGCATTATATCATGTTATGTTTATTGAATACCTCTTTGGCAGTCGTAATAGCTATGTATGTACCAAGTGCGTTATACAGATCCTAACGCCCGGAGGGAAACATTCACCCGAGGGCCTTTAGCTCGAGGGATGAATGTTGCCCGATGGGCGTTAGGATCTAGTAACGCTCGTTGTGCTTACAAGATTTTATTTTTCACGAAAAAATTATCTTAAACGACGTTGTTTACTCCATAAATTTCTTCTTATAGTATATACTACGTTTTGACCGGCAACTGAGCACAAGTGAGCTTCTATGCAATTGCCAGGGAAACATTGAAGAGGTTGCTAAGGGTTGTTTATTTAATAAAATGACGCTGCATTTTTGTAAGAATTGACAAGCTTGTTAGTGGAGGAAACTAAAAACGGTTGTGTTCATAATTATTATGGAGATCCCACAGAATGTGACGCTCAAAGCTGAAAAAGCGTTAGGAAATTTACTGCCTGTGAAATCCACATACGAGGGGGATTCGGTAAGAAAATTTCACACCGAGAAATGAAAATCATCCAACAATTCATAAGAAATAACTAACGATGGTTTCACCTGAACTATTTATAACCACTGAAATATTGATATGTAAAACACTTTTCATTTTCATCAATAAATGTGTTTAAATTTGGAACAAAAAAAATTAAAAAGTTATGTTCTTATCGTGGATTGAACCATCGACCTAGCGACTCATAGGCCGCAACACTACCGCTGAGCTCAAACTCAAACTCAAAAACATGTATATTCAGATATTTAACTATTTACATTGCATTTCGGTGAAATCTATGTACAACACAACTCTGCTTGATATTTTCCCCCCACCTCCGTGGGCTGATAGGGATCCCACAGGTTGTGAGGGAGTGATGGGGTGGGGGGCTCCGTCGACCCCTGTTGACCCCGGCGGGCTCATTTACCAAAAACTGGACTTGTTCCATGAACGCCAAGACTAAGCACCGATTCACCTCTATAGAGGACTAAGACCAGAACCCGGTTTTTTGCCGAAAACTTTTTCCAGGAATCCACGACACCCCTCACAAATCACAGTTCTAAAATCTGATCAATCTGACAATCAACCCCTGTATTAGCATAGCGGGAGACAGGGTATACTAATACCATGATGTAGGAAGGTAAAATCTGAGTTGCACCCGTCAACACCAGCGGGGGTGCCTCACCTGTTCCTCTTGAGGAGCCGAGGAGACACTACATTCGGGACAACGCCGACCCCTGGCAACAGGGGTCGACGGAGCCCCCACCCCACCCCAGCACTCCCTCATAACCTGCGGGATCCCTATCAGCCCACGGAGGTGAGCGGAAAATATCAAGCAGAGTTGTGTTGTACATAGATTTCACCGAAATGCAATGTAAATAGTTAAATATCTGAATATACATGTTTATGAGTTTGAGTGTTGCGGCCTATGAGTCGCTAGGTCGATAGTTCAATCCACGATAAGAATATGACTTTTTTTATTTTTTATTGTTCCAAATTTAAACACATTTATTGATGAAAAATAGTATTTTACATATCAATATTTCAGTGGTTATAAATAGTTCAGGTGAAACCATCGTTAGTTATTTCTTATGAATTGTTGGATGATTTTCATTTCTCGATGTGAAATTTTCTTACCGAATCCCCCTCGTGCTTGAATTAATTTCCGTAAATTTATCTCGTACATGAATTTTCTAAAAATCGAAAAATTTCCGGCAATAATTCAAGCACTTGGGAGATTACAAGTGAAAATTGCTATTATCTCGGAATTCTGGCTATTAAGGTATAGGAACATGATATATTAATTCGAAGGGAATTTAGTCATCTTTCAGGATATTTCATAATATACAGGATGCTCCATTTAAAAAAACGCACTTTCAACTAACGCAGAACAAACTTCTCTATACAGAATCAATGTACATGATCTTGATGAACTAAACACAAAATTGCAACTTCCTAAGAATCCAAATACCGCAGAGATAAACATTCAATTCGAGCTATGTTTTGGATAAAAAATATGGAAAATAACCAAGATCTCAAAAACCGTTAGAGATAGGTATAGGGGAGTATGAGGCAGAAATAATCAGAAAGGAATGACAAGTTCAAAAATGTGATAATATACAGGGTGACCCATTTGAAATAACAAAGATGCTGCTACTTTCTGGTATAAGCGGCAACGCTGCATTGCTGAAAATATTTTAGATCGATAGACCAAGAGCAACTACTTGAGAAACCAAATTTTCAGAATGATCCTATGTCCCGTTCTCCGTAAACGTCTAAGGTACCATCGACCGTGACCCACCCTGTATAGGGTCTTTCTCAATATCTATCAGATACAGAAACATTCAGACATGTAGAATATATAGAATTTGAGATCGGTCTATCACTAGAGCACCCAGGCACGTTGCAAGGAAGTGCAAAAAAATTCAAATTCCAGTTGTGACAAAATTAATTATTATCCGACAGCGTCTGTTTTGTGCACAAATAAAGTAAACATGATTCGATACTTTCATGAAAAAAGGCAAAGTTATGATTTAAAAAAAAAGCGCAAAATTTTCCGATTTTTCCGTTTTTTGCGTTAATAATGATCTGATCGGGTCGTAAAACATCTCTTTGTGTTCGTATTTCAATTATCTACAATTTTTTTCATTGGAGCAATCAGATTGTTTCATTAGTTTTCATTTTATAAGCAAAACATTAAATAAAAACACGCTTTTTTGTATTTAAATGTTTATAACAAATTAATACATGACAGTTGCGAGTCAAAAACACAACAGAATATAACTACGGACTTTCTTTTATGTGATGGCATACTCGGTTTCCTACTAGTATTTTTGTTAAAAAATCACTCATTTTATGCTCAATTCATTGATGTAGAAGGGATGTTGGGGTCCGTCCCTGCAATGTTACCTGTGTCTAATTAAGGTATTTTAAGACCTTCCCCACCTCCTCTAAATTTTGTGGGGGAACTTGGATATTTGTAGAATTTACGTCATCAGGATTTTATAGTTTTGGATGCTAGTTTTCGTGCGTTAGAGGATCCTTAGAAAAATCGACGAAAAATGGGCTCCAACATATTTTACTTGGAAAGCTAAATTTTGTGTTATCGTTATTTCACTCTCATTTACATTTATCTTTTCGTAATTCCAATTTTTTTTCGTAGGTTCCTTAAACTCTCTCAAGCCCCAAAAATTTTCGTAGGCCCATGTAACTGTGGTTAAGATGATAAGAATAAAATCCTTCTCTCCAAATATTTCCACCTACTCGGCGATTGCGGCCCAACGACGCGTCGATTGGAACCAGACAATGTTGCGCGGTTACGTCACAGTGGTACCACGGTACCAGCAGCTTTCTTCCAGTGCTTTTTATATTTTTCATTTCCTCTTCGGAGTGTGTATGTACAACGGTGTGATGTGATATCACTATAATTAAGGACTACCAATTGACGCTTATTTTTTGACTGGCTCATATACCCAGCGATGGTCGAGATGTTAATTTGATCATGGGTTCACCCATTTCTATTTGCAAAGGTTATCTCAAACTTTCGAGAACAAATATACATCTCACTTGCATTCCATTTTGTTTAATCCAATCATACAATAGAGATTTGAATGAAAATGCTTGAGAACGACCATCCCAAGGAAAATTCACCGAACCTTAAATCAGCTGAATAATTTTTTGTGAAACTTCGCTTAAAACTAAACAAATTCAGTTTTCCAAATTACCACCAAAAATATGACCTAAGATTTAAAAAAAATGCAGGTGGCACCGTTTATGAATAACAAGGGTCCGAGGATAGATCCTTGAGGTACACCAATTGTAATATTTCTAGTAAAAAAGTTGAATTCTTGAATTCTACCATCAATTTCAAACCTCAAACTAACTTGAAGAGGTCTTTTTGTTATCTCGGACCCCCAAGATTGAAGTCGGTAGTACCAGATTGATGATGACTTTAAAAAGAGGTTCCTGAAATTGCAGCAGTTATTTAAAAATAATGCTTGTGACCTCTTTATGCCTTCGTAGATAACACCATATCATGACTCTATATTCAAATTATCTTGGGGTTCCTCAAGGTTCTATATTGAGTCGTCTCATCTTTATTGTATTCATCAACGATATGCCTAGTCTTACTATCACAGATAAAATAGTTTTATTTACGACTAATATATAATATAAGTATTATACTGGTGGTTTTTGAAGTATAATGCCATATATTAATCCCTTAGGGAATAATGGCGAGGGATTAATAGTCTTTATTCCCTCTTGTACTCCTATCACAAAATTTCTCGAATTAAATAATACCATGGAAACAATATAACCAAACTCAAAAGTGTCAGTGTCAAACGCGTAGTGTTTGTGTATTTGTATTGAAATGAATGAAAATGAAGAATCTTTCACTTGTACACCACCAGAAATTGTACAATTAGCTGCAGCAACAACATCTACCTTAATACCAGAAACATCGAAATCCATTTATAATAAAACGTACGCATCGTTCAACGAATGGCGTCTTCGAAACAAGGCAAACTCTTATTCCGAAAATGTTCTGCTGGCCTATTTCGCTGAATTGGGTGCAAAATACAAGCCATCTTCATTATGGTCATTCTATCCAATGATTAAATCTGTGTTGAAGATAAACCATGACGTTGATCTGGAAAAATATAAGAAACTACGAGCGTTTTTTAAAAGAAAATCTGAAGGATTTCAAGCAAAGAAATCTTCCACTCTGACCCCGGAAGAAATTAGGAAATTTATTGACAGAGCTCCTGATGAAATTTTTCTTTTGCATAAGGTAAATGTTCATATTTAATCTGATCTATTCAAAAACTCATGTTCTTATTTGATTCAGGTTATATTAGTTATTGGAATTATGGGCGCATGCCGCTCAAACGAGCTTTATGAAATGAAGATAGAAGACGTGAAGGATTTTCAAACAGAGTTATTGATAACAATACCCAAGACTAAAACTAAAATTGTACGAAAATTCACCATAAACAGTACGTTTTACAATATTGTAAAGAAGTATATCGATCTCCGTCCGTAGAAACCAATTCATTCTTTCTAAATTATCAAAATTCGAAATGTACAATAGGAAAAAACAAATTTGCAGACATTGGTAGACAAATTGCCAAATATTTAAACTTGCCAAATCCTCAAAGTTATACCGGCCATTGTTATCGCAGATCATCTGCCACTCTGTACATTGATGGAGGAGGCGATATAACTGGATTGAAGCGTCATGGGGGCTGGAAATCTACCCAAGTAGCTGAAGGATACACTGATCAGTATATGAGAAACAAAACAACTACAGCAGATACTATTGCCAAACAGATAAATAGTAATGAAGCAACTTCTTCTTTTACAGCAACCGAAATTCCAAATATTCGTGTTGAAAACTCTTCCAAAGTTAATCATAATTCACTACCAATTCAGTTTATCAATTGTACTATCACTAATTTAAATGTTATTGACAAATAAAGTTGTTCATTAAAAATCTAAAATAAATAAATTTGTCGTAAATAAAGTAGAGTATACTACTCGCAATAATGGCTATTATTCTCTCGTAATGTTACTCCCTCGCCGCTGACGCGGCTCGGTTCGTAAAAATTCCTCGAGAATAATAGCTATCATTATTGACTCGTGGTATAATCTACTATTGTATGCAGATCATACAGTGAGTCTCAAGTTTAAACATTGGTGTAGTAAAAATTCTCTGGTGGTGAATGTTCTGATGCAGTTTTATTCCAGTAGAAATAGGAAAATTGATAATTTCCATGTTAGAGTAGGCAATTAAATAATGTATTCATCAGATAACACCAAATTGATTGTACTTATATCGATGGTAACATGACCTGGGAGACAAGTATAAACCATGTTCGTAAGAAAGTTAACAGTGGGTAGCAATCAGACAATTGAGGTCCACTTTAAAAAAATCCCAACTTCTAAACGTTTACTTTGCTGTTGTTTATTCCCATATTTCTTTTAATAGTGCCGTTTGGCAAAAATCAACAAATATTTGTACTACTAGAAAAGGGTGTTGCGCCTAACCTATAAAATAGACTATGTAGGCAACACTTATTTGGGAATAAAGTCATTTGCGGACTTATTTATATCCCAGTAGTGAAACGTCATTCAGTATGGGTAAACTAGCTACGATATTTCAGGCAGAGGTATACTCGTATGCCATTGAAATGTGTGCAGTGGAGCTGGAAAATCGACACCACACACGAAAAACAATAAAAATATTTTCAGATTGTCAAGCAGCACTGAAAGCTTTAAATCTAGAGCAGGATGAAACTGCAGAGACACCTTAAAACGACTAGCGCAACGCAACAACGTTACCCTAGTCTGGATACCAGGCCATACAGGCCTAGAAGGAAACGAAACAGCGGACGCCCTAGCAAAAGCGGGGGCCGAAACAACGTTCACTGGACCAGAACCGGTAATCGGTTTAGCATATAGCACTGCCAGGAATGTCATAACAGCTTGGGCAGACAATAAAAGACTCGAGTACTGGCGTAGTCTACCGGGCCTAGCCTATTCCCAAGCATTTATTGCTTGTATAGGAAAAAACAGGAATCTGACAAACTGCTGGAACTCAGTAGAGCGCATCTCAGAGTTATAGTAAGTTTGCTCACTGGCCACTGCAAACTCAAACATCACATGCATAAAATCGGACTTGCACAAGATGCAGAGTGTCGGCTATGCATGGACGATGAAACGGCTAAACACATTCTGTGTGTGTACATGCCCAGCAGCGGCCAGAACCAGATTTTCAATATTTGGCGATACGATAGTAAAGCCAGAGAACCTGGTAAATTGTTCTTCCAATACATTCCTCAGTTTCGCTGGGAGAAATATAACCATAGGGTGAGCCACAATAGGCCATTGGCCGCAGTGGAGAGCCTGATAAGGGTCCAATCACGTTCAAACCTAACCTAACCTATTTATATTTACAAATGCATTTTGTTGCTTAAAAATAAAATTCAGAATTACAATCGAAATTGTGACTTTCAGTCTAGGATATGAATAAAAGTCACACTGTGAACTAAAAAGGCTCCAGAAACATTCAATTTGTCTCTTTAAAAATTCTCCTTCTCATAAGGGAGCAAAATTTCATGGTCACTTCCCTGATGATTTGAAAAATATACACAGGGAAATCTTTTTAACACGAAGCTCGGATAGTTTTTATAGTATTAATGAATATCTCAAACATATGTTTATATTTATTTTTTGGAGCTTTTATATTTCTATGTTTTTGTGGAAATGCTATATTTTTATGTTATATTTTTATGTATAAATCTAGAATGTACATATGTATGTATTTGTTGTCTGGCGTATCATATACCATTTTTATGATCGTAAAGGATTTAATAATTTTTTTTATTATTATACCTCACATAAAGTAAAAAAAACGAGAATTGTACCAACGTTCTTGAAATCCCCAGTATTTTCTCTTCATGTAGTCCAACATTCAACATTGGGTCAACAGCAAAAACAAGACACCCTTCCTGAATCAACAACACGCACGCCAATGACTGCATTCGACCACCGAAATAACTGTGCTGCCATCTCAGCTAGGTCGAGAGTGAGCTGCAACCTCAGCGACGTTGCCAAACACTTCAGTAAATACTAGACTAGCTCTTGCTTTCTTTGAATAAACAATGAAATAGCAAATAACTAATAAATTAATATACCTAATGATCGTAAGATGTAGGTATTAAACGAAGAAATATGTATCAGTACAAAAGTTTGATTGTAATAATAGTAATTTTAATGGAAATAAGTCAGAATGAGCAAAGGATCTAACAATAACCTGAATTTCTAAATTTTTGGGCAGTATTACGAATAGTTGAACATAAATTAATTGAATTTTATACGTTTTTGTGCGTTTTCTATGGATTCTTGAAGTCATTTCAGGAACAATACAGCTTATTTACACTATTAATTGGATCGCTCAGGTTAGATTTTTCCAATTCAGTGTCAGTTAGAGAAACAAATAATTTTCAAGTCACCGGCCACAACATAGATAAAGGAACACAAAATACTAGCATACGACACAGTAAATTATACATGAATATAAAAAATATTAGTTTGTCGCAAAATCACTCGACTACAGAAATGCGTAGGACCGATCCGGCAACAGCGCCTCAGCTTAGCTCCGAAAGAAAACATGGCGTCACGGTCGGCCAGCAGTTGTCAGTCTGCGTCAAAATAATAGTTAAAACGGTGTTTACGATCAACATGGACAACAAAAAGAGTCCGATCCGAAGGGCCAAACGCGCTGCCAAAGTGTTGGAAGACAATTTCTGGGATTGCAGTGTGTGTACGTTCAGAAACACGGCGGAAGCCTTCAAATGCCTGATGTGCGACGTTAGGAAAGGCACTTCGACGCGAAAACCCCGCATCAACCCGCAATTGGTGGCCCAGCAGGTCGCCAGCCAGTTCCTGCCGGCTACTAGTAACCAGAAAAAGGAGAAAAAGGACAAGAAATCGATGAAAAAACGGCGGCATCCGCCCCGGTTGAAAAACGTCGATCGCAGCAGCGCGCAGACCAGGGAAGTTACCGTGAACAGCGTCACCGTGGTCATAACAGAGTACAAGCCAAAAATCAAGTCGGCCGAGACGATATCCAGCAGCAGTTCTTCCGACCACGGGTCCCATTCAGAGTCCAGTATGGACGCCAGATGAATTCGATTTCCCGAAAGCCAGGACTCTGTTGTGATGTGCTTTGTTCATGTCAGTGACTGCACCGTAAGGACAATGACTCTGTGACGTCAGGTATGCGTATGGTGATGACTTTTTGTAATTTATTTTGTTGTACAAACTTAAACTTGGCCGTAGGTCGGATTTATTTTGTTTGGGTATGCAGAGGAAAATGCTTTGTAGAAATATCACGTTGGCCTTGCCTATTTAGCAAAATCTAAAACTTCCTGTATCAGAATTTAGTTCTTACTTGTGATAAACTACCCCGCACCATTCTTATGGCAAGATTTCATTAATAATTTTTCTTCAAGGTGCAGAATTTTCAGTAATAAAATCCTGACAAAATGCAGAATTTTCGAAAAATACTTTCACCTTATTGTCTCGAAAACTGTGTTGCTTAGAAACAGCAGCACAGTTTGACTGACAGGCAAGGTGGCAGTATTTTGACTATTCCACTCTTCTCAAGATATTCACGTAATCTGACCAATCACAGATCAAAGACAACTTGTATTATTGCGAAAACACCAGCTGTCTCCCAATTCTGATTGGTCTGTCAGCATTGGTGTTTTCAACGATGTAACCAAAGCAAAGTTTGACATTTTGACAGATCATAATTGTAGGCGACAACGTCAAAATGAGTTGCATTGTAACTATATAATAAATTATTGATAGTTATAATACATTTTTTGTGATTATAGTTGATTGTGGTTATGATGAATTGATTGTTCATGTTCATAATATATACTTTTAATGCTTCGTGAAATAGTCTAATAAAATTCCACTCGTGATTGAATTTATCTCATAAGTCTGTCTTTTATTCCTGAACTCAACTGAATTGTATCGAGCAATTCAGTTTCGCTCGGAAATGAATCGACAGACTTATCGCAAAAATTCAATCACTTGTGGTATTACTACTGAAAATTCTGCATTTTAAAGGGATATTCGATCATATTCAATACATCGTCAACAGAGTCAAAAATATGACGAACAAGAAACTAAGTCCAAGTTAAAAGAGATCAATACAGGAGTTCCTCAAGGTAGCATAACAGGGCCAGTACTTTGCATAATCTTCATGAATGCTATATTGGAAATTTCAAATGATTCTAACACTTCTGTACATCTGACTAATATGTGATTATCTAAAATGTAATGCTATTCTTCAAATCAAATTATGCTGCTTTTGTAAATCACACTAGCGCTAAAGAAAAGCAACATAATTTGTTTCTTAAAATCACAATGAATTTGTATTTAGGTAGGTAGATGATCACTTTCAGTTTAACCCTCGAAAACAGGTGGAAAAAATCGAAATTGGGAAAGGTAATGATTCAAATTCTTAATATATTTTCATTGGTTTCCAGTGAAAGGGGTTTGGGTAGTATTATGTAAAGATTGAAAATAATATATATTTTCATTTGTTTCCAGTAAAAGAGGTTTGGGTGGTATCATGTATAGATTGAAAATGATCCAAAAGGTTAATAAATAAGCCTTAATAAAATCTAAAATTATGGCATTTTCTAGTTTCGCACAATTCAAAAAAATTCCAGAAATATTCTTGTTTGGTACACTGAATTAATTTTTAGCTTCTCGTTTGGTTCATCGACCATTGCGATGGCCCAAATTTCCACGCACTCAAATGTCTACGTTAGTTCGTTCTGGTTAGCTTGGTTTCAAGTCAAGTTATCAAAAATTTTATGGGAAAAATTTATGACAGATGCACAATTTTTGAAAAATACTTTCCTTGCTGTCTCAAAAACTCAGAAACACCACGGGAGCTTGCTCGAATGGTGTTTTGTACAGCAACTCAGTTTGAGTGACAGGCGAAGTGACAATATTTTAAAAATTCTGCATTTTGAAGGGATTTTCGATCAGACAATTTCAAGAATGAATAGACGGTTAAACTTTATCTGTTTTGCCAAAACGGTTCATTTTGAGTATTTGGCGTTTTTCATACGTCAACTGACGTTTCTGTATTTACCGTGATTGTTGCAACTATGAAAATGTAGAACTCGCGTGTTTGTTAGACTCGGCTGCTCCTCATTCAACAAACTTCACGCTCATACAAAAAAGTCACACTTTACGAACTTGTATCATAAATAGCTATTACCTTGCTCTCACGAAAACAATGTTTCTTAGAAACACCACGACAGCTTGCTCGAGTGGTGTTTTGTACAGCAACACAGTTTGAGCGACTGGCAAGGTGACAGTATTTTGAAAATTCTGCATTTTGAAGGGAAATTCGATCATATTCAATTCAACAGAATGCAATATTGTCTGGTCTATTGAAATATACTATTGATTTTAAATAACCCCATAAAAAATAATCGAGAGGTTTCAAATCGTGGGATCTAGGCGGTCATTCAATTGTTCCACGTCTTCCAATCCACCTATTGGGAATAACTTTGTTCAAATAATCTTTAACAATACTTTTGTTATGCGGTGGAGCTCTGTCGCGTTGGTACCAAATGGATCTTTTTGTTGCATTTAGATTAACATCAGAATAAAGTTTTTTTTTAAATTTCGCTGGAAAAAGTTCATCAAAAAATCTAGATAAACCTCATCATTGATTGTGCCTTCAACAAATAATGGCCAATAATTTTGTTATTGATGATATCACCCCCGAACAGTCACTTTTTTAGTATATTGTGTGTGAACCTCACACATCCAATGATGATTTTCTCTGCTCCAATATCTACAGTTTTGTCTCGTATCCGTTCTATTTGAATGAAAAGTAGCTTCATCGGAAAAACAATTTTGTTCATGAACTGCAAATCTGCTTCCATTCTGTCCATCAGTTCATAGAATTTTTGCCTCCTATCAGGATCATCCTCATTTAACTTCTGTACCAACTGAACTTTATAAGTATGGTATTTTTCTTTATGTAAAGCTTTCAATATCGATTAATTGCTTACATCATTGTCGGTGGCAAGTTGTCTACTTGTCACACTGTCAAAAATATATGGAACATCCTGTACATTATAGTTATTTATGTATCAAGGGCGTAAAGTAGGCGTTTATGGCCTGCGGCGAAGGCCTTAAACGCATTTTTCGCACGTGATACATACAAAATTTTATGCATTAGCGGTTTTATAGCGCGAATCACAAATACTGACTTGAATTGCAATGGTCTACACGTTTCATACGTTATGCATACAATAATTAAGGGTAACATAATATGAGGAATGTGAAACTATAGTAGCTAAGTGCTATATTGGAGAATCTATTTCAAATAAATAGATCGTCACCGAAAAAATTGCCAACGATTATGAACAAATGTTAGAAAGAGTATTGCTCTATTGAACTGAAATGATTCTAATTCGTGTTAGGAATTGCATGAAATGATGTGTGAGTATAGACAATTTGAGAATTTTGTCTACTTTACGGCCCGCCGGGCAATAATGCGCCCACGGGCGGTAAAGTGCCACTTTACGCCCGGCGAACCGCTAGTGCATATAAATATTTTATTATCATTCAATACATGGGTAACCTTTTATATTTTACAATTCAGTACGTGAGTGAAGATATTATATTTTGAAACACATCTTGTCCTCAACTGTAACATGAGAAAACAAGAGTTTTTGAAAAGGCCACAGATAGTTTGATCTGGTAGTCGAGTTTAGAATTTTGGCGTGCCCACAGCTAGTGAGGGCTACGGGGGTGAGTTTGGAAGAGTAGAGATTAGATTCATGGAAAATGTTCCTAAAATGGTGACGGGTGTGAAGTTATCCACAACCACAAATGTACACTGAGAAAAATGTAACTTGGCTGGTAAAATCTCTCTTTTCCGCATAAATAATGATTTAGAGATATTTCAATAGGTCCATGCAATTAAGTAGGTTGCTTACCATGAGATTTGATTATTAAAGTTATGTTTTGTGCAGTGAAAAAGAAATAAAATTTTCTAAATGAATAAATTTAGTATTTAAAAGGTACTGTAGAGTATTTTTGGTGAAAAAATTGTTTTAAGGAAGATGAAATACATAAGTGTATGTATATGGATTCATTTGTCGAAAAATAATAATATTAATTTCAACCGACCTTGTGGACTTTTTGCTATCATGGAATCTTTTTCAGGACGGTAAAATACTTAACTAAGGATTTATAAAATCATTTTTCGCCCCGTCGGAGAGGGTGTGGTGGGGGTGAGTTTGTCGAAAAAATCAATTTCAGTTCAAACGACGTTGTAGAGTGTTTACGATTGGAGAATCTTAATCAGGAGGTCGAAATACATAGCTGAGGGTAAATTGATTAATTTTTCGCCCCGTCGGTGAGAGTGTGGTGGGGGTGGGTTGGTCGAAAAATATCAATTATCATTTCACACTACGTTGTGGAGTGTTTTCGATTGAAGAATCTTAATCAGGAGGTTGAAATACGATGGGGAGATACATGATTTTATAAATCCATAGTTATGATAAAGATTCCACGATCGAAAAAAGTCTACAAAGTCGGTGAAAATTAATATTAATTATTCGTCAAACGCAACCCCACCGCAACCTCTTGAACGGGGTTCCAAATGAATTCATATACCTTCACTTATGTATTTTATCCTCTTCAAAACAATTCTGTCACCAAAAATACTTTACAGTGACCTTTATTTATTCATTTAGAACATATGATCCCATTGTAAGTAACATACTTAATTCCATGGACCCATTGAGAAATCTCTAAATCATCATTTAGGCGGAAAAGAGGGATTTTACTAGTCAAGTTACATTTTTCTCAGTGTACATCTGTGTACACCCGTGATTGACATTACATTATTTATTGTGGGTTTTGTGAATGATTTTTAGGAGTCTTAAACGAATTTTCCTGACGTTTAGCAAAACATAAGAAAATACCTGGGGTTTTATTTGAAAACAAATAGCTATTTGTATTACTAGGGAGGAAAGTGCCACTTTTCCTTCCGCAGGATGTAGTTTACTGCCCGACGCGAAGCGGAGGGCAGTAAACATCCAAGGGAGGAAAAAGCACTTTACTCCCATGTAATACATATGATTATTCCTCCTACCCACTCAATAAAACCTTCTTGTGACTTTGTTTGCATCATGTGTATCTGAGAATCTGCGGTGGTGCAATGGCTAGCGTCTTGGGCTTGTAATCCGAAGGTTCCGGGTTCATCTCCTGGCAATTACAACTTTTTTTTTTTTTTTCAAGAACGTTATTTTACTTTTTTCTTGTTAGTGATTTGAATTATTGGACATTTAGATAGCTTATACATTTCGGATTGCTATTGAGTGATTTTCTCATAAGTAATGTTATGTACCTATTTGAATGAAGTGTCGATCATTTTTTTTCTAAGAAAAAATAATGTGTGTATTTCGAGCACAAAATGTAATTGTCGTTCTCCAAAGATTAATCTCTTTGTCGAGCAACAATCAATTAAAGAACTAGAGCAGAAGTAACATTCATGTTTGATTTTTACCAGAATACAGGATATATAAGATGTTCTAGAAATTACGGAAACAATTTGATTATAATAGATTCACAAGTTTCATCGTTTACAACTTACTTGAAATGAGGGGGAGGAAAAGTACTTTCCTCCCTAGGGAGGAAAGTACTTTTCCTCCCTAGGGAGGAAAGTACTTTTCCTCCCTAGGGAGGAAAAGTATGAGTTTCCGCCCTGGTTTGAGGGAGGAAAGTGGTTACTTTCTATAGGGGTAGGAGGAAAAATATATTTCAATAGACCAGATAATATTGCAGATTCAAAAGTTAGGATAACGGTAGAAATTAATAAATTAACTCCTGAGGTAATACAAAATGTTGCAGTCGAATTCGAAGGTCGCCTTGCTATTGTCAAGAAGTGAATTGGTAATTTTGAACATTTCATTTACTTAGTTGTAAAATAAAATGAAAAATACTTCCTAAACATAATGTTACGTTATTTCCTTCATTTTTCGGGTTATTCCCCCTATAAAAACTGAAAATTAATTTACTCGACTTTTTTCTTGGAGTACTTATATCTGTGGGTGTGGCTAACTTCGCACAGGTTGCTGTAACACTAAATTTAAGGTTTGTAATTTCTGAAACATTCATACTGACCAATATTACTTCCGTTTTTCCTTGAATTATTTTCCATCTGTAAAATTGTGGTTTTTGTCAAAGGCTGTGGTAGTAGGTATACAAAAATGTTTTGCTATTTTTTATTTATTGGTCTCGTTTTCCTCTATCATCAAAGAACGAACAATAATAATTCTGAAAAAGTTACAAAAAAAACAAATGCCCAAAATTCTTCTGATAGGTACACAAGTTTTCGAATTGCAGGCATGCCAACTCGATAAAGGTACGTTAAATTCATACCTTACATGGATTTTTCAGTCAACAGGTAGGCAAGTAGGGGAGGATGTAAAATGTAAACGAATTCTCACTCATTTCAGGGTTCAACCGTTTTGGGTACCTGAGAGTGGAATTTTAGTTTTGATTGTCCGATTGCGGTCTAGAATTATGGGAAGTGTTCACGAAAGTAAATTTGAGAATTTTCATCCATTTATATTTCCGAGAAATGTGCAATATACAGTGTGAGTCAAGGAGTGGATGTGAAATATTTCTACAACCACACATATCATGAAATTCAAACATGGGAATAGGGTAATAATTGAGCCTAAAGTAATTTGAAAATTTCAAAGTGGTTCTGCTAGCTTCACAGGTGTTTTTTATTTGCCTTTACTGTATGTTTGTTTGTAGTTTTTTATGAATCATTGGGGACAACCAAATTCATTCGTTCATTATATGAATTAAAATAATGTGTGGGTCAGATTCAGGAAAGAATTAAGTCATTGTTTTAATTTGCTCTGCTTATATAGTCCACAAAAACGAATATTTCCCTCTGTATACCTTCAAACAACTGCAAAACTGCATGTTAATCAAAATCCAAACTTATTGAATCAATTAGAATATTATAATTTTTTTTTGCGGGTACGTTGATTTTCAGACTGGCGTGAAGACAGCTGCCAATTTTCAGCTGGCAATTTGACGGAAATGGCCGAACACCCAGTGGCGTTCGTCAGGAATTGAAAAATCATATTTTCGTATTCAGACTATGTACTTTGGTTCGGAAATGTGTAAAACTGAAAAATACCTTCATAATATTCCTGTAAAAAAAAATAAAAATATACCTAAAAACAAAACTAAGATTTTCAGTAATTCACATTAAATTCAAAACCTTTGGAGTTTGGAGACATCACTATGAGGCGATAGAAAATTATGTTCAAAGCAGAAAACACTCGCGCAGTAATATGGGGGAAGATATGAGGGTAACTATCTTTGAACAATTAGTCGTATTTTGAGCAATTCCCTACCAACTTAAAAACGTCAAAATATGTATACACATTTCTATGACACAATAAAATATAATGGCCAAGAAATAATTACTCGCAAAATAACACGGGGGGAGATATGAGGGTAACCACCCTTTGAGAATAAGTCGTATTTTGAGCAATTTCCTACCAATTTAAAAACTTGAAAATATGTACACACATTCCAATGACACCATAGCAAATAATGGCCGAGAAATAATTACTCGCAAAAGGACACGGGGGGAGATGTGAGGGTAACTACCCTTGAAGAATAATTCGATTTTTGAGCAATTTCCTACCAATTTAAAAACTTGAAAATATGTACACATTTCTATGACACAATAAAATATAATGGCCAAGAAATAATTACTCGCAAAATAACACGGGGGGAGAAATGAGGGTAACCACCCTTTGAGAATAAGTCGTATTTTGAGCAATTTCATACCAATTCAAAAACTTGAAAATATGTACACACATTCCAATGACACCATAGAAAATAATGGCCGAGAAATAATTACTCGCAAAAGGACCCGGGGGGAAATGTGAGGGTAACTACCCTTGAAGAATAAATCGATTTTTGAGCAATTTCCTACCAATTTAAAAACGGGAAAATATGTACACACATTCTTATGACACCATAAAATATAATACCCTAGAAATAATTACTCGCAAAATAACACGGGGGGAGATATGAGGGTAACCACCCTTTGAGAATAAGTCGTATTTTGAGCAATTTCCTACCAATCTAAAAACTTGAAAATATGTACACACATTCCTATGACACAATAAAATATAATGGCCAAGAAAAAATTACTCGCAAAATAACACGGGGGGAGATATGAGGGTAACCACCCTTTGAGACTAAGTCGTATTTTGAGCATTTTCCTACCAATTTGAAAACGTGAAAATATGTACACACATTCCTATGACACCATGAAATATAATGCCCTAGAAATAATTACTCGCAAAATAACACGGGGGGAGATATGAGGGTAACTACCATTGACCAATTAGTCGCATTTTGAGCAGTTTCCTACCAACTTAAAAACGTCAAAATATGTACACACATGTCTATGACACCATAGAGAATAATGGCCAAGAAATAATTACTCGCAAAATGACACGGGGGAAGATATGAGGGTAACTACCCTTGAAGAATAAGTCGATTTTTGAGCAATTTCCTACCAATTTGAAAACGTGAAAATAGGTACACACATTCCTATGACACCATACAAAATAATGGTCTAGATGAAATCACTCGCAAAATGACAAGGGGAGATGTGAGGGTAACCACCCTGGAGTGACATTAGGTAGATAAAAGTCTTAAAAAGTTTCAACTAGAGGAATGCAACACACGGAAATTTCTATAAAATTAATATCAATTCGAATTTGTTCTTCGTCTGTGGGGGAATCATTTCAGAAACTCAAGTAGTAGTTTTTCTGACACAACTAACAAATTCCATTGACAAAATGAGTTTCGTCTGCACATTTTTCCATATGTATCTTTCTATCACAGCTGTTACAAACCAAATAGGTGGGTATTCCCATGAAAGTTCCGGAATTATTTAACGGCCATTATTCTCTATGGTGTCATAGAAATGTGTGTATATATTTTCACGTTTTTGAATTGGTAGGAAGTTGCTCAAAATATGACTTATTCTTCAAGGGTAGTTACCCTCACATATCCCCTCGTGTTATTTTGCGAGTGATTATTTCTTGGCTATTATTTTCTATGGTGTCATAGGAATGTGTGTACATATTTTCACGTTTTTAAATTGGTAGGAAATTGCTCAAAATACGACTTATTCTAAAAGGGTGGTTACCCTCATATCTCCCCCCGTGTTATTTTGCGAGTAATTATTTCTAGGGCATTATATTTTATGGTGTCATAGGAATGTGTGTACATATTTTCAAGTTTTTCAATTGGTAGGAAATTGCTCAAAAATCGACTTATTTTTCAAGGGTAGTTACTCTCACATCTCCCCCCATGTCCTTTTGCGAGTAATTATTTCTCGGCCATTTTTTTCTATGGTGTCATTGGAATGTGTGTACATATTTTCAAGTTTTTAAATTGGTAGCAAATTGCTCAAAATACTACTTATTCTCAAAGGGTGGATACCCTCATATCTCTCCCCGTGTTATTTTGCGAGTAATTATTTCTTGGCCATTATATTTTATTGTGTCATAGAAATGTGTATACATATTTTGACGTTTTTAAGTTGGTAGGGAATTGCTCAAAATGCGACTAATTGTTCAACGGTACTTACCCTCATATCTTCCCCCATATTATTGCGCGAGTGTTTTCTGCTTTGAACATAATTTTCTATCGCCTCATAGTGATGTATCCAAACTACAAAGGTTTTGAATTGAATGTGAATTACTGAAAATCTTAGTTTTGTTTTTAGGTATATTTTTATTTTTTTTTTCACAGGAATATTATGAAGGTATTTTTCAGTTTTACACATTTCCGGACCAAAGTACATAGTCTGAATACGAAAATATGATTTTCTATTCCTGACTAACGCCACTGGGTGTTCGGCCATTTCCGTCAAATTGCCAGCTGAAAATTGGCAGCTGTTTTCACGCCAGTGATTTTCAGGAGGTTTTGTAATCGAAAGTTTATATTTAATTGCATGAGAGAGAGTACCCGACAAAAATACCAGATTGTGATTGCTACTACTGGGAGATATTATGTAAATATTGGATGAAAAGATATCATTTGTGCGAAAATGAACCAGCTGCAACTGTTTTTGTAAATCATATTGAAGTAATTTAGCGTGTAGCATTTTTATACAACAACAATATGGATTCATACTCCAATCTTGAAGAATTTAAAAAAAATTGACCATTACATTTTTCTTTTCCTGTGTTGCTCAAAAAGTAAAAGGAAGGCTCAAATTCTGAAGATTTGAGTATCAATCTAATTTCTCTGTTATCCTTTTACAATGTTGAACGAATCTTTAAGAATTCCTACAGCCCACTGCCTACGAACCAAAAGTTGTTCACCGGATTTATTTGAAGCGTATAATTAAAAATGTTAACATGGTAATTGTATCACTGAAAAGACTGGTAAGAGGGCGTGCATAATGTATATTGTATCGCATCAAATGCATTTATACATAGAATTATAATATTTTGAAAATTTTGTAAAAATCTTTTCTTGTTATCAAATGGTTGTCTGTATATGTATATTGTGAATGTAATTTGATATGGTAAATAAATTGGACATATTTTATAGATAGGTGTTGTTTCATTTCCAATGTTACCATCTCTTTCAGTCTTTAAAAGGTTCAAAAAATAAAAATATTACAAGACATTCTCGAGAAAAACTTCAGCTAAGTACCCTATTTTTCTTGGAAATTGTACTGATTGAACGACACTGTAAAAGATTCTGTTAATTTACTGTCAACCAATGAAAATTGTTGGCACTATACGAGTCAAACGTGGGGTTCCCCAGGGATCAGTGCTGGGGCCTCTACTGTTCATAGTGTATATGAATGCTCTACCAACATTAATTGATGCTGCTGACCGGTCCTTGTACCCGAAAATGTGCCTTTTTGTCTAGGAATGGCAAGTTAACGATTTTTTCAAAATGAATATTCAATGTTTTTAATGCAAATTCTTTTGCCACAAATAAAGGAAATACTATTGAAATCATGTTTTCTAGGTCATTGAAATTATTGCAATTAGTTTTTATTCTCCTATAACTCTTCCAGTTACCAGTTTAAGTTTCGCTTTTGCCTTATTTCTTTCATAACTTTTTTTATCTCATCCGTTAACCAGGGCATTTTTTGTTTTGTACCTTTGACAGTTTGAGGTGGAATATGTTTATCTAGTGAGGTGAGAAGTGTGTTGAATATTTCAAGTTTTTTATCAATAGCGTGAGTGTGGAAAATTTCTACAAGATCGCGAAAACTTTTCTTAATTTTTTTTAAATCTCTATGTGTGTATAATCTAGGTTCAATACTGGATTTTTACATTTGAGTTTACAGCTGATACATTCGTGATATGAATGAACAGATCTTCCTAGAAACATTCAATTTGTTATTGAAAACAATGTTTAACTTCAAAAAAATTGTCATAAATGGAGATTTTAATATACACTTCGATTAAAAAAATGTCATAGGACTAAAGAATTTTGGTCATATTGATTGATAAATTCATTTAACTTCAAAGAAAGAAATCCACCAAAAAACGAGAAATGAAAACACACTTGAAGCTTTTCCTTTCAATTTTGAGACGGATACAATCACGAAATTATGGGATACATGTCTAAACCACCATAACATTGTCGATATGAAATTGATGCTGATGATGATGAATGAATTTGATTCTTTTCCAAAAATGACTGACACAAAATTATGAGTTCATGATTCTAAGGAAATTAGCTGACCTATTTTTTTTATTAGTTGGTATTCTCGAATCATGATTGGAAAACTTTTCCTCTAAAAATCAATTAAAATTCACATCAGAATTATGCCAAATTTCTAATAATACGAATATGTCTAGGACCCATTCTATTCAACATTTACGTGAACGAACTATACTGTCTTCAAAGTGATGGATTCATTCTTGGTTTTGCTGATGATACGGCAATTCTGTATACCGCTGATACTTGGGATGAACTTAAAGAAAAAACACAAATTGATTTTGGTAAAGTAAAAAACATTTTTAGATAGTAACCTACCCACAGTAAATTTAGAAACAACAAACTACGTCCCTTTCAGCTGTAACAGAACTGGATTGCCGATATTCGACAGCTTGACCGTGAACATAAATGAGCCTTACCCTATCTCACCGTTAAGTGAAATTAAATATCTGGGAGTTATTATCGACTCACATCTGAGGTGGGACTCTCATATTAAACACGTCGTTAAAAAACTACAATTTTATACAGATTTAAATACCTTAAAAAAATATTACCAACCTACCACTTAAAAATATTATATTAGGATATTAGGATGGGGCGCTGCAGCGAAAACATATGTAGGGGAAAGGGTGGTAGATTCGGCCATGTTGTACTTTCGGACACCGATCATATCTTGCTTGATTTTTAAAATTACCTCGAAATTGTCATTTCTGTGGTTGGTAATACACCCTTCTTTAGTTTGATGAATTTTCTGCTGATGGTTGCACGTGTTAATTTGTTGTAGTGAAAAAGCTGATATTTTGTTACGCCAAAGTAAGTTTTTAACTTTAACTCATTTATCTCATGGAAATGAAACTAAAGGCACTATGTTCACGAATTTTAGCACTTTGTAAATATAATTTTATTGAGTTTTCGATCTCATACGTTATTATAACCTCAAAAGTATTTTATGGAGTTTATATTCTAATTATGAAAGATTTGGAGTATGAGGTAGATTCGGCCACTTGTTGGTGGGTTACCTTCGGCAGGGGCCGAAACTACCCCTCTTATGGCCGATTGTGCCCCAACTTTTTTTATCTATGTTCGTATGTTATGATTTTTTGCTACATCTGTAACTTTTTGTTGCAGATGCCAAGAAAGTACATTAAAAAAACAAACAGAGCATCAATTAGCGAAGATGATATGAAAAATGCAATTGTTAGCATTTTTGATGGTTCAAAATCTCTCCGCAGAGCATCTGCATTTTTCAATATAAAAAGGAGTACCTTACAGTCTCGAATAAAAGTTATACTCAAGAAATATACAGCAGAAGAATATATTAGAAAATTTGATATCGATTCGGGTACGGAAATGAGCGACAATGAAAATGCAACGTTAAAATATTCTTCCAAATATACGGTGAAGCAAGTATTTACCAACGAGCAAGAGAAAAAGTTGGAAAAATATATAAAAACATGTTCCGATTTAAACCATGGCTTATCCTATAAAAACATACGAAAATTTGCATATCAGTATGCTAAGGCTTTACCCAATTGTAAATTTCCGGAAATATGGAATGAACGGTGTATGGCAGGTATAGAATGGCTCAAAAGTTTTATGACCAGACATCCGACTCTAGCACTAAGGAAACCTGAGAGTACAAGTTTGGCACGTGCAACGGCTTTTAATCCCCACACTGTAAAGCAGTTTTTTGACAATTATGTTAGAGTGTTAAATCAAAACAAATTTACTGCAGGAAATATATATATAACGTAGATGAATGTGGTGTTACAACGGTTTCAAAAACGGTTAAGGTTGTTGCTACAAAGGGGAAACGCCAAGTATCGCAAGTTGCATCGGCTGAAAGGGGTCAGTTGGTAACCATTGTGGGAATAATTAATGCTATGGGTCAAGCTCTACCACCGATCTACATCTTTCCTCGAGTGAGAAATCTGGAATATTACATAACAGATGCACCAGTGGGAAGTTTGGCTTTAGGAAATAAAAGCGGCTGGATGACAGAAGACTTATTTCTAGATGTATTAAAACATATTGTTAAGCATACCAAGTGCAGTAAAGAAAATGTAATACTTCTACTCATGGATAACCATGATTCTCATACCTCCATACCAGCCACAGAATATTGCCGTGATAATGGGATTGTCTTACTATCATTTCATCCACACACTACCCACCGGATGCAGCCCTTGGATATTGGAATATTCTCACCATTTAAAACTAAATTCTCCATTTCCTTTGATAACGGGTTGTTAGCGAACCCTGGAATAACTATTTCTATTAGACATATCCCATCGTTGACAAAAAATCCTTATCAAGAAACATTTTCCTTAAAAAACATAGTTAATGCCTTTAAAAATACTGGGTTATTTCCTCTAAACACACAAATTTTCAATGAATCAGACTTTAAACCGAGCAGTGTAACTGACAGACCAGATCCAGATTCATCGCAGAATGATAACACAAAAAAAAACTGAGCAAGCTACGAGGGCTGACAATAAAGTAAGGTCTCCAATTTTTTTTTTCATAGAAAATGACATTTATTTACAAAAAGCGATACACCGTTGGAAAGGCCAAGGTCTTGGCTACTTTTCTACATAATCGCCATTTTTTTCCAACACCTTGCGCATCCGCACGATGAACTTGTCTATGCCGGCAGAATACCACTCTCCGTCCGCCTCGCGCAGCCAGGTGTTGACCTCTTTCTGAACCTCCGCGTCACTATCAAACTTCTTCCCTCCGAGATGTTTTTTCAGGGCGGGGAACATGTGGTAGTCACTGGGGGCCACGTCGGGACTATAGGGAGGGTGATCGATGATTTCCCAGCCAAATGTCTTGAGCAGGTCAAGGGTAACGTTGGCTGTGTGCGGGCGCGCGTTGTCGTGGTGAAATTTCACTCCTTTGCTCAGCAATCCCGGGCGTTTGTTTTTTATGGCACGACGAAGCTTTTCCAGGGTCTCACAGTACCTTGCTGCATTGATAGTGGTTCCCCTTGGCATGAAATCCACCAACAATACCCCGTGGCGATCCCAAAACACCGTAGCCATCACCTTGCCGGCTGACAGTGTCGCCTTAAACTTTTTGGGTTTCGGAGAATCGCTATGGCGCCATTGTTTGGACGACTCCTTTGTTTCGGGTGTGTAGTGATGAGCCCACGTTTCATCCCCCGTAACAAACCCTTCCAAAAAATCATCGCCTTCCTCTTCAAAACGGGCCACAACTTTGGTCGCACATTCCACGCGCCGCTTCATGTGGTCTTCGGTCAGCTGTTTCGGCACCCATCGGGCAGAAACTTTGTGGTACTGCAACTTGTTCACAAGGATATGACGGATTGTTTCGCTGCTACACACTCCTCCAAGCTTCTCTTCCAAGTCCCTAATTGTCGCACGGCGGTTTTTGAGCATTTCTGCCTCCACTGCTTGAACAATCGCATCCGAGACCGACGGTCGGCCACTTCTCTCCTCGTCGTGAACATTAGTGCGCCCGGAATTGAACTCGCGGCTCCACTTACGCACGTTTTTTATGTCCATACACTTTTCCCCGTAAACTTCAACTAGTTGACGATGGATTTCAATAGGTGTCACCTTTTTCGCACTCAAAAAACGTATTACAGAACGCAATTCGCACTTGGACGCTGACGCGAGTGGTACCTCCATCGTTGACGGCTGCTCAGCCAAGACTGAGCGGTCGGGGAAGCCTCACCCAGCAGCAAAGTGGTAGTGGGGGAACCAAGGAACACGGCGGTGTTGCCAGATTTCGCCTAGCGCGTGATCCGGCGAAGTTGCAGCGTTGGAGACCTTACTTTATTGTCAGCCCTCGTAGTAAAAACATTGCAAACGAGACAAACCAGCTCAGCAATATTAAAGAGCAATTCAATAGACCGTCAACGAGTAAGGTTCATTCAGAAGACAAATTATCTTCAATCGAATGTAATAGAGGTGCAGCAAATGAAGGATCACCTAAGGCTTTGAGTCCATCAATAAATGAATCACCAGTGAGCAATGTAAATGGCTCGACTTGTAAGGACCACATTATAATTGATCCAGAACAAGTCAGACCATATCCCAAAGCCGATCCGAGAAAACCAAACTCGAAGAAAAGAAATGTTGGTAAATCCAGAATATACACAAATAGTAGCGAAAAAAAAGGATTGAAGAAATAGAAAGTCAACGGAGTATTAGGAATAAGGCCTTAGAAAGTCGAAAAGGAAAAGCAATTATTCGAAAAGTTTTCTGTTCTCCAAAACCAGTCCCGAAAAAGAAACTAAAGAAAAGTGCACCATCAGATAACAGCTCTTCAAGTAATGAGTCTGATTTTTCTCTGCAAAGCGATAATGACTCTGATGTTGATGTAGATATTGAAGTTGACAGAGAAAATCTGACAGTAGGAGATTTTGTCTAGGTACAATTTCCTCTTAAAACAACAAAGATTCACTATATAGGAGAAGTAAAGGGAACGGGTAATTATTTAAATGTACAATTTTTGAGAAGAAAGGGAAATTCCTCTACTTTTTATTTCCCCGAAGTTCCAGATATTAGTGACGTGGACCCAGAAGATGTAGTGTCCATCTTACAAAAACCCACTTTAACAGGAACAGTCAGAACTCAATCTATTTACTCATTTAAATACAATTTTGGGATTATGATTGTAAAATAATAAACGACTTGTAATGTATAATAAATGTTAAGGAAATGTTTTGTATTTATTTTCATGTTTTGTTTTGATTAAAACACCCAATTCTTTCATTTTTTAAATGATTTCTGCAAATTAATGTACCTCGGCCGAAACTTCCCCACCTCTTGACCGAAACTACCCCACTAGTGGGGTACATTAGGACAGATTTTTTGAAAAATTAAAAAGGCTATTGCTCTGACAGTTCTAAATATACATGACTGGATACAGAGTTTAATTTTAACTGAAAGTCCAAATAAACGATAACCACTAAAAACTCCCTTCTCGTAAACAGTTTTTTGAAAATAGCACCTATTTTTTAAAAAATGTCCGAAACTACCCCCCTTTCCCCTACACCTTTTAAATAAGCCAAAAACGGTTTCTCAAGCAAATTTTTTCTAAAGATCGACTGTACGACTCAGACCAACTATATTTAGGAACAAAAATCATGGACATCAGACAACTATACTTTCTTCTCACACTCTCAAAATATCACGCAACAAAACAAACATTAATAGCACCCACTCATTCATATTATACACGAAACCGAAATCAGTATCTAATTCCCCACATGATGAAGACAGTAACACAACGTTCTTTCATTTATTTGGCACCAAAATTTTATAATAAATTACCTGAACGACTGAAAACATTAATATGTCCGTCTCAGTTCAAAAACGCATTGAAAAAATTTATTTTTGAGAATCCAAGACAACTAGTACACAACCAATTTGATGCTCACGTTAGCCAAACAAATCCTTATATTAGTTCTTCGATTTTTAATAGTAATAGTAATCGTGTCTCGCTAGCGATAATAACATTTTTTACGTCCTCTTTAGAATCTTGAATATCTTTACGAATTAGCCTAATGTCAGCTTCATTCATATTTTAGAATTCACAGCTCCTACTGATACCCAGGTAATCTGGCAACTGTGTACAGATTTACCGTTGGGTTTCCTGGGGTCAAAGGTCGATTTCACTGAATTTTGATTTGTTTCAGTTGATAACTACTTTCATACTCAATTTTTGTTACTGATTTTGCATTTCTTTTCCACTCACTTGTAAACCAAAGGCCTTCTTTACACTCTGGTTCACTATTTGAAATTTTGTTTGAATTACTTCAAGTACGTAAAGTACGTTAAAAGAGGAATATCTCTGCAATAACTTACAATGTTGCCAAAACACTCTACTGTATTATTAACAAGATCCTTCAGATGAACCCATACATAGAAATCTAGAGGATTCATATCAGGACTTCGAGCTGGCCAATGTTGAGGTCCTGCACGTTTGATCGAGCGATTAGAAAATTATTCATGATGGAATCACTGCTAATTAACTGAATTAACAGCTCTAACTTTTACTGATATGACAATACTATCACTGTCAGCTGGCCTCCAGAGCAGGTGTTCATGATATGCAATATCATGAATTTTTTTTCTCGACATCGAAGCTAGATAATATGAAGAAAACACAAGTAATTTTTTTCTCAATATTGTTGCCTGAGATGCCACCGGACCTAATAATTTCAATCGTTAGGGCTAAATAAGCGCCTTATCAGTTCAAATTTCAACAGAATCAAATTTTGTCAGAAGTTAGTGCTGCCACTTCAACTTTAGAAGTCGTGGTAGCTGGGGGTGTTTAACTTCCTCCTCGATATTTAAATTAACCCGTTTTTTGTCTAAATCTACTTTGCGAAGAAATAACAGAATGAGTGAGTAAGTTTGAAATGAAATTATAGCTACTGATGGTGTAAGAATACAATTGATAGACGTGGAGAACATTCTAGAAACCCACCATTCACAAACAAACCTCCGGTTTATTCACATCTAGTACAGGAGTTTTATAAACAAGAGCCATCCGAAATCTAGAGGATTCATACCAGGACTGCGAGCTGGCCAATGTTGAGGTTAATAGACGAGGAGAACACTCTGGAAACCCTTCGCACACAAACCTCCGTTTAACCCTCGCCTAACGCTCCAACAATTGCACCCCTTCCCAACCGCGCCATATTGCGAATCGCGACGTGCACTTGACGGAGGAATTTCATTTTAGCTACCATTAATATTAATCTAGTGCCATCAATATAACGAAATTACTACACAGAGCTCTACCCGCGTCTATTAGACCATTCATTCTGTTGATGGGAGAGCACCGCTAATGGAAAGTGGAGAATTATGCGGTCGACTGGGAAACTCTCGGAATTTTCCTGCAAGTTTCCGCCTAGTAGGAACTCCAGGAGGCACTTGTTGTGCTCCGAGAGAAGAGCCTCTTGGTGAACGAGTAGAAAATGGAGTTAGGGTTGAAGAAGATTTGAAACGCACAAGTCTGCATAACAACGTGGAAAAGTGAATAAACTAAAGATAAAAGAAAAAGTAATAAAACATTATCGAAACTATCGGCAAGCCACCCTGTCAAAGGGAAAACCTCTTGACAAATCGGTTATTCAGATTATTCAGGTTATTCAGAGAATTTTTCTGGTAAAAGGTATTGAATACCAATTTCTCTCCTTCTATATTGGATACTTCAGAAAATTCATCAACTTCTTCGTATTTAATAATTCCAGTCAAAAGTTCTTATTTCTCGTTAATTTTTATTAAATTTGAATTACCACCAGTGATATTGGTGGTGGTAGGTAGTTCTACGCTTCCTTGAAATTGCTCCTCAAGCCCCAATCCCCGGAGGTATTTGACAATTGTGTAGCTCTATATTTGGAATTTCCTATTGCAGGATCTAGGAGAGGGGCGCGAAATCATCGCACGTTATTTTGTCGATTATTCATTTGATTATGATACACACCCCAGTTTGTTTTTGATCACATGTAGTCGAAAAATTCTTGTTCACCACACTTTCCAAACTCGTCTGAACTGTAAAAATCATGTTGAAGCGCTGTTTGTTGCAGGTTCTTCAGAAAGGGATACCATACCTGACATCAAATAAACTACTTTTGCAGTTTGAAAGAACACGTAGAGCATGTCACCCGGAGGACAGCTTTTTACTCAGAAAGAAAATGTGATTTTCAAAATTGTGGTTAGCGTCTAAAATTGTTTTTGCGAAAAAGATATTGTTTGAATTTTGATCATGCCATAGGATCGTTGTGTCGTCTGCAATAATACTGAATACACCCTCTCTTGATATTTGTAAGGTCATTAAACTATAACAAGAACAGGATAGGTCCGAGCACAGATCCCTGTGGTACCCCACATGTTTGATCAAACCAATATCGGAATAGCTATTAGTTTTTACATTTTGAGTTCGTTGACTCAAATAAGACTCAAACCAGTCATGGTCTCTGCGCAGCAGTATTTGGTGATTAACATACTGCAGCTTTAAAGAGTGAAAAATAGCATCTCCAGTACTTTTTCTAGGTTTAAAACTAAATTCCTGAAGATGTAGAATTTTGTCCATCAATCTTTTCTTCACCAATTTTTCGATTAATTTTGGAATTGGAATATTGGCAAATTTTGGAAGATTTCTATAGAAATATTGCCAATATCACCTAAACGTTTGTTTTTTACTCGATTTACTGCCTCAGTTCCATGAGATTTGTTTCGTGTAAAACAAATAATTTGTTTACTTATATTTCGGACGTCCATCATCTTAATGGTTGAAAGATTTCTATCTCTTTCAAATTTTTTCACAACGTTTCAATTGCTTGAATCCGCAATCGTCTTCAGGTGAATAGTGACAAAATCAGATGCTACGCGACCTTTTATAGGTCTATAATTAAAGTGTAATCACGCGCGGTCTTGTGGCGCGCGTGGTTTCGCGCTTATTCTCCCTCCAAAACGGTCCATGAGCGGTTTCCATACGTTTTTAATTTCCACGCTTGGTTGACTGAAGGCACCATTGGCTTCTATGTAGGTGGTTTCCATAAATTTCCGTTTGAACCAATGTTCCTCTCTATGAAGAACACTAGCTTCGTCCCAGAGAATTCGGTGGTGTTTTGTCCAGGCGTGGTCAGCAATTCCCGATTTTGACGTTTCCCCTCGTTGAGTCCACTTTTTGTGTTCGGCTATTCTTACTGATAATGGCCTCTTGGTCTCTCCGATATAGGAATCTCCACATTCACATGGGACTTTGTAAATACAGTTTTTACTGGATTCTGTTGTGTTCTCTGGTTTCGTCTTGGTGAGGAAGCTTCGTAAGGTACTGCCGGATTGAAAGCAACTCTTGATGTTGTATTTATTTCCGATCCTTCTGATCTTCTCGGAGATACCCCTGATATAGGAAAGAATGAGAACAGGGTTTTGTGGTCTTTCTTCGGTTGTCTTGGTCTTTTCGAGTTGTTTCCGAACTTCTCCTATGAGCTTCTCGGAGTATCCGTTTCGGCGTAGGCCCTTTTTGATGTGGTTGATTTCCGCCTCCAATGACTCCTGGTTGTTGCAAATAGACATTGCTCTCTCCACCAACGTTCTTACGATTCCCCTCTTTGTGGAGTTTGGGTGATTAGAGCCGTAGTTGTCACTATTCACCAGAAGACGATTGCGGATTCAAGCAATTGAAACGTTGTGAAAAAAAATTTGAAAGAGATAGAAATCTTTCAACCATTAAGATGATGGACGTCCGAAATATAAGTAATCAAGTTACTACATCGTCTAAAACATTCAAACAAATAATTTGTAACACACATCTTAAATATACTACAGTAAGTAGGTATGGATGAAGTTTTACATCGAAGAGTTTTATATCAGAAAAAGCTCGTACAGTTGATAAATTCCTCAGAGTTATAAAAAGCTTTGCTCAGGAGCGTACACTTTATGGCAGACGAAAATTTTACTAGGGTTAGTGATTTAATTTCTTCTGGAATTTTCGCAAAGAATAGAGGACCGTAATAATTTGGGACAATCCGTGAACACTCAAGTCTGAGAAAATCCCTATGGATGTTGTTTATATTTCGAGTGTTGTAGTTATGTATGTCTCTGTTGAGATGATATTTGTCTTGATTTCTGTAAGCATAAATAATGCATTCATTGAGTGCCCCCAAACCAAAATTTCATAGCAACCCATTGAATGGAATAACGCATGAAAAGCTTGCCAAAGTACTTCATAGTTTGCTACACTTTTAAGTTTCCTTAGAAGAAAGATGTTTTTAGAGAGTTTCTTTGCAACTGAATCAACTTGGATTTTGAAAATCAAATTGGGGTCAATGTGAACACCTAGGAATCTGACTTCCGACGGACTGTTCATATTTTCATATTGCCTAGACTGAAAATCATATTTACTGTTTTGACTCATTTAGTGTAAGCTTATTGCAATAAACCATTTGTTATATTCGGTCAGATTTATCGTCATTCTTTTTGTCATCTCATTATATTCATAACCTGTGTGTCCAGGACTCCATCAAAAGATCCAGAGTACTCACGAGGTAGATCTGACATCAGGCCAGCTATGCCGAGTAATAATAATAATTGTTTTTAATTACATATGGGCCGTGGTGGCCGTGCTGGCAGAGCTATCGCCTTTGGAGCGAAGGGTCGAGAGTTCAAAGCCTCGCATTGTCATCGGTCTCGTGCATGGCATCACACGTTAAAAGGTAAGGGCTGCGTCTTCCCTAGCTCACACAAGTCTCTCGAAGACTTCCGAGGGTTGCGCGTAGGGGTGCAATCGGTTGACGGAAATAGCAATTATAACAATTTTTTTAACAATGTGACAAGAGCATTGGTTTGTACTCATACTTTAAAAAAAAAAAAATTATTGTGATTTTGATTCACAACTCCTGTTATTCCGAATCCAAACTCACCCCGTACACCCGCCTATTGCTCGCTGAAAAAACTCCGTCGTTATTTTAATCATAAACGACAAACTATGTTTCGTTCGTCGTCCCCCTTTAATCAAAACCTGATTGAGGGAATCCCAGGACGCTTCGTATTATTTTCAAGAAAAACTGGAACGGCTGAAAGCTCCGGGCTGAAAGCGGCAGCATATTTTGTACACCGTCGACGTAGGTATTGTGTCGTTATGGAAACCGTGAAAGACTCGGGGCGTAGCACTAGACAAAGACGTCCTGGTGGAGATGGTCTCCAGAGGAATCCCGGGTTTTGCTGAAGACAGTTATGTATAAATAGTGAAAGTAGCAAATGGCTATTTTATGATACAAGTGTGAAAAGTGTACGGTTATATCTCGGCTGGGAACTGCAAAATTCGCTACGCTTGTACACAAAAGTATAATAATATATTTATTTCAGTAATTTGTTTGTACAAAAATACAAAAAAATTGTGAAAAATGTCAAGAAGCGTTTATAAGTATATAACAAAGCACAAGATACTACAAACTGAATCATTGTAATACAGGGTGGGGCACCCCATACGACACGGTCCCTATAAGCCACATCATTTATTTTTTCGGAAATCTCTCCATTTCATTATATGTATATTGATTAAGGCTTCAATAGAAAATCATTTTGGAGTCCACAGGGTGACTAAAAAAAGTATGACATCAAAGTTGTGTTTTTAAATGGAACACCCTGTATTTTGTTACACTTTTTAATAGGTCAGGAAAAAATAATATGATTTCATATAAGGTATTATGTACCTAACTATAACCGTTCTCGAGTTATTGATTTTTTTAATGAAAATGCTAGATACAATTGGAAACTAAATAACATTGAAATGTATAGAAATCATCCCTTCGAATTCTGACCATGCATGAAAGAGGGTTTGGGCTATTGATTTCGATAAAACCCGTTTCTCAATATTATACAGAATGTTCAAAAATCATTGTCACTTTTTTATAATTTCGGACAAAGATAACTTTTTTATTTCAAATGGAACCCCCTGTAGTTTTTATGCCCCGAGAACTAGAAAATTTGATTATCTTTCATTTCATATTGTAGTTTCCTATACCTAACCTTAATAGTTTTTCAGATATTGGCTTTCTCAAATAGTAGTTCTTATTTCAATGCATTTTTGAATTTTTATAACGTCAATCGTTGTTCGAGTTATGACGTCATTATAATTTTTTTCAAATGGCATTACCCTATTTTGATAATACGATCAAAAAGAACTAATTTTTCTGTATATGGATGCCATATATTTTCTTATTTTAGATAACCTTTCGAGAAATAAAAGATATTTCATTCATAATATTGTAATATTAAGTCTGTTAACGTAAACTTTTGACTCAAAGTACCTCCACAAAAATATAATGGGGTTAGATCAGGAGATCTAACTGGCCACTCTAAAAATCCTCGTCTGCGGGTAGAGGACGGCTTTTATTATCATTTTCCGTGGCGCTCCGGGGCGACTTTCTGATTTTTGGTGGCGTACTCACTTTTCAGCTGCAGGAAAACCCGAAAAAACCTACAGACCCAACCCGGGTGGTCGTTTGCACACTTCGAGCAAACACCAGACGTCGGGATTGGCATCTAGGCAACTCACATTGCACTTGCTTCACAACAAGGTATGAGGTCGCCTATCGATACCGATGTTCTTGGGAAAAATTCTCTCATACTCCGGATTCGACGAGGATTTTTAGAGTGGCCAGCTAGATATCCTGATCTAATCCCACCAGATTTTTTTGTGGGTCAAAAGTTTACTTTAATTGACCTAATATTACATTATTATGAATGAAATATCACACTATGTTATCACCTCAGCATAGGTATTCTCAGCCAATGACTTCCACGACATTAAGTCATCTTCCACTATTAAAATGTTTGTGTCATCTGCATAACAGGTTGCAGTAATTCGATTGTGTTCATTCAGTTACGACATGAGATCATTGGCAAATACTAAAAATAGAAGAGGGCCTAATATTGATCCTTGAGGGTTACCTTGAGTAATGTCTGATGAATGACTGTATACGACATAAAACTACATCTTTTGACAATTAATTCAAGTTCATGCAACGGATATCCGTCAGTAATTATTCTTTGTCATAATAATAAAATTTTCATAAAATTGAATGTCTATTTATTAATAAAAATGATATCTTATCATTATCCAAATCATTTACTGCAGTTGTCGAAATGATATTCCACACGGGAATTCGAATTTTATTGATAAATATAACTACAAGGTTTGCAGAAAATCGAACAGTAAACATCAACAATCATTATATTTATTATATAACTATTAACGGCAATAATAACATTGCGATAAATGCATTGCTAATGAGTCCGCAGTTCTAGTCTATTTTAACTATCTTTAGTGGGTTAACCTATTTGTTTTATCAACTTTAGTTTATTAAAAAACTCATTGGCTCTGCCTATTTTGCCACGATAATTAGATTGGAGAATACAAAGCAAGATATACCAGGATCATCCGTCTACTTCGATTGTGAACTTTGTTTTTGTGAACATTAATAATGTGTAGACGAAAAATATCTAGTTGTCTATTGCTACCTGTGAAACATACCAAAATGTCATCTAGGTATCTACCCAATACAAAAAAATAATTTACTTTAGGTTGTCCATGAAAATTTCCGCAAGTAAGCGACTTGAAGGATTTCCCATTATTAAACCTTTTGAAGAAGAAAAGATTTTGTCATCAAACTGGAAAATTTGTATGAGTCAAAAGGTCTATGATCTCTTGTTGGATAACTGCATGGACTCCAATTTTGTCAAATAATAAAGTTATAGGATCAAAGGAAACTACAGGTCTGATAGGGTAAGTTTGTTTGTGAAATTTAATAAGTTAATATAATTTAGGAGTTTGAGGGTTCATTAAAGTTAATCTCAATCTGAAAAAAAAAATCATATACACTTTTCGTTAAACACTGTATGAAACTCTTTGAGGCGGCATTTCTGAAGCTTCGTGACAAATGTTCCTCAAACGAAGGAATATTTGATTCCTAATATGCGTGACCAAGATTCCACGAATCTAATAAATAAAAAATAACAAGATGGAAAAGAAATTCCTGTTATTTATCGAAATACATAAAATATGGAAACAGAAATCATGCGACTATGATCGCGTGCGTTGAAGGCCCCTTTCTCTTCACCTCACCTCTTTACCTGTTTTCGCTCCTACGTTGAAAGACCCTTTGTATATTATAGTCGCCATTGATACCTGGCTCAACTTTCTGTCATCGATGAAAATGAAAACGTAGGTACCAAAAATTATATACATGTGTGTGTGGGGTTGAAGTCAATACTTTTCGGATGGATTTTTTCTCAAAAGACTCAGTATACAGCATAGATAGATAGATATCATATATTTTGCCATAGATTACATTGTTGTAATAAAGCAATAGTCAGGGATATAAATAAATAAACAAATAAACAAATTTATATACGTTTAAAACATAGATAAAAATAATTATAATACGTATATACTGGGTAATGTGAAAGTCAAACAAATAGATCAGTTGAAATACTCAGACACGTGGCATGGGGAATAGTATATTCTGTAACAAGGTTAGAATGAAAATTCGATGCGAGCGCGAGCCGAAGGCAATCGTGAGGAACCACGAGCATCACGAATTTTCATTCTAACCTCAGATCAATAAGTAAACATAGATGGGCCCGATGCTACGTATACATCATATTCACTGAACCGAAGACAACTTTGTTTATTTACGTACACCTCTCATCCCTAATGTTTTCAAACATTGACGTAATGTTTTCAAACATTGACGCCCTGTTGTCAAATTGGTAAAAAAATATGATTTTGGTGGGAACCTACCAATAAATGCATAATCAATCATATTTTATTCTCAGAAGTATTATTATAAAAATTCTAGAGAAATGTTTATGTCCAGAAAGGTGTGAAAAAATTACCAAAAAGGAAGATATATGTCGTTTTGAACTGATGAAATTTTAGGCACTCTGAAAATTTCGAGCGATTACTAGAATTATTTTTCTCTTGGCAACACTGCTTGTGACACCGGGCATGGCGGCCATTGTACCTTGTCGTTTTGTGTTGATGAAGTGTTGTTAGAAATTTTCCTGTGTGTTCTCGTGGTTTTTGTCCTGCTTGAACAACTTAAAGTTACATTTGGAATATTTTTCAAAATAGTGCAGTGGTTTAGTGAGGCACTGCTTTGTTCAACAAATGATAGTAAACAAACATTCCACAGGTGAGGTTCCAGTGGCGTCGAATGCACGATGGAAATCATGCAATCAAACGTATTCGTCAAATATAATATTGGAGGACAAAGAAACTCATTCAAAATTACAGATACGAAAAGCCTATGGCAAAGTGGTGAATTCCTCAATGTTTGTTATAAATATCTGTAGGCAGGGGGAAAAACATTGAGGCTTATGAAAGGAATATTGAATTTATTTTCCAATAATATTGACATTGTTGAAATTCTAACAGTGAGGACAATTAATGATATACCAAAGGACTTGCTTAAAATTTTTGGAAATCATTTCTTTGAGGAAGAGCCTTTATCAAACCATAGTTATGCCTTGGTACAGGCAATACTTCATATTTTTTATCAATATTATTGGAAAATAAATTCAATTTTCCTGTCATAAGCCTCAATGTTTTTTTTCCCTGTTTACAGATATTTATAACAAACATTGAGGCATTCACCATTTTGCCATAGGCTTTTCTTATCTGTAATTTTCAATGAGTTTCTTTGTCCTCCAATGTTATATTTGACGAATACATTTGATTGCATGGTTTGCATCGTGCATTTGACGCCACTGGAACCTCGCCCGTGAAATTTTTGTTTAATATCATTTGTTTTGCAAACAAAGCAGTATTTCGACATTGTGTCTCACTAAACCACTGCACTATTTTGAAAAATATTCCAAATGTAACTTTAAGTTGTTCAAGCAGGACAAAAACCACGAAAACACACAGGAAACACTTCATCAACACAAAACACTTGCACTTGCGTCCTCTGATGCTTTGAGGAACGTTGCACAAGTATCTGTTATATTTAATTCAATCCTCGTCTTGGTCTTAGCCAGGAGAGTAGTTGTTTTCTGACAGGTACTTGCCATATGAATGAACTGGTCCAAAATTTAGGAAGGATAATACTCAACAGAATGAACAATTTTTACAAAAAAAGGAAATGGGTTCTGAAAAAATAGATGTTGGAAAAGGTTTCTTAACTCATAGGGCCAGTTGCATAAAGAATTTAACAGACGAATAAATATTTGTTTTGTAGTTGCTATCTGTTATTATTTAGGTATACAAAACTGTGACGTATCCAATATCATGTAAATGATCAAAAGGACCAATAAAGATCATTATTATTATTATTTGATGATTGCTATGGCAACGCATGTCTAAGCTCACCAGTTATGTTACCTACGTTAACAGAAGGCTTTATGCAACTGGTCCATATTTATTCAAATATTCGTATTGATTCGTTAAAACTTGATCTACACAACATAAACCCCCAGACTCCAAACTTGAATTATAGTCAAGGAACTTGTTACCTCTCTCGAATTAATTACTTTAGACCATAAATAATGCTTTATTTTTGATAGCTGAAAACTCCTAGAATCCAACTAAGGAAAGAATATCATCATAAATCACAAAACTAATCCGCTATCTTGAATCCCCAAATTTTGATAAAAAGTTATTTGCTGCCAACCCCCGGCTTTTTATTGACCCTAGGAATTTTAAGACAAAACCGCGACATAACTTGTTGCAGCTCACAGGTACTGCATTTGCACAAGTAATTTTGACCCCCTTAAAAAAGCACGACACTGTGCTAGAGGTGTATTGTTTTGGTTCGAATGTCAAAAACCCGAAACAAAACAGTTTCCCCAAGAATTATCTTCGGTTCAGTGAATATGATGTTTACGTAGCATCGGGCCCATCTATGTTTACTTATTGATCTGAGATTCTAACCCAGTAGCAGACTATACTTTCTCCACGATCAAAGATAGGAAACGTGACAGCAATAATTTTGACACTTACTCAAATTTTGCCACTACGATGACAATCAACTGCGTCAAGGCTAATGTTATTATTGCTAACCAGTGTGAGAATATTATTGTATCACAAGAGAATGTAAATACATTTAAATTGCATGGGGGCAGAGGTGTTGCAGAATATTTCTTCAATCTCAAGAGAGATAAATCCAGCATTCAGTAATCAAATTTGATTTCAGAATTGGCAAATTCTGTGATGATCGTGGAGAAAACATTTTCTATTTTTCTATTAAAAATTCCTGGATAGTTTTCCTGAACACAGCTAGGCTCTCAATATTTTTATTTCTTGCAACTTATTGAAAATACGCAACCCTTTAAACAGGGTATTTCCTAACTACGGTTCCTGACTGTAAGGGGTGATTGTTAGGTCATTTTAAGAAGAAAAGTTCCTATGAACATATGTCCGGAGTTGCTTCGTATCGGAGATACAGGGCGTTAAAATTTAAAAAATAAAATGGTAATTATTAAATATCATGAATATCCTAGAACCGATTTGGTTGAAATTTGGTACATTTATCTGAACTAATAAGGCGCTTATTTAACCCTGACTAGATTGAAATTATTACGGCCAGTGGCATATCAGTAGGAACCACAGCTAACAATATTGTAAAAAAAAGTACGCCACTGACTTTTTTTATAGATTTTTATTTTTTTAGATTGAGCAACTGAAGATACAACATTTTGGTCTCTTGTACTTTCTTCATACCTACCTTCGTTAAAGCCACTCTATTGCATATCATGAACACCTGCATTGGAGACCAACTGACATTGACAGTAGGGACTCTTCCTCTCTTCCTACACATATTTCATTTCAAATTGAAAAAGTTCATTTTTGTTCTGGATTAGTGGTTTTTATTTGTTCAGACATCATTCAGATATCTATCTACCTATCATTCAGTCTTACTATTCAGTCAGCAGCTCGAGTTCTGCAGTTCTTCGCTCCAGGCCTTCACTTAAGTTCTACGATTCGGCTCTACGCTTCAGTTCTTCGTGACAACATTATTGTCAACATTATTGTCATTATTGTCACCCTGTATATTCGGGTGAGTTATACACATTTCTGCAAATAGCATACTGAAGTTATTTTCATTCCTGGTATTCATTAATTGAATAGCCTTGTTCAGTTTGAAACTGTTTTTTTTTCTTACCGAATACCACTCGAGCTTCAATTGAAAACTGGAAAAATGTTCTTGAACACGAACGTTTCTTAGAAAATTCACCCTCATCTTTTCAAAATATTCGTGTTCTCGAAAAAGAGTCCAGTAATAATTGAAGCTCTAGTGGTATTCTTAGTGATAATTTCACTCGTCGTATGAAACCCTCCTTTCCTGCAATATTAGGACCAATAAGGGACGTATGCCTCGATAATACGCAGCTCCTAGCTTTCGAGCCGGTAATACCACTTTGTCATGGCAACCACGTATCCAAACAACAACGGATAACTTAATATAATCTTGCTACTAATATGAATGTCAGTCTGACAATTGACAGACTTCATGTCTATCAGGCATTATCTATCCATTGAAGAATCCACGACAAAATCCACCAAAAAAAGAAATAAAATTTTTACCCAAATACAAAATATGGTGGAAAGAAAAAGTGAAAGAAGCAACAAATAGTAGGGATCTGAGTTATAAAAAGTACTCGCTAAATAAGACCGAAGAAAATTGGAATGACTATAAACAAAAACGAAATAATGCTGTTAAGATACTTAAACTGTTTTTTCTTGTTTAACCGCATTCAAGTTTGATTTTGAACCGTTTTCAATCGTGACGTAAACATTCATGTACTCAAGAAAATAGGCCATTTTGAAATTAAATAATGAAAATGTCAAAATATTCAAAATTGAGAAATATTGAGAAATGTTAAAACGTGAAAGGAGAAAAGAATAAAAACTGTAAAAGGAACTTAACTCAATGGAATCACAGCTAGAAGTATTGACCAATTTCTTACCAGTACTTATTAATAATGAACAGATTCAGCATAGTGTTTATCTGCTTCTACAAATGCTAAATTCTGGCATAGAAATAGATACTAATCTTGAAATATACTTTTTCACTAATTTCGAACATCATAAAGTTGAAAATTATGCAGAAGAATGGCTTGACAAATATTTGGACTATGACTTTTTCCAGCTGTTCAGGTTTCAAAAGCAAACTGTTTCAAATTTGTTATCTCGAATAGATGGCCCAGACATGAATGTTCCATTTAGTCGTGGAGGATTACCTATTTGTGCTTACAAGCAACTTTTGATAACATTATGGTTGCTAGGAAAAGGAGAAACTCTTATATCTGTAGCAGACAAGTTTAATGTTGCAATTTCAACAGTATATTCCATAACAGAAAGAGTTTTGGATAAGTTGATAAATCTCAAAGAGCATTATATAAAATGGCCTGATCATTTAGAAATTATTACAGTGGAAGATAATTTCAGGAAGATAGGTGGCTATCCGGGTAGAATTATCTTCGAATTGTTTTACATGTTATTTCTACTTCCATTATTTTAGGTGTTGTGGGAGCAATTGACTGTTGTAATATTGAATTCAAAGCACCTAAGATACAACAGGATAGCTACATTGATAAGAATAGTAGGCATTCTATAAAATTACAGGGAATTGTGACATCTAACAAGATATATACAAATATTAATGTTGGGTTTCCTGGGTCTGCTCATGATAGTAGGGTTGGTAGATTATAACAGTCTCTCAATATTGAGTTAATATTGTTTTCTCAACCTTACGTATTATATTCTAGGTTTTCAAAAACTCGAATTTATATGTTGACATAACGATTAACAACAATTTGCAAAACTATTTTATATCTGATGAATATCATTTAGTGGGAGATAAAGCATATCCACTGTTAATCTGGTTGATGTCCCCATTCAAGTGAGTTTCCCTAAATCCATATATTCCTTCAAAAATATTTGTTTTTCATTATCAGGAAATCTGTTAACTTGACTCCGGTACAAACAAAACATAATAAAAGCCTCAGCAGATGCAGAGTTTGTGTGGAAAATACTTTTGGAATCATGAAGTCTAGGTGGCGAATATTGAATTTTATCAACGTAAAATCTGTCGAAAAAGCTGTAAAAGTTATTGTAGCCTGTTGTGTCCTACATAACTTTGGTTATTTGAATTATGACTACTGGGATGAATATGAAGAGACAGAACCAGAGGAAGGTGATGCCGAGGAGTTCAGACATATTAATGATCACAATGAGGCCATTGTTAAGAGATATGAGATAGCTCAGCGTCTATCAAGACAAGATTAATATTATGTGTTATTTATTTTCTTCAAATAAATATCTATTAAGACTTCAAACTTCTTTATTAATATGAATCTTTAAAACATAAACTAAATGGCTTATCTCTCAAAATATAAAAATCAAAACTGCTGTCAACAGAAACTCATTACACCCAAGAAACAGAACAAACTTAACAGATTTTCTTTTAAAATAAAAAAGACAAACTAAACAAACAGAAGCAAATAGAAACATATACTGATATAAATTTCAAGAAGCTAAACTTCAGTCTGTATCATCGTCACTATCTCTCTTCCTTTTTTAGTTTTTTTCCCTATATTTTCTATCAGACTCATCATTTGCTTGTGTCTTTGGCCACTCTCTTTGTTCAAAAATTCCATCATATTTTGAAAATTCCTTTCATTAATTTTTTGATTTTCTTTATTAAGTTCATACATTTTCTGTAAAATATCATTTTTATTTGGTTTGACAGAAGGTTTGATTTCTTTGAATCTATTGGATGTTGAGGGTTGTTCGGTATCTTGTTTATTTGATGTATTCTTGCTTACATCCAGGTTTTCAGTTACTTTATTATTTTTCTTTGGTAGTGAATCTAATACCAGCAAAGGTTCAGCCTTATGTTTGTCACCTAGTATGTCATCTAGTTCATCAAAATATGGAGGTTTTATAATGTTTCCTTGTCCAGTCTGTTTTATTTTATCGATATATTTTATGTATGAAGCTTGTAAGTTTGTAAATTTCTGGCGACATTTTTCTCTACCATCTGTTCCATCTCCAACATAAAAGCCACTATCATTCATTATATTTGCGATTTGTAACCAAATGCTGTTTTTATTAGTTTTTTTATCAGCAAATTCTTTCTCAAATTTTTTTCTTAAGCCAAGAAAAAAGATTGTAGCAGTCCTATCTCTATCAGTCTGATTTTTGCTAGTCTTCCATACAGGCACCGAACTATTGTTGGTTTGTAGTTCAGTTTGTAGCATGGCTTGTTGTTCCCTTTCAGAAAGTTGTTGCTTTATTTGAATAACATGGCTCTTACGGGCTTCCGGATCTACAATTTATTGGATATCATTGTTAATACATTTTGTAATGCAAACAATACATCACCTACCTGTTTGTAGAATTCTTGCCGTTTCCCTATCCACACTCAATACCAAATCATCAAGTTCGATATTCACCATACCATCATCAGAATTCATTTTTTATTCTAACTAATACTAATAGTGTAGAAACGTTCGATAAAACCCGATTATCAAGAGGCCAAAACTCCAACAATCCTCAAAAATTAACCCTACTGCAAATTAGTTGACAACAAAACTGTCAAAAATCAAAATATTCCTAATATCCCCTCTCCTTTGGACTACTTTTGATTTCGAACCGTTCTTATTGAAGCTTTCAAAACAGAATGAACCGTATTCATTGTTGACGTCACTGGTTCAACAAGAAAATGTTTGGTTTCAAAACGCATTGAACACGGTTCTTCAAGAAAAAACAGCTTTAATTAGAAATGAAAAGAGCAGGTATATGGAACAAAGAATTTAGGATTCCAAAGGGAATGCCAAAGAAATGTGGAAAAATTTAGAGAGTATGTTACCTAAGAACACTAAATTGAGTAGTATTTTGGAATTAGAATTCGAAGACAACGTTGTGATCAATGACATTGATCGTTTGCCTAATACTCTTAACAACTTCTATGTAAACAGTATACAAAAACTAATTGATATGATAGATATAGGAATACACCATATGTTTTTCAACTAACTAATATGGAATCACTTAAAGACATAGTTTTCTCACTTCCCAATAAAAGCAGCCCTGATAGCATTGATATAATCATTTTAAAACGTTGCTTCAATAATATCTGTGATCCACTCTTGAATCTGATAAATACATCATAGGAAACTGCTAAAATGCCTGATGATCTTAAAATAGCAACAATTGTGCCAGTACCTAAAGTTAATAATTCAAAAAAAGCTAGTGATCTTAGGCCTATCAATGTACTTACCGCAACATATAAGATTATTGAAAAGATTGTATATGAACAAATTGTAAGTTTCCTAGAACACAATCAAGTTATTAATAGAAATCAATCAGGGTTCAGGGAAAAACATAGCTCTGAAACTGCCATCCAGTGCGTATTAGATGACTGGAAGATCCAACTAGATAAAAATATTACAACTCTGGCAGTTTTCATTGATTTACAGAGGGCTTTCGAAACAGTGGATCGAAATATACTGATAAAAAAGTTGCAAAGTGTAGGAATTATAGGAATGGTATTAAATTGGTGCATAGATTACCTGACGAATAGGAAACAGAAACTGAAACTTAACGGCATCATATCTAATGAAACAAACTGTGATAGAGGTGTACCACAAGGAAGTGTATTGGGCCCACTTTTTTTATTATTTATATAACTGCGTATTATCGAAGCATACGTCCCTTATTGGTCTTAATATTGTAGGACAGGAGGGTTTCACACGGGGGTAATAACACGAGTGCTCGCAATAATATCGATAGTAATTCTGTCAGAAATCAACGAGATCAAATTGCTTGGTAACACCACGAGTCCTTTAGGACGAGTAGTGTTACCTCAAAGCAATTTGATCGAGCTTATGATTTCTGGCAGAATTATCGATAGTATTGTGAGCTCGAGTAGTATTTATTGAGATAATTTCACGAACCAACACAGTAAAAAAGTTCCATTGTCGTGAATTCTTCAATAGTTATAAATATTGCCTGATAGACATGAAATCTGTAAGACTGACATTCATATTAGTAGCAAGATGATTACATTCTCTGTTGTTGTTTGGATACGTGGTTGCCATGACAAAGTGGTATTTTCCGGCTCGAAAGGAACCAACTGCGTATTATCGAGGCATACGTTCCTTATTGGTCCTAATATTGCAGGAAAGGAGGGTTCCATACGGCGAGTGCAATTATCTCAATAAATACTACTCGTGCTCACAATACTATCAATAATTCTGTCAGAAATCTTGAACTCGATCAAATTGCTTCGAGGTAACACCACTCGTCCTAAAGGACTCGTGGTAACACCACGGGTGTTACCAACCAATTTGATCTCGTTGATTTCTGACATAATTACTGTGGCGAAGCTGCGGGCGATGCCAGGCCTGAACCTCACCTTGTCAGCGCGAGGCGCTTCGCTTCGCGAAGAATCTGGTCTAATCGGAGAACGTTCCTAAGGCTTTTCGAGAAATATCACGAGCATTCTAGGAAAATGAACGGTGTATATAAGAAGAACCCGGCAGCAGAGGCGGACAGTTAGTGAAGTGAAAGTCGAATATAAATTGTTCAGTGGTTGTTATACAGTGTGTCCCACTTACCATGCTCACCATAGGTATCTTTTTAATGGTAAGAGATACGAGGTCGGTTAAATGACACCAAATGTGGAGTTTATCAAGGCCAACTAAAATGTGAAAAAATATTGTGATAAAATCTATTCGTTTTTGTTTTATACGCAAATAACAAATTTTGATCATTTTAATGTCTCTTGCAAGTCAATTTTGACCCACTTCTGGAGGTCCTAATAACTTGGCAGATGTTCATAATTCCGGTGACAATGCACTATGAAATTTTTATTGAAATATGGCGGACGAGATTTGTGATTATGATTCCATTCAAAATTGGTATGTGGGGGTTTTTGAGGTCGGAGATAATGAGTTTTTTGTTAAAATTTATAAATTCAAGATGGCGACTTCAAAATAGTTCTTGTCTTTGTATAAATGACGATAACTCCGGTGTTATCAGCAAAAAACTATTACTGTGACATATCATCTGTAAGAGAAAATAAAGTTATTCATAACTAAATTATAGTGAGCTATGACCTACATTTGAAAAATGATAGTTGGTACTGATATCTCAAATTCTAGAAGAGTTGGTATGAATTTCTTATTTTTTTCGAAATCTCATCAAAAAACTGCCATGAGAATGTGAAATTCCTATTCGAATATTTTCATAAATAAAGAAGTTACGGAGGAGACATGAAAATGATCAAAATCTGTTATTTGCGTATAAAACAAAAACGAATAGATTTTATCAAATTATTTTTTTACATTATAGTTGGCCTTGATAAACTCCACATTTGGTGTCATTTAATCGACCTCGTATCTCACCATTAAAAAGATACCCATGGTGAGCATGGTAAGTGGGACACACTGTATAAACTAGATATTGTATTATGTTATTGAATCATTGTATTTCGTTAAATAAATTATTTTAGAGTTAATTAGACTATACCGGGTGATTCTCCAAGGTGGCTCACCCCTATAACTTTTTTATTATTGAAGATAGAAAAACGAAATTTGGGGGTTGTGTATTATAGTTCAATTTACATTTTTTGACATATTAACTTGCTTTATCGTACTTCCGGTTCGACCGGAAATGAGCATAACTTTCGATTTTTAAATGGGACATCCTATATATTTTTACTTATTTCGATCGAGAATGACATTCTAAATCCAACAACACCTCACTTGTCAATATTTGACAAATGAAGTAATTTTTATTTCAATTTTTATTTTTCGATCTAGAATGCCATGGATCGTGTGAATCGCCTCATTCTTGATCAAGTAACATGGGAAAAGTACGACTTTGAGGCTTTTGAATTCACAGTCGCTGTAAGAATTATTCAAAAGTCTCAAATATGAATTTTTCCAGTTAACGTGAATTTTTCAAATGGAAAGGGGGTGGCTCGTCGGCTTTTTGTGAAAGATCATTTTCCTACGAATAATTTGATACCCCACACTTTCACTTTATTTTCACTAATTCGAGCTGCATCAGATGCATTCTTTTTTGCTTCTCCGTAAATTAGCAACATGTCAATTTTCTCGTTTCTAGTATAATTTTCCATATCAAATTATGAACTATGCAACAAAAGAATTTTTGAAAGTGACAGCATATTCATTGGCCTATTTGTTTAGGTATAGTCCTAGCAACAGCTTCAATTGTTTGTCACGAATAACTAGAATAACAGGACTCAGTGCATACCGAATACGTATTATTTGTAATTGGGTATGGTCGCTTCTTGCAATCGCTCACAGAAATAGTGAAAATAAAGTGAAAGTGTGTGGTATCAAATTATTCGTAAGAAAATGATCTTTCACAAAAAGCCGACGAGCCACCCCCTTTCCATTTGAAAAATTCACGTTAACTGGAAAAATTCATATTTGAGACTTTTGAATAATTCTTTCAACGACTGTGAAGTCAAAAGCCTCAAAGTCGTATTTTTCCCATGTTACTTGATCAAGAATGAAGCGATTTACACGATCCATGGCATTCTAGATCAAAAAATGAAAATTGAAATAAAAATTACTTCATTTGTCAAATATTGACAAGTGAGGTGTTGTTGGATTTAGAATGTCATTCTCGATCGAAATAAGTAAAAATATATAGGATGTCCCATTTAAAAATCGAAAGTTATGCTCATTTCCGGTCGAACCGGAAGTACGATAAAGCAAGTTAATATGTCAAAAAATGTAAATTGAACTATAATACACAACCCCCAAATTTCGTTTTTCTATCTTCAATAATAAAAAAGTTATAGGGGTGAGCCACCTTGGAGAATCACCCGGTATATACTACATTACTATCGATAGTATTGCGAGCACTAGCTCGTGGTATTACCCCCAATAATTTCCAGAATTTCCATTTTTTGGAACACTACGAGCGATACGTTTTATTGTTATCATTAGCAATACTTGAAAATATACTATTCACATTTTTGTTGAGTATATTCATCTTTTAGCTTGTCTTTGGCTAACGTTCTTAAAAAGGAAAAAAAAATGCTAGCAGAAATGGTAAATAAAACCATCATTTTCCTTAGTGCATTGAAGTATGGCACAAAACGAAACTGCAAAAACATACAAATAAAAACCTGTCGGGCGTTACACGATATTTTAATTAAGAATGCTTTCAGCATAAAGTAAGATATTATATTTCCACTATTCCGGCAGTATCGCTTACGTTTTCAATTTTCGCGTTTGTGCCATTATCTTGAATGGAGGAAACGCGAAATTTTCGACGAGTCGATACATTGATATTCTGGAATTTTCTCGAGGAATGAAAGTCTTGGCGGTAACGAACGGACTGAAATGGAAGTTATACGGCCGGATCTCGGTTTTAAAGTTGAAAACGTTGAATTGGTTTCGTTTTGAATGGACAAAGACGTATTTTTCAGTGTTCTGCTTCTTTGATACTTTTGCAGATATCAGAGAGAAAATTTAACTTTTCCATTGTCTTGTTACCCATTCTATATTCTAGAAAGTTAGTTAAACTGGTTTTAATTAGCAATTGAATGAATTATTATGCAGTTTGTCTCAAACTTTAGTTATTCTCTGTTATTTATAATTAGCTCGTCTTTTCAATAATGTTTAATTGATACCTAATTTTTCTCAAAAAATTACTAAACTAAAGTAAGATAGCTAGAAAAAATTGTTTAGAAACAAAAGTTTTAGAATGTTATAAAATCTATCACAATAAAAATCCATCAAAGAAACTTGGCGAGTTGAATGAGTATAGGGGGAAAATAACAACAAATCAAATACAACACCGGATTCCAATACACTCAATGAATTTAACTGTTGAATATCCGAGAGACTGTCTGAAAATATCAAAGATGCTGCAGACCCACTGCTTTATCTGTCCCAGAAATATTTGTTTCAAACGAGACAAATCTCAAGGAATTAATGGATGCAATAAATCAAGTAAAGAACAAAACTTCCAGTGGTATTGACAATATTTCTAGAAAAGTCTTCCAAAATTTGGCAATCTTTGTTAACGAATTACTGGTCCACCTTATTAATAATTCTTTTGCTGCAGTATTCAGTGATGTGTCAAAAGCATTTTACCAAATACTGCGTAAGCTCAACCTTTACGGGTTAAAAGAATAAAGTCATGACTGGTTTGAGTCTTATATCTGAGTCAACGAACTCAAATTGTGAAAGCTAATACCTATTCCGATATTGGTTGAATCAAACATGGTGTACCACAGGGGTCTGTGCTTGGATCTATCCTGTTTTTGACACTAAGGTAAACACGATTATCCTGTTCTGTTATTTGAGTATAAAACAAAAACGAATAGATTTTATCAAAATATTTTTTCACATTATAGTTGGCCTTGATAAACTCCACATTTTGTTTCATTTAACTGACCTCGTATCTCTTACCAATAAAATGATACCCATGGTGAGCATGGTAAGTGGGACACACTGTATATGTGTACAAAAATAGGTCATTATTTGTGTTGTGTATGTTACTTGAACTGCTATTATGCACTTTTTTCTGATAATAAAAGGTTGTATTGAAACGCATGAAATGTTGAAATACTGACTGTAATTGTCGTACGATGTGTCTTGTACAAAATCAACAGAGCGAATGTGACTACGTGACGATGCACGCAGTGGGAAGAAATAGTTTTAGGGTTGCATATACCCCAGGCGTGGACAATTTGGTTCCAATCAAAACATTCATGAGCATGAAACTAGATCCAAGAATCTATTGATGCCAGAAGCAAACAGGTCCTCATTTTATCAGAAAAATCTTCAATTTATGGGCTGTAAAGTATTTAATTTACTAACCAAAGATATACAGACATCCCCAAATCTCTTTATTTTCAAACAAAGGGTGAAAGAGCTACTACAAGCGAGAATCTGTTATACATTGGAGGAATATTTCAATTGTCCCTGAATTGTAAATGTCTATTTTATCAATTTTATTAATTCTATGAATTTTTTATGACATGATATTTTAATTTGTTGACGTTCAGTCTGTATTATGTAATTCTCCACACGTGGCTTTGACGTTTTCTTTTATTATTGTGCTGTTTACTGTTTGTATTATACATGTACTTTTAAATTGAAGAAATATATTATTATTATTATTATTATTAACATAAGTTAGGTTGTCTAAAGTCATAATCAGAAGGCTAATCGAACCATGACAAAAAAATAGATTTCCATTTAAAATAAGAAAGTTGGTACCAACATTTGGCATACCCTGTATAGTTGTAGGACTAACAACATTTGAGGTAGAACGCATATGATCAATTATGACAGCAGAACAAATTTCAGGTTTGTAGTCTAACTGCAAGTCGAAAAACATCTAATGCACGCCCTACGTATATCACGCTGTATATTAATGTCAACCTGAAAGATCTGTTCCTATTCGAGATTTGGTGTGACCAATATTTACTACTGAATACGTGATACTGAATCTCTTGAACAAAGATAATTTTGTTGGAAATATGCTTGCCTATGAATAAAGAAATATTCCTGAAAAATACTAATAGTCCGGGAGCCAGTGACAGATTTCCATGACCAAGTTCCTCTCAAGCGAAAATTAGTGGAATGCATCAGAGTTATATTACAAAGCTTCGTGAATGTCAGCTGCGTGTTACGGGTTTATTTTGCACTAGAAAACCCTTTCTGTTTTAATACAATAACATCAGAAATTCTCTGTCATTGATATACACTTTCCACTCTGTACGCCACTGTATTCTTCTTCTTCTTCAGATTCCTCAAAATGACAACTTGATCGTTGTCATGTATAGCTTGTTCCGAATGTTAGTACTTACCTTTGCTGTACTAGTTCGAGCGGACATGAACCGGCCTTAAGCTAATGACAGTTATCAGTTGTTCTATTTTGCGGTATGACAGCGTTATTTTGTAAACATACTTTTGGTTAGTCTATTGTTTTGTACTTAGAACACAAAACCGTAACATTCCTACTCTATCTCTATCTTGTGTCATTGAGGTACCTAATTCACATTCGAATACTTGACCTTTTGTTTGTTTGGTTCTGAGATTGAGAGGCTGGCGTTTTCGTCTTGGTTCAGTTGGCAACACTGAATCTTAAGGTGTTCTTTTCATAGCTCCTAGTAGCTCGAGTTAGTTCCTGGACTGTTCCCACCGAACACTAACGAACAAGAAAGCGCCTTGTCAGATATTGACAGTTTTGACTTTGACGTCTGAGAGATATTCTCTTCTTCCTTATTTGATCTTGATGAGTGACTGACCTACTTTGAAGATTTCCAATTAAATTTTGATCATCGTTGATGGATCTTTGGAAAATTCATATCAGGAGAGTTTCTCATATTGTTTGCGATTTTTGACGCTATATATTTTTTGAGAAATCTCCGTTCGCGTTGCGGATTTTTGAGGTTAGAAGTCACTTCATCATTGTGTGAAACCACTGGAACGAGAAACTCGCTATCAGACAGCAAACAGACCATCAAAGCTGTTATCAGAACCCTCCCACTTAATAGAGGTTAGTATTTGCATTTGGGCTCTACTTATGGCCCCATAAAAGTGTAATCAGAAGTCAGACTGGTATTATATATTCTAGGGCGCACCTCTGCGACTACCACTCTGCTACTACTTTTCTCTACTGCGGTTACCACTCTGCTACTGCTCCTCTGCGACTACTACTTTGCTACTGTTACCTCTTCGCCGCTGGTAGAGTGCTCCACTACGGTTTATTGCTACTACTCTGCTACCGATTATTGGAGTTCCACTAATGTGATCGTTCCACTGTTTCGTTGCTATACGATTGTCTTTCCACTGTTCCACTACTGTGATTGTTCCTGCTCGACTGTGGTTGTCCCGCTGTATATCTGTTGTTCAGCATTCCTTCGCTATTCGTCCCAGCTGTACATGTACGTTGATTGATTGTGTCGTACCCACTGTGCACCTGTATTCACCAAGGCACCGATGAACTACAACCACAATAATTGGTGAACTGCAATGCTTGAGAATATCTACGTAGTATCAGATAAGTTTAAAATAAGACTGCCCCTAAGGCGTAAGTATCCATAACTGTAAGCTATCATCGTGACGTCACAGGCATAGCCCTCACTGGAGGTTTCATATTCATATATTCAAACAATACCATACTCTCAATCACAGCATTCACTTGAATAATTCATCTTGGTGGTTGATTTTACATTAATTTCATTTTCTTTTGTATTTTGAGCTGAACTGTGCACATACAGGGTGTGTAACGATCAATATATTTTATTAGTAAGGGACATGACTATTTCTTTTATTCTGGTCCAAGTTATCTAAGCGTAAGGGAAGACAAAACCTCTACATATTTATATATTATTATTATACCATTCACAGGTATCTATTGTTTAATATTTTAGTAATATTAGTGCAGTGGGTTGTCCCATTCCATCAGGGTGGTTTCGGATTTTTCACTAGCGATAAATCCGTGGCGCTCCGGAAAATTAACCCCATATTTCAATCTTATCGAAATCAATTTTTATTGTCGAATCCACGCCTACTGAGCTGCTGGGTATGTTAGAGGCGTGACACATCATTGCACATTCACTGCTCTCCTTTCCTAAATTTCGCCCCTAACATGCGGTTCCGTGGGGGTGGGGATGAGCGGTGGTAGCCTCCCACACACAAAGAAAAAGAAATGTATTCAATTTTGTTTTCCTACTTGAAAACATGTTAAATTATCGCTAAAGCAATATCTTGAAGAAAGAAAAAAATCAGCTGACTATAGCATAGTGGATTATACGACAGCTAGTTGGTCGAACACAAAAAAAATTGTACCTTCTATGATTTCCTCTCAAATAAAATTTTACCTCATATTCGGATTGTGTCAGTTTAACATGTTTCCGGGAAGGAGGACATATTTGAATATATTTTTTTCTTCGTGCGTAGGAAGCTACTGTGCTGATCACCCCCCCCCCCCTACCAACGGAATCGCAGCTGACGTTCACGAATCTTTATAATACGACTCTCTGATGCATTCCACTAAATATCGCTTGAGAGGAAATGACTGACCAAATTTTTTACCGGGCTCCTGGACTATAAGCTCATGAAATGTTTATAAGGAATCATCATAGGGACGAATATTACTTATTTCTGACGATCATACATGGCTCTAACAAATTGAATACTTAATTTTTAACTCAGTGTAGCTGGGTCGGATAAACACGTTTTTGAACTTGTAAAATAGTCAAATCTTCGAAAGTTGTATAGTGACACACTCTGTACACCTCATATCGGCTCAACACATTCTCCTTCAATTTTCTTCATACCGATATTGTATCCATATTAAAACTAATATTATGTTTTTAATATAAAATATCTGAACGTTGGCGCAAGCTACATAAACATTTCGGAATTCCTCTTCTCTCCATGCCGGCATGAGCAAAGAAAAACAGTCGACAGATAACCAGAGCAAACATAATTTATAAACAGCGGCTGCCGGCGTCATCAAAGGTTACAAATGTGGGCCCATATAGTCTGTCGGTTTCGAAGCGGGGTATCGAAATCTTCGAGGATTCTTGGGTAAAGGCTAGATATTGTAAATGGTTGACCTTTTCGGAAATTAGGCAATAAAGTAAATAACCCACTGTATAACGGTAGGGGACTATAATTTAATACTGCTTGCTCTCAGACGTTGTTTGGTATTGTTTATACAACCTCCATAAAAAGAAGCCTAGTTTGTCTTCCTTGTTTCTCCGCTTCAAATGGATGTCTTCTTCTCCCTGGTTGGGCAACGTTTTTTCCTGCTATCCTTTGTCAAAATAGTTATTTATGTACCAAGGGTATAAATAAATGTTTATCCACAATCAATTTATAATTGAAGTTTTATCCACACCTATGAACCGTATAAAGTACCACTTTATCCACTAGTGGAATAATGAAATTACTTTATTCCACTAGTGGAATAAACTTCACAAATTTTTACAAATGGAGTCGATAAACAATCGAAAATACATAGCACACCTCCCGATATTTTTGTATGTTATTTCAATGATTTTTGAGGAGGTGACAGCCACTGTCAGAGCAAAACGTCAAATCATTTTGTGATGAAAAATTTCCGCGATTCTGATTCTAAATGAATGTGATTGTGAATATCAATCAATCAATCAAAGTATACTTTATTGTCTGAAGAAAATGATTCTTATTGACAAAGCGTTATAAAGTACAATATGAACATAATGAGAGGGTAAAGTCTCAAGGTGTATAAATAAGAATAAAAGACACTTAGAAGAATAATTAAAAATATTTAAAAACTGGTATCCTAATTAAAAATGAGAAGGTGATTATAATTAACTGAATAATTTTGTAGATAAATACACAAGCACATTAAAATTTAGTTAAATACTAGGTATAACAGTATAATAGTAAATAATAGTTATTTAATAGGTATAACAGCTATATTCGCGTTTAAACATTCTTGCGCAAAAAAAATGATATCTAAAACACTTATACAATAAATAACTATTATGCACTAGCGGGCGGTAAAGTACACTTTACCGCCCGGTTCGCCGGGCGTAAAGTGGCACTTTACCGCCCGTGGGCGCATTATGGCCCGGCGGGACAAAATTCTCAAATTGTATGCATAACGTATGAAACGTGTAGACCATTGCAATTCAAGTCAATATTTGTGATTCGCGCTATAAAACCGCTAGTGTATAAAATTTTGTATGTATCACGTGCGTAAAATGCGTTTAAGGCCTTCGGCGTGTGATGGCCCTCGGCTGACGCCATCGGGCCATCATCCACGCCACAGGCCATAAACGCCTACTTTACGCCCTTGATACATAAATAACTATTATGCCCTGAGGGCAACGTTTTACGAACCCGTGGGCCTCTGGCCTGAGGGTTTGTAAGTCGCCCGAGGATATACACCATCTGTTTATGCCCGCGGTACATACATAACTTTATGTCATACTAGTTTGTTATTGCAATCCAATCAGTATTTAAAAAAATCCAGTTTGAATTAATAACATTGCCATTTTATCATAGTAGACTCTATCGTTGCTAGGTGAATGTTGACAAACGTAAATGTCATAAAATCACAATAATTTTTATGTGTCAAAGTTAGAAGTCAAAATGAACGAAGATTTTTGAATTACTGACGAAATTATTGAAAAAGCAAAGAAAGCAACCGAAAATCTGTTGCAAAAAAAAAGAAGCTTACGACATGGAATACGAAAAATTAAAGAAAACTAAGTAAAAGATGTTAATGAAACTGTGTTGCTTGGATACTTCGGCGATCTCGCTAAAACATTTTCTCAGAGTTCCTTGTGGTCCAAATATTCTATGGTAAAGAAGACTTTAATAGTAAATAATAGTTATTTGTTTAACTAGGCAGCAAAGTAGTAGATTGACTGCCGAGGCTGAATTCATAGCCGAGCGTAGCGAGCCTAGGAATTCAGCTAAGGCAGTCAATCTACTTTGCTGCCGAGTTGAACATATAATTTTTTCTCCGATTGTAATATAATTAATGTAGAGAGAATGATATCTGAGGAAAGAAAAGGTGGCATATTCGTTCAAAATTGTAGTAATTTTACCATCAATGTTAATAACAACTAAACATATGTTTTTTAAATTCTTGTTAAAAGTGTTATGTAATAATTGCTAATAAATGTTTACGTCAAATGTTTTATTCCCATTGCGTATAATCACTTTGCTGCCTAGGCAGCAAAGTAACCACTTTGCTGCCTATGCAGCAATGTACCCACTTTGCTGCCTAGGCAGGAAATGTAATACTTTGCTGATTGATATGTGTCAGCAAAATTAATATTTGCTGTCAATCGGAGAAAAAAATATTAACATTGCTAATTACTATAAGTTAATGGAATATTTGAAGCAAACTTCAAAAGGCCACAAACCAAAGAAGTCTAAAATTCTGTCTAGAGAAGATGTTTTAAAATTTGTTCATAAGCCACCGAACGAGACGTTTTTAATGAACAAAGTTGCATCAATCAATATTTGGAATATTTGGTGGATGTCGACGGCAAGAACTTGTGAACATGTTAGTTACTCATGTAGAAGATAGAAAATCGGTTTTTGTGGTAAATGTACCAGAGACAAAGACCGATAAAAAACGCATTTTTACCATTATACAGATGAGGGTGAAATGAACAGTTTAAAGCTAATAAGAGATTATATGTCACTACGGCCACGTGGTTGCTCAGAAAAAAAGCTTTTTCTGACCTATACACAAGGTCGATGTACTGTACAGCCAGTAGGAAATAACACTTTTGGAAAAATCCCGTCCATTATAGCGAAATATCTGGGTTTAAGTGATCCTCTGAAATATACAGGTCATTGTCGAACGTCAGCAACTCTTCTTGCAGAGGCTGGAGCCAGTATGACCAAGTTGAGGCGCCATGGTCGATGGAAGAGTATGTCGGTTGCTGAAGGATATTTAGAGGATTGTTTATCTTCCAAAAATGAAGTTTCAAGAATGCTGGCAGGTGTACCTTCCGGGTCTGGCGTTTCGGTACGGAAATTTGATACTCAAACTATGAAACATGAATCGTTTGCTGCAGGCAACTTAACTATCACCGGATCTTTTCAGAACCGCCAATTTTATGTTAATTCGTCAAAATACATATTTTACTATATTCCGTTTGTAATTTCATTAATGAAGGTTATTAAATAAGTTAAACAAAAAATTATTTCTCTTTATGCCCGCGCGGGCCATAAAGTGAACTTTATGCCCGCACAATATTGAACTAGTGTGACATAAAATAAATTAGAACATTTTATTGATCCATAAACATCACAAAAAAAATCCTATAGTAATCAAAATCCACTACTATAACTAACTATTTTGATTAAATGAAATGAAGGCACTATACAGAGTGTATTCTAAATGACGTCATTAATTTCAGATGGCGATTCCTTTTCATATTTTATGAAAGTTCACGTAAACATAAGTCCTGACTTGCTTTGTGTTCAAGTGACGTAGTGTCACAGTTTCAATAGAAAATCTGTTATTTATTAGTTAAGACTCAAACGTCTTTTCACTGATTTTCATGAAACCTGGTGTGTTTATTAGCAGTAACAAGGGGCTTGTTTTCATGAGGTTAGAATTCAAATTATAAGTAGCGAAGGGTCACCTGGTTGATAATTATGGAAAAAATCATTGTACGCCATTGTTTCTGTCTAAGTTTCATATTTTTATCAAATTAAACATTTAAAAATACAACTCTTTTATAATGCCGTGAATTTGAAATAACAACACTGTATCAACCGATAGATTTCCCTAATTAAATTATTTCTACCTTAACAATCTTTTATTGGTTTCGTCATTGGTTATTTTGTTGTGTTCCTGGGCCAATTATTGTCAACTGTTTCTATCAAAATTTGACAATACAATTGTGCATAAAATTAAATAGAATTTCAAGAAAATATGGAGTATCTGAAAAAAAGATCACATACATTATTGAACTCTGATGGTGCATAACCACCATTTCTACGCCACTGAATTTGATTTGACAACGAATGGCTATTTCAAATTCACGGCATTATAAGAAAGTTGTATTTTTAATTATTCATTCTGAAAAAATATGAAACTTTGAGAAAAACAGTGGCGTACAATGATTTTTACTATAAATATCAATCAGGTAAACATCTGCCACTTATAATTTGAAATATGATTTCATTAAAAGCCCTTTGCTACTGCTAATAGATATTTTTATTTGACCACATTATGAATTAACATTTGTAGCAAGTTTTAGAAATACACATGTTGAAGTTACAAACACTTAAAGAATAAATATACATATCTACATACAAAAATATAAATAAGGATGGATTTAGCGAGGGGCAATATATGAAAATATAAGTAGAAAAGTTATTGGGTATAACCCTCAAAATGTTCTGCAACCGTAGACACGTGTTTCGAGCTTAAGCTCTCATCAGTACGGTAAAATCAAGTGCAAAGATGTACAACACTTGGATGTAAAAATAGAAACAAAGGAAGTCAACAACAGGAAGCCAACCACACATTTGTGGCTTCGGTTAGAAGACCTTGTGCTTAGAAGGCAACAACTAACGTCGCCACGGAGGCAGCTATAGCTACCAGCGTGACAATCCTACCCAGGAAAATACAAATAAGGATGGATTTAGCGAGGGGCAATATATGAAAATATAAGTAGAAAAGTTATTGGGTATAACCCTCAAAATGTTCTGCAACCGTAGACAGGTGTTTCGAGCTTAAGCTCTCATCAGTACGGTAAAATCAAGTGCAAAGATGTACAACACTTGGATGTAAAAATAGAAACAAAGGAAGTCAACAACAGGAAGCCAACCACACATTTGTGGCATCGGTTAGAAGACCTTGTACTCACAAGGCAACAACTAACGTCGCCACGGAGGCAGCTATAGCTACCAGCGTGACAATCCTGCCCAAGAAAATACAAATAAGGATGGATTTAGCGAGGGGCAATATATGAAAATATAAGTAGAACATTTTGAGGGTTATACCCAATTACTTTTCTACTTATATTTTCATATATTGCCCCTCGCTAAATCCATCCTTATTTGTATTTTCCTGGGTAGGATTGTCACGCTGGTAGTTATAGCTGCCTCCGTGGCGACGTTAGTTGTTGCCTTGTAACCAGAAGGTCTTCTAACCGAAGCCACAAATGTGTGGTTGGCTTCCTGTTGTTGACTTCCTTTGTTTCTATTTTTACATCCAAGTGTTGTACATCTTCGCACTTGATTTTACCGTACTGATGAGAGCTTAAGCTCGAAACACGTGTCTACGGTTGCAGAACATTTTGAGGGTTATACCCAATAACTTTTCTACTTACACAAATATACATATACACACATATGAAGTAGATGAGTTGTCAAATGCAGTTGAACTATCAATTTTGAGTAAAAATGTCATAGGTTAAAGAGTAGAAATCTTAGCGGGATGATCATACACATGTCAACTCATTGTTTGTATAGTGTAGTTGGCAGTTCACATATTCATCGAGAGAATAGAACGCGTTGTTATTAAAAAATGATTTGATTGTTCTCTTGAATTTGATTTGGCTAAAATTCTTGATATGGGCGGGAAGTTTATTGAATAGATTCAAGACTAGCGAATTTTTGGTTGAGGTAGTGAGTCTGTATCGTGGATTTACCAACAGGTTATTATTCCTTGTGTTGTTATCATGCGTATCAGAGTGAGTTCGGTAGATACCGATGTTTTTGTGGATCTATAAAAGGCAATCGAAAATGTACGCTGAATATAGTGTCATAATTTTGAATTCACTAAAATAGTTTCTACAACATTCTTTATATCCCACTGAAGCTAAAATCCTTATGGCCTTTTTTGTGATCGAAGAACTCTGAGTGACTAGAGTTTCCCCATAGTCGTATACCATAAGTAATGTGTGAATGGAATGAGGCAAAGTAAGATATTCTCAAAGCTTCGAAACTGGTTACTTTTTTCAGTTGTCTTAGGAGATATAGTTGATTAGAAAGTTTAGAGCAAAGTTGTTCGATATGACAGTTCCATTTCAAAAAGTGATCCAAGGTTATGCCCAAAAGTTTAACTTTATTTTCTGAGTTATTGTGACATTTGGTTGAAATGGAAATAGGTAATCACGCCAGGTTTCATCCAAATCGTCCAGAAGACTTCTGAGTAATTGATGAAATTCCGATTTTTAAATGAAACTTTGCCACACCGATTCTCGGAAACAAAAGTAAGTTAAAACACAGGCTTTCATGAAATTGTGAATTACCACCTGAATATAATGACATCATTTAGCCTAGCAAAAAAAATATTTGACATTTTTTAGCTCTCAAGCAAAATGCATAGTAGCCGTTATCTTGAATTTTTGAATATTGACAACGTATAATATCCGAGCTCAAAAACCCTCACATAACAATTTTCAATAGAATCCGTCGGACCATACAAAACTTGTCCGCCATCTTGATATAATGAATTTTGACAAAAAAATCATAATCATCGACACCGAAAACCACCGAATATCCATTTTGAAAGGAATCTGACCATAATCACAAAACTCGTCCGCAATCTTGGAGCCGCCATATTGAATTTATGAAATTTGACAAAAAAATCCTAATCTCCGACCCTGAAAATACCCAAAAACCAATTTAGACTCTAATCGGAGCATCACAAACCTCGTGTCCGCCATATTGGAGCCGCCATTTATTTTTTTCTAAGGAAAATATCATAATGCATTGTCACCGTAATCATGAACACAATGTATGTTTACGAATAGTGCTCATTAAATTTTTCATATTTATTCCCCTTCCCATCACTTATTTTTCTGAATATTTTATGAATTTTTAACAGGATTTAAAATTTTTGTTTTCTGTTTCCACATAAATATCATTCATATACCTGGAGCCTATGTTAAAAAAATCTGATTATGAATAAAAATAAAAATTTTAATCATATGAAATCCGTCCTTCCAAATCGTGCTGGCGTTTTCTTCCAAAGTTAACTTTCCGTCAGTTGATTATGATTAATAAGGCGCAGATCCGACCTGTCCTGGAATACTGTTTCTCCACGATCATCACAGAATTTGCCAATTCTGAAATCAAATTTGATTACAGAATGCTGGAATTCTCTCTCTTGAGATTGAAGAAATATTCTGCAACACCTCTGCCCCCATGCAATTTAAATGTATTTACATTCTCTCTCTTGTGATAAAATAATATTCTCACACTGGTTAGCAATAATAACATTAGCCTTGACGCAGTTGATTGTCATCGTAAAAAAAATTGAGTAAGTGTCAAAATGATTGCTGTCACGTTTCCTAGCTTTGATCGTGGAGAAAGTATAGTCTGCTACTCGGTTAGAATGAAAATTCGTGATGCTCGTGGTTCCTCATGCTCGCCTTCGGCTCGCGCTCGGAACTTTCCACCCGCATCGAATTTTCATTCTAACCTTGTTACAGAATATACTATTCTCCAAGATCATCACAGAATTTGCCAATTCTGAAATCAAATTTCATTACAGAATGCTGGAATTCTCTCTCTTGAGATTGAAGAAATATTCTGCAACACCTCTGCCCCCATGCAATTCAAACGTATTTACATTCTCTCTTTTGTGAAAGAATAATATTCTCACACTGGTTAGCAATAATAACATTAGCCTTGACGCAGTTGATTTTAATCGTACACTGATAAAAATACCCGATTAGAGACAAAAGAATCATGCTTTTGGATTATTTTCTCTTCTAACAAAGAAATTGTCTTCGTCCCAAATATTTTGCTCTTAAATGAAAATCATTGTTGCTTTTGTAATAAATTTTCTATTCTATTGGCTTCAAATGCTTTTGAGAGAACATTATTAACTTTGTCTCCAGTCCTGCTTGGTTGACTCTTGTCTCAAAACCATAACCACTTGATACAAGGTCCAAATGTGTTTGGTTGACATAATCTACCTCAGCACTCTCAGCAGCTATCTTCGCCATGCATGAACTCGGGGTCTACCGGTCTACCCGAAGTTTGCCGATACCCATTTGAATTTGAGCAAGTCGCAACGAAAAGCGCCCGCGCAGCGGGCGCAGGTGTAGGGTGCAGGTGTCAGCGTATCAGTTCACTGGTCACTAGTTAGCGCCATTCTGCCATTGTATTTTCTTATGTCGAATGTCGATGAGTTGATGTTGATAAATGGTGTTTGCCGGCAAGATTTGTGTTGTGAATAGGTATGATGAGTGAAACCGGTTTAAAAAAAAGTGGTATCGGTGATACTATTCAAAACTGTTTTCGTCCCATGTGTGTACCTCGGACCGTTCAAAAGTTAACAGGGGGAAAGTATTTACGTCCACACTGTATAATATTACAATGTTAAGCTATAATATGAAAATTCGTCAATGTAGGTAGAAATTTATTTGTTTTACTTCCTAGAGTTAGTTTTGTTTTGTTCCTTATTCACCAGCAATACCAATTTTTCCCTGATTTGTGTTCAGTAACCAAAGTAATGTGTTATGTGTTATTATTTAAATAAATACGTTTTTATTAATATTTGTTTTTCTTAATATCCCTATAAGTTTTTATGAATATTTAGATTTCAATTTTGAATTTGATTTTAACCAATGCAAGTTTGTTGCTTTAAAACTTTCCAAATTTTCACATGAACTATTATTATCTTTTAAAAAGATCCTCAGGAAATTTGGCCTTGACCATACACATTTTGTCACAAGACCGTTTTGGATCTTTTTAAAAAAGAGTAAATTTGTCACTTGAGGACGCAAGGTTTCAAAACAAGAATTCAACATAAACCTAAGATTTTAAATGAAGCATTTGTTGGTTTTATATCAAAAGCCTTTTATTTCAAGACAATGACATCATGTCTTTTATTTTAAAGCACGTAATTTTCAAACAATCTCCTAATGAACTTGATCGAAAACTTAGGCTCTTTTGCTTAAGTTCACATGACTTTGAGCTAGAAAAAAGATGGCATTTCCCTCAAAGCTTTTCACAATTTGGAAAAATGATGATTTTGAGACAAAATCATTTTATATTATGACAAAACTAAGGTTTCTTGCCTGACATTTATATAACTTTGTGCTAAAGAAAATGATGCGTTTGCCTCAAAGAAATTCAAATTTTGGTTCAAAATAACCATGCATTTCGCCCATATCAAATGCTGGGCGCCCTTGAGGCAAGTTCAAATTCTTTCAAATCAAGGAATCCTTTTTATCTGTCTAGTGGCAAAATTTGAGTAAGTGTCAAAATTATTGCTGTCACGTTTCCTATCTTTGATCGTGGAGAAAGTATAGTCTGCTACTCGGTTAGAATGAAAATTCGTGATGATCGTGGTTCCTCATGCTCGCCTTCGGCTCGTGCTCGGAGCTTTCCACTCGCATCGAATTTTCATTCTAACCTTGTTACAGAGTATACTATTCTCCAAAAATTTGCCAATTCTGAAATCAAATTTGATTACAGAATGCTGGAATTCTCTCTCTTGAGATTGAAGAAATATTCTGCAACACCTCTGCCCCCATGCAATTTAAACGTATTTACATTCTCTCTCTTGTGATAGAATAATATTCTCACACTGCTTAGCAATAATAACATTAGCCTTGACGCAGTTGATTTTAATCGTAGTGGCAAAATTTGAGTAAGTGTCAAAATTATTGCTGTCACGTTTCCTATCTTTGATCGTGGAGAAAGTATAGTCTGCTACTCGGTTAGAATGAAAATTCGTGATGCTCGTGGTTCCTCACGCTCGCCTTCGTCTCGCGCTCGCTCGCATCGAATTTTCATTCTAACCTTGTTACAAAATATACTATTCCATACATGGAGTGCAGTCCCTAAAGACACTCTGAAACGTTTAGATTCTGTCCAAAAAAGAGCTATTCGTCTCGTCGGTGTGGCCGAGCTTACAAGCTCACTCATTTCTCTGGAACACCGAAGTAAGGTCGGTGGTCTGTCACTATCTTACAGGTATTTTCATGGACGATGCTCTTCTGAAATATCATCATTCGCTCCACCGTAAGCGGTCCCATTGAGACTGACCCGTCGAGGTCAGTCTTCACATCCCTTGGTAGTCCCTTTGGAGACAACATCTCTTTCCCAGGGCTAGATCTTCCAACGAACGGCAAAGCTTTGGAACTCGAGAGGTGTTCCCTGAGGCATACAGCGTGCAAAAATTCACGAACACCAATTCCAAAAACAAAAAAAACGACTTTCAGGAGATCGCTGTTGGAAAATTCGTTGCTAACTTCACAAACATTACTAAAACTAAGTCATGAAGCTTTTCTCTCAGTGTGTTATCTAATTGATTGGCCTCCTCGTTCACCCAAACTCAGCCCGCTTGATTTAATTTTTTTTTAAATTTTTGTAACATATACTATCCATGGCATACGAGTACAATAGTTAACCTTAAAGAAGAGATGTCAAATCTCATACGTGCATGGTTCCTCAATCCTACAAAAAAACAGTTTTATAATAATAAATCAACGTTTGTAGAAGAAAAAAACATTTAACTATGACGTCTGAGTCATTTTGACAGCGATGAAAAAGGTGCATCCTTTCATATTGTCGTTGATTTATCCTCCCAAAAAACATTCGAACTTTTTTTTATTTCTTTCAACAAAAAAAAATTCTATTAAAAAATTCAAGAGAAAAACATTTCTCGTAATCTTTTTGTCAGTTGTTCTCGTGAAATTACTTGACTAAATTATTTCGTTAAAAAAAAATTCATCCGATAAAAAAAGCTCTTGTGTTTTCACTACTAATAACTCATATTTTGGGAGGAAGAATTTAAACTGTCTTATAAACAATAATAAAGTGTGTCATGGAACTGCTCTCTACATTTCTGAAAACGTCAAACGGAATGGATCGGCATGTGGCTGTATATAATTCGAATAGTTGGCGGTGATATATTGTTTGGGACCAATCTGCCGAAAACAAAAAAACATTGAAAGCTTCAGTTTAGTCTGTGAAGTAAAAGTTGTGCTGTGTTTGCCTTACGAAAAAGGTTGGTTTTTGTGTAAAAACGAACGTGAAATTAGAAAAAATGGGTGAAAGAGTGCCTGTAGATTATGCCGATGAAAATAAGTTGGTATTTTGAGTGGTTTTAACCCTAGAAATGAGTTTGAAAATGACCCCTTTTTGACCTTCAAGGAGATTAATCAGAACATTTTCGATAGCTACAGAGGATTTGTGATCGGAAGATGAAACAATGTAAGTACCAACAAACAGTTCTCCTATTTCCGAAATATTCAATTATTTGAAAATCTGTTACAATACAAAAGTGTTGTTTAGCGCTGATAAGAAAATATACCATAATTGTTTGCACCAACGATTTTTCAATAGCATATAGAGCAATGCCAATAATTTTTGAAAAAAAAATTCTTAGTACCTACTATACAGGTGATCAGAAAATGTATTGGTAAAAAACTTCGGTTAGAGTGACCCATGGAATTTAAAATAATTTTTTTGAACAAACGTATTTCGGCTTCTTCTACACAAAATCCAAATTAAATTAGCGGTTACGACAATTTTCGAAGATACCGGCCTATTTTGTTGTGAAACTTTCACCCTTTGACATAGGTATCATAATTCTATTATTGAAAACACCACACAAACCCCTATTTACTTGTTCTCAGCACTTTTTAGAGGAAATACCATTATTTTTAAAAAAAATTTCACTCTTTTTCAATACGTAAATAAATCATGGTATTATTAATTGTTATTGTTCGTTTTTCTTCGGCTATCGTGGGGTCTCGGCTATCGCCGTCTTTTCGAGTTCAGCCCATGATTTTTTCACGATTTAAAGAAGGGTGAATTTTTTGAAAATATAGATTTTTTTTCGCTAAGCAGTGATGAAAACAAGTAAATAAGAGTGTGTGTGGTGTTTATTAATGGAAGCAGGAAAATTTTTGTGTGTTTTCAATAACAGAAATACGATCTGTCAAATTGTGAAGTTTTACAACAAAATTGGCATGTATGATTGAAAATAGTCGTGATCGCCAAAACTTTCATTTGGATTTTTTGTAGAGGTCACCAATATACGTAACTATTTTTGAAAAATTCATTGGTTCACTCTAACCGAAGTTTTGACAATAACTGGAAGTGGAGTGAGAGTCCGAAAATGTGTTTTTTACGATATCTGGCAAGAAAGACCTCATATAAAAAAAGTTCTCATGTTCAAAAGTGCTAGATAACTGAAAGATCTACAACTTTCTTTTCAACTATTTTTTAAAATATAAAAAAATTTGAGAAAAACGCCAAAAATCAATTCTTTTGTTTTTTAATTTTTATCTACCACAAAAAAAGTTAAATTCAAAAGTGGTAGATAACAGAAAGATCCACATCTTTTTTTCGAGCCCTTTTTTAAAATAACCTCAAAAATATTGAGAAAAACTACGGAACCGTCTAGGGGTCACACAAATGAAATAAAATTATTTTCATTAAAAAAATCCAATACATTGGATTTTTAATTCAAAATACTTATTGGATTTCTTTTCAATATATTAATCTTTTTACTACTAGATACAAGGTGTTGTTTCTAATGCCAACATAGGCTCTTTGGTCATGTACGTATTAACATATTTTACCTTTTGTTGTTAGCTAAATAAATTATTATGATGCAAATAAAAATATGGACGTGTCGAGTTGATCACCCCCCCTTTTTTGAAGTATGATAAAAAAAGTTGAGAAATGAATCCTTACAAGCTCACGTATTCAATTAATTTTTTGCCGCCCATAGCCTAGGTGCAAATTTTCGTCGAAAAAAATGTCCTTTCACAGTTACCCCTTTGTCAAATTCAATTTTAGAGGTGACATTGGGTATCAGCTCGTCGAGATACGTCTGAGAGAAGTTTGCAAATTTTCGAAAGATGGGAAATAATAATTTTCGCAAAATTTGATTTTGTTCTACATAGAATATTATATTTTTCGAATTTGATTTCCTGGGAAAATAAAATTTTTCGCAAGATTCCATTTATGGTGGATTTATGCAGCAGTCATAAGTCATAAGTTTTAAGTCATAAGGAAGAATATTCGTCAATGATTGGTTGGATTCCAACCAATCATTGACAAATATTCTTTCTTATGACTTAAAACTTATGACTTATGACTGCTGCACAAATCCACCATTACTTGTATACTGAATATTACATATTTCGACTTTGATCGCCTGGGAATATTTCGCCAACGGAAGCAAAAAAGTCAGGTTTGGCGACTGAAAAAGTTAAAGTAACCAATCATTCACTACGTGCAAAAGCTGTTTCAAACTTAGCAAAGGAAGGGGTTGAAGAAAATACGTTGAGTAAACTGACTGAACATTCAAAAACGAAGGCCATAAAGCCATATCTCCAACTGGACGAGGAACACCAAGCAAGTATAGTAGAGAAAATGAGAGACTACTAACCTTAATGAAGAAACTAATGTAGCAAATGTAGCTATAAGTTATATAAGTTATAATTCAATAGCAAACTCGAATCCATCAACAAGTAGTGCACCAGGCCCAAATAATTCTTATTTTTACAACTGTGTATTCCACTGCAATACATGTAATTTTTAGGTTGTGTTCGATTTGTTAATTTTTATATAATTTATATGTACCAATGTACCTACCTGCTTAATGTACATTTAAATAAAATTTCAAACTAAGCACATACATTTTTGTTTTAACTCCGGAAATATTCTACCGAATTACACTCGTGCTTCAAAATAAACCTGATAATTTTCCATTCAAGCATGTTGTCAGTAAATAACATGCTTTCATGGAAAATTATCGGTAATTTTGAAGCACTTGTGTAATTACTCCCGAAAATTTCCTTCTGAATCCGAAAATGTACTTGTTTTTCAAATTAGAATGCTCATCCATTTGGAAAATGTTTATTTTGTGGATAAGTGTATTTTTTAGTGAAAAAAATTGCCACCAACTCTCACATTGAAGTTATAGTAAGATATTTATTTGAAAATTGCAGCAATTTCATTCTTGTAAGTTTAACGAAGGAAGATTGTAGAGACTTTTCATTTGAGAACTGAAAAAAATTTATTTACAGTAAACCTACATTAAGATTGCAAGGCCATATTACAAATGTAAAAAATATTCAAACTTGCTGCAATATTTTGTAATTTACAACGTTTAGTGAGGCAAATAAAAAAATAGACGTGACGAACTGATAACCGCCCCTACTTTGAAGTCTGTTTAAAAAAAGTTGCGCAATGATTCCTTACAAGCCCGCGTTTCCAATTAATTTTTTGCCGCCCCCAGCCCGCCACCGCCCCCGACCCGCTCCTCTAAAACAACCGACCTAGAACAAACAAACACAACCTGCATTATTACATACAAGTCCGTAGTGTTCGTAGAAAATTGTAATTTCTCCGAGAAATCCGACAGCCGCCTCCATCGCGCTCCAGTTCCCGGAGCGGGCGGCAGAGAAAGAGCCCGTAGCGGCCCAGTGACAAGTGCGCCCCCCCCGCCCCCGACGGGCCCCGATCCCGGCGCGGCCGCCCGCCCCCACTCAACCCCCGACGGACAACTTTTTATGTTGTGTATACTAAAGGGGATGGAGCGGAGCGAAGCGCGTTTAAAGGGATAGACGGGAAAGGACGGGTGATTTTTTAGGGTGAACGTGTGTAAAGTAACGAATTGGTTTGATATCGTTATACAAGGTCAAACGTTTAGGGTCGCTTTTTTAGGCAAAAATAACATTTTTGTTTCCTATAACCATGAGTCCTATCTTGCTTCGTTTTCGAGATATAGAGTGGCAAAGTTCCTTGGCCTGCACGACCTCCTGACTCAACCCCTATGGATTTTTGTATAGGGTACAATGAAAACCAAAGATTATACTGAGCCTATCAACTATGAAGGTACTCTGCTAGAAAGTTGTTCAAGCAGTACGAAAGATCACACCATTAGAGTGCCGTGAAGCTGCAGAATATGTCGTTCGTAAGTACGAACTTTCCATTGAAAACAATGGTGGTCATTTTGAACAGTTCTTGTGAATTTTTTTCCCCCGTTATCTAATGAAATGAAATAAATAATACCAATTACTTACTTGGGTAGGTTTTTCCTGTTATATGCAAGGAAACAGTTTTTAAATTGTTCTCAAAAATTAAGCGAAATACGCAATACATTAATGAGAATGAAAAAAATTCAATTGCCAGAAAAAAATTAGACACACAAAAAAGAGGAGTACAATGATTTGTCCTAATATCAATTATATTATTACCCTTTGGGACGCAACTGTGATTTATACTTTTCATTTTTCGACTTTGATCGCCTGGAAATATTTAAAAAATGCGGAATCCCGCGAGTATTACTTCATCTTGTAGCAAATTTCCTTCTGAATCCGAAAATGTACTTGTTTTCCACATTAAAGTGCTAGTTCATTCATATATTGTCAAATTTGTGGATGGTGCATTTTTTCGTCATATTCGGAATCAACTCGTCGAGATACGTCTGGCTGCTCTTTTCCAATTACTACTTTGTCAAATTGAATGTTTGATGTGATATTCGTAGGTAATACCACAAGTGTATCGGTGATTATCGAAATAGCAATTCCTTTGAATTTGAGAATCAAATTATGTTGCTTGGCAACCACACAAGCGCTTGCGCTTGCGCGTTATTAAGATTATTTCATGAATAAAATCGAAACCATTTTTATTTATTTACTATTCAATTTAACTAGGAACATTATTAAAACAACATGAAAGTTGATTTTTCTTGAAAACGGTCAACTTCAGAGCTTATGACCAAGAATACCTTTTTTGTGTAGAAAACATTGGCGGTTCATATAGGAGGCTCAAAACTGTACTTTTTCCAGTGGCGTAGAAGTTGGAGAAAAAAACACCCACTACCCCTTCAAAATCTTCACCAATTATGAATTTTAAAAAATAAAAAATCTGCACAAAACATAGCTTATTATGAGTAGGAAATTCTTACGATATCTATTTTCTGTGCGATAAACCTTTCCAGAGATATTCGCAAAACGATTATTTTTTTAAAATTTCAACACCCTGTATCTCGAAAATGGTGCATTTTAGAGGGTAAGTTAATAAAAACTTTTTTCATATTTTTGGACGAGCTATCACATCCTGAAGTCCTGCGCATTTATTATGAAACACCCTGTATATAAGAATCAGCTCGTCGAGTCGAGTCGAAAGGAAATTTCCGATTTTTCGGAAAAAGGAAAATAATTTTAGCAAAATTGCAGGATTTCCGTCTATAATAGAATTTAACATTTTTCGACTTTGATCGTATATTTCAAAAATGCAAAATCCCGCGACTATTCCTTCATCTCATAGAGAATTTCCTTCTGGGTCCGAAAATGTACTTGTTTTTCAAATCAGAGCGCTAATTCATTCAGAAAATATCAATTTTGTGGATGGGTGTATTTTGTCCTCGAAAAAAATGCCCTATTCCAGTTACCCCTTTGTCAAGTTCAATTTTTGAGCTGATATTCGGAATCAGCTTGTCGAGATGCGTCTGACGAAAGTCTGCAATATTTCGAAAAATGGAAAATAGAAATTTTCGCAAAATTCGATTTACTTTTATACAAAATAATACATTTTTCGACTTTGATTGCCTGGGAATATTTAAAAAATGTGGAATCCCGCGAATATTACTTCATCTTATAGAAAATTTCTTTCTCCACGATCATCAAAGAATTTGCCAATTCTGAAATCAAATTTGATTACAGAATGCTGGAATTCTCTCTCTTGAGATTGAAGAAATATTCTGCAACACCTCTGCCCCCATGCAATTTAAATGTACTTACATTCTCTCTCGTGATCGAATAATATTCTCACACTGGTTAGCAATAATAACATTAGCCTTGACGCAGTTGATTGTCATCGTAGTGAAAAATGGAAATTAAATTTTTTTGCAAAGTTCGATTTACTTTTATCCAGAATATTACATATTTCGACTCTGATCGCCTGGAAATATTTCAAAAATTTAGAATCCCGCGAATTTCGTCTTATAGAAAATTTCCTTCTGAATCCTAAAATATACTTGTTTTTCAAATTAGAATGCTCATTAATTTGGAAAATGTTTATTTGGTGGATAAGTGTATTTTTTAGTCGAAAAAATTGCCCTATTCCAGTTACCCCTTTGTCAAATTCAATTTTTGAAGTGATATTTGGAATCACCTCGTCGACATATGTCTGAGAGGAGTTTGCAATTTTTCGAAAAATGGAAAATAAAAATTTTCGCAAAATTTAATTTTGTTCCATGTAAAATATTGCATTTTTAGACTTTGATCGCCTGGGAATATTTCAAAAATGCGGAATCCCGCGAGTATTACTTCGTTTGATAGACAATTTCCTTCTGAATCCGAAAATGTACTTGTTTTTCGAATCGGAATGCTAATTCATTTAGAAAATTTTGTGGATGGGTGCATTTTTCGTCGAAAAAATTGTATTTTTTGACTTCAATCGCCTCGGAATTTTTCAAAAATGCGGAATCCCGCGATTATCAGTTCATCTTCCTTCAGAATCCGAAATTAAACTTGTTTTTCAAATTTGAGTGCTATCATTTGAAAATTATCGATTTTGTGAATTGGAACGTTTTTCGTAGAAAAAATTGCATTTCCCTACTTTAATCGCCTGGTAATATTTCAAATGCTTGGAAATGTCACTGTAAAATGGTCGTGTGAAAGTCATTCGAAGAGAAGGAAAGGTCAAGGGGTCCTTCCTATACCATAGCAAAATCATGTCAACTCCTCGATGTGTTCCTACATGTGGCTTACATTCTAAGGTCGTTGTCCTCTCTGAAATCTTGCAATTCAATATTCATTTTATTAGGTGCCCCTATATCACATATTCATGTCACCCCTACGAATACTACCAACCAGCTTGATTCATGACTCATCTCATTTACATTCTCTGTTCAAAATTTTAAATTGTGTTTTAAATGGAACTGATGATGGTGCGCTTGAAGTATTGTTTCAGAAGTTCTTTCAAGTTCATGATGTAATTATAATTACTATTACGTTCATTGTGCATGAACATGACAATTTTCACACGAAAGGAGAAGGGTTAGTCAAAAGCTGACTTCCACCCTTCCCGAATTGATTTATATTTTTTGTAGATATGTACAATTAACAAGTAATTGAAATAAAATGCTCTTTTGGAAAAATCAATAATGTTTTGCTATAGGATAACTAGGAAAAAATTCATTATCAACAAATCTGTCGAAGGAAACTTTTCCAGACTTGTTGAAAATAGGAAAAGTAATTTCGTTACTCAAGAAAGGCAAATTATAAACCTCTGACCATTCCCAGTGTTTTGAATAAGGTAATAGAAAGGTGTATTTACAATAAATTATTGCCTTTTTTGGTAAAAAACAAAATGGATTTTGCCCAAGGAGATCGACGGAAAGTGCTACTGCAGCTTTCTTAGAAACTATTTATAGAGGTGTCGATATAGGAAAATTTGTGGCCGCACTTTTCTCCGACCTATCTAAAGCCTTCTATTCGATATACCTTGATTTACTCGCTAATAAATTATACACAATAGTTATTCGTGGAAAATGTCTAGCTTGGGTACTCTCCTATATGAAATATAGGAGATTATACGTGAGATGGGACAATACTGATTCTGTGAACATATGAGTTCCACAGGGCTCAGTTCTAGGACCACTGATATTTTTACTTTATATAAATGGTCTCCCTCAATATATGGGTATAAGTTCGATATCACTATTTGCCGATGATTCTTCAATTTCAGAAGAAGCCGATAGTTCTGTGGAACTTCAAACTAAACTCAATATGATATTATTAATGAACCTTTTACAGATTGGTGCCGCAGAAACAGGTTAATAGTCAATCCAGACATGACAGTTTTGATTAAATTTTTTGGCAGGAAGCATACTTATGAACCTCTGAACATTGAAATTACTAACACGATAATATGTCCATCGTAGACAATAAATTTTTTAGGATTACACATAGATTTTGGACAAAGTTGGCAGTTTCATATAAACTATGTATGCAAAAGAACTGCAGTTTCTACGCATTGCTAACTAAAAAAGGTTTTGGATGAAAATGAAGGATGTCTATTATGCTGGACTATTATATTGTAACAATATTTCCCAGATATTTAATAATAATTAAATAAAATTGACAAATAATGTAATATAAGCCTTTTTCGCTAACTGTTTGTCGAGCAACAACTTTTTCACTCATTTTCTGAATGATATGACGGGCTGGTTTTTCATATATTCCTGATATTTAGTGAATTTTGATGCTGAATGATATGAAAAAGATCGTTCGTAAAAAACTGAATGGTTGTTTAGGTATGGTGAGTTTGTTGTTCGTTTGTAGATCTCTATTGTCTATTTGATGGCGAGGTTTGTGTTTGTTTGCTAATACTTCAGGTGTTTTAGTGGCATTTAACACGTTGAGTGCCAGATGAGACCAACGTGGTCTCATGCATATCTGGGCATTAATTGCTTCGTGAGACCAATGTGGACTCAAATGCATCGCCGATACATTTCGTTACATGAAGCAGCATTGGTATCATTGTATGCATTTAAATCAATGGGATCTTAAAAAGCATGGCCTGACGGTCCAATTGCTATATTTGGCCTGGATATGCGAGACCGATGTGGCACCCTACAGCAATCTGATTTATTTATTTTTGTTTTAAACTGGAAACAAATTTTAATAGTTTTTTAGTACTAATTTATTGATTTATATCTGATTCGAGTTCAAATTCATCTGACGTTCCGTCGGGTTCAAAATCGTTCATTTCCTCTTCATCGGAAAAACATTCCTGCAATAACTTTTGTAATTTTGGCTGTTCTTCCTCATACCGAGACATGTTTACGCGCCGAAAGTGCAACAACTACTGAATTGATATTGTAAACAAAGTGCGAGCGACCACAGCCGCATCTACTTACATGTCGAGACCTGTGAATACATGAAATCGGCATGGTGACACATTGGTCTCATATGGCCCGAGGGCAAAAATTGCAACTCAGTGGCCGCATGAGACCAATGTGTCACCATTTTTGTTTTTTCTATTTAAATTTGCAAATTTTTTTCTTTTTGCTTCTAGTAGCAAAATAAGTTATTTATGGTTATTTTCCTTTGGAGAAAAGCGAAAAAAAAAATTTGGCCTAACGGACCAATTTTTTTTTGTCCACGGTGGCATGCAACGTGTTAACTTGAATAAAAAACATGATTGATGGAATTAAATATTTTCAACCATCCAATTTCTTTGATATAGGGTGATAAGTGCTCCCTGCTCTGCTACATGCTAGTGGTTCATACACATGAATTTTGAACTTATTGGGTATAACCCTCAAAATAATTTTTTTACTTATATTTTCATATATTGCCCCTCGCTAAATCCATCCTTATTTGTATCTTCCTGGGTAGGATTGTCACGCTGGTAGCTATAGCTATCTCCGTGGTGACGTTAGTTGTTGCCTTGTGAGTACAAGGCCTTCTAACCGAAGCCACAAATGTGTGGTTGGCTTCCTGTTGTTGACTTCCTTTGTTCCAATTTTTACATCCAAGTGTTGTACATCTTCGCACTTGATTTTACCGTACTGAAGAGAGCTTAAGCTCGAAACACGTGTCTACGGTTGCACAACATTTTGAGGGTTATACCCAATAATTTTTTTACTTATATTTTCATATATTGCCCCTCGCTAAATCCATCCTTATTTGTATCTTCCTGGGTAGGATTGTCACGCTGGTAGGTATAGCTACCTCCGTGGCGACGTTAGTTGTTTCCTTGTAACCACAAGGTCTTCTAACCGAAGCCACAAATGTGTGGTTGGCTTCCTGTTGTTGACTTCCTTTGTTTCTATTTTTACATCCAAGTGTTGTACATCTTTGCACTTGATTTTACCGTACTGATGAGAGCTTAAGCTCGAAACATCTGTCTACGGTTGCAGAACATTTTGAGGGTTATACCCAATAATTTTTTTACTTATATTTTCATATATTGCCCCTCGCTAAATCCATCCTTATTTGTATCTTCCTGGGTAGGATTGTCACGCTGGTAGGTATAGCTACCTCCGTGGCGACGTTAGTTGTTTCCTTGTAACCACAAGGTCTTCTAACCGAAGCCACAAATGTGTGGTTGGCTTCCTGTTGTTGACTTCCTTTGTTTCAATTTTTACATCCAAGTGTTAAACATCTTCGCACTTGATTTTACCGTACTGAAGAGAGCTTAAGCTCGAAACACGTGTCTACGGTTGCACAACATTTTGAGGGTTATACCCAATAATTTTTTTACTTAAATGTATTTATATAAGTGTTTAGGACGCCATACAATATTTAGTGAGTTTTGTTATGTGTATTTTTTAATGTTTACTCATCTATGTTTATATGTTTATTCATTTCATGCGGAAGCATCTACATCTGACTGACTCTTTCTTATACAACGTATATGGTCTCAAAATAAATAAAGTGATTTGCTTTTGATTTGATAAACAATATCACTTTAGTTGAAAATTGATGAGATTAATGGGGCTATTTCTAGTCCGATCTCGTATATATTTTAGCCTCAGCAACTTCTTAGGGTGGGACTAGCTCTAAGGAATAAAAAGTTCCGCCAAATCCCAAGTTGAAGGAGACTGTTGGGGGGAAGAATTTGTCGTCGGAATTTTTCGTCTCTAATTTATTTTTCTTGGGATTGCATTTCATAAAAGACTGAACAATTCGTCTGAGACAGTAGGTGCACAGACCGTTTCTAGGCTAATTTACCATCTAACAACGTTAGAATGGCGTTAACTCGACGACGTGACGCACTGTTTACTTTGTAAATTAAAACGAACAGACCACAATTCATCTCTAACGTCACACCACTGGCTCTGATCGAATGGAATCGGTTCAAAAGAGTTCATTGTTAATACGATCTATTTTAGAGGCTGAATTTGAATGCGTATGTATGTCCGTTGGTAAATGAATGCTTGAGAGGTCGCTCTCGTAAACCATCAGGGGTTTAATTGAGGAATGAATAGCAGTTGTTGCTGGCGAGAGGAATTGCTCTAAATTAATTCGTGGCCGTATATGTTTTATGAACTATTTGTGCCCGTCTACAAATGTTTGTAACGAGCGATAGTCTGATCGGGTGCACCGCTGCAAAAGACAGTAAACCTTGTACAATATTGAAACCGGTGATAGACCAGGTCATGACTGTTCAGATTATCGGAATTTCACCTCAGTAAAAATTTCACCGTTTTCGGGATAATGGGCATTTTAAGAATTTCTGGAAAATCGCTACCTCACCTTGGACTTTTGAGTGCCATGTATACAAATTGAGACCAATTCAAATATCTTCGCTGCTGAAGATTACTGATGAGCAGTTTTTCAGAAAGTGAAAACATTTTTCAAGAAATGAAGGTAAAATGACAGATTTGAGTTTCATCAATTTTTTAAAAAAAAGTTTGACATTATTATCTGAAAGAAACATAACCAATTGGAAGTGGACATTCATTTCAAAAGAATGCTCATTTTGTCCAGACTCTACCTGGTATAAAACAAGTATTTAAATTTGAAATCCATTTCAATAGGTTCATGATTAATTTGATTATCAAAGGATATTGTGACTCGATTATGTTCATTTCCAAATAAAACTAAATTAATTTATTTTATTATTTTATTTCAAACCTTCACCACATAACACTGAAATCAAATTTCAACATCCTTATTTAAAAATTGTTGAATTTCATCTATATCTTCTCTAGTACAATACAGCATTGTATCATCTGCAAACAATTACAAATGTTTTTCAGTATCATTAATATGCATCGAAAATAAATAGGCCCCAATACTGAACCTTGTGGCACTCCAGCCAGCATTTATATTTTGTACTTCTGAAAAAAAATTCCGTATTTTACCAATTGCTTTCTGTAACTTAAATATGAAATCATCCACTTCAGTGTACCATCTAAAAACCCATATTTTTCAACAATTATTAAAAGTAGTTCGATATTCACAATTTCAAGGATCGGTTTGATTACCACAGAAATTTTATCTGCACAATATCAACTTTCCGGGACGATAACAAGGACCCTTCAACACGTTTACTGCTATCTAAACATACGATACATGTACACGGTGATAAGACACTTTTTCAGCAAATGATACTTTCTTGCAAAAGAACCGCCGCTCCGTGCAAAATATTAGAAGTATAAACCGTCATGAACAGTGAACGTGTTAAAGGACTAAGGAAACGTCATAGTCGTGGAAATGTTTAAAAATGATATAAACTTCTCTAGAAGCTACACGGCTTGGCCATTTTTCAATTATCTCATTAGGAAAACCTCGAAGTATTCCAAATATCGATTATTCCAAGAGGAAAAGCTCTCTGAAAACGTGAAAAGACCCTTTCATAGGCAGGATATAAACTAGAACAAAGTAAAATTAAAATCGAATTCACTGCATTCTAGGAAAGGAAATTTAATCCCGTCACGGTCTATCGCTTTAAGATACCAGCGGCCCAAGAGATGAATGAGCCAGCACCGAAGAAATCGTACGAATGCCTGATGATCCAGGAGAATTAGGTATTTCAGGGAAAATTAGATCTGGCAACTTTTGCTCAAAATCCACAAAGATAATAGCTATTTGTGTATCAAGATTATGTTTTGAAAGCCGCAAAGTTTTTACGCTCGAAATACACGCAAGATTTCTACTACAACCGCAGATTTAAAAAAATATAATTGGTAAAAATCAATGATTATTGATAACCTCAAATTTGACAGTTCAGATTTTAAAACGTGAGAGCATTACTTTGCGCTACACCGGCTGATCGCAAATCTGGTTGATGCCGGATACTCCACACCAATGGTCAAGCTGATAAACTCCTTCCTAAGAGGTCGACATTACCGATGCAAAGTCGGAAATGCTCTCTCTTCACGAAGGAGGCTAGAAGCAGGAGTACCACAGGGAGCAGTACTGTCGCCACAGCTGTTTTCGATCTACACTGCAGACATGCCTATGTCGGACAACCCCATGACCAAACTTGCTCTCTATGCAGATGACACGGCAATCTTTGCTGAGTCATCCCATGAGAGAGGAGTTACATTGGAGCTGCAACATCAGATAAACAAGCTGGAACCGTGGTTCAATCGTTGGAAGATCGGAATCAATGCAGACATAAGCAAGGCCATACTGTTCACGAGGCGACGTAGGATACCCGAGGGCCATGTTACTATGAACGATGAGAGAATTCCATGGGTAGACGAAGCCGTATACCTAGGAGTAACCCTGGACAAGAAACTCACGTTTCAGAAGCACGTCTCCCACAGATTGGCTATAGCGAAAGCCGCGAGGCATAAGCTGTATCCACTCATCGGGCGTAGGAGCAACATGGCACTCGAGTTGAAACTACGCCTCATCAGGACAATCCTTCTGCCAATCATGATGTACGCGTCTACTGCTTGGGGGCAATGCGCGAACAGTTACAGGCAGAGGATGCAGGCCTTCTTCAATGTCTGCCTGAGAATGGCAACAGACGCACCACGATATATGCCAAACAGGTTTATATATCGAGACTTAGACATCCATCTTGACTATATTGACAGACTGATCAGGAATCACGTGGGGACTACTCTAGACAGAGTAGAGACCCACACGAACCCGTTGCTCACGGAGCTCCTCGAGAACAGACGTGAGCAAGACGATAGAGACAGAGACAAATACAGACGACCAGTGAACCAGGGAGACAACGACACCCCTGAAGAAGTAAGACGGAAGTGAAACCTTCGGCGACGCCAACGTCTACTTCAACAGGCTTAAAATTTCGATAATCATGCTTTTATGTTTCAGATTCCAAGAAGAACCGACCAAGTGGTAAACTCAGTAAATTCAATACACAACACTTGGCCCTCAGCCAAGTGTTTTTCAGGCCTTCAGCCAGTTTCAGGGGGGCACCATGCACATTAAGTAAAGTCATTGTAAAATCAAATTAAACTCATGTCAGATATAAGAGAGTTTCAGGCCGAGAATTGGCCGAGCACTCCATATCAAACGATCAGATTTTATTCTGCTGATCGCCAATCATCAGGATGAGGAACCGCTTTAACGAGCGGGGGTGGTAGATAGGGGGGGTGAGCTTTCGAGTACGTACGAGTGCTGGGGCGTTCATCCTTCCGGGCCTCAACCTTAGGGGGTGCATGGTGCGCTACACCTACACATGTGTGTTGTAGTTAAAAAACAATAAAAAATTACTTCAGTACCTATTTAATTAGTTATTTACATATTATGTCACTTTATGATTTAAATCAATGCGTAACAATGTCTAAATATTTTTGGAATTCTTCTAATACTTTTTCCTTCTTTAGTGGTGAAAAACCAAGGCGAAATATTACTCGGTATTAAATGTCTGTGTTTGATAACATACCTATATGAAATCATTTTAATCGATTTTATTCATTCTTATTCTGGGAATATTATTATATTTGTTGTGGAACAACCCATTTTTCGACAGATGTTGGTTGCAGTTTTCAATTAGCGCAGTAAGTATATCAAACTGGAATGGTGTTTTTGGACATGGCAAAATTCTTTACAATTACATAAGTTAAACTTTTCGAAACTTTCCATTATCAGATAATTATTACAATCATTTTATCAAATACAAGTAGCGGTTTCAAAAACTTTTTGATTCGTCAAATAATCATTTGTTTATTTTTTAATTGAATCAATAAAAATTAATTATGACATTTTTACTGATGACCTAGAAATAGCCAATATTATGAACAATCATTTTTCGAGTACTGGCGAGAATATAGCGAATGAAATAAAATCTTATTGCAATCCGTATCCATATCCATATCTGAATTTCTATCCAAAATATAATGACTCCACAATGCTTTTGTTCCCAACTGATGAAAGTGAAATTATTGAAATAATCTACACCTTAAAAAAACATGTCCTGATTCTGAAGGTGTATTGACGAAAGACTTATTTGAATTAAAAAATATTCTTGCTGAACCCTTATCAAAATTAATCAATAAATATTTTAACTTGGATATTTTCCCACTTGAATTGAAACATGCTTCACTAAACGCTATATAAAAAAGTGGAGATACTGAAGATCCATCAAATTATAGACCAATAGCCTTATTGAGCATTTTTTCTAAAAATTTTGAAAAAATTCTCAAAAAGCGTATTGTAAATTCTGTAAACAAAAACTATGGCTTTGATAGTAATCAGTTTTTGAAGGTATTATCAAAACAGGGTATTGCCATTTAAAAAAAGTTATAATGACTTCATAACTCGAACACTGATGACGTCAAAAAATATAAGTGAACTAAAAAATGCGCAATTGAAAAAGAAAATCGACGTGTCTGAGCTTTTTTCCCCCAATGCCCATATGAAGATTTTAACGAAATTGTTCCGACCTTTACATGTTCACTGTAAAAGAAAAGGGTATTTTAACCTCCGGGAAATTATTTACACTAGAATGTACGTTTCCAGGCATACAATCATCGTGTATTTCTCGAAGCAGTTTTATTATTTTTTTCATTTCTAACATTGGCTTTTTCCTCCAGAGTGCCTAATTTTGTTGGAGCACAGAAACTCGAGCAGCGTTTGCCTGGGCGTTTGTAGCCCCCGGAGTCTTATCATGCCGTCAGGAGTACTGCCGGGGTTGGTGTATTCGCGCCCCCTACCCTTGTATGGTGCTACATATATTTCAGCTACGGAAAGATACTTCATGAGGGTCTTATCCTTATCGTTCTTTTTTGCTCGTTATTTTGGAAAAAGGTGACGTTAGCGGTGTGTTGGTCAGCTCCAGAAGAGAAAGTTTCGTATCGAAAGTACGTCTCTTTCTACAATTTTTGACTACGCATTTTTATCACGTCTTGATAATTTCTTCGTAAAATTTAAAATATTTACATTTTCGTAGTCAAATTATCAAATGTATTGAGGAGACCGACTATCCTTCTGGAATTTCATTTTATCTGAGCAGGGCATTCGACTGTGTCAATCATGATACTTAACTATCAAAGCTATATGATTCTGTAATAAGAGGACAGCCTCTGAGATGAATATGATCTTTTTTGAAGTACAGAAAACAATTCGTCAAATACAGCATATAGATCTAACTGAAATGAAATGAATTAATTCAGACTATGCTTCTGTTGAATCTGGTGTGCCACAAGGCTCGGTGCTGGGACCCTGTCTTTTCTTAATATATGTAAATAGCCTTGATGTTTTTCTGAAATTTCTGCAGTTTCAACTGTTAAAATCTACAGTCGTTATCAAGTGTATAAATGCGACACTCTCAAGGATACTTCTTATACAGGGCTATTCAAATTCGTTACTGTACATGGGTATCTCGTAAACGATAAGAGATAGTGTCGGCTAAATTGTGGCAAAGTTGCGTATTTTAGAGATCTATCCAATGATGTGAAAAAATCGGATTTTTTTGGTTCTGGAGATATACAGGAAAAACCAAAAAATCCCAAATTATTTTTTTGCATGTATCTTCTTCATTCAAAGACATATTGAAAATCTGTCCACAGTTTGCTATTGGCACTTGATGTAGGCTATGAGAATAAGTCTATGAATCTTTTATACAGGGTGTCATCTGACTTGGGCCACCCCCATCTTTGAATTTTTAAATACGGGCCTGTATTTTTTGTTGTAGTATTTGGATCGTCGACGTTCACTTCATACTGAGACCGAGGAATTTACATATGAATAAATTCAAGAAAAGTATAAAAGGGCTGCTGGTTGATCTCTGCCCTTATGACGTTAATGAATTTCTCAACTGCAAGTTTTAATACTCTACCTTTTTAATGTGTCTGTTTTGTACTGTATTTATTTATTTTGACGATGCTAAATCTATTGTACTGATAATAAGCAAATAAATTGATCGATTGATTGAGGGTGCTTTTTCGATATTAATTCAAAATAGGGGAAAAATAAATATTTTCAATTAAAAAAATTACGGTGTTTTGGGGTCATAAAAAGGTAAGTTTTCACCAAATGTCGTTAATTTTTTTTGAAGGAGATAAAAATATAAGACCGAAAAGTCGGTTTTTGGATTTTTTCCATAAATTTTGAGGTAATGTGAAAAAAGTGTGGATACAAAAGTTGTGAATCTTTTTATTGCGTATTGATTTGTGTAAGATGTATAAAAACCCTGGTGTGTCGAGTGATTCGATTTTGTTTTGATTTTTCAGAAGACAAATAAACAAATGAAATAGTGGTATGCTTCTTCAGTCGGTCCCAGAGATGGCGCCTTTATAGAATTTTAGTCGTGTCAATATTCCAGGGATATGGTTGTCAATTTTATGGAATTTCAGCAAACTTCAAATACTGTTCAAAAATGAATAGTTGTGACGGAATCTAAATTTCATAGTGCAATTTCCCTGTATTGATGACTATTATTAATGTGTTTGTCCATTTTGCTGCATATTTTCTTAGAAATTCATCATTCGTTCAATGTTAATTCAATTTGTCTGATTGACTCGGCCGTTACTTGAGATCCATAGTAATTGTATAAAATACACAGAAAACGATTGGATCTCCACAAATCAACTTGTCCCTTTAACATCATTTTGCTGCATTATATTCTGTTTTTCAAAAATATTACCCATCTTCGTGATCGAAATGAGGTTAAAATAGCATGACCTGATTTTTCTCCAGTCTCGAGATGAAAAGGTCAACGATTCAGTTGAATGTCCTCATCGCGTTGCACAAACTCATTATTATTAATAATTTAAACAATGCGAGTGCATCTGGAAATGATGCTATTTCAATTTCTCAATTAAATATTGTTGTTAATTGCTACATCTGGACTACAAAGATAACATACAATGTTGTAAACACGTCTGATGAAACTGAATCTCGAAATGCTCGTGTTTCAAAACAAGATCGCATCTGCCCGTGGATTCTGTTTTTCTTGAAGTCACGCTCAATTCGAAAATTACAATACAGCTTTGCGGAATTGTGATTATTAAGTGTACGAGGGTGAAACTAAAAATTGTACTCAGGAGGTGTCCGTCAATATTATCTTCAGTCATTTCATCCTTGAAACGGAAAATTTTCATTAGTTCAATTTGATATAGACACTCGTTAATTGAGTAACAATGGCAGTTGTCATAATTTCCTTTAAAAAAAAGAGAATTGTCATCGTCGATGAATTTCATTTTGAATTTATGATATAAATCATTGAAGAAGCTTCTACAATGTAACAATATAAACACTAAAACGATGTGACGTGGTCGTAATCTGGGACAAAGTTCTTAGACTATTCCACTCTTCTCAAGATATTCACGTAATCTGACCAATCACAAATCTAAGATGTCTAAAAACCATGGTGTATCGACTCATTCTTGCAAAACTGTGGGATAAAACGGGATACAATTCGCCAGCCTGATTAAGAGAAAACAAATGAAATCGTGACCTGTTCCACAAATTTTCGCATTTGCGTGTACCGCCACAGTCGGTTTTCCTGTTAGGGTAAATTTACAAGCACAGAAGTTTTCAAGTATTGCCGACGAATGAACTGAATAAATAAACCTAATTATTGGAATTTACTGATTCACTATCACCAATCAGTTTCATTTGTTACATTTTCGACTTATTTTTATAATTTTTTAATGAAATGCAATTAACTACAATAATAAACACGCATTTCATTTGGAAGTATCGAAATTAAGCTTCATGAAAATTACCATTAGAACCTGTCAATCTTGTGCTAATATAATCAGGAATGGCGGGATTCCGTGAGATATATTCGTGCCATTATTTTCATTAAAATGTTTTCTAATAATACAAGATACTATGTGATAATCTTCATAATATGGTGGTACTCACTTTCGGTACTGGATATAGATGAATTATTTTGTTCGTCTCTCTGGATTGCCCACAAATGATACAAAAACGGAACATGATCAAATTATTATTACACAGAAAACGATTAGATATTCACAAATGTTATTCAATGTTTCGCCAACACAGCAGCTTCTTCACTGTCTGATTGAATAGAGTTTGTGGAGATCCAATCGTTTTCTGTGTATTTTATACAATTACTATGGATCTTCGTCAAGTAACGGCCGAGTCAATCAGACAAATTGAATTAACATTGAACGAATGATGAATTTCTAAGAAAATATGCAGCAAAATGGACAAACACATTAATAATAGTCACCAATACAGGGAAATTGCACTATGAAATTTAGATTCCGTCACAACTATTCATTTTTGAACAGTATTTGAAGTTTGCTGAAATTCCATAAAATTGACAACCATATCCCTGGAATATTGACACGACTAAAATTATATAAAGGCGCCATCTCTGGGACCGACTGAAGAAGCATTTGTCTTCTGAAAAATCAAAACAAAATCGAATCACTCGACACACCAGGGTTTTTATACATCTTACACAAATCAAAGACAACTTGTACCTATTATCGCGACAATTTCCCTCATATTATATAAACCAACCATCATACCTCTACAGGAAAATAAGTTTTCGCACAGATGTACACAACATCAATATAAGATTTAAAAATGTACTTACACCACCTACACATAAACGTGGTATATATGAACGCAGTTTTTCTTATTGTATTGCTAAGCTCTACAACTCCTTGCCTTCCTACCTCAAAAATAGCCCTGTTTCATCATTCAAAAGGAAACTTAAATCGCACTTTTTTGTCATTTAAACTGATACTGTAAATTAGTATAGCAGCTGCAGCGTCGTCTATCTCTATCCCTCCAAAAATTGCCTCTTTTTTTCTTCTTTTACTTCTTTCCCAAGGTTGAGTGGAAGACCAGGACACTTCCACGCGGGAATGTACTGAACTCCGCCTTTTCCATTTACTCATAAAATGTATGTAGGTATTATGTAAAAAAAAGTAATCAATGGAATAAAGCTGTTTATTATTATTATTATAAATTCTATCTTTTTTTGAATTCAAACCAATGAAAAAAGGACTTTTCGAAAACACTGTCTCCAGCCCGTGGTATTTTCAAATCGGTGTTTCGCCTCTTTCTTATTTATACGTTTCCATAGTTACAACAATTTTTGTGAATAGAGAAACGTCGGTTTGACGGTTAAACTCTTCAACTGACATTAATGACACTTGATGAACCGTTCCTGTAATACGCATTAAGTCCATAATAATTTGATGTATTCGTGAAATTGTCTGATCGAATATCTCTTCAAAATGTACAAAACACTGTAAGCAACACAGTTTTCGTGACAGCAAGGTGAAAGTATTTTTTGTCGGGATTTTACTACTGACAATTTTCCTCATATTATATAAACCAATCCAATACTTTACTCTAGTGAATTTAGAATATCGGCCGTTTCCCTCTTAGCCGCACGCCACTGGCAAAAACCGATTTGCGCGTACTTAGTCTAATTGAATGCACCAACTTCTATGAAGAATTAAATTTTCGGAGAAACTATTAATAAAAAAGTTTCCCACATGGTTCCAACATTTTGGAGGACACTGTGTATAATACGTTTTTGTAATAAACAGTTTTCTAAACGTGATTTGAAAGTGATGAAAAAACTTGTTTAAATTGCAAAAAAAACATCTAACTCAGAAAATAAAAATATATATTTCTACTAAATTTTGCGACAATCATTTTTTGCGACAAACAATTTTTACACAAGAAAAAAATTAAAACTGAAGTAAAATGGTTTTTCCAATTTTCCCAGAAAATTTAAGGTTATGTAGAAAAACACTTGAATACAAAAGTTGTAGATCTTTTTGTTGCCAACAACTTTTCTCTTCAGCTGTTTTTCGTAGGAGGTTAATTTTCGCTGCAAATCGTGAGAAACCATTTTTACCCCCAAAAGTTCAGCTACTTTAGCCCATCTGTCATAATCAAATCACTATTTATGTCATTGTTTATATTTTGTACCTATTAACGTGATCTGAAGATTTTGTAGATATTAAAAAAGCTGATTACTTTAATTATCAATTATTTTGTTACTTTCTATTACTTTTCGCACTAGCGTGAATAGTAATTTACTTTTCGCACTTGTGCTTTAAACTGTTTTAACATTGAAATGACAACTGGTAAATGGTACACTTTAATTGAAAGTGTCAAAAAAAATTTTTTCAACTTTTATTTTTTCATCAAAATCTCGTAAAATCTAGCCAATAATGCAACATTTTTCTTCCGCCCCCTGTAAAACCGTTTAACCAGAAACGGAACAAGATGCTGGAACACGCTTGTTTATAAACAAAAACTTTTGCAGAGCAATTAACAACAAAAAAATGTTTACTTCGCGGTAAGCAGATTTGCATTCGAATACTTTATTAATAGAAATCTCGGCAATATTTTTCTCAGAACAACAATAAGATTGCTATTCATGTATGCAACGACAGGTGGCCACTGTGAGATTGAGGAAGAGAAACTGAGATGAAAACAAAGCCATTCGATCATTGTGCGTACACACAAGCAAGGTGAATGCAGTTGCTATGGGACGTTACGGGAATGTACAGGGTATAGTTTGTCCAATCTCAGTTGAATGACTTCATTCAGCTCAATATATAGGGTTATTTCAAAATAGCACATGGTGTAATAACGAATGAAGGATGAAAACGGAAAATTGAATAAACATTATTCCCTATATAAAGAAAACAGCAGACCAGATTGAGTATATTTTACGTGTAACCGTTCGAAGCGTGGAAAGCAACCAGTAATGCGCTGACCGTGTTGCATAAATTACCGTAAATCACCTCTTAATATTTTTATTGCTGTCGAGCAGCCTGGTGATATTTATGAAAAGAAGAACAGTAGCGTACTTAATGAACGATTAAACAGAACTCAATATTTTCTCTCTACTTAATTTGTTTTGCCGTTAGACTAGGTATAAATGTAATTAATTATTGTCAAACACTATTTGTTATCATAGAGTTATCCGAAAGCAGGTATAAAACTGTTCCCAAATTAATTAACATTTTGGGAATATAAAAGAAGAATAGTATAGCTCAGTATACTTCTGCTTGAAGAATCCATTGTATTTGCAAAACATATGTCGCGGTTTTTTAAACTAAAAGTGTGAAAATCAACATTAAAGTTTTATTACAAACGTTTGTGTATTTAGTGTAGCAACATGGCATTTTGGCGACCATTCGAAAAATGTGAGGAACAAGACTCACAACCTGATGAACAATTCGAAGAATTTGAGGAACAAGACTCACAACCGGTTGAACAATGGGAATTTAAAAACAAAGATCTTCATGTTCAGACCCAAAGACTTGTTCTAAATATGTATAAAAATATTAAAAAGGAAATGAACGACAAATGTGACAATGAAATTTTTGGAAGGATATCTCATCTCACCAGTTTGGGGCATTCAACTATTTACAGAGTGCACTGATAAAAATACCCGACTAGAGACAAAAGAATCATGCTTTTGGATTATTTTCTCTTCTGACAAAGAAATTGTCCCAAATATTTTGCTCTTGAATGAAAATCATTGTTGCTTTTGTAATAAATTTTCTATTCTTTTGGCTTCAAATGCTTTTGAGAGAACATTATTAACTTTGTCTCCAGTCCTGCTTGGTTGACTCTTGTTTCAAAACCATACAAGGTCCAAATGTGTTTGGTTGACATAATCTACCTCAGCTATCTTCGCCATGCATGAGCTCGGGTCTATCGGTCTACCCGAAGTTTGCCGATACCCATTTGAATTTGAGCAAGTCGCAACGAACTGCGCCCGCGCAGCGGGCGCAGGTGCAGGGTGCAGGTGTCAGAGTATCAGTTCACTGGTCACTAGTTAGCGCCATTCTATCATTGTATTTTCTTATGTCGAATGTCGATGAGTTGATGTTGATAAATGGTGTTTGGCGGCAAGATTTGTGTTGTGAATAGGTATGATGAGTGAAACCGGTTTAAAAAAAAGTGGTATTGGTGATACTATTCAAAACTGTTTTCGTCCCATGTATGTACGTCGGACTGTTCAAAAGTTAACAGGGGGGACTATTTACGTTCACACTGTATAACATTACAATGTTAACCTATAATATGAAAATTCGTCAATATAGGTAGACATTTATTTGTTTTACTTCCTTTACGAGTTTTATGATTTTGTTGCTACCACCTAGAGTTAGTTTTGTTTTGTTCCTTATTCACCAGCAATACCAATTTTTCCCTGATTTGTGTTCAGTAACCAAAGTAACGTGTTATGTGTTATTATTTAAATAAATACGTTTTTATTAATATTTGTTTTTCTTAATATCCCTATAAGTTTTTATGAATATTTAAGTTTCAATTTTGAATTTGATTTTAACCAACACAAGTTTGTTGCTTTAAAACTTTCCAAATTTTCACATGAACTATTATTATATTTTAAAAAGATCCTCAGGAAATTTGGCCTAGACCATACAGATTTTGTCACAAGACCGTTTTGGATCTTTTTAAAAAAGAGTAAATTTTTCACTTGAGGACGCAAGGTTCCAAAACAAGAATTCAATATAAACCTAAGATTTTAAATGAAGCATTTGTTGGTTTTATATTAAAAGCCTTTTATTTTAAGACAATGACATCATGTCTATTATTTTAAAGCACGTAATTTTCAAACAATCTCCTAATGAATTTGATCGAAAACTTAGGCTCTATTGCTTTAAGTTCACATGACTTTGAGCTAGAAAAAAGATGGCAATTCCCTCAAAGCTTTTCACAATTTGGAAAAATAATGATTTTGAGACAAAATCATTTTATATTATGACAATACTAAGGTTTCTTGCCTGACATTTATATAACTTTGTACCAAAGAAAATGATGCGTTTGCCTCAAAGACATTCAAATTTTGGTTCAAAATATCCATGCATTTCGCCCATATCAAATGCTGGGCGCCCTTGAGGCAAGTTCAAATTCTTTCAAATCAAGGAATCCTTTTTATCTGTGTGGCTAAACAAGGGGATGTTGTAGATCATTATCGTAAAAAACACGAGAAGATCAGAAATTAAACAAAGTTGATGAGGCCACAAAAGGTTTTCTTCGAAGGCAAGTTTATGATTTCTATAAACAAAACGAAGTACCTACCTTAGAATCAATCAAAAAGAAATTATCTGATTATCCTGAGTATACATATAAGTCGCAGGAAACACTACGCCAAATTCTTTTAGACTGTGGTTTCAAACACAAAAAACTAAATCAGCGAATGGCAATAATGGAATCGTTCTGCGACAAATAAAAGAACATCGGGAATCGAAGAGACATATAGTATATCTTGACGAGACTTGGTTAGATAGTCATGATGTGATTCGGTCTGGATGGGTACAGAACTCCCAAAACTGTTGTCTCCAAGCACCATGTTCCAGAGGAAAACGTATAATTATTGTACACGCGGGTAGTGAAGATGGTTTTGTACCGAACGCGTTGCTGTTGTCAGCAAAACAAATGTTCAACAGATTATCATGAGGATATGACTGCAACTTTATTCGAAAAATGGTTCAGTGAACAATTATTACCAAATATACCACCAACTTCTGTTATTGTAATGGATAATGCGTCATACCACTCGCGTCAAAAGATAAAAATACCGACGAAAGCAACAAAAAAAATGAGACATTTTGAAATTTATGGCTTATAAAAAATTGAATATTTCCCAAAAAGCCACGAAGGGAATATTACTACGTGTAATTAAAAATGAAAATTTTGAAAAAGAATATATTATTGATGAACTTTGTAAACATTCTGGTCATACGCTTCTGAGGTTATCTCCGTATTATTGTGTTTTCAACCCCATTGAATTGGTTTGGCCATTCATAAAAAACAAATTGAGAAAATCCAATCATTGTCCAAATCTAAGCGGAGAAGTAGTAGAAAATGTTAGGAGAATCTTAGGAGAGGAATATAAAGATCTTTGTACAGAATGCATTTTACATATGATTTCAAAAGAACGTGAATATTTCCTTTTGCCATCCATTCAACCAGTAGTCATAAACATGGGTGATTCGTCTGATTCGGAGGATTATGATGATTGAGTCTTGCCACGACTTTGATGTGTATATAAGATAGCCGTACCACCAAATCAATTATCAATGTTTCCTGATGTTTTCTTATTCTATTTTTTGAACGACTTGTTTTCGGTGTCAGATAACTTGTCAATAAGTTACGAGCAACGTTCCGTACCCATACACGCGCAATCTTTCAATTCTTTTCATCATTAGAACAAGACACATTACATTCGCAAATTTCTATACAGCAAGCAATACGCAAAGTTATACCCAAGTAAGAGAAAATATCCTCGGCTTTGGTCCGCAAGTACGTTCACAGAGGCGAAGTCATTGACATGTTAATCCGGTTTTACAGCTCATTCAACTGAGATTGGATAAACTATACTTCAGAACGAGCTTAGTCGATATAAACAATAAATAAACGAATAAACGTTTTTTGAAATCGCTCAAGGATGCCTACTTTCTGGGAGCAACTTCAGACCCTAAAATACGCTAATCTAGTATTTTAGTCCGTTGCTAAGCAACGAACTTTCCCAAATCGAAAATGGCCAGGATATTTTTTTTCGGCCTAGGCCGTCAAAATCGTTCCTTACTGGTTTTTTACACAAACTTCAGACAGTAAATAAATACACGCAAACAACCAACTCACATTAAGAACATATATTATAGTTGCCGTCAAACATATAAGATAAATAAAAAAGGCGCAAAAAATGGTCTTATCTTGTCCATCTCTGCCTGGAAAGGGCCACATAATATTGGGGACAAGTAGTGCAATAGTTTGAAATAGCTAGTGCATTATAGGTAAATTCGCCATGGGTACAACGTTTTTCAATTGCATCAAATTCATTTTTGAGAGAGGATTAATTAATTATTTTTGTTTAGATAAACGAGTATACTAGAGATCGATACTAAGTACAAAGAAACAATTTAAAAAATATATGCAGTATAATGATTCGATTTATCATTAATTAAAAAGTTATTCAACAAAAAAAAAGAAGAACAAATAAAAATTTTTACAACATTCTCGTATATACACAGCTTTCATTCAGTACTGCATTCTTCACGACTAAACATCCGGATTGTCAGGAATTCAGATGTTTTTGTTCAGATAATTTAAAAAATAATCTAGAGAAGATAATTCTCAAATAAGTGTATATGCCAACATGGTCTTCCATGAAAATAAATTCAACTTTCCAATTAATCGCCCTGTGTTTTATTTATATGAACTCTCTGTAATCCTATATTTTCAGATCGGATAGTGCGTTGCCACGATGTCATTATTTATACAGATTGTATTGCGAAAAATTACTTCACTTTGAACTGGAATAATACTTTCGCGGTTGAAGATTTTCTAATAGATGATATGCACTTTGTGTGAATTTTTCTGATGGAAGCTCTCAGTATGGTATGTCAATGATCAATTGTGCTAAAATTCAAAAATTATATGTATCATATCTGTGTCTTGAACGGAATTTTCATCCGACACAATTACATTAAATTTTGGTGCCGAATATTGTTTTCTCGTTTTTTATCGGTGATTTCTATCAAGTTTTAGTGCAATCATATTTGAAGGGTCCAGTGGAAAAACGATGAGGTTCCATATTTTCCGAAATCGATATTTTAGCGGCATCTGTTATAGCTCGAAGGATCAACATACCAAACCTTACTGGGGACAAACAATGACATTCCATAAAAAACTGCGATCGAAAGTAGGCAGCACAGTGTAAAAACGATGACACTCCCACATAAGATTTCGCTTTTCTCAACTTTTTATAAAGTGGAATCTCATCGTTTTTCCACTGGACCATTCATTTATTTCTTGCATAAAATTGAATGTTGTCTCATATCCTAAAATCAAATTCGGGAATATAATCAAATCTGCTCTTGGGTATTTTGTGACCCTCCAGTAATAAAATTAAATTCAATATTAATTTTCAACTTTAACGCCCTGCATTTCGAAAACGAATTGTTGTCTTTTACATGTTCACCTATATACATTATTTTCCTTGCAATGTGAGAAATTAATGAACGGACCGGTCCACCTTAAGAATCATCCTGTATAAGCAAATATTGTGCAAGTCGTCATATTTCCTTCAAAAAACTTAAGCAAGTTATCAATTAAAAAGTATATATTCCTGCCAAAAATGCATAGTATCACGCCATACACACCTTATATGGTAATCACATGAGAATATATTGGCTAAATTCAGTGCGAGTCAAAATCAATACTTACATAAGTTCAGGTAATTACCAGGAAATTAATTCATATTTTGTCAATAACCAAATACAGATTTTTAGACAAAAATTGAAATAAATCAATGAATAAAATTATTGACATCTCTACATTCATTCAAATTATTCCACCTATCGCCCCCACGTAACGTTTGGCGCGGAAGATGTAAAGGCCCGCACAGCAATTAGATACGTTTTTTTTCCATGCAGGGTCGGGCGTAGTTATAATAGAAATCATAGCTGTATGCGGTACGCGCAGCTATTAGCAAATTAGATTTCGACAGGGCAGTTGTTTACCTAGTCTAAGGATACTAATAATAATAAAATGGATTATTCTGAATACAAAAGTTACAGTGGTTTTGTTAAATTAACTTGATTAATCTGCACGCATCACAATATTTAGTGGCATATGTACTAGTCCGACCCTGGTCGGCGGCATGGGAATCAATTTCGTGATAATCGACCATTTTTTGCGCATTTTTTTATTTATCTTATATGTTTGACTACAACTATACCAATATTACCAAAAATGATAATAATGCCTGGAGTACTCTTAAAAAACTCAATATTTATAGGAACTCCTGAAATACCTGACCATCTGTCAGGAGTAAATGACTTCTTCTTAACTTCGATTCCACGTACCTCTCAGGATTTGAAGCTCTTCTGAATTTTTCGAAAGCCTTCGATACAATTAATCATGCTGCTCTTGAACACATTTTGAGGTTTATCGGACTCTGAAAAATCTGTCGCCTTTTTTTACAATTATCTAGATGGCAGGAAACAAAGGGTGCTTTTAAATAACAGGCTTTCAAACATTAAAGATGTGGCGTGCCACAGGGATCCATTTTGGGACCTATCCTATATACTATTTACACTGTATTTTTTAGAAATTGTGTTTCCCACTTTTATATACGCTGATGACACCCAGTTAATGTCCATTCCTTCCCTTCCTCTGATATTGCAAATAGCTGTCTGAAAATAAACGAAAACCTTGACAGAATTTACAAAACATCTGAAGTTTTTCCCCTTTCCCATGCAAAAACAACCACAAAATGATAAGTGAGAAAGAGAACTTTGCTATCGAAAAAGTCTCTTTTAGGAGTAGATAAACAGGGAGATTAATCAAATATCTTGAAAAGGACACAAATAGAATATTCTTCATATTAAAACAAACTGTTCCGTGTAGGCCAGAATTTTTCTGCAACCCATATACCCCTTGTTTTCGAAGGTTATAAACAGGGATGATAATTTAATTTCTTGTATAAACTGAATATTCCCCAAATTAAATAAACTATTTCTCGTAGGCCGGAATTTTTCCGAAACCCATTCACCCCGTGCATCCCCCGAGCTATCCGCACAGGGGGCGGCGAGCGACACTATCAGACCGTTCGGAGGGAGCAACCCTTGCCCCGGGGCGGTTATTTATATGCCGCTCGTATTCACGTTTCTACGAGGCACATGCGGAACGGCATTTCCCTCATGATTGTGGTTTTAATCAACTCGAATTGCATGATGGATTGTTTTCGTTGGATCCAAGGAAGAGGCGGTGGAAGTTTGGAGCATTTTATCCAGTTTCAACGCATTTCTTATAGTCAAATAATCTCGGAATAATAGGCAGATACTTGAAATTTATTCCTTTCTAACAGAATTCAGAATGTAATGGTAGCTGACAGTATGTTAGAAACATTGCATGTAACTTCAGGGGTTCCGCAGGGTTTCGTACATTGGGCCTATATTATGTTTACTTTTTATTAATGGTAATGGGTAGGGGACGCAAGCGTCAGCGACTAGGCCCCAGTGGGCCCTTTTCGCAAACCCCGACATCATCACTCATCCCATGGCGGATACCTGCTCGAACGTCTTTGACCTTCTTATGGGATTCGAAATGTCCTTTCATTGCAATGAATTTTGTTTTGTCTGAGCCTGCCTGCCACAAATACCACAATCGCACAGAAAGTGGAAGGATTCTTCTCCTCACCACATTCCTCGCATAGTTGGTCTGTCTCAACTTTGATAAGAGTAAGATGCCTCCTGAGGCTGCAGTGGCCGGTTAGAACTCCCACCAACAGTCGGAGTTCTTTGCGGCTTAGCTTCAGTATCTTGGCCGTCCTTGCCCTGTCAGGCCCCGATATCATCTGCTTTGATTGCCTGCAGCAGTCTATTAATTCCTCTCCACTCTTTTCTTAATGTTTCAACGGCCCACTCATTCAGTGCCGTTGTTACTTGCCTTCAATCCTTACATGGCCCAGGACCCACATCAGCGTTATTTCCTTTCCAGTCGCGAGACTCTCTAGGGCATCTCTGCACTTCTGAACCAGTTTTGATCTGGTTGCATTCCGAGCTCTGATGGCGGCCTGACTGTCCGAGCAGACATATACATGTCTCTCTGGGCCAGACCTCACCTCTTCCAATCTGAAGCAACATGGAGCATGGGAGTAACACCTGCATCAAAAGCCCAAACATTGTTGTGAATATATCACGACGAATGAGCACGACATATACTTAGATAGAATAAGGTACGTGGGCGGACAGAGCCATAAGCATGTAGGCCTCTCAATCGGGCCCGTTATGCACCCACCACTGCTGGGAAATGGTTCAGTTTTGAAGGTAGCCTATCTCGCGAGCGAAATAGGCCAGCCTTCTAACCGATACCTCCCTTACACTCTCAGGGTTAAGTACGACGCTCCCGAGGTGTGCTTCCCGTATTGCTGACTCCTCATCCTCCAAGCACCACCTGCATTCGGTATCATCCGTGATACCTAAAATGTTGAGGTGCTTGGTAAGATGGCAGTGTCCCGTCAGGAGCCCTGTCACTTATCTGATTTCCTTTCTGCTCAGTGTGAGCAGAGTGTTGGTCCTCCCAGTAGAAGGGCCTCCGATGTGCGGAGTATCGATTGCCTCATGCCCGGTGCATCTTTCCATGTATTCTGGAATTTAATTTCCAGGATTTCCTTCATGGTTCATGGAGTACGACATATGATGTGAAGGCCAAGCGATCCTTCCGAAGGGACATTAAACTGTCGGTCTGGAATCAGTGCATATTGGGTATGTTAAGACCTCTGGTTGGTATTCTAGACGGTTAAGAAAAAAATCTGTTTTGAGGGTGTGCGTCAGTGATAAGCCTTGGTAGTAGAAGTACTGATCGTTGATCGACAAGCGTAAGGATGCCTTCGAGAATTGGTTGCGCAGTAGACAAAACCCTGGAGTGGAGAAGGAGCTCAATCGCTCTGCTTTATTAAACAGTAGTCGATCTTTGTCGCACATCTACTCACGCTTTCTATCGTTTGCGCATCTCAGAGGCATCCTTACGCTTGTCGATCTGTACGCTAACGTTAAAGTAGCGAGGGAGAAATTTTAGATCTTCTCACTGAAAATCGATTATGGAACTTCCTGTGAACAACGGCTGCATAAATCCACCATTTTTATGGACAAAAGTAGTTACTTAAATGACACAGAGCTGTCTCAGCAGATTCATTGGATGTGTTTGATTTCGCCATAGATCTTTCAGTTGACAATTTAATGGACGACTTACCGCTTATTCGGTTTACTAGAAGAAAAAATAAAATAGATTGGGATAAGGTCTCAATGGTTCCAGAAATATTGATTGTTCCATTACATTTTATTAGAATTACAATACAAAACATCAGAAAATATACTTCACACAAGTTTTTCAATAAAAACAGGAACAAACTATACTCAAGTATACTAAATAAATAATATAGTAACATTATACATAGCAAAATAATACAGGGTGGAAAACTTCCCACCCTTAATATCTTCCTTCCAGTAAATACTATGAGGAATTGAAAAAACAGCTCAATTTTATTGTCAAGGGGGACACTTTCAAGGAATATTTGTAGCCCTCGTGGTTCAACCCCCTAGGAGGGGTAGATGTTACCATTATAATCTTAAATCGGAAGGGGGTTCAAGAGACACATCATTTTGATTGGCGTTCAATTCTTCTTCCAATGATACCATGACGATTTATTTTTTTATGAGTAGTTTCCTTCTAAACGTACACATGTAATTAGAATTTGCTTGTTGTGAGATGCATTATTGTATTGACTCCTTTTAATAAAAATGGTTAGAAGAGTAGGTGGCACCGTTCCAACCTTTGAATGACAAGAATGAATTTATTACGCGTGAGATTTTTTATTTGTTGATTATTTTCCTTTTACAAAATACAATTTAATTTGCGAGAAAGGCATTTCAAACAAAAAATCCACGTACACTCAACTTAAAAACTGTTCGAAATGTCGTCTATTTTGCTCTAAACAGTAATAAAGTCTGTTTTTGAGTGCCCCTCTAACATTACTGAAAACTTCACTAGGAATTGACTGGCATTCTGCTGTAATTCGTCTTTTAAGTTCTTCAATATCAGAAGGTTGTGTTTTATAAACAACGGATTTAGGATGCCCCCAAAGAAAGAAATCTAAGGGTGTTAAATCCGGTGATCTCGGAGGCCATTCAACTACCAATCCATCGATCCGGAAATCTCTCGTTTAACCACTGTCGGGCTGGAAGAAAATAATGAGGTGGACCACCGTCCTGCTGGAAATGTAACAGATCTTCCAGCAAAAGTTCATTACCTTCTCCATCAATTTGAGTTTCTAGCTCGTTAGTTATAAGAGGATCTATAGTCTCTTCAAGCATTTCAAGGTACATATTGCCAGTCAAGGTTTCTTCCAGAAATAATGTACCAATAATGGCATTTCCAAGAATACCAGCCCAAACCTTAACTTTTTGTGGGTGTTGTGTATGCCCTTCCCGAAAAATATGTGGGTTTTCGTCACTCCAATTTTGTCTATTAACATTGCCATTCAGAAAAAGTGATCACTCGTGGCTGAAACAGATGTTTAACAGGAGATTAGGGATGGTATTGACTCGATGAGACATGATTTCACAAAACTCTATTTTTCTATAATAATCATCCTCGTGGATTCTTGAAGAATCTACATTTTATATGGATGAAATGTGTGCATTTTAAATGCTTTTCTTATAGTCTCGCGTGACATTTACATCTGTTCTGATACTGATCGAGGAGCTCGTGGGCTCTGCAGCAAATGTTCAATTTGAGCTCCTTCATTTAGTACTCTGGGGTTATTTCTTCATTTATTTGTCACTGAACCAGTGTCGTAAAATTTATTCACCAAATTAAGCACATACCGGTGACTTACATTACAATATGGAGTCCTTCGTGCGCACTTTCCAACTTCTCCATAAATTACAATCATTTCAATTCTGTCTTGAAGAGTGTAAACCATTTTTACACTTTTATACACTTATTAAAGTAATAAAATGCATAAGATGTCCGGAGGACTGCTCATTGCTAATATCCTATACAATAGGAAAAGTTGGATCGAAAATCCATCAGAAAACAACTACTTTCCTGGCTAATGCCACGACGACATCTTATGCATTTTGTCATAAGCTCATTGTGAACTACAGATTTCTTTTCCGTTTCATATACGGTCTTGACGATCGTGGAGCACGGATACTGTTTGGTTGGACTTCCGGCGCTGGGATTGCGCTCGCAGTTTGGAGTTAATCCACTGTGCGGGCGCGATCTCAGTTTCGGTCTTTAAATGGGAATGGTCGTCGATTCATTCGTTGCAGTCATTAGTTATTGACTGCTAGACCTACCCTATACTGATGAGGAGCAACACTCCGAAATCGATATATAGGTGGTCCGAATGTTTCTATGATCATTCCCATGCAACCAAGCAATTGCAGAGATAACCTTGTAGGAACTCTGCACGGAAATTTCATCAGATGTAATTCAATGTTCGTCGTGGCATTAGCCAGGAAAGTAGTTGTTTTCTGATGGATTTTCGATCCAACTTTTCCTATTGTATAGGATATTAGCAATGAGCAGTCCTCCGGACATCTTATGCATTTTGTCATAAGCTTATTGTGAACTACAGATTTCTTTTCCGCCCCTATTAAAGTAATCCCTAAACAGCCCAACAGGTAAAACTGTTTCACAATACTACCACATCGTTCAAACCTGCTAATTTTTTGCCTGAAAACAGAAACTTTTTGCAGCAGAAGTAGCAAAAAAGGAAGGAAATCAGTACAATTTCAGCGATGAGAATAAAAAATTTAATAAACACAACTTTACTACCATCTACGTTTTACTATTCGACTACTTTTTGATGTAAATTGTTTGGAGCTAATGGCTAATGTTACCACAAATAAAGGGTTGAAACGATACTATCTAATATTTTAACCACTTCTGGTCAAATCATGCATCTCAGTATAAGCGTTCTAATGATCACTTCTGTCAGTTTCGAACGCTATTTTACGGAAAATGCTCCTCAAAAAATAATAAGTTAGGGTACAATGACTTCTGAGGGTTGCGCGTAGGGGTGCAACAGGTTGACGGAATAACAATTTTAACAATCTTTTAACGAACTTGATTCAAACGCATGCAAAAGTGTATTAATGGAGACTATTTTGAAAAACAATAAAGCCATTTTTTTATTTGTCTATCTAAAACTTAAGTAGCAACCCTCGTATGTCGTTATATACCTACAGATATAATTGTTATTTGAATATAATATGCCCATATCATGCTGCTTCCGTGTCTTGTTTTTCCACCACAATTCTGGATTCGTAAATACATATTCATTGCGTAATTTCGTTTTTCAGTGTAAATACAATTATAATTATCACACTATTAACCCCCAACCTATTACCGCTCCTTCAAATCCAAAAGTCCGCACACGAAACGCGAACCGACCTTTCCACTTTCCATTGAGAAAATCCGCGGGAACGGAACGAACAAATAACGTACGGTGACACAATAAAAAACCAAATCAAAACAACACTTTTACTTCTGAAAAACGGCCTGAAAAAGCGAGAGATGTCGATATTAACATAGTGCTCTTCCTACGGGAACATCCACATTTCAGGCCGGTTCGGCACATCCCCTTTAATAGCGGGTGCGACGGAGAGCCCGTGCGAAAAACCGAGAGAGAAGGACGGGACGAGAGAGAGAGGAGGTGCGAAGGATGGAGGTTAGTCCAGGAAGGAAATCCCATAGTTTTATACGTCCTGTTTGAGGAAGTTAGTAATCTAGACTGCGCTCATGCCAGAAGCCTTCTTTGTCTGCTATTAGGCAACTATCTAAAGGAAAACAACTTCTCACTTGGCTAAGGCGGCGACGGACATTGCATATTTCAAAGTCAAAATATACTTAATTTCAGAAGTTTTTCAACTTATCGACAAAGCTTTCAAGTATAAATAAAAATGTAAATTGAAATAGGTATGTATTATATACAGTGTGACCCATTTAAGATGGAAGCATCCTTATGGAACGTACATTTTTCAACCGATTGGATTGATTTTTTTTCGGTAGGTAGACATTCAGAAAGTCTATTATAACACCAAATTTCATGAATATATCTCAATTTCCAGGGCCAACTAATCTTATTTTTCAAGGTAAAAAATCTAAAAAAATTACTAGCAATTTTTTTAGAAAAAATCTGACTACACCACTAGATTTCTGACATTTCCAAATGGTTAACATGTAAATTACGTTGAAATGCGTCAATCAATAAAAAAGTTATAAAGGAATGAAATTTGAAAAATATGCCGATTAATCAACCCACCAATTCAAGTTCAGGAATTTTATGAAAATTCTGAATACACCACTGGATTCAGGATGTCTTGAAATATTACTGATCACAGTTTCATCGATATCTGTTCGGTAATAAAAAAGTTATAAAGGAATAAAATTTGAAAAATATATTGTCCAATGGAATTTTAGCAACGTTCTCACTACACCACTGGATTAGGGGCAATATTCAACAAAATATTATTGAAATAAATTTATTCATGAAACATTTATGGGAGATTCAATTTTCAATCAATCAGTTTATCACAACAGACTTTGGTGTCAATAATTTCAAATAAATCTACAAAAAAATAACTGTAAGTAAGTACATTTTTCTAATTGCTACAAACTAGCGGAAAACAATCTTTTATTCACAATCAATGTAAAAATAGAAACCAAGAAGATATCGAATTGAAAAATAAATGAGTGCAATTCATATTCTGGTGGCTTCCACCAAACTTCCATCCAATTCAATGCATTTATTATATCGCTCACGAATATTTTTTAAAGTATTCCTCAATTGTTGTGGAGTAATTGCATCGCAAGCTTGCTGAATTCTGGTGCACAGTTCCACTCGAATCCTTGGTCGTGATTTGTAAACCTTTTGAGTATCATAACCCCAAAGGAAAATATCGAGTGAAGTAAGGTCAGGCGATCTTGGTGGTCATCCAATTAATGTACTTCCCCTTCCTATCCAACGATTAGGGTAATTTTGATTCAGTCAACTCTCCACAATTCCCGCATTATGTATGGAACAACTGAAGATATAAATTTCTTGTTTCTTCAAGGGGAAGTTCATCTATGGCGTCCGAAAATTCATTCATTGAAAATTGTTGGAAATTGCGGCATTCATGCTGCCGTCGAAAAAGAATGGTCCAATTATCGTTTCATTCAGTATTCCACTAGATGAGAAAACAGTAAGTGACAGTTAACTTGTTTATTTCATTAATGCATTCTGAATAACAGGCAGTTAAAATTGCAACTCTCATTTTTTGCTATTCAACAAAAGGAAGAAATCACAGTTGATGTTACCTACTCTACTGGAATGATAATAATTATTATACATTGCATATTTCTTTCGTTATAATTTCTATTGGGAGTACATGAGACTTGTCTTATACTGTTGAAATTGTTTTCATGAAGATTAACCAGGAGTTCTCTCCTGATTGTATGAATCCACTCCGCTTTGAGAAATACCTATAGACTGTTGATTTCATTGAAAATATGAACAGGATGTTCATAAAGTCAGTTGTGGAATCATCTGCGACTGAAAGTTGGAATTTAGTCGCTGTTTTCCATCGTACAAGATAACCTCTCTTGGAAGGGATTCATGTTTTAAAGAGAAACATTCTCAATTGAAAATTTAATCAATACATGACTCCTCTGGAAATGGAAAATCCCTACGATAAAATTGAAGTTACTTTTTTGTAATATCTAACAGAAAACAACTACTTTCCCGGCTAAAGCCACGCTGGACATTGAACTACATCTGATAGATATATAACTTGAGAGAAAAAATCTGAAATTGAAAATTTGCATTTTCATTCATATAGTTGATTATTTATTAAATGTCCAATTTCCATTGGAGATTCTTATCTATGAATGAGATAAGGGAGAATGTTATTCAGAAGTATCACTCACAGAAAATCGCTCATTTCATTGATGCGTGGATTGCATCACTTTCGCTAGGCCTTCAATACATTTTGGTCGACAAAAATCTATTTCACTCTTCTAAGATCATCAACAATTCCTCATTACAGTGTGAAATTACTTCTGAAGAGTATGTTTTCCAATTCTTCCGACCTCTCTGATGATCTTAGAAGAGTGAAATAGATTTTTGTCTACCAAAATGTAGTGGAGGCCTAGCGAAAGAGATGCAATTCACGCATCAATGGAATGAGCGATATTTTGTAAGTGATACTTCTGAATAACATTCTCCCATATCTCATTCATAGATAAGAATCTCCAATGGAAACTGGACATTTAATAAATAATCAACTATCTCAATGAAAATGCAAATTTTCACTTTCAGATTTTTTCTCTCAAGTTATACCGGGTGGCTACGGAAGTATTGCCTACGGAATCTCTCAGTTATTGTATGAAGTAGGTTTGTGAAATTTGGAGCGTCGATATAATGACATAAGAGCTAGAATTTGAGCATATTGACATGTCGAAGTTAACTTCCGGTCTGACCGGAAGTAACATCAACTTTCTTATTTTAAAAGGACACCCTATTTTTTTTCTTTTCGCTTTATTCAGCATTCAATTCCCTTTCTAATGACATATCACAAGTTGATATCTAACCAGAAACTAGATCAGAAAAAAATTATTATTGAAATTCACCGAGTAGGCCGTGGAAGCAAAATGAAAGCCAAAAATTGAAAAGTTGGCTATGGAAACCATACGTCACTTGATAACAGTTGCTACTACTGTGATATTTTATTTTCATTCGTCGGCGTTATAAAAAGCCGCCAAAAAGAATATTGGAAAAATTGGGAAAAAAACAATACTCTGTAGGTCCATAACTTAAATAGGAACATACAACTTTTTCTTGCCTGTACTATTCAGCATAACCATTCCTTTGTAATGATATAATAGAAAATAATTTTTTGAACTGAGATACCGAAAAATCCAATTATTATTCTTCAAATAACAAAACAGATTATCGCCATACGCAAAAATAAAATTAAAAATAATGTGGAATGATAAATTATATCCTGTAGGTTCTAGGTTAAATAGTAACATAAACGTACTTGGTCTGTGCCATCGTCCATAGATATTCTAATATCTACCTATGGACGATGTTTGTGCTATTCAGAATAATCATTCCATTGCAATAATCAATCGAACCAAAATATTAACAAGTAGGCTGATTAAGATGTATTTTGGAATGAAACAAAAAAGAAATGAGAGCTGTCACGAACGCTGCTATCCATATTATTTTGACGTTCCAAGTAGTGTTTTTGATTTTGCCATTTTAAAAGGGTTTGGAAATCGAAATCAGTTAGTGGAATATTTAAAAAATGCCCCGTTATTCACGAACCGAACAAATTGACATACTTCTCATTTATGGTGAACGTTTAAAAAATTCTTATGCCGCTGAACGATTGTATTTACAGCGATATCCAGGGAGGCAGCAACCGTCAAGAAGGTATTTCCAGTGGCTTGAAGAAAAATTAAGAACTGAAGACCAAGAAGCATTTGTTATTAATGAGGAAACTGAAATTAATGTATTAGCTTTAGTACAATAAGATAGCACAATTACCTCAAGGCAGATTGGCGCCGAATTAGCTATAAGGACTCTGCTAGGAAAATTTTGAAAAAACATCGATTGAAATCCTTCAAGTATCAGTTACATCAACATTTGTATGAAAATGACGGTGAAAGGCGCCTGGAATATTGTAATTGGTTTCTTCGACAAAATGCTGAGAATCACCTATTTAACTATTATATCTTGTTTACGGACGAGTCAAGATTTACCAACAATGGATTGTTTAACAGGAATAATACAAGGTAGGTACTGTACTTTATTTGGATTATTGTCGATAGTCGAAGTGTAAAGTGCTAAAAGTGTGAACGGTCTTTTGTTCCAGGTACTGGGCGATAGCAAACGAGCACCGGTTTCGACAAGGCGGCTTCCAGGAGAGATTTGGTGTAAATGTTTGGGCAGGAATAGTTGGAACTCATAATGTTGGCCCCATTCTATTTCAAGGCCAACTAACCGGAGAGAGATATTTTAATTTTTTAACGAATGAAATATCGGAATTCATTAACAACCTACCAGCGGAAATAACTGAGAGAATGTACTTCCAGCAAGATGGCGCCCCTCCGCATAATTCAAGAATAGCGAGAAATTATCTTCAAAATCGCTTTCAAGAGAGACTTATAACAACCCATGGTCCAGTCAGGTGGCCACCAAGGTCACCTGATCTTACTCCGTGCGACTTTTTTCTATGAGGGCATCTTAAAAATAGGGTGTATTCCACACAGCCTACAACTCTACATGAGCTAGAAGTAAAAATTCGTAGAGTTTTCCAAGATATCACGCCCCAAATGTTGAGAAACGTTTTACATGAAAATATCACCAGAGTCAATAAATGTATTGACGCTGAGGGAATGCATTTCGAACATTTGTTTTGAATTTATTTTATCTTTAATCCTATCAATTTGAATATTTTTTTTTTTCGATAAATCTGTTTTTTCGTTATTTGAAGAATAATAATTGGATTTTTGGTATTTCATTTCAAAAAATTACTTTCTATTATATCATTAGAAGGGAATGGTTATGCTGAATAGTACAGGCAAGAAAAAGTTGTATGTTCCTATTTAAGTTATGGACCTACAGAGTATTGTTTTTTTCCCAATTTTTCCAATATTTTTTTTTGCGGCTTTTTATAACGCCGACGAATGAAAATAAAATATCACAGTAGTAGCAACTGTTATCAAGTGACGTATGGTTTCCATAGCCAACTTTTCAATTTTTGGCTTTCATTTTGCTTCCACGGCCTACTCGGTGAATTTCAATAATAATTTTTTCTGATCTAGTTTCTGGTTAGATACCAACTTGTGATATGTCATTAGAAAGGGAATTGAATGCTGAATAAAGCGAAAAGAAAAAAAATAGGGTTTCCATTTAAAATAAGAAAGTTGATGTTACTTCCGGTCAGACCGGAAGTTAACTTCGACATGTCAATATGCTCAAATTCTAGCTCTTATGTCATTATATCGACGCTCCAAATTTCACAAACCTACTTCATACAATAACTGAGATATTCCGTAGGCAATACTTCCGTAGCCACTCGGTATAGGGTCTTTCTCAATGTCTATCAGATGTAGTTCAATGTCCAGCGTGGCTTCAGCCGAGGAAGTAGTTGTTTTCTGTTAGATATAACAAAAAAGTAACTTCAATTTTATCGTACCTAGGGTTTTTCCATTTCCAGAGGAGTCATGTATTGATTCAATTTTCAATTGAGAATGTTAAAACCATAGAAATGTTTTTGAGACAAACAAAGCTTTATGAAAAATGCTATGTAAACTTTTTTCAGTTTTTAAAGCACCAAATTGTTAGTTGGGAGTGATTTGATACATTTATAACTGGGTATAGAAGAGAATAGTATTTGATTTATGGAATTTACATTGTATAGGTGTACGTTTTATTATTAATAACAAGTTATTACTGAATAACAAACAACACTATTCATTTTGTTTTCCGCCTATTAACTGAAAATAAAGTTTATTTCTTGAACGTGAAATAAACCATGAAGTGATTCGAAGATTTTCAAGGTGTTTCAAACATACACAAATATGCAGTAGACGCAATGAATATTTATAAAAAAATCATGCATGCAATCATTATGCAAGTTTTATCTAATTGTTTCAACCTTGACACTCATATATTTTCCCAAGAATGTGCTTTACGATAATATTCTAGTACCCACAAGAAAAAAATGGCCTCGTCAGATGTATTATTGACCTTGGACGACGAAATTCTAAACCGTTCTCTCCCTGTGCGATTTCTCAAGGTCGGTCACGGTATTAGCTGGAAACATGAAAAAAACGATTGCTTTGGAAGGAGGCACATTGTTTCAATGGCGAGAAGAGTTTAGTTGCGAAATATATAATTTTGGAACAAGAGCAAATTTTTATATTAACATTCCCATTTGAGTTGTAAGGCCGACGTATGTTTAGAGAAGATCTCGACGTTTCGCCAACACGAGTGGTTAGCATTTTCAAGAGATATTTTAAAAGTTTCTGGTTTCTTAAGTCGCTGTCAAATGCTTGACATTTGTTATACGTTGTCTCAATAAATACCTGTGATTTGACGTTCTTACATCTGATTGGTCCATAGCGTTAGCTGACATCATAGAATCGTTCGTACCGTTATTTTGTGGATAGGGAGCCAATTGAGAATTTTTGAGAACTGGAAGCCAAACTTTGTTCAATTGTAGTCCTTCTTCGGTTCTGTTGAAGTTGTTCTGGTGTTTCTGAATTTCAATTGCTTCCTGGAATAGTCTTGGGTAATATGCAGATGTTGAAGAGATGACTTGGGTTTCTTCAGATTTCACTCTGTGGTTATCGTTGTTGAGAGTATGTTCTGCGACAGCGGATTTCTGTGTGTGCCCTAACCGACAGCAAGCCTTGTGCTCTTTGATTCTTGTTTTAACGGAGCGTTTCGTGGTTCCGATATAAAAGCTGCCACAGGAACATGGAATGAGATAAACCCCAGAAGAGCATAGTACGTCTCGTTTGTCCTTCGCTGATCTGAAGTGGTTTTTCAGTTTTTTTGAAGGTTTATAAACGGTTTTAATCTCGTATTTTCTTTTTTCGGTGTTGGTTTGACTACTGCTTGGTTCACTGGATCTTCTCTAAACATACACGTCGGTCTTACAACCCGAAGAACCAACATGTAAGTGACGATGGCCGCGAAAGCCTTTCACAATTCCCATTTGAATTTGTTTTTCGTTTAGCGAAAATCAAACGTTTCCCGGACTATGCGAAATGGAAATAGGGTTGGAAATGGCGAGAGAGACGCCCGTTTCCACCCTGCAACGTATTAAACAGAGATAAATTTTATGTAACAACCCCATAAGACCGACAAAGTTAGATTTATATTATGGAGCGAAAGGGTAGAAGAAGAAAAACTTATACATAGCGAATATCGGTCGGGTCTGAGGAAATCTCGCATTCCGAGGAAAATGTAGCCGATAAAGAATTCGGAAAATTATACAAACGGTCTGGGGTAAAATATAAATGTCATTGGTGAATTTAATTAATTAATATAAAAGCGAAATTGAATTCAATGTTAATATAAAATCGTAGAAGAAGAAGCAAATCCCATTTCGGCTCGAAGTTGATGGTCAGAATTAATGGAAAACTCTTTAAAAATACTTTTCAGTGTGAATGCAAAAAATGTCTGAAACATTACTATGACTTTTCCAAAAACTAAGATTTGAGATTTTGCTGACGACTCAAAATTTGAAACATACGTGATTTTCATGGATAATACCTATCGTGCTTTAAAAATTACCGATAATTCTGAAGAAACGTTTCTTTTGAAAACTGCACGTGTTTAATTTTTTTCGTTGTTTCAAAGCATAAATTGAGTAGAGTAGAGTAGAGTAGAGTAGTTTATTTGACCATGTTATGTACATAAAAAACATTCAAGATCAATATTGACATATGGCATTATGAAATTAGTAAAAAAATATAAAACTATAAAAAATATAAAAATATTCAAAACTACAGAAATACATTTAAAATATCGAAGAATTTGACAATCCTGAGTTTTCAGGGAGTAAAGAATAGAACAGTATAAAAAAATACATGGAGATTTAAAATTACATACATAATGAGATCGCTGAGACAATGTAGCTATCAGTATCATAAAAACAATGACTAAGTAGAAATGTGTTTACTGCCTTTTTAAATGCATTGAACTCCAATACTTTGACTGAGCCATCAAGGATATTGTAGAGTTTGAGATTCAATGAGTTTTTGCAGCTTACAGCTAATCTATGTCGAGGAATAGTCAGCAGATCGGCAGATCTTGTGTTATAGCAATGTGAGTCAGAATGTCTAGAGAAATTGCTCACATTTTTGTGTATTTCCAAAAGGACTGTAAATATGTATAACGTGGGCAGGGGCATGATACCAAGTCCAATAAAGTGTTGTTGACAATGATCTCTAAAACCCAAGTTTGCCAAAATTCTGATAGCTTTTTTCTGACAGTTGAAAACTGCTATAGCGTTTTTTGAATTTCCCCAAAGTAGAAAACCATAAGTGAGCACAGAATGAAATAAAGAAAAGTATGTCATTCTCAATACATTGTGATTTGTGAGAGGTTTCAATTGTCGTAGTAAAAACAGAGTAGAAGATAATTTTCGAACCACGTGATCTACATGATTGGACCAATTGAATCTATCGTCAATAACGAGACCAAGAAACGTTACATGATTTCCATCTTGGTACGTCGTGTTAGAAGAAATTACAACCCCTTGAGTTTTGCTTTCATTCAATTTGAGTTTATTTTCAGCAAACCAATTTTTTGCCGAGGTTAGGCTCCCAGATGAAAATTGAAACAACGAAAAATATAAGCGAGGGCGTTTTTTTTCAAAAAAAATACGTTTTTTTCAGAATTATTTGGTTAATTTTTGAAACACGAATGGTATTCGGTAGAAAATTTCACACCTCTACTTTTTAACCAATAAGATGACTCGATTTTGACTAGTTGCCATGGCAACTAAAAAAAATTCCGGAAATTTTTTCGTGGCACCACGATATTTGAGTGGAGATTTTTTGACAGTTGAAAAGGTAAACATATGATCTACAACCATTAAATATTGTAGATATAGGTACCTGTGAATAATACAAAATTTCTATAAGAATTAACTTTATTATTCGCTATAAAGTTTCATTAAACAGAAAACACAAATTTGTTTAATTATTATGCATTAACAATTTATATTTCAAAAAACGTAGGATCTACAAACACAGTAAGATTTAAATGTTGCTTGAATTCTAACCCATCCTCTCTTCTTAGTGGTGAATAGGAAGGTGACGAATTAATTAGATGTCTGTGTTTTAAGACATATCTGTAATATTTTGAAACAATTTTGTTCAAATCTCTTTTACGCAAAAGGCTATTGTTACTTGACATCTGCAGCAGACTTCCTTGGATTTTCGTAAACAAACCATTCGACTCTAACGCTTCCTGGTCGCAATCTTCCATTAAATAATTTTCAAAATATTCGTGACCTCAAAAAATTTCCGGAAACAATTTAAGCTCTTGTGATATTATAAGTGACAATTTCACTCATATTACATAAAACAATTTACTAAAATACTAGATTATCGTATTTTGAGGTGTGAAGTTGCTCCGAGAAAGTGGGCATTCTTGAACGATTTGAGAAAAAGTACTTTCCCGTACCGTTTAGGTCCGAAAACGGTCCGGGAAAGTTCGTTGCTTAGCAACGGACTAAAATACTAGATTAGCGTATTTTGAGGCCTGAAGTTGCTCCGAGAAAGTGGGCATTCTTGAACGATTTCAGAAAGAGTACTTTCCCGTACCGTTTAGGTCCGAAAACGGTCCGGGAAAGTTCGTTGCTTAGCAACGGACTAAAATACTAGATTAGCGTATTTTGAGGCCTGAAGTTGCTCCGAGAAAGTGGGCATTCTTGAACGATTTCAGAAAAAGTACTTTCCCGTACCGTTTAGGTCCGAAAACGGTCCGGGAAAGTTCGTTGCTTAGTAACGGTCTAAAATACTAGATTAGCGTATTTTGAGGCCTGAAGTTGCTCCGAGAAAGTGGGCATTCTTTAACGATTTGAGAAAAAGTACTTTCCCGTACCGTTTAGGTCCGAAAACGGTCCAGGAAAGTTCGTTGCTTAGCAACGGACTAAAATACTAGATTAGCGTATTCTGAGGCCTGAAGTTGCTCCGAGAAAGTGGGCATTCTTGAACGATTTGAGAAAAAGTACTTTCCCGTACCGTTTAGGTCCGAAAACGGTCCGGGAAAGTTCGATGCTTAGCAACGGACTAAAATACTAGATTAGCGTATTTTGAGGCCTGAAGTTGCTCCGAGAAAGTGGGCATTCTTGAACGATTTCAGAAAAAGTACTTTCCCGTACCGTTTAGGTCCGAAAACGGTCCGGGAAAGTTCGTTGCTTAGCAACGGTCTAAAATACTAGATTAGCGCATTTTGAGGCCTGAAGTTGCTCCGAGAAAGTGGGCATTCTTGAACGATTTCTGAAAAAGTATTTTACTCATTAGTTTGAATTCAAAAAATTATGGCATTAGATTGTTTTATGTGAGTGAAATTGACGGAAGTAATAACACAAGTACATAAAAATTACCGATAATTTTCCATGAAAGCATGTTGTCTAAAGAGAAAAAGATTTCAGAAAAATAATTTTGAGGAGAATATTTTATAATTAGATAAAAAATAATACATTTTGCATATTGCGAAGAACTTTTCGAAGATAAAAAAAGTCACCCACAATTGAAATACTTGAACAAAAATGAGAAATCAATCGTCGTACCTAGTACATAGTTTTCACGAAAAGATAAGTTGAATAAAGTTGTTTCAAATATTAAATTCATGTAGGCAAGTATAGGTAGGCATTTGGTTGATATAATTTTTTTATCGATGGACCTATTCATTGTTGAAATGCAAGAAGTCCTCAAAATACTTTCAGATACATTCGAAATATTATCTCCCTTCATATGAAAAATAAACTTCCATTCGTACATAAAAGCTAAATTTCAACTATCACATGTCAAATATTTGACAGAAAAATTTCCACTTTTTAATGTCGCCCAGGCTACCCTGGAGGATAAAAATTTCCAGAATTTTTTTGGATTGTCATGGCAACTAAACAAAAACCAATTTTTTGATTGGCTGAAAAAAGCGGGGTGTGAAATTTTGAGTAGTAATACCACAAGTGATTGAATTTTCGCGATTAGTCTGTCGATTCATTTCTGAACGAAACTGAATTCAAGTTGAGTTCAGGAATAAAAGACAGACTTATGAGATAAATTCAATCACGAGTGCAATTTTATTAGAATATTTCACGAAGCATTAAAAGTATTATTATAAACATGAACAATCAATTCATCATAACCATAATCAATCAACTATAATCACAAAATAGTATATTGTGTATCTAGTGCGTAAAAAAGTCTTCACGCACATGGTGCACACTATACTTTTTCTACGACCTTTTACTTAGAGATTGAATTAAAGGAAATTTTCATCGGGTGCCTCTTTGAGAAATTTTAATACGTGTTCCTTTTCCAAAACGCGTGATTTTTTTAGGAATGTATCCCTCGTTTTTCCGTTTCAAGAAAGCGCGAACTTTCGGATAATCACCAATTTGTACGTTGTACTTAACACTAAGGGTGATTTTCAACATTGAGTAGTGACTCCATAAGGTAGAAGATTTAACCTTTGTTGATAATTCAGATAGGTAGGCTAATATTACCCTTTCGGAGAATGATTGGACGTTGTTTGTATTGCGCCATTGCATAAACTTTTCCAAAGTGTTTTCGTAAATTCCCAACGATTTTTGTGGCAATAACGATGAACTTGCTTCACTGGCTGCTAACGTTATATTTGGAGGAGTTGATGGGAGTACTTCAATGATGTCCATCAGGAATTTGCGTGAAATACACGGCTAATCGGTTTAAATCAAAATTTCGTCGTACTATTTATTAATTCAGAGGGTAATTAATTACTATTTACGGTCTATTAACTGATGTAACTCTGAACTTCACTCTGCGGGAACTGTCATATTTGTCAGTTTCTCTCGCCACCGCTACCTAGACCAGCGACCGGTGTGTGAATTTGTATTGACTCTTATGGTACCGGTGCGTGAAATAAATCCCATAAGAAAAGCATGGCACTTCACATACCGATTCGTGAAATGAAGATTTCCACATTTTTATCGATGTGTGACGTTAGTAATTCACATACGGGAGTAGAAAAAATGTATTATAACTATCAATAATTGATTATATAGTTACGATGCGACTCATTTTGACGTTTTCGCCTACAATTATGATCTGTCAAAATGTCAGACTTTGCTTTGTCATCTATGGTTACATCGTTGAAAGCACCAACGCTGACAGACCAATCAGAATTGAGAGACAGCTAGTGTTTTCGCGATAATACAAGTTGTCTTTGATTTGTAATTGGCCAGATTACGTGAATATCTTGAGAAGAGTGGAATAGTCGAAGGTAATACCACGAGTGCTTCAAATTTTATCGATAATTTTTTCTTTTCCACGAAAACTTATTCATTTGGCAAAAATATGAAAACAAACCGATTGATAAAATCACGAGTTGTATTTGGAAAGATTATTTTTTTCATTTTATTATTTTATTGAACTCAAATAATACATAAGCTAACTGGAAATATGATAACTTTTTAAAAAAGTGAAAAAATTTATTATTTGAAAAATTACAGTTATTGAAAACACAGTTTTTGTAAATAGTTTGGCCAGCAGAAACAGATGTCTCTTCCGACTCATGTGTGGATATAATATTGGTTGATGTTGCCGCAGTTGTTGATATATTGGTTAATATTGCGGCTGTTGTTGATGTATTTGCAATAATAATAATAATATAATAATGTAACTTTATTCAGAATAATATAATACAATTACAAATCGAATAACTACATGCTAGAGGGAATAAAGTGGTGTAGGAATAATTGCAAAGCACTTTGTTCGTTCTAACTTTTCCCATGATATTTTTATGGTGTTCTGCATCAATATGTAAATAAGGCTTCAACGAAGATGCTGTGGCGTGACCTCTTATTTTGATGGCTTCTTGTTCCTGTATACCTTTCTTCATTAGATGAGAAACCAAAGTTGATCGGCTTGAGTGATTAGTTATTTTTCTTCTCTTAGTGTCAAATCCACATTTTTCAGCTGATTTATTTAACCATTTTCCCATTTCATTCTTCCCCACTGGTACATTTTTATACCAAGTAGCATTTGCATTTTTCCAATAGGGATTTGGAGTGAAAAAAAATCGATCAGTGGTGATATTTTTACCGCGTTTATCCATAAGCTTATTATACAATCTTATGGGGCACCGTTGAGGATTCTCTGAGTTAGGTGTCAACCATTTTGTGTCGGTGCATTTTTTATTCCCACCCTGGCAAGTTTTACTAAATATAGGATTATATTCTAATCGTCCTGTTTTATCACCTGCATTATTTAATTCCTCCCTGATATAATGGATAAAGCAATTAACACCTTCGCCTCCGCGCCATGCTAATTCATAAGAGATAATATGAAAGAACTTCATTTGTAGACCCGAAGGTGTATTTTCGTCACACGAATCGATCATACTCGTATATTCTTCTTCTTCAAGTGCTGTTGCACTTTGCTTTCTTTTTTCTATACAACTTTGCAATTCCTTTCTTTTGGCATTTCGCACATCTCTCGCTCTTTTAAATTCCAAATCTTGAAACGGATTGAAGCTTGTATTAAATTCTAGGAAGTATTTTTCCTGTATCAACTTGGAAGTTACATTCCAAATGGTTTTCAACGTATACTCTTTGTAGTCTTCGCCGTTACATTTTTTCATATTTGCTGCCCAGTCTTCCAGAATTTTTGCGATTTCTTGAATAGTCGTATCGCTTTTTAGCTGGTAGTTTCTGATTCTGCAAAATGCTTCAAACTGATTCCATATACATTTTTTGGATTTAATTGTATTTTGAGGAGTGGAATTATGGTAAAGGTAATGTTATCGGGCTCATTCTCCAAAAAAAAAAAGAAGTGAAACTTACGTAGTTTTGTCTCCTGAACACGAATCTGAAAGAATTTTGTGGGGGTCTCAATTACTTTAGGAGTTATAGCCATTTTAAAGTCGAAAATTGTTTTGTTGACACTGTCATTAAACACTAATCTATCCATATTTCACAAATACAAACACCAAAAATTAAAATTATACTCAAAAACTTGACCTTCTTTTACTAGCGATTCTAACCCAACTTTTGTTTGGTTTTTAGTAATTTTCATGATTGCAGTAGGTTGGTTACCTGAGATTTGCGCCGCCAACTGTTCAAAACATAAGAATGAAGGAGAAGTTATTGCTCATATTTGAATTCGAATAGTTGACGACGCAGATTCAGTGATACCAACTTCTTATGAGCATGTAAATAACTAACAAATAGGTCAGAATCACTAGTAAAAGAAGTTCAATTTTTTGTGTGAAAAAATTAGTTTTTGTGATTTAAAACGTGAAATATGGATAGATTAGTGTTTAATGACAGTGTCAACAAAAAGAAGGAGACATTTTGAGCAAATTTTTACTGCAAAATTCGTGTCTGAAAATCTACAATTTTCGACTTTAAAATGGATATAACTCCTAAAGTAATTGAGACCCCCACAAAATTCTTTCAGATTCGTGTTCAGGAGACAAAACTACGTAAGTTTCACCTTTTTTGGGAGAATGAGCCCGGTAACTTTACCTTTACCGGAATTTTGAATTAAATGTTCAATATTTCCTTGGGTGATGGCACTGAATCTATTTGTGTTCATTTTCAATAAACTTCGAAGCACTATAATCTGTCAATAATGACAAATGCAAAGTAAAATTTTGACGTTTCAATGTAAACAAGGTATTATCGATGAGGAAGCAGTTTTATCAGTATAATACCATTGTTTATATAGAAGTAAGATAGTTAGTCAATGCCTGTGTTGGACGCAAACGCGAGTGTCATCTAGCGTGATTAGTTACAAACATGAATATTTGACGTCATTTTAATGCAGGTTCCTTCAAAAAACCCTGATTTTAATGCTGTCCAATTGTTTCAATCAAGTTACGACATGACTTGGAGGCCAGATCGCTGAAGTTACGACATGACTTGGATGCGAGCTCACTATCGCCATCTACATGTCGCATCCATTTTGATCCAATTATAATCCCATAAGGTTGACTAACTATATTCTATATAAACAATGCCAATACCTTTTCCACTGGCATTGACTAACTATGTTCTATTTAAACAATGGTATTATCGATGAGGAAGCAGTTTTTGGCTAGAATAATGCATTGCTATTAGTCAGATTTTGACATGTGAAAAAAATAATCATTGAAATTTCGTTGAGCTAGTTACTGATAATCCTGATGGCATAGCGACACCTCTAATACCGTACCTTAATAATTTGTGCACTAGAATTTGGCGAATAAAAAACCACGAAACCATCATTTCACCATTATCCCCACATTTTCCATATCGTGACCCAGTCAATTATCTAAATCATTCCTGCGGTCCCAAACAGATAAGTGTCAGACGAATTGAAAAGAAAACTATATAATTTGCGGAGCTTTTTCTAAAACACACCGTGGTCTACCAAACCATCACGGATATGCAACAAAAACAAAAGAAGGGGCAGTCGGGTTTAATTGCATATAATCTCGCCTTTTGTTACATATATTTCGAAGCCTACCTGGTCATTACGACCATAAACGTTAGAATTATTATCGTTTCAAACTGTTATTTTTGCAACATCATGTGGAAATTTTCAGAGGGGCGTGGCGGGGATAACTGTTCGGGGAACGCTCAAGTAATGTGTTTAGGGATTTGATGAGGTGTTTCGAAGAGAAAACTAGAGATTATTCATGGCTGCGGGGTCGTCTAATTGGAAGGGTATTCATTTACTTCTGGACTTCAATGGGTATCGAAGAGTTATTTGGTGGTTTCGATTTCGAAATTATTGTCCTCGAGTTCGAACGTTAGATGATGGGTTTGTGTTTCTAGAAATCACAGACAAGCCGGAAATGGGTCAATTATTTTTATTAGTAAATTTGACGTTTTAAAGTAGTGCCTTTTCCACTGTCATCCAAGTTTTATAACGACAAGTATTTACGCCATTACGTGTAAAAGTAGTTACACTTCAGTTTTCTCAAAATTTGGAGTTTGGCGCTTAGTTTCTTCAACCTATTCTGATAGTTAGAGAGCTGCCTGCCTATATGATATACTGACAGGTGAAGAAACCGTGTGCTGGGCATGAAATATTATTCTTGGTGTTGCCTCAAGTCGCCTGGAAGTAGTTGTCAAATTATTTTTGTCTGTTTAATTATTTTATGTCGTACTAGTTCATTATTGCGACTTTTTTGTCAACAGATTTTCAGTTGCTTTCTTTACTTTTTCAATAATTTTGTCAGGAATTCCAAAATCTTCGTTCACTTTGACTTCTAACTTTGACACATAAAAATTATTGTGATTTTATGACATTTACGTTTGTCAACATTCACCTAGCAACGATAGTGTCTACTATGATAAAATGGCAATGTTATTAATTCAAACCGGATTTTTTTAAATACTGATTTGTATTGAGATTGGATTGCAATAACGAACTAGTATGACATAAAGTTATGTATGTACCGCGGGCATAAACAGATGTGTATACCCTCGGGCGACTTACAAACCCTCAGGCCAGAGGCCCTTGGGCAAGTAAAACGTCGCCCTCAGGGCATAAACATCTATTTATACCCTTGGTACATAATAGTTATTTATGTATCAAGGGCGTAAAGTAGGCGTTTATGGCCTGCGGCGTGGATGATGGCCCGATGGCGTTAGCCGAGGGTCATCACACGCCTTAAACGCATTTTACGCACGTGATACATACAAAATTTTATGCACTAGCGGTTTTATAGCGCGAATCACAAATACTGACTTGAATTGCAATGGTCTACACGTTTCATACGTTATGCATACAATAATTGAGGGTAACATAATATGAGGAATGTGAAACTATAGTAGCTGAGTGCTATATTGGAGAATCTATTTCAAATAAATAGATTATCACCGAAAAAATTGCCAACGATTATGAACAAATGTTAGAAAGAGTATTGCTCTATTGAACTGAAATGATTCTAATTCGTGTTAGGAATTGCATGAAATGATGTGTGAGTTAGACAATTTGAGAATTTTGTCTACTTTACGGCCCGCCGGGCCATAATGCGCCCACGGGTGGTAAAGTGCCACTTTACGCCCGGTGAACCGGGAGGTAAAGTGTACTTTACCACCCGCTAGTGCATAAAGAACTATTCATATCTCGCTTAATTTTGACAAACAATTTGAAAACCGTTTCCTTGCATATAACAGGAAAACAGTATCTAAGTAATTGGTATTAGGACAAAGGACCCCGCACTATCCTTATGGAGAATGGATTTAGGGTAAATTTCCTGAATTTTTGGTTTGTTGTAGATTTTGACTTCCTCAGCAAAAGTTTCCATGGGCACATAAAAATCGGTTTTCGGAAACCAAAATGGGCTATCTTCGGGCAATTCTTCTTGTTGAAGAATATTCGGAGTAGATGCGTGCGGAAATGTTTTCCATTTGGAAGTCCTGTTTCCGAAGAAACTAGAGAAAATTGGACTGTACCAGAAGCAATAACCCTCTCAAAGTTGGGACTTATTCTTCATTATTTGAAAGCTGATTCAATTCACCGGAATGATGAACACCTGCTGAATTCAAGTCCATCTGACAACATGGAAGTGGGTCAAACAATCGTCAGATTTCTCCCTGACAAACAGAACAACAGGAATCGAAGAAATAAAAACTTGGGGTATCCATAAAATCCGTACATTCAAAAGTATATAGCCAACAAACGAGTTCGGAGTCCTATGCTGATATTGGAGACAATATCTTGGTCTCCTCAAACCGTACATTATATCAAAAATTCAAGAAAATTAACCAATTCTTTTTCGAAATACAGGGTATTCATTAAAATAGCAGCATTTTTCTAAGAAACTTGGACCGATTCTTTTTACTCACCCTGTCTACATGAAATAACCATGCGACGATCTCAACATTGAATAATATATATATATATATATATATATATATAATAACAGGAAGTTATTCATGACATCTACAGTCACTAGTTGAAACTTAATTTGACACGAACCAAGGAATCCAAAAGTAGAGGTTTGTCCACAAATTGACAGGTAGCCAACAATTCGTTGTTCTGACCAACCCAAGGTTCAATCAAGTTTCTAATACGTTATGAGGAACGCAAGCAGAATCTAAGTGAAAATAGAGTATATTTCGTTTTAATTCCGAGAGCTCTAACCTTTGACAGCTGTTTCGTGCTAACGCACTCATCAGAAAGGATTTATGGAGCTCTCGAAATCAAAACGAATCCACTCAGGAATTAATACCGTGAGGCAAGACAGAATATAACAGGAAGTTATTCATGACATCTACAGTCACTAGTTGAAACTTAATTTGACACGAACCAAGGAATCCAAAAGTAGAGGTTTGTCCACAAATTGACAGGTAGCCAACAATTCGTTGTTCTGACCAACCCAAGGTTCAATCAAGTTTCTAATACGTTATGAGGAACGCAAGCAGAATCTAAGTGAAAATAGAGTATATTTCGTTTTAATTCCGAGAGCTCTAACCTTTGACAGCTGTTTCGTGCTAACGCACTCATCAGAAAGGATTTATGGAGCTCTCGAAATCAAAACGAATCCACTCAGGAATTAATACCGTGAGGCAAGACAGAATATAACAGCTGTCAAAGGTTAGAGCTCTCGGAATTAAAACGAAATATACTCTATTTTCACTTAGATTCTGCTTGCGTTCCTCATAACGTATTAGAAACTTGATTGAACCTTGGGTTGGTCAGAACAACGAATTGTTGGCTACCTGTCAATTTGTGGACAAACCTCTACTTTTGGATTCCTTGGTTCGTGTCAAATTAAGTTTCAACTAGTGACTGTAGATGTCATGAATAACTTCCTGTTATATTCTGTCTTGCCTCACGGTATTAATTCCTGAGTGGATTCGTTTTGATTTCGAGAGCTCCATAAATCCCTTCTGATGAGTGCGTTAGCACGAAACAGCTGTCAAAGGTTAGAGCTCTCGGAATTAAAACGAAATATACTCTATTTTCACTTAGATTCTGCTTGCGTTCCTCATAACGTATTAGAAACTTGATTGAACCTTGGGTTGGTCAGAACAACGAATTGTTGGCTACCTGTCAATTTGTGGACAAACCTCTACTTTTGGATTCCTTGGTTCGTGTCAAATTAAGTTTCAACTAGTGACTGTAGATGTCATGAATAACTTCCTGTTATATTCTGTCTTGCCTCACGGTATTAATTCCTGAGTGGATTCGTTTTGATTTCGAGAGCTCCATAAATCCCTTCTGATGAGTGCGTTAGCACGAAACAGCTGTCAAAGGTTAGAGCTCTCGGAATTAAAACGAAATATACTCTATTTTCACTTAGATTCTGCTTGCGTTCCTCATAACGTATTAGAAACTTGATTGAACCTTGGGTTGGTCAGAACAACGAATTGTTGGCTACCTGTCAATTTGTGGACAAACCTCTACTTTTGGATTCCTTGGTTCGTGTCAAATTAAGTTTCAACTAGTGACTGTAGATGTCATGAATAACTTCCTGTTATATTCTGTCTTGCCTCACGGTATTAATTCCTGAGTGGATTCGTTTTGATTTCGAGAGCTCCATAAATCCTTTCTGATGAGTGCGTTAGCACGAAACAGCTGTCAAAGGTTAGAGCTCTCGGAATTAAAACGAAATATACTCTATTTTCACTTATATATATATATATATATATATATATATATATATATATATATATGACATGCTTTCCCCTATCCAAATTAAAAAACGGGGGGTTGTAGTACCTCTATTTTTGAACCACCCTGTATAAAAAAAATTATGTCTGTCAAGTTCTACCGAGATTGATGGAGTTAATTCAGGCTAAACTGATTTTTCTTTGTTCACCCTGTTGTGTAATGAAAACGAGATCAAGGTGATATTGTACCATCATTGAGGCACAGTTTTCCCAGAATAAATAGGCGTTTTGTCAATTCTCGGAGTTGTTAAAAATTCTGAGCAGACATAAGCTTCACTTTTCAGCTTTGACACCCTGTATCTCGAAAACTAGTGGGTCGATTTTTTTGTGCCCATGGACACTTTTGCCGAGGAAGTCGAAATCTACAACATACCAAAAATTCAGGAAATTTAACCGAAAGCCATTCTCCATAAGAATAGTGCGGGGTTCTTTATTTATTTCAATTCATGAGAAAACTGAGAAATACATTCACAAAATGACCATCATTTTTTTCAATGCAAAGTTCGCACCAACGATCGACAGATTCTGCAACTGCACGCCACTCTTCTAATTATGTGATCTTTGGTGCTGCTTGAACAATTCCTTCCCAGAGAGTACCTTCGTCATTGGTGGGTTCTGCATAAACTTTGGCTCCCATTGCACCCTATACAAAAATCCATTGAGGTCAAGTTAGGAGAGCGCGCCGGACGCCAAGGAACAAGCATGTTAAGACACATATTTATAGGAAACAAAATTCTTATTTTCGCCTAAAAACCCGATCCTAAACGTTTGGTGGTTTAACCCTGGGTCACCCTGTATAATTTATAAATCTGTTGAGGAGGAAACTTTTCCAGATCCACTCCAAATAGGAAAAATCATTCCAATATTTAAAAAAATATATTCTCTTTCGATATTGATAACTGTAGACCATCAGTCACCGTTCCCAGTGTGATCAGTAAAATAGTAGAAAAATGTGTTTACAATAAATTATTCCTTTTTTTGCTTAAGAATAATGTAATCAGAAAACACCAAAACACTTTTTGTCCAGGTGGGTCGACTACAATTTTTGTGGATACTTTATAATGGTATCGATAGGGGAAAATTAGTAGCTGCACTTTTTGTCGATTGAAGCAAGGCATTTGACTCTATAAATGTTGATATGCTTGCTGACTCAGACTTATTCAATAAGGACGGCGGTGTTCCACAGGGCTCAGTTTTTGGACCGTTACTCTTTTCAATTTATAATAATGACCTACCCCAGTATATAGGCACAACCTCAATATCTGTTTTCGCCGATAGGTAAAAACTTCTGAATCTGGTGTCGCTCTAATAGACTCATTCTAAATGCAGTTGAAACGGTACTGGTTCAATTTTTCCGGAAAAGACCTAGTGAGCAACCAATACATATCTTACAGCCATCAGTGACCACGAAATTTTTAGACATTCACTTCGATTCTGATTTGAGTTGGAATTTTCACGTCAATTACATGTGTAAGAGTATCAGCAGCAGTTTTTATGCCCTGTTACAACTCAAGAAAGTCTTGAACGTGAAAAATCTTTCAGATGTTTACCACGCAATGGTAAATTCAGTTCTCTCCTACAATATTCATAGTTCTGTGGGGTAATGGAAGTAACATAACTCGAGCTTTCACAGCTCAGAAGCGAATAATACGATGTTATGGTGTTTGTCCTGTTTTCAAAGAGAAAAACGTGTCACCATTACCATCTATTTACATTTACAGCTTTCTGCTTTACGTAAAAAAGCGCGAGTCTGAGTTTGAAACCCAACTCCATGTATCACAACTATTCAACAATAAATGGAAATCTTATAAAACTACAACAACATCGCACAACGTTGTTTCAAATGTCACCATCTTTGAAAGGGTCGAAGCTATTCGAATGCCTGCCTCCAGATATAGAGCATTAGTTTTCTTTTTCCAAACGAAAGGTCAAAGAATAACTTTCGAAGGGGGCGAATATTTTGAGCATTTCTTGGTACATCTACGTACTACCTACGTACCTATTCTGTCAATGTTAGTAATTTATATATTGCGTATTTATACATTTATATGTTTCATGTTTAAACTGACGATTCCTATGTCATTGTGAAATGATCATTGCAAATAATAAATATTAATTATTATTCTATTAGTATTTGTATTCAGAACTGCAGCCTTAATCCGATCCTGCCAAACGAAAAATAAACTGTTCAATATCATATCGAATATGCAGTCCCAATAAGGGCAATAAGGGGTTTCATGACTATCGTTTTCAAACACCAACCAACCCCAACGCTAATAGAGTGACTCGTCTTATTCTCCTCATAAAAACACGACAAAAACCGCCGTTGTTTCAGAATCACCTGCCGTTTCTCGTCCTGCCGCGGACTTGCAGGAGACGAACGACTTTACGAGACGTCGTCGGTGCGATAATGCGTGTTACACCGGAACCAGATGGTGCACCCTTCCCTGATCTCGTGCCGCCTTTCTTTACACAGGTGTTCATTAGAATAAGGACACATACATGTGGAACGGTGTAAGTTTTTTTTTTCGGTGTTTACGACGCGGTACTGACGGTTTTTGTGCGACTACGGCCTTCGTGTACAGGATAGATCGCTTTTCGCACCAAATTCTGAAAGGTTCGAAATGTATCTTCGATCCAATAGGTACGAAAGCGTAGAAGGGCCACAAAGAATAAAAAAATGTATTCGTCTTATTCCGACGTCGCAACTCGAAATTAGTATAATTCCGACTTCACAACTCGGAATTAGTATAATTCCGACTTTACAACTCGAAATTACTATAATTCCGACTTTACAACTCGAAATTAGTATAATTCTGACTTCGCAACTCGGAATTAGCCTAATTCCGACTTTACTACTCGGAATTAGTGTAATCATTACGATTCCACTAGTTGGAGTTATGTGAAAATGTAAACTTGGACCATCCAGCGAGAACTTTGAAAATTTAATACAGCTGATGATTGGCTCTAAGATCTATGAAAAAATACACCAATTTCAGATATGCTATGTGGTTCACAGATAAAAAGGATTCCTTGATTTGAAAGAATTTGAACTTGCCTCAAGGGCGCCCAGCATTTGATATGGGCGAAATGCATGGATATTTTGAACTAAAATTTGAATGTCTTTGAGGCAAACGCATCATTTTCTTTAGTACAGGTTATATAATTGTCAGGCAAGAAACCTTAGTTTTGTCATAATATAAAATGATTTTTTCTCAAAATCATTATTTTTCCAAATTGTGAAAAGCTTTGAGGGAAATTCCATTTTTTTTCTAGCTCAAAGTCATGTGAACTTAAAGCAAAAGAGCCTAAGTTTTCGTTCAAATTCATTAGGAGATTGTTTGAAAATTACGTGCTTTAAAATAATAGACATGATGTCATTGTCTTGAAATAAAAGGCTTTTGATATAAAACCAACAGATGCTTCATTTAAAAATCTTAGGTTTATGTTGAATTCTTGCTTTGAAACCTTGCGTCCTCAAGTGAAAAATTTACTCTTTTTAAAAATATCCAAAACGGTCTTGTGACAAAATGTGTATGGTCTAGGCCAAATTTCCTGAGGATCTTTTTAAAAGATAATAATAGTTCATGTGAAAATTTGAAAAGTTTTAAAGCAACAAAATTGCATTGGTTAAAATCAAATTCAAAATTGAAATTTAAATATTCATAAAAACTTATAGGGATATTAAGAAAAACAAATATTAATAAAAACGTATTTATTTAAATAATAACACGTTACTTTGGTTACTGAACACAAATCAGGGAAAAATTGGTATTGCTGGTGAATAAGGAACAAAACAAATCTAACTCTAGGTGGTACCAACAAAATCATAAAACTCGTAAAGGAAGTAAAACAAATAAATTTCTACCTACATTGACGAATTTTCATATTATAGCTTAACATTGTAACATTATACAGTGTGGACGTAAATAGTCCCACCCTGTTAACTTTTGAACGGTCCGACGTACACACATGGGACGAAAACAGTTTTGAATAGTATCACCGATACCACCTTTTTTAAAACCGGTTTCACTCATCATACCTATTCTCAACACAAATCTTGCCGGCAAACACCATTTATCAACATCAACTCATCGACATTCGACATAAGAAAATACAATGGCAGAATGGCGCTAACTAGTGACCAGTGAACTGATACGCTGACACCTGCACCCTGCACCTGCGCCCGCTGCGCGGGCGCAGGTTGTTGCGACTTGCTCAAATTCAAATGGGTATCGGCAAACTTTGGGTAGACCGGTAGACCGGTAGACCCGAGCTCATGCATGGCGAAGATAGCTGAGGTAGATTATGTCAACCAAACACATTTGGACCTTGTATCAAGTGGTTATGGTTTTGAAACAAGTCAACCAAGCAGGACTGGAGACAAAGTTAATAATGTTCTCTCAAAAGCATTTCAAGCCAAAAGAATAGAAAATTTATTACAAAAGCAACAATGATTTTCATTCAAGAGCAAAATATTTGGGACGAAGACAATTTCTTTGTTAGAAGAGAAAATAATCCAAAACCATGATTCTTTTGTCTCTAATCGGGTATTTTTATCAGCGTTGAATGCTTGGAGGCGCCACTAAGATTTTTGGAAACTGTAGATTTTAATCATAGCTTGATGTACCAGTTCACCAAACATACTGTATATTTATTTTCTGACATCATTCACAACACCGAGGAGTCCGCAGAGACATACTGGAGGGGTTTCTGTTTTTCTTTGTTTTTCCATTAACTTCACACAGATCCGAAAATGTTGTCAGCAATGACAACAAAACAGAAACCCTTTGATGTTTAACGCCTTCCAACTGAACCGGCGCGAAAAGTTGCTGCAACACAACACATTTTTTTGATGAAAAGTTTCAGATTTGTTGTTAAATTGTTGAAAAACATGTTTTCTTTCTGTTTTGCTGGTTTGATGTGAATACGGCATGAGAGTTGGAAACGTGTTTTTTCCTTTTTCTTATGGAAACGGGAACGCGAAAAGTTTGTTGCAACCAAAAACACAACAGGCGCGTTTTGTTGAAGAAAATTTTCAGATTTGTTGTTAAATTGTAGAAAAACATTGAGTTGATGTTTTGTTTTTTTAGTATGATGTGGACATGGCATAAGAGTTGAAAACGTGTTTTTGCCGGTTTTTCAATAGAAACGGGAACACGAAAAGTTTGTTGCATAAAAAACACAACACGTTTTGAAGATGAAAAGTTTCAGATTGGTTGTTGAATTGTTGAAAAACATTGAGTTGATTTTTCATTTGTGTATTGTTGATTTGATGTGGACCCGGTATAAGAGTTGAACACGTGTTTTTTCAATGGAAACGCATCAATTAATAAAAGAAAAATCTCTCAGATTGGCAAGATGAAATAATGTAATGATCAATAATAAACGTGTTGCTGAGTAGAAAAGTTGCTGAGCATAAAACTAGTACTTTTCTTACGATTTTCTTTAAATAAAGTGTGTTCTTTTCCAATAAAAATACTTAACAAATTATACTTTCCCAAAAGCTACTGCCCATGTGGCGTGCGGGAAAGATACGTTCTAATAATATTAAGTAATAACGTTAGGGATCAATGTTCAAACTTCCACTATAATTTCAATGGAATCGCAATGATTTCACTAATTCCGAGTTGTAAAGTCGGAATTATACTAATTCCGAGTTGTGAAGTCGGAATTATAATAATTCAATTATAATAATTCCGAGTTGTTAAGTTGGAATTATACTAATTCCGAGTTTCGAAGTCGGAATTAGGCTAATTCCGAGTTGTGAAGTCGGAATTAGGCTGATTCCGAGTTGTGAAGTCGGAATTAGGCTAATTACGAGTTGTGAAGTCGGAATTATACTAATTCCGAGTTGTTAAGTCGGAATTAGGCTAATTCCGATTTGAGAAGTCGAAATTATATATTTTTTATTTTAGGTGGCCCTTCTACGCTTTCGTAGAATTAGGCCAATAAATTTATTTTATTCTTTGTGGCCCTTTTACGCTTTCGTACAATAGAGAGAGAGAGAGAGAGAGAGAGAGAAATATATTTTATGGTCGAAGAAACAAATCCTTATTGTGGAAATGAAAGTTATATTGTTACAAAGTCCAAATAAGAATTTTTTTCTCTCTTTTTGTTGTTTTCGAGGTCAAGTTGAAAAACACTGTTTAACAGTGACACTTCGTCTATTCAGTCATCTATTTTTTATCATTATGTATTTTATTTTTAGTGTATGATTGAATGAAGTCCTATTATTATTATTATTGAGAAATCTTGTGAAATTAAAAATTTATTAAAAATTACAAATAAACAGATTGCAATTTAAACGCAGTTTAACGACTATGAAGTTAAAAAATATTATTAAACACATACAAAGTGACCGCCAAAAGGTATGTACCATATGGGAAAAAAGTTTATGATTAGAGTAGGTATTGGAAGACATTTCTAACGAAAAGTTTGTGTATTTCCGATAACCTAAAATTCGATTCTGAAATTGGAAAAAAATACCATGAAGAGGCGAAAAGTAGGGTTAGATGGCAAGATATGGAAGGTAGGAATTTGAAAAGGTTGCTTGGAATTTAATTTCATATTCACATACAGAGTTTCAAGCAATAAATCGGAAAAAATTTAAATTGCAATTTTTAAAAAAATATTTTCCGATCTCCTTACAAAAATTAAGGTTTTTTCAGAATGGCTTGATTGTAGTAAAATATTTGTATTTTGATGATCATGACAAAACTCTCTCATTTTCTCCGCCTCAGATGGCCCGATTTAAAAAAATATGGTTTTTGTCAGAACACTCGCTGTTACATTGGTTCGTATTTAAGTTATATCAGAATTCCAAGACTATTGTGGTGATATAGCAATCTTGAAACATTATGATTCCTTGATTATAATCAAGTTTCGAGGACAATCGTGCACGAGCGTTTCACTTATAAAATAGTGCGTCAAATTAAAGAGGCTTAAAGTTTATGTGCAAAGTAAAACGCGCATGCAACATCATCATTAAAACTTGATTATAATCAGGAAACATGATGTTTCTATATTGCCATATCGTCACAACAGTCTTAGAATTCTGATATAACTGTTAGATACGAACAAAAATGTAACAGCGAGGGTTCTCGAAAAAAAGAATTTTTTCAATTTAGTGACATTTAATGCGGAGAAAATGAAAGCCTTTTGTTATATCATCAAAATACAAATGTTCCACTGTAGTCAAGCTATTCCGAAGAAAAAATACTTTTTTGTAGAGAGATAGAAAATAGTAAAAATAAATTGAAATTTCAAATTTTTTAAATTACTTTTTTCGATATTTTGCCATATTACCCCACTTTTAGCCTCTTCCCCAAGTAGCACACCTATATTGGTAAAATATTGGTTCAATATTGTGAACATATTAGCGAAATATTGGAAATGCAATATCGGCGAGAAAAAAAATGTGAACATTCGGCGATATTGGTCCAATATTACTTGAATAATATTGGCGAAATATTCTCGAACTAATATTGGCCTCAGAATATTTGGCGATATTGGTACAATATCACTGATATAATATTCTGACAATATTGGCACAATATTCAATAGTTATATTGTCGAGAAGTAAAATGTGAACATTTTGCGATATTGGTCGAGTATTGTTTAAATATTTCAAAAATAGTTTTGATGAAATATTCTTGAAGCAATAATGGCCTCAAAATATTTATCGATATTGGTACAATATCGTTTGGATATATTGGAGGATGTCAATATACCTTGATAAATTATTAAATGTCTTTTAGTTGAAGAAGGTGACACCAGAGTCTGCCTTTTGATCGCCATAACCACTGAGTGAGCTGTCTTGAAAACAAGTTTAGGAAAGTATTTAATATACTTTCGTAGGTTTTAGAAGACGTTCTATATGTAGAGCCACCTAGCGGATTTTTATCCAGGTTTGATCATAATATAATTTTAATATGTTTCATTGAGTATTCGGCCAATATTCAAATTTCATCTCAATCTATGAAGACAATATTTTTTTAACGATACCGATAAATATTATTGAACCAATGATAATTAATAAAATTTGTTGAATATTAGCGAAATGATATTCAACCAATGTGTATTCACACTTGGAGATACAATATAGTTTTTATTCCTAGAATAGATATAAAATTTATTCTAAATGTTGAAAACGATGTGAAGACAATATTGTTTTATCGATATTGGTAAATATCATTCAACCAATATTGACTCAATATGAGTTATTACAATTTGTCAAATAAAGTGGAAATGATATTCAACCAATATGCTATCAAACTTGGAAATACAATATAGTTTTTTTCCCTATAATCGATATGACTGGAATATTTGGATTGCAATATTTATTCTAGATGTGGAAAACAATATATAACCAATATTGTATTATCGATATTGGTAGAAATTATTCAACCAATATTGACCCAATATTTCTTGTGATAATTTACATTCAAAACTAGTTCAACCAATATTCCACCAATATTATTAATATAATATTGTTTTTTGAATATTCACCCATATTGGACCAATATTGATTTTTCATTTACAATATATCTATATTGGCCCAATATGGAACCAAGATTCAGCCGATATGATGTGCTACTTGGGTCATGGTAATTTTTCCAATTTGCCGCGATACTAGTGGTTACGTGATATTTTAGGTTATAGGACATACACAAACTTTTTCCCAGAAATGTTTTTCCAATACTTTAACAATAGGTAAACTTTTTTCCCATATGGTACATACTTTTTGGCGGTCGCTGTATACAGGGTGTTCCTTAAAGACATGCTAATATTTGAGGGGGTGATTCTTTGACTTATTTTAAGGAAAAAACTTTCTATAAACGTATGTCCTAAAAGTCCTAACCTTTGAGATACAGGGTGATAAAGTTTTGAAAAAAAATCAGTTTTTTAATAATAACTGAGATAATGTTGTAGACGTTTTTATAAAATTTGATACATGTCTTCTACGCATCAAGGTGCATTTTGTAATGCACAAACATTTTCATTTTCTCAACCAGTGGCGTCCGTACGGTTTTTGCATTTAATAATTTTGAATAAAAAATACTACGCCACTGCTTTCTCCTAAAAAAATACTTTTGAAATTTTCATTCATTTTTGAGCAAATTTGATCTCCTGAGTTTTCTTTGTCAGACGCATGGTTTTCGCTTAAAAAAAATAAAATCGTTTCATTTCAGGATCAATTCTTCAAAAATCTGATGCGGTGTGGAAATGTTTGTGCATCGACTAAACTTACTTTTATAAAATAAAATAAAATTCGTTTTTGTACAAGCTGAAATCCATAATTATTGGATTCTCATTCATTTTGGAACAAATCTGATCCCTTAATTTGCTTTAAGTCGATGCACAATCATTTCCACACCACATCAGATTTTTGAGGAATTGATCCTGAAGTAAAACGATCTTTATTTTTTAAGCGAAAACCATGCGTCGGACAAAGAAAACCCATGAGGTTAAATTTACTCAAAAATGAATGGGAATCTCAAAAGTATTTTTTATTTTGAAAAAAGCAGTGGCGTAGTATTTTTTCTTAAAAAATATTCATTGCAAAACCCGCGCGGATGCCACTGGCAGAGAAATCGAAAATTTGTACATCAGAAAATGCACCTTGATGCACAGAAGACATGTACCAAATTTTATGAATATGCGTACAATATTATCCCAGTTATTATTTAAAAACTGTTTTTTTTTCAAATTTTATCACCCTGTATCTCAAAAGACTTTTAGGACATACATTTATGGAAAGTTTTTTCCTTAAAATAAGTCAAAAAATCACCCCTTCAAATATTAGCATGTCTTTAAGGAACACCCTGTATATAATATATCTTCTGTAATTTTGAGGAGAATAAATACTTTGCTGAACAGAATCTAATATTTCATTTATTTCAGACTTGTACTGCCACTATCGAAATAATAATGCAAAAAAGATATATATGGAGGAATACCTTCTTGCCACCAGCCACCGTATACAAAATTCAAATGCACCCGGAGTTTATAGCAGAAACCTTCACTTTTTATCTTTGACACCCTTTTTTATACCCTTCCACACTTTTGCCGAGGAAGCCAAAATCTACAACGTACCAAAAATTCAGGAAATTTAACAGAAAGCCAATTTCCATAAAGATCGTTTCAATTCAAAAATTTTCAGTTATTGTTTGTATCACATAATAACATTGAACTGGATATGAAATCTCAATGAAAAAGTTATTTAACGTTTAAGTAGTGAATATCAAGAAAAATTGAGTTTTTTTTAAATGTTGGTTGACCAACGATATAACGTAACACATATTTTTTCGTTTTTGGTACAGTTCATTAAGTGTCTGTCTTCAAAAAGTTTGTTATTTATACTTATTTATATTTTTTGTGTGAAAGACGAGGTAGTATTGATATCTAGTTAGCCTAGACCAGTTCCCTGCATAAACAAAATATTGCGTTATCATAGCAACGAATAATAACTTATTAGAAGTGTCAGCGTAAAGTTTGACGTCAAAAAAGTAAACCAGAGTTACGCAATAAATTTAAAGAAAAAGTATTTCCACCGAAATTGTGAAATTCGAAAAATTGGAGAATCGAGCCATCATCAAATACCTGTATTTAAAAGGGTTAAGAGGTAAGCAGATGTACGAAGATATGCTTAATACCCTTGGTGATCAATGTCCTTCGTATGCGACCGTGAAAAATTGGACTGCATAAGCTTCAAAAGAGGTAAATTTTCCATTGAAGATGATGACCTATCGGGAAGGCCAGTTCATGACATGATTTTAACAGACCGTCGAATTGGGCTAGAACGGATATCTGAAGCACTGAATATTTCATACGAACGCGTTCATTATATAGTTCACGTCAATTTTTACATGAGAAAAATTGTTGCAAAATGGATCCCCAAATGTTTGAATGTTGACCAAAAGCGTGCAAGGGTAGTAGCATCGCGTTCGATCTGTGCTCGATTTGAAAACGATGTAGACTTCTTAAACCGAATTGTTACTATGGATGAGACTTGGGTACATGTCTACGATCCAGAAACAAAGCAACAATCGATGGAATGGCTACACTCCGGTTCTCCAAGACCTAAGAAGTTTCGTGTCCGAAAATCTGCTGGAAAAGTTCTTGCTTCAGTTTTTTGGGATTGTCATAACATAAAATTTTTGGAATAGGTACCGCACTAATCTAATCCAAATATTGTTCTACATGAAGAATTGCTCGAATGGAAAATATGGGGAGTCAATAAAATCCGTATATATGACATACTGTCCCTTATCCGAACTAAAAAACGGAGGGTTGACGTACTCTTATTTTCGAACCACCCTGTATAAAAAATATTGTCGGTTAACTTCGGCCGAGATTGAAGGAGTTCATTCAGGCTAAATTGAATCTCAAATTTTCATCAGAGAACTCACACTCGTACTTTAAAATTAATGGAATGGATTTTCTTTGTTCAACCTGTTTTACAGCACAAAAACAAAAGAAGTATGATGGATACGTGATCAAAGTGATATTGTACCATCATTGAGGCACAGTATTCCCAGGATAAATAGGCGTTTTGTCAATTCACGGAATTGTTAAAAATTCTGATCAGAAAAAAACACTTTTCATCTTTGAAAACTAATAGGCCGATTTTTTTGTGCCCATGGACACTTTTGCCGAGGAAGTCAAAATTTAAAACATACCAAAACTTCAGGAAACTTAACCGAAAGCTGTTGACAATCTTCCAGAGAAACCTTGGATCAGAAGTTAGCTTACTTCCAACTTTATTTAAATAGTTCCGATAACATTGGGTTCGAAAAAAATCATAAAATAAAATTTGCAATTTAGCGCGAAACCCTTCAAGAATACCCACCCTCTTTCCAAACAATATCGACTACAAAAACATGACCCCAGGTAAACAAAAATTGATAATGAGCGCGAGCACAAAGGGGGAGAATACGACCCGTCATATATTGCACTTGCAGCAACCTAGGGGTGTTGCACACCCTCCTGTGGGAGTTCCGCTGCAGCGCCACAATGATTGATGGTGGCGAACGAGGGAAACTCTATCTACCCCGGCATATAAATTACACCCTTTCGGGGCCGACCCTTTTCGCGAAATAGTCGGTGGGCCAAGGAAAAGTTTCGAGCTAGGGGATGATGGAAGGATAACAAATATAATGATTATTCCACTTATGCTAAAATAGCGTGTTATGATTAGTTGAAATTTTTGTATTGATAAATGAAAACATCATGTTTTCGATTTTGTAGTTCGGCTCTTGATTGGCTACTGGATATGTATATGATGTGTTTTCAATTTTGTAGTTCGATTCCTGATTGGTCTTTTCAAAAAACAAGCTTGCCACTAGCAAGCTGCTGTAATGACGCACCACCAAACTTTGACCAAAACCAAATAAGCACTCACTATTAATTCATACGAACTTCACAATTTTCAACAAATTTTGCATACTCGTTGATTAATCAAATCACTAAATCAAAATGTTATCAAAACATAACCTCGAGCGAGAAGCAGTAGAAATGCAACGACAAAACTACGAATGACGCGCTCTGTCATTGGTAACTGAAATAGCGGGATGTTTGAAATGATGTAAATATATTCACAACGCAGACGGTTGAATTTATTAGTACAAAAAAGAGTGAATTGGATATGGATAATGTTAAAATATACAAAAGCAGGAACTGTACATTTAATGTTGATATTTATAATAATAAATAAAAATGGTTTCTATTTTATTCATGAAATAATCTGTAATCGGCGATTATCGAAAATTCCTTCTCGTTTTCGAAACAAATTATGTTGCTTTAGGCAACCACACTCGCACAAGCGCTCGTGTGGTGCCAAGCAACATAATTTGTTTCTCAAAATGGAAGGAATTTCTATTTCGATAATCACCTATACACTTGTTGTATTACCTACGATAATTTCACTTGCCGTATGAAACCCTCCTTTCCTGCAATGTTAGGACCAATAAGGGACGTATGTCTCGATAATACGCAGTTCCTTTCTTTCGAGTCGGTAATAAAACTTTGTCATGGCAACCACATATCCAAACAACAACGAAGAATATGTCATCTTGCTACTTTTACTTTGTTGGTTTGTGAAATTATCTCAATAAGTAAATACTACTCGTACTCGAGCATTGTTCTTCTCTCTGATCTGAAAAAAATACAAGTTTCAATTTTAATGTAGAGAGAAACAGTATTGGTTCTCTCTATATAATGAAACTATAGTTCAAATGATTTTCACATAAAGAGGGTTTACAAAACCACGACAATTGTTTCACTTTACAAAAGCTTTTTCAATTGGTGAAGATATACTAAATTACATATTTGCTATGTTACTTTAGATACTTATCCAAAATTAATTAGGGTCCGGTTGTATACGTAACTCCCAATAAATTCCCGATAGGTACTTTTACATTCCTATTAATTAAATCTAACCTTTCTAGGAAAACAAATTGATTAGTGGTGACGAATTTAATTCGAGTTGGTCATTGAGCAAGTACCTACTGAGAATTTTTCCATTTATTAATCTCCATACTTTCTAAAAGATTTAGCTTCTTACCTTTGTTTTCGACATGAAGTATTTCAAAATTATGGTCGAAAGTATGGTTTTCAATTAATAAATGGTTAGCATACGTGGAATTTGTTTTCCCGTTTACAAAACTATTTCTGTGCTCGGCTAGGCGTTGTTTGAAGGTTCTACCTGTTTGGCAAGATAAAACTTGGGGCCATATATTTCACCAATTTTTCAAATCACCCTGTACGAAATTTATGAATTGTGATTAATGATGGAATAAGAATAGTATATTGCATGCCAAAATAGTTTTATCATTATTTCATTATTACATCGAATTTTCAGACATTACTAAAATGTTTTTATTTTTCACTTGTACATAATGATATAATTTGCACCATCTCAATGATATTTAGTAATATGAAGGTACGTTGTAACTTGAACGCCCTGTATTTCAAAATCTATCCGTCAACGAACTTTTCGATTCTGCTCGTTTATTCAGTACTTCGAATACTACAATATTCTAAAAATTCAGACAATTTCACCGAGAACCATTTTACCTATAAAAAATGCGGGGTACTTTTCAACCCTATTCGAGGCTTATATGCGAAAATGGGGCACCGAAATCTGTCACTATCTGACGGTCTATAAGGATAGTGTGGGGTCCTTTCTTCTGCTCGGCGCAGGCCCACGGACCATTGGAACTGGTCCCTCTGTCCCGTTCGGTTCCGCTCGAACTGCAGGGACAATGCAACGTTAGGGCGACTTTATAGGTATTCAAGATATATTGTGGAAATTAGAGCCCCTGCCCCACCGAGGCAGGTTTTACTCTCGTTCAGATGACTTTATTATTCGCGGAAATGTCACTGACGGATGGCTTTTTTTCCCCTAGAATCGCCGCGGATTTTTTAATGGGCCTTTCTTTCGGTGACGACCGTGAACGCAAACGGAGTTTTTCGTTCGAGAGTTATTGCGTTATGAGGCGCGTGAGTGCGCTTTTTGGGACGGAAACCGGATTTGTGGTCCTTCTGGCCGATTAGAAGAAGAGAAGAGTATTTTTACCCACCGGTAACTCAATGCAGTTATTATTTCTTTAGGTTAAAAAAAATCCACGTTGTTTACATCATTTTGGTCGCAGTTCAAGGCTCCTATTTCACTTTCTTCAACAATGGTGAAACTTTTTGAGGTCTTGGTTTCTGGTACCTTGATCTGTCTTCAATGTCATCAATTGTCATCTTGACCATTTCATCACGTCTTAAGCCTCCAAATACGCCCATTACCAGAACAACTTTATGTAGCAGAAAAGTATCATCTGGAGCTTTTCTTATGTCCACCTTCCAACACCTTTGATTTCTTAGTAATGTATCCCTTTGATTTAACTTTCAGAAAGGCCATCAGTTGACTGAATGCCATATTAATGTTTTCTTTAACAATCAATGTTGATTTCAGCTGTGAGTATTTGGTCCGTAGCAGGGCCGGCTCTAGAGTACTGAGCGCCCTCATGCAAAATTTTATTTGCTCCTTTATACACATTGTATCGTAATATGATGAACATAATAATCATCACGTTAATGAACAGAAAGTATATGAGATGATGCACTTTTACAGTTCCATACATTATCTGAAAATGAAGCAGCTTAACTCGATGACTTTTATGAACATAATTTTTTTTTATTGAATAAAACAATATTTTCAAAATAGAAAAAGACTACCATTGGTCTCATATAGATTATAAGAAACAAGTTTATATCACAGAAGAGTTTATCAGAAGATCCTCTGAATGCCAAATTTTTCTGTATCAAGAATTTTATAACTTGTATAATTCATTCAATATCAGATTTCCAGTATACAGGGTATTTCTTAAGTACGTCAAAATAAGAAGAAAAGTCCCTATAAACATATGTCCGCAAGTTATTCGTTTCTGAGATACAGAGTGTCAAAGTTGAATTCTTATTTTTTTGTGAATAATTCCAAAATAATTTTGATATTTGGGTAGTTTGGTATCTGGGAATATTCATCATGTAGTTTGCGTAAAAAAATATTCTTTGTAGAGGTCACTGATAGTAACTGTTTTCGAATTATTGAGATTTGAAATAATCGATGCATGTAATTTTTAATGACAAGATTTTTTAATTTTAAAGAAATTCAAGTAGAAATCAGTTTTTTCGCAATTAACATAAAATTTGATTTTGTCATTGAAAAATCATCCCAGACACCAAACTTTTATTTTTTATTTATTTACAACAAACAAATATAAGAATTAAACTTTGACACTCTGTATCTTCGAAACGAATAACAGGCGGACATGTGTATTTGGGAACTTTTTTTCTTATTTCGACGTCAGCAACATGCTCCTGAAGTTTCTACACGTACTTAAGAAACACCCTGTATATGTACGAAAGAAATATCATGGAGTTTCAAAGAGTTGGACAAATTCTGCCAATCAGAATAAATTTCGTTGGAAATCAGTTTGATTTTATTTTCTGTTGTTGGAAATAGTTTGCAACATAACCAATATAGACGGGTCACGATAAATTTCCAAAGTTTGTAATGGATCTTTACTCTCATCATTACTGAATGAGACAACCGGCTTTCGGTTGAATTTTTGGGATACCTCTTCCTAGTGATAAACTCTGAAATCAACTCCCTTTCGCCCCTCATTTTTATATTCATGTGGTGAATAAGCCAGGCTATTTTTTTCTCCATCTATTGTGGAAACATATGAAGAGGATGAAATGGACTCATGCTGCAGTCCCAGTTTCTGTTTGAGAATTGGACGATTCGCCATTGTCAGTGAATATTTTCAGAAATTTTACCAGACTTCCTCTTTGTTTTTCTGATTCTAAGTCTCTAGAAACCCTTCGTTTTCAATTTTCGATTGCTATATTAAATTCTAAAATGATTAGGTACTACCGTCAGCCCTCCCAACGAGAAAATTGAATACTCAACAAACATTGCCTTATATCCACACAACTGCCAATTGTTCACCGCACAACTGTCTCTAACTATTCAATAGCAAATTAAACGATACCAATATTACCAAAAAGGTCCTATGGAATATTTAATACTGAAAAACAATGAATTATGGTTCAGGGCGCTAGGAGACTACTTATTAGATGCAGGAAAACATCGGTTATGAATTAGCGAAATCTTCCAAGGGAGTTTTGAAATGAGTATATATTATTCAAATATTTCAACTCATTTTGGCGCCTCTTGGCAGGTGCGCCCTCATGCTGTGCATTAGCTGCATGATGCGTTCGTCCGGCCCTGGTCCGTAGACTATTTGCACTACATTTTTCAGACTGAAATAATGTAAAATAAATAAAAAATATTAATATTTTTCATGAGATAAACTCACCAGTTACTGGAAGTATGCTATTAAAACAGTTTCATTTAACTTTCAACTTTCCATTTAAAGAAATGGTCATACTCCTTCTCGTATAAGTATTTGAATTTCACAGGCAGTAAATTTCTTAACGCTTTTTCAGATTTGAGCGTCAAATTCTGTGGGATCTCCATAATAATTATGAACACAACCGTTTTTAGTTTCCTCCACTAACAAGCTTGTCAATTCTTACAAAAATGCAGCGTCATTTTATTAGATAAACAACCCTTAGCAACCTCTTTAATGTTTCCATGGCAATTGCTAGAAGCTCATTTGTTCTCAGTTTCTGACCAGAACGCAGTAAATACTATGAGAAGAAATTTATGAAGTAAACAACGTTGTTTAAGATAATTTTTTCGTGAAAAATAAAATCATGTATGCACCACGAGCGTTACTAGATCCTAACGCCCATCGGGCAACATACATAAATAGCTATAAAATGCCAGCTCTTGAATCTGCTAACAAAGATGTAGATGTCCAGTATTACTATCCCGATTTTCAAAAAGGGAGATAAAAAGAATGTAACAAATTACAGACAGTATAACACTTATTAACAAATTCATAAAAATATTTTTCAAAATTGTATAAAAAATAGGGTAGTACACTTCTGCAATAAAAATAATATTCTTTCTGATTCACAATTTGGCTTCAGAGAAAACAAGTCAACAGAAAAAGCAGCATGTCAGATAATAAACCAAATTGACAGTTGTTTCCAAAATCAAGAAAAATGCATAACTGTATTCTAGGCCAAAGCATTCGATACGGTAGATCATAACATTCTCCTTCAGCGTGTATATGAAACAGGAATAAGAGGCATTGCTTGCTTACATTGCTGATTCAGTTAGTAACCCATGACCAGTAACCAGAGGTGTGCCGCAGGGAACAGTATTGGGGCCAATGCTGTTTTTGTTGTATATCAATAATATTTTCGAAATTGCTGATTTAATTTAACTAACAATTCAAATATACAAAGCTATAGACTTGAAAAAACCTTCCATCGGAGTATTCATAGACTTGGCAAAAGCCTTCGATACTGTTGATCACTCCATTCTATTACAAACCTTAGAGGATATGGGTATGAGGGGTACAGTATACAATCTCATGAAATCATATTTAACTGGAAGAAAACAACAGGTACGAATTCAAAACCACATTAGTAAGGAACAAATTATCACATGTGGTGTACCGCAAGGTACAATGTTAGGGCCCTTACTCTTTACTGTTTATCTGAACAATCTATTTTTTACAGGAGCCGAATGTGAAATAATAAGTTTCGCGGACGACACTGTCCTGTTCTATGAAAGTGACACATGGCAGGAGTTAAAACATAAAATCGAAAATGACTTTCCTAATATAGTAAAATGGTTGAATTATAGATTACTGTCAATTAATTACAAAAAAACCATTTATTTACCTTTCAGCAGCAATAAAACTTATTCACCACACTTCAATCAAATTCCAATCGGTAATAACTTCATCATTATGTCGGCAGATAAAACTAAGTATCTTGGTATAGTGATTGATAAGCACCTCAAATGGAACTCACATATAGATTATCTAGTAAAAAAATTACGATGTATTCTATATAGATTCAGGAGAATAGCAGACATATTTGGTACCAAACAGCTTAACATTCTTTACCAAAGTTTGATAGAATCACACCTAAAATATGGAATAGTTGGGTGGGGAGGGGTTTCTAAAACCTATTTAAAGCCACTTGAAATAACTCAAAAACGATTCCTAAGAATGATACTTTTCAAAAACAACAGATACGCGAGTGATGCTCTCTATGAAGAGTCTGAGATTTTTGATATCAGACAAATATTTTTTAATCACATCGCTACAACTCAGTTCTTGAATAAGACCGAACTTATTAAACCTTCTCATACCTATGCTACGAGACGAAAAAATGATTATTTAGTACCTTTCGCTTCAAAATCAATAGGCCAAAAATGCTATCAATTTTTAGCACCAAAAATATTCAATTTTCTTCCCGAAACACTGCAAAACGAAACGTCAGCATTCAGATTCAAAAAAGATTTAAAAATATTTATAAAACAATTGCCTCGTCATTATATACAATCAATAATTGAAAATTGAAAGTAATTTTAGATATTCGTAATGTTATCCCAAATGCACTTAGTACTTGTATATATAATTGTATATTCTAGTATTTTAAAATTTTAAACTCCTTACTACTTATATTCTATATTTCATCGATACTTATTATTTTAAATTTTACATGTTTACACTTTTGAATTTTTAAATTGAGAAATATATGTGTGTATATGTGTGTATATGTGTGTATATATATGTATATATTTTAAATAAAAACTACATTTGAAAGTCTTTTACATTATTAACACCTAAAAGAAAGTTCAGAACCAATTACATTATATATATGCAATATCTATAATTCGTATTTATATTTCCTACGATTATTCAATGTGTCCAAGCGTACATGTGATATGAGCGTGTGTGTATTTATATAAATATATTTTATTGTAGTCTGTATTATTGATAATAATTACATATACATATTTTGCTCTCACAATAATTGTATACCTAACTTTTATTTTTAGTAATTTTAGTAAGTATTTTCGAATAATTTGTTTGTATATACTCATGGTGTATACGCCCACACACAAGCAGTACCTACTGCTTCCGTGGTATATTTTGTTTATTCACATATAATTTGTGAAATAACACCATTCTGCCGATACAGCTATTACATTTGTTGGAAACTCGTAGTATGAGGTTCAAACTTGGTCTAAAACCGGCATCAAAATTATTTTCAACCGGCTAAGCGATAACTTAGTGAATGTCAACGTTGGAGAGAAACTAAATATATATACAGGGTGTCAATTTGAAAACTTCCCACCCTTAATATCTTCCTTCCAGTAAACAATATGAGTAATCGAAAAAACAGGTCAATTTTATTGTCAAGGGGGACACTTTCAAGGACTATTTGTAGCCCTCGTGGTTCAACCCCCTAGGAGGGGTAGATGTTACCCTTAGAATTTTAAATGGGAAGGGGGGTCAAGTGGCACATCATTTTGATGGGCGTTCAATTCTTGTTCCAATGGTACCCTGACTTATTATTTTTTGATGAGCATTTTCCGAAAAATTGCGTTCTAAACTAACAGAAGTAATTATTAGAACGCCTATACTGAGATGCATGGTTTGGCCAGAACTGGTTAGAATATTAGGTGGTACCGTTCCAACCCTTTATTAGGGGTAACATTAGCCATTAGCTCCAAACACTTTACATAAAAAAGTAGTCTAATAGTAAAACGTAGATGGTAGTAAAGTTGTGTTCATTAAATGCTGAATTTTTAAGTGTCATCGCAGAAATTGTACAGATAGCCTTCCTTTTTTGCTACTTCTGCTGTAAAAAGTTTCTGTTCTCCGGCAAAAAATTGGTTAGCAAATTTGAACTATGTGGTAGTATTGTGAATACCGTTGTACCTGTTGGACTGTTTAGGAATTACTTTAATAAGTGTATAAAAGTGTAAAAATGGTTTACATTCTTCAAGACAGAATTGAAATGATTGTAATTATGGCGAAGTTGGAAAGTGCGCACGAAGGGCGACATGTCTTTTTAACGAAAGACATCCAAATTGTAATGTAAGTCACCGGTATGTGCTTGATTTGGTAAATAAAAAAAGAAATAACCCCAGAGTACTAAATGAAGCAGCTCAAATTGAAGTTTTGGGAACATTTGCTGCAGAGCCCACGAGCTCCTTACGATCAGTATCAGAACAGACGGGAATGTCACGCGAGACTATAAGAAAAGCATTGAAAATGCATAAATTTCATCCATATAAAATGCAGATTCTTCAAGAGCTCCACGAGGATGATTATGATAGAAGAATAGAGTTTTGTGAAATCATGTCTCATCGAGTCAATACCATCCCTAATCTTCTGTTAAACATCTGTTTCAGCGATGAGTGTTAATTTTTTCTGAATAGCAATGTTAATAGACAAAATTGTCGCTATTGGAGTGACGAAAACCCACATATTTTTCGGGAAGAGCATACACAACACCCACAAAAAGTTAATGTTTGGGCTGGTATTCTTGGAAATGCCATTCTTGGTCCATTATTTCTGGAAGAAAACTTGACTGGCAATCTGTACCTTGATATGCTTGAAGAGACTATCGATCCTCTTATAACTCACGAGCTAGAAACTCAAATTGATGCAGAAGGTAATGAACTTTTGCAGGAGGATCTGTTACATTACCAGCAGGACGGTGCTCCACCTCATTATTTTCTTCCCATCCGACAGTGGTTAAACGAGAGATTTCCGGGTAGATGGATTGGCAGAAGGGGAGCAGTTGAATGGCCTCCGAGATCACCGGATTTAACACCCTTAGATTTCTTTCTTTGGGGGCATCTTAAATCCGTTGTTTATAAAACACAACCTTCTGATATTGACGAACTTAAAAGACGAATTACAGCAGCATGCCAGTCAATTCCTAGTGAAGTTTTCCGTAATGTTAGAGGGGAGTTCGAAAACAGACTGTATTACTGTTTAGAGCAAAATGGACAACATTTCGAACAGCTAATAAGATAAGCGTAAGTAGATTTTATGTTGGAAATGTCTTTCTCGCAAATTAAATTTTATTGTGTAGAAGGAAAATAACCACCAAATAAAAAATCCCATGCGTAATAAATTTATTCCTGTCATTCAAGGGTTGGAGCGGTGCCACCTACTCTTCTAACCATTTTTATTAAAGGGAGTCAATACAATAATGCATCTCAGTATAGGCGTTCTAATAATTACTTCTGTTAGTTTAGAACGCAATTTTTCGGAAAATGCTCATCACAAAATAATAAGTCAGGGTACCATTGGAACAAGAATAAGTCAGGGTACCATTGGAACAAGAATTGAACGCCCATCAAAATGATGTGCCACTTGACCCCCCTTCCCATTTAAAATTCTAAGGGTAACATCTACCCCTCCTAGGGGTTTGAACCACGAGGGCTACAAATAGTCCGTGAAAGTGTCCCCCTTGACAATAAAATTGACCTGTTTTTTCGATTACTCATATTGTTTACTGGAAGGAAGATATTAAGGGTGGGAAGTTTTCAAATTGACACCCTGTATATCATTTTCGCTAAAGACCAACCGAATGAAAATGTTATAAAAATACATAAATTATGTTGTGAGAATGTTCTCCACTGTGGATGTTTTTCCAGAAATAAAACAACAAGTTACTTGGATGAAATTGTTGATCAATGTCTCCGATGGAACAATCGAATTGATTGCACTGTTGTCAGGTTACATAAACTTATCTACAAATTCTACCATCCCAGAAACATATTGAGTAGGAGGTTGATGCTAGTGCTTTGGATGAGTATATAATACGTTATTGTATCGTAGTGTGGGGAGGACAGAGCATTCAAGTCTTCTAAAGAACCTAGAAGTAATTCAAATACTCTGCTGAAAGTTATGTTGAGGAGAAACAGACGTCATTCCACACAGTCGCTCTACAAAGAAAGTGGCAGGTTGACAACTGTATTGCTACATTACGTGGATGAACTTCTATGTGATGGCGGATACAGAGGGGGTAATAAACCCCTCCAGCCTCGCCCGAATTGTTCAATGTTATAATTGTAGCTGATATTCATATTTCTCAAACGGACGATGTTATTTTATGGTGTTTGTTATTTAAGGTATATGGAAATCTACTGTTTTTTTGTTTTTTTTCCTTGGTGTTTTGGCATCGACTGCTATGGTCATTAGCCGCGTGTTCTTGATAGGCCTTGTTACTAACTCCATGCACCACCTTAGGAGCAGCACTGTTAATTGGAACGCAACAGTGAATCGCGCAGGACTCACCCCAGTCCAGCCACGAGATTTGAATAATTTAATCGGTCAAATTATCTTTAAACAATCCCAGCCGCAACTGGGGCTCGAACTCCGGACCTTTCGGCCCAGAGTCGGACTGCGCCACGCCCGACATGGAAATATCATTATTGTTATAAAGTGTCAATTTTGTGTTTTAACTTTTTTTCGTAAGATGTCTTTGTATCACAATGGAAAAAAATATATTTCGAAGATTTCTCGGTTTTTGGTCGAAGTTATCCCAGTATTGAAATAACTTTTTTTGTTTTTGGTATAAGTTATTCCTACCTTTGTTGAATGAGTCCTTGTATTATTCTATATTTCTTTGAACATCAGTAAACTTGACGTCATTTCTCAGTTTTGACAATAACCTTGAATTGCATAAACTGTTGAGGAAAATTTGATATTTCTTTTCTAAAGTTGTCCTTCGAATGTCGAGGTAATGAAAACAGCTATAGAAAGAAAAATACAATTATTTTTACAAATAGAACAAATGAAGCATCTAAATGCAAAAGCAGACATTTCACCTTTTCGAGTAAAATGAGTCGGCTATGTATTCTTCAAGTAGAGTTTTTTAGGAATACGATTTTCTGACGTCCAGGAGCATAAACAGTCATTTGAGTCCGTTATTGGCGTCTTAAATATAGCCTTAGATGCAAAAGCAGACATATGCACATACAAGTTGGATGCAAAAACAGACATTTGCCTGTCGACGAATCAGGTTGCACTTCGTTAGTCACGTGAACTCGAGATCATAACAAGACGTATAGTTGAAGACGACGCATTCAGAGTTTAGTTCTGTTAATTTTTTTGCTATACCTGTTTAGCTGCTAAAAAAATTATAAACAAGTTTTTCAATTATACTTCTTGATTTTTTATGTCAATACCAAATTTTATAGCCTGCCGTAATATTATTGGTGTTCCCACTATTATCATAAGATGCAAACCCAGATAATTGGAGTTCACTCAGATGCATAAGCAGACATTTGCAAGGCTCAGCTGCAAAAGCAGACATGTGTCATTTTTTAAACAAATTATCTTGTTAATAATAAATCAGACATTTCTGAATGAAACTCTAATATCATTAAAAACATTATAGCAAATTTCCATCAAAATTTCAAGTTGATTGATCGAGTTATAAGTTCTAGGCTGGTTTTTTACGTTTTACTCAAAACTAGCTATAAGTGAAATGTCTGCATTTGCATTTACACGCTTCAAATATAAACTCTTAACAACAAACAAAACTAACTATTAAGCCACAATAGGCCATTGGCCGCAGTGGAGGGCCTGATACGGGCCCACTCCATAGAAATATATATTATAAATTATATAATATATATTTCTATGACCCACTCACGTTTAAACCGAACCTAACTATTAAGTACTATTCCTTGGCATAAGAAAAGGAACTTTAAGGACGGAAAGTATAAAAACAATGGTATTAATTACTTGAATGTTACTCACTTTCCTCATGCTCTACTATATTTGCCCTTTTTTAAAGGCTTTAAAAATTTTGAAGAAATCATGATGTTTTACTGGGATATGAAAAGATCTTTATTTTTTTATACGATATTTTTGGCACATCTATATACGCTGCACTAGGTCTATTATTTTCTTCGTTATTTTTTTGAGTTACCATTATTTTTTTGAAAGATTCTCTATCGAATGTATCTTTATAATAAATTTATTTGGAAACTCTTTGGTGACACGCAATGCTTTTGTAACATATTTTATTTGGTTCAACACAAAGACAAGTCCAAGATATCTGAGACGTTTTTAGGGTATTGAATATTAACGTGACACAATACAAAGTTATTTCAAAAAAGCAGTCATATTAGATTGGATATTGTTATTTCATAGTGAAGTACTGAGGTATATTCGATGATGCAATACTTCAAAAATTAAAATATCTGATAAAAAATATCCTTATATCTAGGAAAAAAGTAAGACAACTCAAAATGTCCTACTACTTCACCAAAAAAAAGCATGAGAATATTTGTAGCATATCGAACGAAAAAAAAACAAACTTTACAGCTTTACACTAGTATACCATAAGTAAAAAAAAAATACATATTGCAATAGTGAGATACCGGTTATCTCATACTCAAAATTTTGAATGTAATCATAACATAGCACCAAAAAGAGCATTTTGTACCAGATTTCTTAAATTGACCATTTTTCGAGTTGTCCTAGTATTATTCTAGCACAGCGAATTATGTATTTCTCGCACGGTATCGTGGTGACTTAGAAAAATGAAAAAAAGGGTCATTTCACATATTGTTATCAATGCGCGAGAACCTTGTCATTTTTTGACGTTTGTAGAAAATAGCTATTTATGATACAAGTTTCTTGAATGAGGCGCAGCCGAGTTCAACAAACACGCAAGTACAAAAAAGCCCTTTACGAAAGTGTTTCATACAAAGTTTTTCCTTCGACAGTTATTATATTGCCAAATTGTAGCAATTATATCATTAATTTGAATGTTTAATAATATGAATTGTCGTCGTATTTTCAAATAAAGTCTTCCGAGTTATATTTGACGCAAAATACTGTATTTTTCAAAATGCATAAATGTATGAACATTATGTTAAAACGTTTGTTTGAATGTTTTAGACGATGTAGTAACTTGATTACTTATATTTCGGACGTCCATCATCTTAGTGGTTGAAAGATTTCTATCTCTTTCAAATTTTTCACAACGTTTCAATTGCTTGAATCCGCAATCGTCTTCTGGTGAATAATGACAAAATCAGATGCTACGCGACCTTTTGTAGGTCTATAATTAAAGTGTAATTATGGTGTAATTACGCGCGGTCTTGTGGCGCGCGTTTCCATACGTTTTTAATTTCCACCTCTGTTTACAGGAAGAAGACACACACAGGACAGTACCTCAACTACGCCTCTAATCACCCAAACTCCACAAAGAGGGGAATCGTAAGAACGTTGGTGGAAAGAGCAATGTCTATTTGCAACAACCAGGAGACATTGGAGGCGGAAATCAACCACATCAAAAAGGACCTACGCCAAAATGGATACTCCGAGAAACTCATAGGAGAAGTTCGGAAACAACTCGAAAAGACTAAGACAACCGAAGAAAGGCCACAAAACCCTGTTCTCATTCTTCCCTATATCAGGGGTATCTCCGAGAAGATCAGAAGGATCGGAAATAAATACAACATCAAGAGTTGCTTTCAATCCGGCAGTACCCTACGAAGCTTCCTCATCAAGACGAAACCAGAGAACACAACAGAATCCAGCAAAAACTGTATTTACAAAATCCCATGTGAATGTGGAGATTCCTATATCGGAGAGACCAAGAGGCCATTATCAGTAAGAATAGCCGAACACAAAAAGTGGACTCAACGAGGGGAAACATCAAAATCGGGAATTGCTGACCACGCCTGGACAAAACACCACCGAATTCTTTGGTACGAAGCTATTGTTCTTCATAGAGAGGAACATTGGTTCAAACGGAAATTTATTGAAACCACCTATATAGAAGCCAATAGTGCCTTCAGTCAACCAAGCGTGGAAATTAAAAACGTATGGAAACCGCTCATGGACCATTTTGGAGGGAGAAAAAGCGCGAAACCACGCGCGCCACAAGACCGCGCGTAAGTACACCATAATTACACTTTAATTATAGACCTATAAAAGGTCGCGTAGCATCTGATTTTGTCACTATTCACCAGAAGACGATTGCGGATTCAAGCAATTGAAACGTTGTGAAAAATTTGAAAGAGAGAAATCTTTCAACCACTAAGATGATGGACGTCCGAAATATAAGTAATCAAGTGTGTTAAAAATTACTTTACGCACATTGGTGATTTTACGCACAGGTGATTTTTTTACGCGAAAAAGTATCACTTTACGCACTGTCAGCAGTGCGTAAAAGCTTAGTTTACGCACTGTCGTAAAAAAAAACTTTTACATAATATGATAGGTAGAAAGGTAGGTGAGAAAAAAAATAAAAAGTTTGTAAAAACTTCCCGTCAAACCCCCGTACTCTTTCGCGATCCCGCTAAATCTTAAAAAACTAATTAAACGATACTTCGCATCGCTACATCCGACAAAACGAAAAACGTCCGCTGATTTGTGTAACTCGCCGGGCAAAACAAACGAAAAGTAAAAGTGTCGAAGAACTCCGAACAAATCACCGTTCCAGAGAACTTAATGCACCGGAAAATTGATGGGAAAACTTGAAAACTTTGGAAAAGTAATTGAAAAAACTTCCAACTGATGGAGCGGACCAAAGGAGTGAGTTAGGCGGCATCCCCGCCTGTTGAAATTGGAAGCCCGCATCTATGAGAAGGCGGCGTTGCCAGGGTTTCGTGAAATCAACAGCTTCTTATTTCATATGGTTCGTTAAATATTTACTGGACAATAGTTATTTTCCTAACAAGTGCGCAAAGTGTTACTATTCCGCACGCAAATACAGTTAGGCGAACGACGCGAAGCGGAGTTCGTATAAGTTTTTGCGTGCGGAAAAGGCCAGAGCTGCACATTTTAACAGCTTTTAAAACTTTTTATGATTTGATGAATAGAAAAGTATCGGTGTTGGTAGATTCTTGCTGACGGAAACTGAGGAAATATCTGACAATCATATGTCAAAGTTGATAAGTACACTTATTGTTGCTTGACAATAATATACGAGGATGTATTGATATCTAGTTAGCCTAGACCAGTTCCATGCATAAACAAAATATTGCGTATTACTGACCACTCTACGGGAAAAAAGAAAAGACGCGGAAAGCTATCCAAAGGTGTTTTGTTTTTGCAGGACAACGCCCCTGCACACAAATCACATGTTGCCATGCAAAAAATTCGTGATTTAGGGTTTGAATTACTAGAACACCCCCCTTATTCACCAGATTTGGCTCCGTCCGACTATCATCTCTTTCCTCAACTGAAAAAAAGTTTAAAAGGTCGTAAATTTTCTTCCAACGAGGAGGTAATAAAAGCTGTGGAGGTCTGGTTATTATATTAATATATCAATAACTTTTCGAACCTCATTTGAAATATGGAATCATCGGATGGGGAGCCGGAATGAATTTACACCATAAAAAATAGAAATCATCCACAAACGCATGATAAAAATAATATATTAAAAACCGCCACGTTATTCTACAGAACTTCTATATCGGGAAACAAAATTAATGGACATAAAACAATTATACTTTTCGAGCCTGGCAGCACATCAGTTCGTGAATAAATAAGAATTGATTAGAAAAAATCAACAGCAAAATACTAAAGGTCGCAACCTTTATTAAATTCCGTTTGTTCACAAATCAATAAGCCAGAGGACCTAATGCATTACCAGAAAACTGAGAGATGAGAAGCAACTGAAAAAAATCAAAACTCAAATAAAAAAATACATCCTCGAAAACCCTAGACAAATAATTCATGAAATAATAGATACGTAAAATGACAGAAATATCATTTTTCCACACTTCTATATTTTTTAAATCATTCAACTTTATATGTCTATATTTTACGTATACTTATATTTTTTTTTTCATATTAATTGATATAGAGTATATTTTAAAATTATAACTCTAATTTTATGAATCATATCTACATAAACATTTTTAAATATAAACACCAACAAATATCTGAAAATTTTAATAATTTAACATTTAAACATTTTTACATATTTACATAGGTATATTTTATCTTCCATATCCAGTATCAGTAGACCCTAAATTTGTACATAAGTAGGTATAGTATACAGATTTTTTTTTTCTTTGTACTACTTGATTGTGATATTATCACATCCTGTAATTATTTTACATATTTATTTATGTTTTAACACATTGACTGCCGTTAAGTATTATGTAACAGTTCTCAATGAGCCATATTCTCAAATGTGTTTTTTGCTAAAATGCCGCGTCATCCATATATGAATGACGGTAATGTTTCCAAAAGTGATTCGTCATTCATATATGTATGATTTATAGTGGGAGGTGAGAGGCCATGGCATTTCTATATAAATGATGGGAATGTAGTTTCAAATGGATGGTTGAGAGTGTGGCCCACAGAGAACATGTGTATACTTGGTTTGGCCCAACTGGCATAAGTACGGATATTACAGATAAATGAAAAATATGATTTCGAACCAATCTGGAAACTGAAATATTTATTAAATTTTATCATTAGTAAACTCACACTGAATTGTAGCTAAATAAGTGCAAAACCTAAATACTATCTGTGTGCAGTATTGAAACACTCCAAGCACAACAACTAAGGTTTATTTGAATAAGTATTGCAGAAGGTGTTTACCATTTTCCCGTGCTTTCTAGCTTTCTCTCGGACTTTTTTAGTTCGCAATTTAGCATATCACCTAAAAAACATTATATTGCAGCTATTTCAGTCTTGCTATTCAAATGACATGGCTAACTACGCAAATATCCTCAAAAAAATTGCGTTTGGGCCACGTAATTCATATATAAATGACTTGAGAACAAAAACAAAATTATCATTCAAACACACCAAAAATGATGAACACATACTATTAATTATACAATGAGCACTACAATAATAATCAGACACTTTCAAGCAATGGCCCTCTGTGAGTTACTACGCAATGCACTGTGGCTGTTAACAGTTACGGACTGTCATACATATGTGACTGACGAATCAATTTCGGAAACATTCGTGTCATTCGTATTTGAGTGACGTGGCAAACAGTGTGTTTTAAAGAGAAACATTCTCAATTGAAAATTGAATCAATACATGACTCCTCTGAAAATGGAAAAACCCTACGATAAAATTGAAGTTACTTTTTTGTAATATCTAACAAAAAACAACTACTTTCCCGGCTAAAGCCACGCTGGACATTGAACTACATCTGATAGATATTGAGAAAGACCCTATATAACTTGATAAATGTCCAGTTTCCATTGAGATTCTTATCTATGAATGAGATAAGGAAGAATGTTATTCAGAAAATCGCTCATTCCATTGATACGTGAATTGCATCTCTTTCGCTAGGTCTCCAATACATTTTGGTCGACAAAAATCTATTTCACTCTTCTAAGATCATCAGGGAGGTCGGAAGAATTGGAAAACATACTCTTCAGAAGCAATTTCACACTATAATGAGGATATAATTGTTGGACTATTTCTTGTGCGGTGAAACTTTTGAAACTATTTTTCTGAAATAAAACCTGTCATGGGTATGGCATGTTGATTTCATTGATAATATGAACAGGATGTTCATAAAGTCAGTTGTGGAATCATCTGCGACTGAAAGTTAGAATTTAGTCGCTATTTTCCATCGTACAAGATAACCTCTCTTGGAAGGGATTCATGTTTTAAAGAGAAACATTCTCAATTGAAAATTGAATCATTACATGACTCCTCTGGAAATGGAAAAACCCTACGATAAAATTGAAGTTACTCTTTTGTAATATCTAACAGAAAACAACTACTTCCCCGGCTAAAGCCACGTAGGGTTTTTCCATTTCCAGAGGAGTCATGTAGTGATTAAATTTTCAATTGAGAATGTTTCTTTTTAAAACATGAATCCCTTCCAAGAGAGGTTATCTGTACGATGGAAAATAGCGACTAAATTCCAACTTTCAGTCGCAGATGATTCCACAACCGACTTTATGAACATCCTGTTCATATTTTCAATGAAATCAATATTTATTTATATGTTTATAGCCTTATATTGGTTTATCACATATTTTACACGTTTACATATGAACCTCTGCTGAATACGTCCACAAACAAGCAGTATTAACTGCTTCGTGTTTTATTCTTTATTCATAACCGTGATGTATGCGTTGATGTCAACTATTTATCTTTGCTTTGGTGAATAAATTATTGTTATTAAATTATTATTATTAATGCTCACTCCATTGTCTAAAGATAGGGTGGAGGCCGGAGCTCAGCGGTTCGATGAATTGGACGTGTATGTTGTGTGTCGGCCTCAAATCTTTTGCCAGCATCTGACCCGTTTGGAATCCGGAGTATGAGGGCATTTTTCTCGAAACATCGGTATCGATAGGCGACCTTATTCCTTGTTGTGAAGCAATCGCGATGTGAATTGCCTAGATACCAAACCCGACTTCTGGTGTTTGCTTGAAGTGTGCAACCTACCACCCGAGATGGTGCTGTAGGTTTTCTGGGTTTTCCTGCAGCTGAAAAGTAATACGCCACCAAAATTTAGTAGGTAGCAGAAGCTCTTATTTCGTGAAAACACCGTTTACAATTTTTTATTTAACAAGTCGCCCCGGAGTGTCACGGCAAATATTAATAATAGCCGTCCTCTACCCGCACAGGATATGCCTTTGAGCACACTCTTCAAGTGTTTATGAGGGAGTATTGTTGGTATACATTATCTTTAGGCCAGTGGCACCGCTATGATTTCAGAGGGGTGGCTGATCATAGACATTTTTTTCAAGAAAGCCCGCCCCTAGCTACGCTAGTGCTTTAGACAATGATCAAATTATTTGACCGTGAGCCACGAGTTTCTGGAATTTGACAGCTGATCACCACTTATTTACCATATCGCTCCATCTACCGGAACAAATTTCGTTAATTATGCAAACCGTTCTCCGTACAAAAGAAGAAACCTGTGTTCGTGGCGTTTCTTCAAGTATCTGCGTCGACATACTAGATGGCGCTTGATATCTCTAGGCATACTCGTCTCATGATCCGTGCCATTGTTTAAATAGAAGATAGTCAATGCCTGTGTGTAATTGGTGTTGGACGCAAACGCGAGTGTCATCTAGCGTGAATAGTTACAAACATGAATATTTGACGTCATTTTAATGCAGGTTCCTTCAAAATACCCTGATTTTAATGCTGTCTCATTGTTTCAATCAAGTTACGACATGACTTGGAGGCCAGATCACTGAAGTTACGACATGACTTGAATGCGAGCTCACTATCGCCATCTACATGTCGCATCTATTTTGATCCAATTATAATCCCATAAGGTTGACTAACTATCTTCTATATAAACAATGTCCGTGCTATCGTTTTGGGAGTTATTTTTACTCTTTGTGCAAGTAAAATTTCATTTCTGCGGAGTAATGGCGGGAACAATGGGATATTTGTGAGAGTTTGGCGAGGATTCCGATATTTTATAAGGAGCCTGTATTTTGAGGTAACATTCGTATTTCTCCCTATGTTATGGTTTAAACTTTCATCACTAGATGTCCTCACCTCTTGATCATTTTAACTTAACTTATTCTGAAACTATGAACACAGTCACTTATGCAAACATTGGGCCACTTCTTACATAACTGTTTGTTTAATAAGTTTATTCTCATAAAATGTTTACAGTAATTGCCCAATACCATTGTTTAAATAGAAACAATGAAAATACTTTGAATGTCATTTGTGAATAAACGGGGAGAAACCCGAACCAAATGGTATTGTACATGATGTTTTCCATAGGTGTAATGTAATTACATTTAATTATTTTGTTCCTTCAGTTTTTCTAAAATGATCATTCAGATCAGATATATTGAGTTAATATGAATACCAAAGAATAACACAAAACTCAATTTGTTGTCCAAAAATCGATTACTATGCGAAAACAATAAGGCAAGAAAGATTTGAAATACTTTATATCAGTTCAAAGAAATAATTATAGATGTCGCACATTTGCTACTTCACCTAGGGTCACTGAATCTAGAAGGTCGTGCCGTCCTTACGGGTATGGCCAATGGGCGTGGTCTAGTACTTGAAATAGATCCAGTGTTCAAATAACCCACAAAACTTGCTCTCTAATTGGTGATTTTGTGGGTTATTTGAATACTGGAACTTTTTCAAGTATTGTACCACGCCCCTTGGCCATACCCGTAAGGACGGCACGGCTTTCTAGATTCAGTGATCCTAACTTCACCACAGATTACTGAAAGTTCGGTTTCTTGTGTACTTCACTCATTGTCCTGTCAGGTTTTGCCTTTCTGGAAAACTACGCCAACTACTGGGATTTTCAATGAATTTTAGTTGCGAGTAAAATGGACAGATTTTCATACTGCCTAATGATCCTTTTGAATTTGCACATTTTTATCGAAACTGGACTATTGAAATGAAAGAATCGTGATGTTCAGTATCATCTGATTGGCTTCAGGCTCAAGGAATAACCTATTGAAATGGCGAAATAATCAAAAGCTAAAGAAACACGATTCATTTTCCTTAACTCAGCAAATGCCAATTGGAAAATGATCGAGCAATAAATAAAAGCTTTTTAAAAATAATGACATTTGATTGTTTTATATAATATGGGGTAAATCGTCAATAGGGACCTGTAAGAATTGCCCATATCATGCATTCATTCAAGTTAAGTGACAAACATTGAAATTAGATCACATATTTTTCAGCTAGAAAATAAAACAAAAGCTATACCTACGTTTTTTTATTTTCAATTCAAATATCCACTCCTCCCTTTAAACAAGTCAAAAACCAGACAAAAATCGAACTGAAAGTAGATGAAATAACGCTAAAATACTATTACAGGTACCCAGTAAACTTATTTCTAGCCAATAAACTCGAGCGTTAATGGAATATAAAAGTGGTCCTTCGGGCCGGATCTCAAAAATCCCACTCGCACGGCAGCAAGTCCAACTGCGACATTTTGCTTATGGTGTCGAAGTTCTCCATCTCGTCGGTATCGTAGCCCACCCTGTCGCTCAGTGGCAGCGCGGGCCTCAGAAGCTCCGGCAGGGGTAGGGATTTTTTGATGGTTTTGAATATGGGGTGCGCGAGCAGCTGGCCGGCGCCGGGGCGGTCGTGGAGCTCGCGGTTGAGGCACAACCCGGCGAGTTCGTGCAGATCGTCGCTGAATCTCCTGTTGAGCACGGTCGTGCTCATCTCGCCGTCGCCTACAACAGGAAGACGCGCGAGTTTTCAAATCTTAAACGTTTTTTTTGTTTTTTTAATTCAAAAATTCGACGAGGATAACAATTTCAAATCAATCAACTCAATAATTTGAACATTTTTCATCGACTACGACAGATACTCAAATTATGAAGGCGCTGAGAGGACCTAGTAGATTTTTTTTGTATCATTTCAATGATTTAGTTATCAGTTATCATTATAATGAGTTTAATTATCTCATTATAATGACTTACGTTATCTCATTATAATGAGATAACTAAGTAATTATATTAATGAGATAGCTAAACCATTATAATGACTTATGTTATCTCAATATAATGAGTTAAATTATCTCATTATTATGAAATACCGTAATTCATTAATGACTTACGTTATCTCATTAGGACGCTATCTCATTATAATAGTCATTATAATGAGTTAACTATCTTATTACAATGATATGATAACTATCTCATTATAATGAGTTGAATTATCTCATTATTATGAAATACCGTAATTCATTAATGACTTACGTTATCTCATTATAATGAGATAGCTAAGTCATTATAATGACATAACTATCTCATTGTTATGAGTAAGTTACTAAAATGACTTACGTTATCTCATCATTATAATGAGTTAACTATCTTATTACAATGATATGATAACTATCTCATTATAATGAGTTGAATTACCTCATTATTATAAAATACCGTAAGTTACTATAGTGACTTACATTATCTCATTATTATGAAATACCGTAAGTTACTATAGTGACTTACGTTATCTCATAATGAGTTAAATTATCTCATTATTATGAAATACCATAAGTCAATGAAGTGACTTACGTTATTTATTTATTCATTTGTTTATTTAAGATTTTTCTCTTACAAACACAGCACAGGTATTTACTTATAAGAGATAGTACTTCAAAACACAAACTTAGAGCTAACTTAAAAACTAGTCAGAGATACTAAGTACTGCCGATTTAATTTCTTTGCATTGCAGTTGAGAAAGTCAAATTGCAGTTTTCTGTAAGTATATTACACTGTCTTGACATTTCATAAATAGGAGAACAATCTAAATGATTTATATAAAAAATAATTTGTTTAATTCTTAAATTAACTTTACGTACTATTTTTATAAAATTGACTAGAAGTGAATCTTTGTATTTTATACTATTGATTATATAATAAATGAAAACTACAGCATGGGATCTCATTATAATGAGTTGACTTATCTCATTATTATTAAATATCGTAAGTCACTATAATGACTTACGTTATCTCATTATAATGAGATAGCTGTCATTGTAATGAGTTAACTATCTCATTATTATGAAATACTGTGGGTCATTATAATGATAGGATAACTATGTCATTATAATGAGTTGAATTATCTCATTATTATAAAATTCCATAAGACATTATAGTGACTTACGTTATCTCATAATGAGTTAAATTATCTCATTATTATGAAATACCATAAATCATTCATATTTATTTACATTGTATTTGCCACAAACAAGTACGTATAATACTTCTGTGGATATTTTCACGTTTATTCATAATTACTTTTTTAATTCTTAATGTTTGTATCGATTTTATCACAAATAAACGTCATTATTATTATTCTCATTATAATGAGATAGCTAAGTCATTATAATGAGTTAACTAAATCATTATAAAGATATGATCACTATCTCATTATAATGAGATAGCTAAGTCATTATAATGAGATAGTTATTATTAGATACCATAAGTCATTATGATGAATTATTATAACTCAACGTTGCCAACAGGTGCTGATTTTCATATTTAATTATAACTTTTATTGTATGTAGGAAAAAGCATGTCGGTTTTTTAGGTTAGGTATGTTTTAATTTAATTTTTTCAATGCGTGACTGTGTAGGTAAATGTGATGAAAAAAGGTATCTTGTGAAAATTAAAAATCTGTCACCGTTTTTGGTGGTTTTATAAAATAAAATTCAAAATTCTCGCGAATCACCCGAAAAAACTTGAGGGGGGAGAGGCGAGTAATCAATGAAAAATCCGGGGAAATTTTGAGGAGGAAGGAAGCGGAAAATAATCCAAAATCCGGACGCGAAGCGCCCTGAAAATATTGGGGAGGGGGAGAAGAGGGAGTAAAATAATCAAAAATCCGGGAGTGAGGTGCCCGGGAAATTTTGGGGGACCCTCTCCCAAAGGGAAGAGGGGGGGTTTTCGTAACTTTTTTAATTTTATCAGGTTAAGCGAGTGTTATTTCAGTTGTTTTTGAAGTAACTGAAAAACTGTTCAAATACTATAAAACTGTTTGTATAAAATTTTGGTTTACGAGTTTTTGATGATTTTAGAGAAAAAGAACAAATTTTATGTTTTTTTTTATCAATTTTATCAATTTTTTTCTACTTTTCAATCGAGTTAGAGAAAAATGGTATGGAAATATCGATGCGGATTGTAAAGACGTATACGAAGCAATTTTTAGGTTTTGATTTAATTTGTCAGTAAGGTCAAAATCTCGATTTTTTAATTTTTTTTTCGAATATTTCCTGTCTATTGATTTAAAAGAAAAAATGTGAGAACATTTTTGGTAGATTTTCTAAAGACACGCAAAAAATATGTCTTGTTGATATTTCGTATTTTCTAAAATGAAAATTTCGATTTTCAGATTTTCCAAGTTATTCCGGTGTTCCAATAATTTTCGTGAAAAATAGTTCATGCCATGTCCTCGACTTGTTGAAATGATTCAAATTTCAAAGCGATATCTCCAACGGTTTGGAAAATATAAAGGTTTGAAGTGTTCACAGACGGAGCTACGTACAGACATGCAGGCAGCTAGAAAAACAGACAGAGATTTTTTTTTTTCGACGGTGATCATTTTGTCCAATGTAACTATAGGTCTAAAACGTCATATAAAAAAGTCTGTCAAAAATTCGCTAAGGGTAACAGTTTCAAATCAATCAACTCAATAATACGACTAAAGTTTTAACGACCTCAAGAGATACTCAAATCATACACCAGCACATCATATTTACCTCCACAGTCCAGATTCTCTTCCGTAGAAACAGTCGTTCTGTCCAACAGCTGTGGCGTCCACCCACGAACTTTTTCCGTCAACATCAATGTTTTCGACATTCCCGAAAACGGTTCCGACCCATTGGCCAGTTCACACATCACAATGCCCATACTGTATATGTCTGACTTTTCGTTGTAACCTAAAAATGTACATAAAATTTCACGTAGTACTTAATTAAGAAAAATATTATAAAGGACAAACAGAATGGGACATAAGAATGAGAATGAAGGAACATGAATGTGGTCTAAAAAATCCCACATTTTTTATAGAACATGTTCAGAAAAATAATCATAATTTCCATACTGACAAAACAGTTGCAGGCAGTCAAAACTTTTTTTTTCTGTAATTTTTCTTTGTTTTTAAAAAAATTGTTTTATTTTTCGAACGCATCTTTCAAGAGATTAATATCGTGAAATATATCATCAATTATAACTGGAATTCAAATTAGTTTTGTTTCTAAATTTCATATTTACACGCAATTATCCATAATTTCATATTTTAGAGTCCTGAGGGTGGCGAAATATATTTCCGAAACGTCGATTTGATATTAATGCAAATACCTTGGAGATTCTGTTCTAGCAACTCAGGGCTCAGCCAATTCAGGTTTTTTTCAGTGGTAGCGGGAAAGGAATGTATACTTCTTTGCCATTTTCCATTACTGACAATAGAACAAGAGTAGCGCATGCCTGATAAACATGCAGTTCCTGCTGTAGAGACGAGAATATGACTAGCTCGAATTGCTCTGAAAAACAGAAATAATAACAGAAAAGCAGACATAAAACCAATTATTAACTAAAATATAACTGGACAGAAAATTTTTCTTAACCCACCTATGAATATACCCCTTCTTGTGTATATAAACCAGAGCATCTAGAACATGTCTGATTATGATAATGATGGCTGGTTCCGGTAAACCTGAAAATAAAAATGATAATTCAAAAAACTTTTTCTGTCAAGACCTACTAAGGCTCTGAAGGGCCAAAAATTACGAATCCATTTGGCAAAAAAGGACTTGCAATAGTGTCTTTCCTCCTTGAAAAGCTTTACACAGGAAGATGTCAGATGTAATTACCAAATCCATTGCAGTATTGCCCCAAGCATATTTCTTCACTTGAAAAATTACCCAAGCTACAGCAAGGTGTAGATTGTATTTCTCCAAAATAATATAAAAAACCAGCGTTGTCAAGAACTTTTTTAAACTTCTCAACATACAAGTAGCATGGTTTATCAAGTCTCTAGATGAGATTGTTGCAACGATTTCTAAAGTGGAGATAGTTGCCTAGAAAAATTACAAAATATTTCACACAATCCCTAGTAATTATTTAGGATATTTTGCTCCAAGCAAAAGAGATAGACCATTAGCATATGAATTAGACAAAGCAGATGGTAATTCTTTCTTATAAACCATGGAGAAGATTGGCCCCACGACAGATCCTTGGGGAACTCCTGCTGTTATGGACTTCATCAGAAAACCTAGTTTTGTTAAAATTTCATGAATAAATATAAACTGGACAATCCAGAACAACAATGATTATTATAATGATAGCAGGTTCCAGGGTTGGCACGATTAAATCGTGATTTAAATCGCAATTTAAATCAAACGATTTTATCAATAAAAATCAGTGATTTAATCAAAAGCGAGATTTCCCTTTGACGCGGAGATTCCCCTTTGGCGCTGGGATTCCCCTTTTCTCTTACACTCTTACATTCCGTTTTATTAGTGATGCAAATCTACCAGGTTTTTTGTATTGTAACCATTTTTACCAGTTAATTAACAGACTGATTAACCCGCTACATATAAAACAAAATGACGTCCTTCCAGAAATAGCAACCATGTTGGAAAAGTGGCGCGCGATTTGAATGACTTATTTGATGAAAATAGTTTATTTTTTCATGATTTTACTTCATTTATTTTTGTTGGCTGCATATATTAAATAGCCGCGGTTAGTTAACCTTTTACGTTACTACGTTTTAAGCAAAAATATAGTTAAACTGTATGATGAAATGAAAAAATCAATAAAGTCGTAATTAGTATTTTTTTTAAAAAATCGTGCTTTATTCGAATTTTTCAAAAAATCATGATTTTTTCCAACCCTGGCAGGTTCCAATAAACCTGAAAATAAAAATAATAATTAAAAAAACTGTTCTTGTCATGACCTACAGAAGCTCTGAAGGGACAAAAATTACGAATCCAGTTTGCAACAAAGGACTTGCAATAGAGTATCTCCCCATTGACAAGCTTTACACAAGTTAGGTTCTTTTCACAATATCTATCAGATGTTGTTTAATGTCCAGCGTGACTCTAGCCGATGAAGTAGTTGTTTTCTGTAAGATAATACAAAAATTGCTTCTTTTTCATTTCAACTATCTGAATGAAAATGCAAATTTTCACTTTTGGATCTTTTTTTTCAAGTATATAATTTGAAAAAAAAGATCTTTTCAAAGGTCTTTTCAAAATATCTATCAGATGTAGTTCAATGTCCAGCGTGGCATTAGTAGGGGAAGTAGTTGTTTTCTGTTAGATATAACAAAATGGTAACTTCATTTTTATCGTAATTTTTTTCCATTTCCAGAGGAGTCATATTTGGTTCAATTTTCAATTGAGAATGTTTCCCTTTTTAACGTACAAGTCAGATGTAATTAACAAATACATTGCAGTATCACCCCAATGAATATACTCTGCGATTTGGAACCACATTCTGTGAAAAATGACTTTAATTGTAGAATAATTCAAAGGAAATATATTTGCTTTATGTACATTTAATGAAGAACATTTCTTCATTTGTAGACTGTATTTCTCCAAAATAACATAAAAACCAGAGTTGTCAACGACTCTTTTAAACTAATCAACATAAAAGTAAGTAGTAGAGATAGCTGCCCAGAAAAATAACAAGATATTTCACACATTCACTAGGTTCCCTAGTCATTCTTTATTTTGCTCCAAGCAATAAGAGAAAGATCATCAGCATATGAATTTGGAAAAGCAGATGGTAATTCTTTCTTATATATGATGGAGAAGATCGGCCCCAAGACAGATCCTTGGGGAACTCCTGCTGTTATTGACTTCATCAGAAAACAGAAGGAATTTTTTTTCAAAAGTATCATATTAATACCATATTTTAACAGATTGCATTCAGTTGAAACAAATACTCCAAACTATTATTAATTTGTTATAAACATTTAAATAGAAAAAAAATGTGTTTTTTAGTGTTTTGCTTATAAAATGGAAACTGATACACCAGCTAGTAAAGCACACATGACTCAATACCTGCGTGAGAAGGACAAACCCTTAAACTTGAAAAATGGCGGAGTTATGAATTTTTAAAAAAATTGCAAAATTTCCCGGTTTTTTCAGTTTTTCTCCGCTACTAATGATCCGATCGGTTCGTAAAAAATCTCATTTTGTTCGTATTTCAATTCTCTACAATTCTCTCATTGGAGCAATCATATTGCTTTATTAATTTGAACTATTATAGCTATGTTAAAGAGATCAAAATTTAGGTTCAGTAGTAAGTATTTAGGATATTTTGCCTCAAACAGAGGAAATTAACCATAAGCATAAATTAGGCAATTTGGAGAATATTGCCCCCGAAACAGATCCTTGGGGAACTCCTGTGTTGTTATTGAACCGAGCAGAAAACCAAGTATTGTCAAAAATATCATGAGTACCAAATTTCAAGAGATTGCATTAGGCTACAATTTATACTATAAATCATTTATTTTCTTTATAATTGCTTCCTCAAGCATACCTTCGTTGAAATGCCTGATCAGCAAATCCCTGCACGATCCATACCCCATCAATGGGCTGACTACGCAGACTTCTTGACCAGCCACGAAGGCTGCTAGGTAGTTTATGATATGCGGATGGCTCAGCTGTCTCGTAAGGATTATTTCGCTCTGAAAATTCAAAGACATAGGGATGAACGTTTCAGTTTCAATTATATTGGATTGAGAGTATTCTGTGCGAACCACAATGGTACCTCGACTAAGTGAACTTCTTTCTTGATTTTGTCCATGTCGAATTTTTTTATAGCTACCATGGAGCCGGAAGGGGTGTGTTTGGCTAAGTAGACCATGGCTTTCGAGTCGAAGCAGTGTCCTAGAATGGATATTGTCTGATAGTTGGAAAGGTTTTCATCGCAGGTGGTCATTTTGAGGACAGGAAGTTTTCCTTACTTTGCAGTCTTTAAATCTGTAACATCTAGATCAACATTTTTGGAAATTTTGCTGCCGTGTTCGTTTGCCACACTGCCAACTAGCGCTTCATATTTTCCTGCATTAATTTTTTCTAGTAATTAATAATAATTCAAAATCATTTGTTTTTTTTTATTTGTAAGGTTATGTGATGAATTCAATGGAATGTTATTTCAGTGTTGCCAATTATCATTTGCTAAGACAGACAGCTATAGGCGTTTTCCATTTAGGAGTGTGAAGCCCCAGAGCTCGAAGCCCCTGAAATCGGAAATTACTTTATCACTGACTTTTTCGCCAAAAAACTATGTAATCGCGTTTTGACTTTTGTCTACTTGTGCTTCATGCACCAATAAAACGGGTGGTGCTCGAGGGGCAAGGGGAATATCAATCGGTGCTTGAAGCTCCACTAAATGGAACGCATGGTCATACGCTCTAGGTAGCACTGAGGAGCTCGTTACGTTAAATCGTTAAATGGAAAGCAGCTTATGATTGGAAATTCAAAATTAGATGCCAGAGCTGGCGAAAGGTCGAAACACTTTCATGTACAATGTCTCCGAAACGTCAATGGCGTTTGAAAAAGAAGACCATTGTTAATTTGAACTTATTTTTTCAGATAAGCAAATATCGAATACTGTAAGATCTGACAAAATTGAGGAATTAACGTATCGCATGATGAATAAAATTTAGCGAAAAATAAAGCGCTCTAATCTGCTTCAGCTTCTGACCGTTGGTAGACGCATTCACTCTCAACAAGATGTGACGTCATTGCATGAAAACGCAGTGTCTATCAAAAAACAGCGCAAGGAGCTTTGATTGGTGTGTCATAAAAGCGCATTTTGTTCACCAGATGCTGGGCAAGTTTTCAGGTTGACAGTGTTTTCACATCATGCGGAAAGTTGGTGGATTGATTTAAGCCTGTGGCTTGCCGTCAAATGGTTAGATCAAACTTATAGAAATAGATGAAAGAACATTTGTGACGAAATGTGACGTAGTTGGACATGTCATGGCCGCCATTCTCCATAGACAGTGACGGACTAGCTCTTGGTATATGAGAGTTTCATGTGACAGTTTTGTTTCTTAGTTCGAGTTCGACTCTGTACTCATGTCCAATGACGTCATTTCTATTCTTCGTTCGTCTTTCGCTTCAGCATTATCATTATTTTGAGCCGTTTCTTTCAAAATATTTGAAATACGTGAATAATTCGTGTTTATTTTCTAAAAATGTTTTATACTATTCATGTTATACTCGTTTTAAACCAATTTGAATTTGAAGTTTGTTTTTTGTACGGGTGGGATTCCGTGAGCCATAGAATTCTACTTTTCATCGAATAAGTGAGGTGTCATTATGGTTGAATTCACGGGAGAGACAGAGACATAACTGTCGACTAAAGAATTCTATGGCTCACGTAATCCCACCGCAGGACTGCCAACCAATCCAACGCCTACCAGTTTCCCGCCGTACTTACCAGTGTTTGGATTTTTGTGAGGTTATGTAAATATTAGGAATATCAAGAAGTTCGGTTTATCGAAATATATTTGCAAATATGTGGCAAGGAAGCGATTTTGGTATGTAAACCAGTTTCAGCAACTGTCTTTTCGAATTTCCACTTTTTCTTCCAGGAAATGAATCTGCTGGTGGCGGTTTCCTCAACAGCACCAGTGCGGGCCAAGGAGACACTCCAGCAAAGAAGGGGGTACGTTTTGAGCCTAGCTGGTGTATTCAAATAACGTTTTTATTTTGTGTTCAGGGAGTTCGCAGACTGCAGAGCGTTGTACCAGTGGTGGTTCGACAAGTCAGAGATAGCCAAGAGGATGAATTCAAGCTATTTGGGATGCCAACACAAATTGTATGTACACTGAACTAGCATATCTTACGATCGTCCAAATAATGTGAAATTCAATAACAGTAAATCAAACTGCTTTGTCAGTACTTCTGGAGTACCCCAAAGCTCGATCCTAGGACCATTATTTTTCACACTGTTCATTAATGACATAAATAATTACATCAAATGTGTTTTATGCAGATGACTTGAAAGCAAATCTCGAAATAGAATCTTTGGATGATATAAAAAAACTTCAGTCAGTTATTAATGACATTCTTAAATTCTGTGAGAATAATGATCTTTCGCTCATCAGGCTTAGTTCAGAATCATATAGAAACCTTGGTTTCATATTGAGATCTTGCAAGGATTTTGGGTACTCAACATGTATTATATGCTTTTCAACTCATACATCAGATCCAAATTAGAGTTCTGCTGCATTATTTCGAACCCTATAACTGAAAATATTCTCAAATCAAAAAAAGTTTTTGAGATCATTAATTACACTTGAGAAGTGATAGAACATATCCCATGCTAGTATCTTATGAAAGCCAATGAACCGACTTTGACCTCATATTATTAAACAAACGTGAACAAAATCAAGTTTTGTTCATTTTTGATATGTTACATGGCCTTATTACCTGATATATTGTCATTGTCAGTCTTTAGTTTTGGCCCTTTCAGTCACAGCATACTCAAATGAGGACATAAATATGTGTCCTCAATTGAGTACTAAAAACTCAAGAACTGTACTTCAATTTTTCTTTGTTGATTTTTATAATCCTAAAGGTGTGTTTTTACTATTAGCACATAGATGGTTCATGGCAGCACGGCTAATCTAATCTGGTTCTGAAATATACTTATCTCAGTTGATTGTGAAGTTCTCAATTGTTAACATAAAAAATCGTTATTTAATTTTTTCAATCTATTCAATTGCTAGAAATGTGTAATATATAAAATTGGATGTCCACAAATAAGAATATTATTACTAAAACGAAATTTTACATTCAAAACATGAGGAATGAATCTATTGTGTTTTTTGTTTTTATTTCGGAGAAACTTTTTGACGGCGGACCAGTTACTGTAAAAATTAGCATGAACAATAAGATTTCTACAATAAAAAACGTTTACTTTATATTGATTCTTAGCACCAAGTACTTTTGTCCATCAAATGAGGACTACTAATTCTTTTGTCCTCAAATGAGGACTACTAATTCTTTTGTTCTCAAATGAGGACTTCTATTTTTTTAATTATCGCAGAATCGTGTTTTGGAGTCCATTGATGTAGCAAATTATTTTTTTGTGAATTCATGACTGAAAGGGTCTGATATATGCTACTAATTCTTTTGTCCTCAAATAAGGACTTCTATATTTTTTAAATTATCGCAAAATCGTGTTTTGAGGTCCATTCATGTAGCAAAGTACTGTTTTTTTCCTGAATACATGACTGAAAGGGTTTGATATATGCTACTAATTCTTTTGTCCTCAAATGAGGACTTCTATTTTGTTTGAATTATCGCAGAATCGTGTTTTGGGGTCCGTTTATGTAGCAAAGTACGTGTAAATTTTTTCTGAATTCATGACTGAAAGGGTTTGATATATGCTACTAATTCTTTTGTCTTCAAATGAGGACTTCTATTTTTTTAATTATCGCAGAATCGTCTTTTGGGTTCCATTTATGTAGCAAAGTACTGGTTAAATAATTTTTTTTCTGAATTCATGACTGAAAGGGTTTGATATATGCTTCTAATTCTTTTGTCTTCTATTTTTTCTAAATTATCGCAGAAACGTGTTTACGTGTCCATTTATGCAGCAAATTATTTTTTTACTCAATTCATGCTGAAAGGGTTTGATATATGCTACTAATCCTTTTGTCCTCAAATGAGGACTTCTATTTTCTTTTATCGCAGAATCGAGTTTTGGGGTCCATTTATGTAGTAAATTATATTTTTTCTGAATACATGACTGAAAGGGTTTGATATGTGCTACTAATTCATTTGTCCTCAAATGAGGACTTCTATTTTTTGGAATTATCGCAGAATCATGTTTTGGGGTCCAATTATGTAGCAAAGGTATTGTTATTTCCGTCAACCGATTGCACCCCTACGTGCAACCCTCGGAAGTCTTCGAGAGACTTGTGTGAGCTAGGGACGACACAGCCCTTACCTTTTAACGTGTGATGCCATTCACGAGACCGGTGAATCGGTGGATCGAACCCTCGACCCCACGCATGCGAGGCGAACGCACAACCAGCCGACCACCACGGTACTGGTTAAATAATTTTTTTTCTGGATTCATGCTTGAAAAAGTTTGATATATGCTACTACTTCTTTTGTCCTCAAATGAGGACTTCTTTTTTTTTAATTATCGCAGAATCGTGTTTTGGAGTCCATTTACGTAGCAAAGTACTGGTTAAATTTTTTTTTCTGAATTCATGACTGAAAGGGTTTGATATATGCTACTAATTCTTTTTTCCTCAAATGAGGACTTCTATTTTTTTTAATTATCGCAGAATCATGTTTTGGGGTCCATTTATGTAGCAAAGTACTGGTTAAATATTTTTTTTCTGAATTCATGACAGAAAGTGTTTGATATATGCTACTAATTCTTTTGTCATCAAATGAGGACTTCTATTTCTTTGAATTATTACAGAATCGTGTTTTGGGGTCCATTTATGTAGCAAAGTACTGGTTACATTATGTTTTTCTGAATTCATGACTGAAAGGGTTTGATATATGCTACTACTTCTTTTGTTCTCACATGAGGACTTCTATTTTTTTATTATTATCGCAGAATCGTGTTTTGGGGTCCATTTATGTAGCAAAGTACTGGTTAAATTATTTTTTTCCGAATTCATGATTGAAAGGGTTTAATATATGCTACTAATTCATTTGTCCTCAAATGAGGACTTCTATTTTTTATTTATTATCGCAGAACCGTGTTTTGGGGTCTACTTTTGTAGCAAAGTACTGGTTAAACTATTTTTTTACTGAATTCATGACTGAAAGGGTTTGATATATGCTACTAATTCTTTTGTCCTCAAATGAGAACGTCTGTTTTTTTTAATAATCGCAAATCGTGTTTTGGGGTCCATTTATGTAGCAAAGTACTGGTTAAATTTTTTTTTTTTCTGAATTCATGACTGAAAGGGTTTGATATATCCTACTAATTTTTTTGTCCTCAAATGAGGACTTCTATTTCTTTTAATTATCGCAGAATCGTGTTTTGGGGTCCATTTTTGTAGCAAAGTACAGGTAAATTTTTTTTTGAATGATGAATGTACCTGACGTTGGACTGAGAACTAGAAATGTCATGTTCAAAACTGTAAACAAGAATTCCCCTATTGAAAACTGTCTAGTTGCTGTTAATTATTTCCTCAAAATCTCTGAAATAGACCTACTAAATATCTCAAGAAACTTATTAACCTCCAAACTGTGACAGTGAATTTAAATATTACCAACTGCATTTATTTGTACTTATTTTAACTTGTATTATTCATATTTTATCGCAATTTTATATAAGATTAGTCGTCCCTGTTATGTTGTATTGTGATATTTCTATCTGTTATATTTTTTTATACATTTTACATTATTTAGTTTTCAGTAATATCCTTCACATTGCTACATGTAATTAGATTATGTCTGTTTGTAACCAGTATAAATGAATAAATTAGAGTGTTTTTATAGTTAATAATTGTCAAGTCTGCACCGTGAATTTGTTCATCAATGTTTTCAGTTGTGCCTCGTGGGCATCCTAAGAAACTTCGAAGTCCAGTCCACCAAAGCCACGTACACAATCGAGGACCACACGGGGCAAATAAAGGCTATATGGTGGTTGGAAAACGACGGTGATAACGCCCCGAATCTACCCAATGTCACAGAAGGCAGTTACGTGCAAGTTTACGGGTCTCTCCGAAACCAAGATGGGGAGAAAATTCTGATGGTCCTGCGAATGTTCCTTGTCGAAGACGCTAATGTCGTCACCAATCATCTCCTGCAAGTGATTCACACTAGACTGGCTGCCGAAGCTATGACTAAGAACTCTGTGAGTATATTTTTCATTTAGGGTTTTGCTGAGTGGATTTTTGTATATAAGTCTGCATTTTTTTATGGGTGTTTACAAGAAACATTATTTATTGAGGGAGTTATATGAAATTGAGAACCGGTGTAAAGTTAGCAGCCACTTTCTAGCAGCCGTTTTTATCTAGCAGCCAATTTGCCAGTGGCGTCGGGTGTGAAATTAAATTCGGATTTTGATCCGAATTAACTTCAATTTCTGTATATAAACTAATAAAGAGCTCGAGAATGATATACCGAAAGATGGTTGATTTGCAGGCCGTCTAAGGGGCAGTTTATACTTGTCGATTTTTGGAAAATCATTATGAAACATGTCTCAAAAATGTTTAGCCAAGTTCATTTTCTGTATTAGACTACTGACAAGCTCAAAAATGACATACCGAGAGATGGTTGATTTGCAGACCGTCTAAGGGGTAGTTTATACTTGTCGATTTTTGGAAAATCATTATGAAACATGTCTCAAAAATGTTTAGCCAAGTTCATTTTCTGTATTAGACTACTGACAAGCTCAAAAATGACATACCGAGAGATGGTTGATTTGCAGACCGTCTAAGGGGTAGTTTATACTTGTCGATTTTTGGAAAATCATTATGAAACATGTCTCAAAAATGTTTAGCCAAGTTCATTTTCTGTATTAGACTACTGACAAGCTCAAAAATGACATACCGAGAGATGGTTGATTTGCAGACCGTCTAAGGGGTAGTTTATACTTGTCGATTTTTGGAAAATCATTATGAAACATGTCTCAAAAATGTTTAGCCAAGTTCATTTTCTGTATATAGACTACTGAGGAACTCAAAAATGATATACCGAGAGATGGTTGATTTGCAGACCGACTAAGGGGCAGTTTATACCTGTCGATTTTTGGAAAATCATTATGAAACATGTCTCAAAAATGTTTAGCCAAGTTCATTTTCTGTATATAGACTACTGAGAAACTCAAAAATGATATACCGAGAGATGGTTGATTTGCAGACCGTCTAAGGGGCAGTTTATACTTGTCGATTTTTGGAAAATCTTAATGAAACATGTCTCAAAAATGTTTAGCCAAGTTCGTTTTCTGTATATAGACTACTGAGATGCTCAAAAATGATATACCGAGAGATGGTTGATTTGCAGACCGTATAAGGGGCAGTTTATACCTGTCGATTTTTGGAAAATCATTATGAAACATGTCTCAAAAATGTTTAGCCAAGTTCATTTTCTGTATATAGACTACTGAGAAACTCAAAAATGATATACCGAGAGATGGTTGATTTGCAGACCGTCTAAGGGGCAGTTTATACCTGTCGATTTTTGGAAAATCATTATGAAACATGTCTCAAAAATGTTTAGCCAAGTTCATTTTCTGTATATAGACTACTGAGAAACTCAAAAATGATATACCGAGAGATGGTTGATTTGCAGACCGTCTAAGGGGCAGTTTATACTTGTCGATTTTTGGAAAATCTTAATGAATCATGTCTCAAAAATGTTTAGCCAAGTTCGTTTTCTGTATATAGACTACTGAGATGCTCAAAAATGATATACCGAGAGATGGTTGATTTGCAGACCGTATAAGGGGCAGTTTATACCTGTCGATTTTTGGAAAATCATTATGAAACATGTCTCAAAAATGTTTAGCCAAGTTCATTTTCTGTATATAGACTACTGAGAAACTCAAAAATGATATACCGAGAGATGGTTGATTTGCAGACCGTCTAAGGGGCAGTTTATACTTGTCGATTTTTGGAAAATCATTATGAAACATGTCTCAAAAATGTTTAGCCAAGTTCATTTTCTGTATATAGACTACTGAGAAACTCAAAAATGATATACCGAGAGATGGTTGATTTGCAGACCGTCTAAGGGGCAGTTTATACTTGTCGATTTTTGGAAAATCATTATGAAACATGTCTCAAAAATGTTTAACCAAGTTCATTTTCTGTATATAGACTACTGAGAAACTCAAAAATGATATACCGAGAGATGGTTGATTTGCAGACCGTCTAAGGGGCAGTTTATACTTGTCGATTTTTGGAAAATCTTAATGAATCATGTCTCAAAAATGTTTAGCCAAGTTCGTTTTCTGTATATAGACTACTGAGATGCTCAAAAATGATATACCGAGAGATGGTTGATTTGCAGACCGTATAAGGGGCAGTTTATACCTGTCGATTTTTGGAAAATCATTATGAAACATGTCTCAAAAATGTTTAGCCAAGTTCATTTTCTGTATTTAGACTACTGAGAAACTCAAAAATGATATACCGAGAGATGGTTGATTTGCAGACCGTCTAAGGGGCAGTTTATACTTGTCGATTTTTGGAAAATCATTATGAAACATGTCTCAAAAATGTTTAACCAAGTTCATTTTCTGTATATAGACTACTGAGAAGCTCAAAAATGGTGTACCGAGAGATGGTTGATATGCAGACCGTCTAAGGGGCAGTTTATACTTGTCGATTTTTGGAAAATCATTATGAAACATGTCTCAAAAATGTTTAACCAAGTTCATTTTCTGTATATAGACTACTGAGAAACTCATAAATGGTGTACCGAGAGATGGTTGATTTGCAGACCGTCTAAGGGGCAGTTTATAGTCGATTTTTGGAAAATCATTATGAAACATGTCTCAAAAATGTTTAGCCAAGTTCATTTTCTGTATATAGACTACTGAGAAGCTCAAAAATGATATACCGAGAGATGGTTGATTTGCAGACCGTCTAAGGGGCAGTTTATACTTGTCGATTTTTGGAAAATCTTAATGAAACATGTCTCAAAAATGTTTAACCAAGTTCGTTTTCTGTATATAGACTACTGAGAACCTCATAAATGGTGTACCGAGAGATGGTTGATTTGCAGACCGTCTAAGGGGCAGTTTATAGTCGATTTTTGGAAAATCATTATGAAACATGTCTCAAAAATGTTTAGCCAAGTTCATTTTCTGTATATAGACTACTGAGAAGCTCAAAAATGGTGTACCGAGAGATGGTTGATATGCAGACCGTCTAAGGGGCAGTTTATAGTCGATTTTTGGAAAATTATTATGAAACATGTCTCAAAAATGTTTAGCCAAGTTCACTTTCTGTATATAGACTACTGAGAAGCTCAAAAATGGTGTACCGAGAGATGGTTGATTTGCAGACCGTCTAAGGGGCAGTTTATAGTCGATTTTTGGAAAATCATTATGAAACATGTCTCAAAAATGTTTAACCAAGTTCATTTTCTGTATATAGACTACTGAGAAGCTCAAAAATGGTGTACCGAGAGATGGTTGATTTGCAGACCGTCTAAGGGGCAGTTTATACTTGTCGATTTTTGGAAAATCATTATGAAACATGTCTCAAAAATGTTTAGCCAAGTTCATTTTCTGTATATAGACTACTGAGAAACTCAAAAATGATATACCGAGAGATGGTTGATTTGCAGACCGTCTAAGGGGCAGTTTATACCTGTCGATTTTTGGAAAATCATTATGAAACATGTCTCAAAAATATTAAGCCAAGTTCATTTTCTGTATATAGACTACTGAGAAGCTCAAAAATGATATACCGAGAGATGGTTGATTTGCAGACCGTCTAAGGGGCAGTTTATACCTGTCGATTTTTGGAAAATCATTATGAAACATGTCTCAAAAATGTTTAACCAAGTTCATTTTCTGTATATAGACTACTGAGAAACTCATAAATGGTGTACCGAGAGATGGTTGATTTGCAGACCGTCTAAGGGGCAGTTTATAGTCGATTTTTGGAAAATCATTATGAAACATGTCTCAAAAATGTTTAGCCAAGTTCATTTTCTGTATATAGACTACTGAGAAGCTCAAAAATGATATACCGAGAGATGGTTGATTTGCAGACCGTCTAAGGGGCAGTTTATACTTGTCGATTTTTGGAAAATCTTAATGAAACATGTCTCAAAAATGTTTAACCAAGTTCGTTTTCTGTATATAGACTACTGAGAACCTCATAAATGGTGTACCGAGAGATGGTTGATTTGCAGACCGTCTAAGGGGCAGTTTATAGTCGATTTTTGGAAAATCATTATGAAACATGTCTCAAAAATGTTTAACCAAGTTCATTTTCTGTATATAGACTACTGAGAAGCTCATAAATGGTGTACCGAGAGATGGTTGATTTGCAGACCGTCTAAGGGGCAGTTTATAGTCGATTTTTGGAAAATTATTATGAAACGTCTCAAAAATGTTTAGCCAAGTTCATTTTCTGTATATAGACTACTGAGAAGCTCAAAAATGATATACCGAGAGATGGTTGATTTGCAGACCGTCTAAGGGGCAGTTTATACCTGTCGATTTTTGGAAAATCATTATGAAACATGTCTCAAAAATGTTTAGCCAAGTTCATTTTCTGTATATAGACTACTGAGAAGCTCAAAAATGGTGTACCGAGAGATGGTTGATTTGCAGACCGTCTAAGGGGCAGTTTATAGTCGATTTTTGGAAAATCATTATGAAACATGTCTCAAAAATATTAAGCCAAGTTCATTTTCTGTATATAGACTACTGAGAAGCTCAAAAATGATATACCGAGAGATGGTTGATTTGCAGACCGTCTAAGGGGCAGTTTATACCTGTCGATTTTTGGAAAATCATTATGAAACATGTCTCAAAAATGTTTAGCCAAGTTCATTTTCTGTATATAGACTACTGAGAAGCTCAAAAATGGTGTACCGAGAGATGGTTGATTTGCAGACCGTCTAAGGGGCAGTTTATAGTCGATTTTTGGAAAATCATTATGAAACATGTCTCAAAAATATTAAGCCAAGTTCATTTTCTGTATATAGACTACTGAGAAGCTCAAAAATGATATACCGAGAGATGGTTGATTTGCAGACCGTCTAAGGGGCAGTTTATAGTCGATTTTTGGAAAATCATTATGAAACATGTCTCAAAAATGTTTAACCAAGTTCATTTTCTGTATATAGACTACTGAGAAGCTCATAAATGGTGTACCGAGAGATGGTTGATTTGCAGACCGTCTAAGGGGCAGTTTATAGTCGATTTTTGGAAAATCATTATGAAACGTCTCAAAAATGTTTAGCCAAGTTCATTTTCTGTATATAGACTACTGAGAAGCTCAAAAATGATATACCGAGAGATGGTTGATTTGCAGACCGTCTAAGGGGCAGTTTATACCTGTCGATTTTTGGAAAATCATTATGAAACATGTCTCAAAAATGTTTAGCCAAGTTCATTTTCTGTATATAGACTACTGAGAAGCTCAAAAATGGTGTACCGAGAGATGGTTGATTTGCAGACCGTCTAAGGGGCAGTTTATACCTGTCGATTTTTGGAAAATCATTATGAAACATGTCTCAAAAATATTAAGCCAAGTTCATTTTCTGTATATAGACTACTGAGAAGCTCAAAAATGATATACCGAGAGATGGTTGATTTGCAGACCGTCTAAGGGGCAGTTTATACCTGTCGATTTTTGGAAAATCATTATGAAACATGTCTCAAAAATGTTTAACCAAGTTCATTTTCTGTATATAGACTACTGAGAAACTCATAAATGGTGTACCGAGAGATGGTTGATTTGCAGACCGTCTAAGGGGCAGTTTATAGTCGATTTTTGGAAAATCATTATGAAACATGTCTCAAAAATGTTTAGCCAAGTTCATTTTCTGTATATAGACTACTGAGAAGCTCAAAAATGATATACCGAGAGATGGTTGATTTGCAGACCGTCTAAGGGGCAGTTTATACTTGTCGATTTTTGGAAAATCTTAATGAAACATGTCTCAAAAATGTTTAACCAAGTTCGTTTTCTGTATATAGACTACTGAGAACCTCATAAATGGTGTACCGAGAGATGGTTGATTTGCAGACCGTCTAAGGGGCAGTTTATAGTCGATTTTTGGAAAATCATTATGAAACATGTCTCAAAAATGTTTAACCAAGTTCATTTTCTGTATATAGACTACTGAGAAGCTCAAAAATGATATACCGAGAGATGGTTGATTTGCAGACCGTCTAAGGGGCAGTTTATAGTCGATTTTTGGAAAATCATTATGAAACATGTCTCAAAAATGTTTAACCAAGTTCATTTTCTGTATATAGACTACTGAGAAGCTCATAAATGGTGTACCGAGAGATGGTTGATTTGCAGACCGTCTAAGGGGCAGTTTATACTTGTCGATTTTTGGAAAATCATTATGAAACATGTCTCAAAAATGTTTAGCCAAGTTCATTTTCTGTATATAGACTACTGAGAAGCTCAAAAATGATATACCGAGAGATGGTTGATTTGCAGACCGTCTAAGGGGCAGTTTATACTTGTCGATTTTTGGAAAATCATTATGAAACATGTCTCAAAAATGTTTAGCCAAGTTCATTTTCTGTATATAGACTACTGAGAAACTCAAAAATGATATACCGAGAGATGGTTGATTTGCAGACCGTCTAAGGGGCAGTTTATACCTGTCGATTTTTGGAAAATCATTATGAAACATGTCTCAAAAATATTAAGCCAAGTTCATTTTCTGTATATAGACTACTGAGAAGCTCAAAAATGATATACCGAGAGATGGTTGATTTGCAGACCGTCTAAGGGGCAGTTTATACCTGTCGATTTTTGGAAAATCATTATGAAACATGTCTCAAAAATGTTTAACCAAGTTCATTTTCTGTATATAGACTACTGAGAAGCTCATAAATGGTGTACCGAGAGATGGTTGATTTGCAGACCGTCTAAGGGGCAGTTTATAGTCGATTTTTGGAAAATCATTATGAAACGTCTCAAAAATGTTTAGCCAAGTTCATTTTCTGTATATAGACTACTGAGAAGCTCAAAAATGATATACCGAGAGATGGTTGATTTGCAGACCGTCTAAGGGGCAGTTTATACCTGTCGATTTTTGGAAAATCATTATGAAACATGTCTCAAAAATGTTTAGCCAAGTTCATTTTCTGTATATAGACTACTGAGAAGCTCAAAAATGGTGTACCGAGAGATGGTTGATTTGCAGACCGTCTAAGGGGCAGTTTATACCTGTCGATTTTTGGAAAATCATTATGAAACATGTCTCAAAAATATTAAGCCAAGTTCATTTTCTGTATATAGACTACTGAGAAGCTCAAAAATGATATACCGAGAGATGGTTGATTTGCAGACCGTCTAAGGGGCAGTTTATACCTGTCGATTTTTGGAAAATCATTATGAAACATGTCTCAAAAATGTTTAACCAAGTTCATTTTCTGTATATAGACTACTGAGAAACTCATAAATGGTGTACCGAGAGATGGTTGATTTGCAGACCGTCTAAGGGGCAGTTTATAGTCGATTTTTGGAAAATCATTATGAAACATGTCTCAAAAATGTTTAGCCAAGTTCATTTTCTGTATATAGACTACTGAGAAGCTCAAAAATGATATACCGAGAGATGGTTGATTTGCAGACCGTCTAAGGGGCAGTTTATACTTGTCGATTTTTGGAAAATCTTAATGAAACATGTCTCAAAAATGTTTAACCAAGTTCGTTTTCTGTATATAGACTACTGAGAACCTCATAAATGGTGTACCGAGAGATGGTTGATTTGCAGACCGTCTAAGGGGCAGTTTATAGTCGATTTTTGGAAAATCATTATGAAACATGTCTCAAAAATGTTTAACCAAGTTCATTTTCTGTATATAGACTACTGAGAAGCTCAAAAATGATATACCGAGAGATGGTTGATTTGCAGACCGTCTAAGGGGCAGTTTATAGTCGATTTTTGGAAAATCATTATGAAACATGTCTCAAAAATGTTTAACCAAGTTCATTTTCTGTATATAGACTACTGAGAAGCTCATAAATGGTGTACCGAGAGATGGTTGATTTGCAGACCGTCTAAGGGGCAGTTTATACTTGTCGATTTTTGGAAAATCATTATGAAACATGTCTCAAAAATGTTTAGCCAAGTTCATTTTCTGTATATAGACTACTGAGAAGCTCAAAAATGATATACCGAGAGATGGTTGATTTGCAGACCGTCTAAGGGGCAGTTTATACTTGTCGATTTTTGGAAAATCATTATGAAACATGTCTCAAAAATGTTTAGCCAAGTTCATTTTCTGTATATAGACTACTGAGAAACTCAAAAATGATATACCGAGAGATGGTTGATTTGCAGACCGTCTAAGGGGCAGTTTATACCTGTCGATTTTTGGAAAATCATTATGAAACATGTCTCAAAAATATTAAGCCAAGTTCATTTTCTGTATATAGACTACTGAGAAGCTCAAAAATGATATACCGAGAGATGGTTGATTTGCAGACCGTCTAAGGGGCAGTTTATACCTGTCGATTTTTGGAAAATCATTATGAAACATGTCTCAAAAATGTTTAACCAAGTTCATTTTCTGTATATAGACTACTGAGAAGCTCATAAATGGTGTACCGAGAGATGGTTGATTTGCAGACCGTCTAAGGGGCAGTTTATAGTCGATTTTTGGAAAATCATTATGAAACGTCTCAAAAATGTTTAGCCAAGTTCATTTTCTGTATATAGACTACTGAGAAGCTCAAAAATGATATACTGAGAGATGGTTGATTTGCAGACCGTCTAAGGGGCAGTTTATACCTGTCGATTTTTGGAAAATCATTATGAAACATGTCTCAAAAATGTTTAACCAAGTTCATTTTCTGTATATAGACTACTGAGAAGCTCATAAATGGTGTACCGAGAGATGGTTGATTTGCAGACCGTCTAAGGTTTATAGTCGATTTTTGGAAAATCATTATGAAACGTCTCAAAAATGTTTAGCCAAGTTCATTTTCTGTATATAGACTACTGAGAAGCTCAAAAATGATATACCGAGAGATGGTTGATTTGCAGACCGTCTAAGGGGCAGTTTATACCTGTCGATTTTTGGAAAATCATTATGAAACATGTCTCAAAAATGTTTAACCAAGTTCATTTTCTGTATATAGACTACTGAGAAGCTCAAAAATGGTGTACCGAGAGATGGTTGATTTGCAGACCGTCTAAGGGGCAGTTTATAGTCGATTTTTGGAAAATCATTATGAAACATGTCTCAAAAATGTTTAGCCAAATTCATTTTCTCTGTATAGACTACTGAGAAGCCCAAGAATGATATACCGAGAGATGGTTTATTTGCAGGCCGTCTAAGGGGAAGTTTGTACTTGTCGATTTTTGGTAAATCATTCTGAACGTCCAAGATGGCGTATCCGTTTTGTGATTATGGTCCGATTTGATTCAAATTTGTCAAGTGGGTGTTTCGCCTTCGCTTGAAATTTTGAACATGTATGAAAAAAAGACTGAAATAGTAAAAATAAAATTATAGTAAAACTGAAGAACATGCTTTACTCGTAACATTGACGGAAAAGTAGAAAATAAATTCAAATATAGTCATTACTCAAATGTAAGAAAGTCTCACGACTACAGAAATTTTTCTGATGGCCCCAGAAAGTGCTAGAAATCGCACGTTAAAAGGTAAGTTCTCGTCAATCCTTGGCTCGGATAAGTTTCAACTTTTGACAGCTGCCGTTCGTATTGAGACGACAGCTGGTCAACCAAAAAAAACAATTTTAATAACAATAATATACAGAAATTGAACATGTCTAAAATTTTCTAAGGAATGTTTCAGCATAATCTGCCCCTTAGACGGCCTGCAAATCAACCATCTCTTGGTATATCATTTTTGAGCTTCGCAGAAGTCTAAATACAGAAAATTAACTTGGCTAAACATTTCTAAGGGATGTTTCAGAATGATTTTCTAAAAATCGACAAGTATAAACTGCCCCTTAGACGGCCTGCAAATCAACCATATCTCGGTATATCATTTTTGAGCTTCTTAGTAGTCCATATACAGAAAATAAACTTGGCTTAACATTTTTGAGACATGTTTCATAATGATTTTCCAAAAATCGATAAGTATAAACTGCCCCTTAGACGGCTTGCAAATCAACCATCTCTCGGTATATCATTTTTGAGCTTCTCAGAAGTCTTTATACAGAGAATGAACTTGGCTAAACATATCTTAGGGATGTTTCAGAATGATTTTCCAAAAATCGACAAGTATAAACTGCCCCTTAGACGGCCTGCAAATCAACCATCTCTCGGTATATCATTTTTGAGCTTCTCAGTAGTCTATATACAGAAAATGAACTTGGCTTAATATTTTTGAGACATGTTTCATAATGATTTTCCAAAAATCGACAAGTATAAACTGCCCCTTAGACGGCCTGCAAATCAACCATCTCTCGGTATATCATTTTTGAGCTTCTCAGTAGTCTATATACAGAAAATGAACTTGGCTTAATATTTTTGAGACATGTTTCATAATGATTTTCCAAAAATCGACAAGTATAAACTGCCCCTTAGACGGCCCGCAAATCAACCATCTCTCGGTATATCATTCTCGGATTTTTCAGTAGTTTATATACAGAAATTGAATTTAATTCGGATCAAAATGCGAATTTAATTTCACACCCGGCGCCACTGGCAAATTGGCTGCTAGATAAAAACGGCTGCTAGAAAGTGGCTGCTAACTTCACACCGGTAAATTGAGATATAATAGATATTTCTGAAGGCTTTGGACACCATAATAAAAGTTCTTAATTTTTACATATTTGTTGAAATGAGACGTGCTCTGTGATTGGTCTCTATAATGGTGAGGAATTTCAATGACAAGACAGCTACAGTTGAAATTGACATTTAAACTCCCTGCCATTGTAGTGACCAATCACAGTGTTTGTCCCGTGGCAACTAGGATGGAAAAATTGAGAACTTTTGTCTCTTTTTATTAGGGTGTCCAAAGCCATCATGAATCTCTATTGACAAAAGTTTTCTTAAGTTGGCTTATCACATTAGATCAAAAAACATTTTTATATTGTAGCAGCTACAAAAGTAACCCTTTAGATTTGTTTATACATTGGGATAAAGAATTCAATATACGAGGGCTGACAATAAAGTAAGGTCTCCAATTTTTTTTTTCATAGAAAATGACATTTATTTACAAAAAGCGATACACCGTTGGAAAGGCCAAGGTCTTGGCTACTTTTCTACATAATCGCCATTTTTTTCCAACACCTTGCGCATCCGCACGATGAACTTGTCTATGCCGGCAGAATACCACTCTCCGTCCGCCTCGCGCAGCCAGGTGTTGACCTCTTTCTGAACCTCCGCGTCACTATCAAACTTCTTCCCTCCGAGATGTTTTTTCAGGGCGGGGAACATGTGGTAGTCACTGGGGGCCACGTCGGGACTATAGGGAGGGTGATCGATGATTTCCCAGCCAAATGTCTTGAGCAGGTCAAGGGTAACGTTGGCTGTGTGCGGGCGCGCGTTGTCGTGGTGAAATTTCACTCCTTTGCTCAGCAATCCCGGGCGTTTGTTTTTTATGGCACGACGAAGCTTTTCCAGGGTCTCACAGTACCTTGCTGCATTGATAGTGGTTCCCCTTGGCATGAAATCCACCAACAATACCCCGTGGCGATCCCAAAACACCGTAGCCATCACCTTGCCGGCTGACAGTGTCGCCTTAAACTTTTTGGGTTTCGGAGAATCGCTATGGCGCCATTGTTTGGACGACTCCTTTGTTTCGGGTGTGTAGTGATTCATCCCCCGTAACAAACCCTTCCAAAAAATCATCGCCTTCCTCTTCAAAACGGGCCACAACTTTGGTCGCACATTCCACGCGCCGCTTCATGTGGTCTTCGGTCAGCTGTTTCGGCACCCATCGGGCAGAAACTTTGTGGTACTGCAACTTGTTCACAAGGATATGACGGATTGTTTCGCTGCTACACACTCCTCCAAGCTTTTCTTCCAAGTCCCTAATTGTCGCACGGCGGTTTTTGAGCATTTCTGCCTCCACTGCTTGAACAATCGCATCCGAGACCGACGGTCGGCCACTTCTCTCCTCGTCGTGAACATTAGTGCGCCCGGAATTGAACTCGCGGCTCCACTTACGCACGTTTTTTATGTCCATACACTTTTCCCCGTAAACTTCAACTAGTTGACGATGGATTTCAATAGGTGTCACCTTTTTCGCACTCAAAAAACGTATTACAGAACGCAATTCGCACTTGGACGCTGACGCGAGTGGTACCTCCATCGTTGACGGCTGCTCAGCCAAGACTGAGCGGTCGGGGAAGCCTCACCCAGCAGCAAAGTGGTAGTGGGGGAACCAAGGAACACGGTGGTGTTGCCAGATTTCGCCTAGCGCGTGATCCGGCGAAGTTGCAGCGTTGGAGACCTTACTTTATTGTCAGCCCTCGTATCAGCCACATCCGTGGGAAAGAGCACTTATTGCACCTGGATTTCCTGAAATGGCTAGTTTTGTACTATAGAAATAGTATATTCATCATTCTAGGGCATGAAATAGTGTATTTCATTGTGAGATCAGAAAATAGGCTTTTTCCGTGCGTGCGCAACATGTTCCCGTGGGAGGCTAAGCACGGAAAAAGCATTTATGGACGAGTAATGAACGATATTTCTCATTATGTCTACCTGAAAACCACAGATTGTTAAGAAACATTTATTTTTAATTATAAAGGAACAAGAACATGTATTATTAATTGAAATATTTATGGTACAAAAGTATCCAGAAATTGCCACAAAACAAGCGTTATTTACCCTGTTGGTAAGGAAATAGTCAAGATGTATAGAAACCATGGTGTTACCACTGATTCGCTTTTGTTTCAACAAATTGTTGAGACTGTAATTGCACTGATACCGTTGGCTTCATTCGTCGATAGATGGCGTATAAGTCGAAAATAGCGGAGTTTTCAACATTCCGAAGTACTGAGTCATAATTATTTGATTAAAATTTGAATGTTTACAAATTATGGTTAATGAATATCACAACAAATAAAATTCAACGTTAAAAATTACAAAACATGACACTTGTCCAAGCGTCATCATGAATCTGTAATTTTGCCGCCATCTGTGTGTTAAAGAGGTGAAACGGTATCAACGCAGTAAAAATATCACGAATCAAGTAGGCCGTACCTTAACACTTTCGTATGTCGGTTTCACAGCTATAAGAGATCACACCAGGGTTTCTATGAATCTTGGAAATAGTCAAACAATTTGCGATTTCTAGAGAACTGTCAACAACATATTATTTATGCCAGCGCACGGAAATTTTTTCAGTATGCTAAATAAGCATGTTTATATAGTGTTTTCAAATAGGTATAATGAAAAGTAGACTTTTACCCTTCATCAGAAGAATATTCTGCAAAAGTGGTTAGCTATTTTTTTTGAGTAGGACTAAAAAGCGGGAGCTGTAGCACTCAAAAAGATATTCCCACACCTGGGCGATTCTTTTGCATATCCGCTCCGCAAAATCCGTAGTGCATTCACCTTTCCGCAAGGACGTAGAAAAAAATTATCTTATTATTCATTTGGAGTCCCACTAGCAAGTCGATTAATTTTAGCAGTCAGGATCATTAAAAACCTAGACTAGAATGAAAGTGCATCTTTTATTTTTCAGCAAATGCAAATCAAAGCGAACAATCCAGGCGCGGCTCTTGCTAATTCAATGAGTTTCATGAACGAGCCCGTAGACAGTGGCATGACTGGTCTCACGCCCATGCAAGAGAAGGTATTCAAAATACTCCAGACTAACTCGACGCCAAAAGGCATGGATCGAGACACCTTGCTGAGCAATTTTCCCGCCAATCAACACCGTCAAGTCAAGTAAGTACCTAATTCAAGATAGTTGAGTTTTGATAAAAATTAGCTTCATGAACGCAGGAAAATTATTAGTCTTCGAAAAAATATACAATTCTTTCCACAAGGACAGAAAAGTAATATTTTCCTAACTACATAAAGATATCTGCGAACGGGAATCCAAAAGAAGCATTTTCTACTTGATAGAAAATGTGTTTTTTCACTGCATTAGTTTGGAAAATTGGCTTTATCGCACTGGGGGGAAGTGGTTCAGGGCCAGTTTCACAGGTCCCAGTTAACCTACAGATAACTAACTGAAAGTTTAGACGGTGAATGACATTCGTTCAATGGCTTTGACAGGTTCACATTCTAACCATCAGTTAATTGATCTGGGATCTAACTGGAACCTGTGGAACTGGCCCTTAATCATACTAAGGCAAGTTCGGTTAAACTAGAACAGAAATGGGCGCTTTTCCCAAAATGGAAAGGTTTTTTTTAAAGCAGTAACTAGTTTTTTCTGGGCCCTTTCTTTTGTACGTTTTTGGCTCTTTTTTGGACTCTTTTAACTTGTTTTTTTTTTGATTATTTTTTTCGGACTTTTGACAGTTTTTCTGACTTTTTTCGGTCTCTTTTTCCTACTTTTTTTCTTGTTTTTCTGGAAACTTTTTGGATTTTTTTTCTGGACTCTGGACAGTTTCACTCTTTATTCTGTATTTTTTCAACAATTTTTTTCTGGATTCTTTTTTACCCCCTTTTTCTGGACTCTTTTTTACCCCCTTTTCCTAGACTCTTGGACTTTATTTTTCGTTCTTTTTTTCTGGATTCTGACATTTTTACGGACATTTTTTCCTGACGGCAGTTTTCCATTTTTTTGGTTAAGACATTTTTTGCTGACATTTTTTTCAGGCATTTTGTCCAGACGAGATTTTTCTGACATTTTTTCTGAAATGTTCCTGACATTTTTTCTACCTGACATTTTTTTGCTGACGAAATTTTTGGTGATTTTTTGCCGACGAAAATTTTGGTGATTTTTTTGCTGACAAAATTTTTTCTTGACAATTTTTGGTGATTTTTTGCTGACGAAATTTTTGGTGATTTTTTGCTGACGAAATTTATGGTACTTTTTTGCTGACAACATTTTTTCTTGACATTTTTGCTGACGAAATTTTTGGTGATTGCTGACGGAATTTTTGATTTTTTGCTGACAACATTTTTTCTTTGCACTTTTTGGTGATTTTCTTGCTGACAAAATTTTTCCTTGACAATTTTTGGTGATGTTTTGTTGACAAAATTTTTTGTAATTTTTCGCTGACATTTTTCTGTGATTTTTTGCTGACGAAATTTTTGGTGATTCTTTGCGGACAGAATTTTTCTTGACATTTTTGTTGATTCTTTTGCTAACAAAATTTTTTCTTGACAATTTTTGGTGATTTTTTGCCGACGAAATTTTTTCATGACATTTTTTGCTGACGAAATTTATGGTACTTTTTTGCTGACAAAATTTTTTCTTGACATTTTTGCTGACGAAATTTTTGGTGATATTTTTGCTGACAAATTTTTGATGATTTTTTTGCTGACGAAATTTTTGGAGATTTTTTATGCTGACAAAATTTTTCTTGACATTTTTTTGCTGACGAAATCTTTGGTGATTTTTTTTGCTGACAAAATTTTATCTTGGCACTTTTTGCTGACAAAATCTTTGGTGATTCTTTGCCGACAGAATTTTTCTTGACATTTTTTGCTGACGAAATTTTTGGTGAAAATTTCGTCAGCAAAAAAATTTTGTCACAAAGATTTCAGCAAAAAAATTCAACAAAAATTTCGTCAGCAAAAAATATGTCTAAAAGAATTGTCAGCAAAAAATGTTTGTGATATTTAATGCTGACAAATTTTTTCAGCGATTTTTTACTGACGAAATTTTTTGCGTAGTGAAAAATCACTAAAAATTTCGTCAGCAAAAAATCACCAAAAATTACGTCAGCAAAAAAATCACCAAAAATTTCGTCAGCAAAAAAATCACCAAAAATATCGTCAGCAAAAAGTGTCAAGAAGTTTTTGTTGATTTTTTTTGCTGACGCAAAACATGTCGGACAAAGCAAAGATATTGATATAGAAAAGTAAAGTTTTGTAATTTTTTTCAGTGATGCCTTGGAGTTTCTCAACAACGAAGGCCACGCTTATTCGACGGTGGACAACGACCACTTCAAAGTTACCGACATATAACAGTAAGAACTTTCCGAATTGTAATTTATGTTTTCAAGTTCTCGCAAGAACTTTGTATATTTTTAAGTATTTTCCATTGTTTCTTTAATAAAGATATTTTTCCAAATGTTTCGTCATTCGTTAGAAAAACAAACCCTTTGGCTCACAGAAATTGAAAGAAAACCAAAAATAGGCGTGGAAAAGCATAGGAATGAAAGAGATAGGTATAAAGAAAAAGAAGGTGTAAATAATTTATTTAATGAAGTTAATGAATATAATAAAATAAATAAGAGTAAAAAAATTAGACTCGAATCTTGCCAATCAATTACAACAGAGCAATAAATAAATATCCATAACACAACTTTGTCATTTTTTAATTTCAGTATCTCCAAAGAAAACATTCTGAAAGTTTAAATTGATACTCAATTTCGAACTAAATCCCAATTCTAATCGAAATATGTGATTCAAGAGGGCAAAAATTGAGAAAGAACTGTATCTTTGTTGTTTAATTTACTATTTACACTGACCTCAGAAAGTTCTTCAGTAGAAAAATGGCCTCGAGAGCAAAAACAATAAAAGTTTACCGGCCTATAAACATACTCGGGAAAAACTGTCGTCAAAATGTACTTTCAGAACGTTCTCGAATCTTCCTTATATAACTAGTCTTATAAAATACAACATATGTGTAATGAACCCAATTATAGAATATTATAAATCTCAATTTAACAATATACAACATAGACCGGCTTCTGTTAAAATTACGTACGAGACCTTTGTATTTCAACACGGTTAAAAGTTAAAACTCGTTATCACATTGACCATACACAAGCACCATAATTTAGCCTTTGAAGTTATAATTTTATTTAAATGAGTTCTATTTAGAAATTAAAAAAAGGTTTTAACAAAAGTGCTCTTTAAAATTTTTACCATTTCAAAAGAATACCGAAAAAAATCAAGCATGATTGAGATTTATTGCAACTCTTCAGTTTTTTTGGTGAATTAATTCTTTGTTGAACTTTAAACTCACCATTTAATTTGATTTGAACAAAAGAATAATTAAACCAATTATTTCATTCTTGTTAAAATTTGCTGAATAGTTTTGATATTTGTTGGTTTGAAAGATTGAAATTTCAAAATATTTTTAAATATCTGCATAAAAACATAGATTTGACATTTGAAACAAAATTGGTAAAATATAAACAATTTATTTATTAAAACATTTTGAAATTTACTAATATATATTTTCCCCATTCTGAAACGGTTTAAATTTGCTGGTATTTGAAATATGCTCATTACCAAATAAAGTTCTATTTCAAAATATTCACAAAAGCTAAATTTCAAACTAAATGAAAATCAATTTATTAGTATCATGAAAAATAGAAAAAATATTCCTTTTCGAAAATTCATAAAGAACTGCATTGCTGGTTATAATATTGTATATTGCCTCATATATGCAAGAATATAAATCTTAAAAAAAATTATAAATTTTTTTTTCTGACACTTTTTATGTATTTTTTGTCGAAATATCAATATATTTTCCGAAATATGAATAACTGAGAAAATATCCATTGAATTTCAAAATACTGTTCAACTGGAATATTTTTGAAATGTTCTTAATTCGCTTATAAGTATTTGGTGCTTAAAAAAGTTGCAATTCAATTAAAAAATATTTTTAATATACAGGGTGTTCCAAATTAAGTCGGCACCATTGCCAACTCAGTTATTATTGATGCTACAAATGCGGTTAAATGGGCAAACTAGTAGCATTTTTAATGGCCTTCTCGATGCCGTAAACAAAAAATAATGACAGTCGCGTTTTCAAAATATCTCATGAAATGATATTTCTTTAAATGGAACACCCTATATTTTATTGCATCTTAAGATTCTTCCTGAAAAGCTGATTTCATCGATCTAGCACAGTTGGGGTCTAGCTGAAATGATTACAGAGATATAGGGTGTGAAAAAATTGAGATTTTTTCAACTTTAGGAATTTTTTGTGTGGAAACTATTCATTATTGGTCAAAACGGCTTGCATGCCCCTATCTCAACTTTTCATTCACTATCTACTAAGATTTAAATGAAACAAATACAGGGTGGTGCAGAATTCAGAATTTTGATCACCCTGTATCTGTTCCAATTGAATGTCAGTAGATAGCAAATCAAAAGTTAAGATAGGGACATGCAAGCCGTTTTGACCAATAATGAATAGTTTCCACACAAAAAATTCCTAAAGTTGAAATAATCTCAATTCTTCACACCCTATATCTCTGTAATCATTTCAGCTAGACCCCAACTGTGATAGATCGATGAAATCAGTTTTTCAGGAAGAATCTTAAGATGCAATAAAATATAGGGTGTTCCATTTAAAGAAATATCATTTCATGAAATATTTTGAAAACGCGACTGTCATTTTTTTTTGTTTACGGCATCGAGAAGGCCATTGAAAATGCTACTAGTTTGCCATTTAACCGAAATCGTAGCAACAATAATAACGGAGTTGGCAATGGCGCCGACTTGATTTGGAACACCCTGTATATTTGAATCAATTCCATAAATTTTAAATTATGAAATCATTTTCCATTTTTGAAATGTTTGCTGATAGTAACAAGTTTTTGTTGGTTAAAATGATACTGTTTTCAGAATTAAAACACCTCATATACAGTGTGTACATAAAGTAAGGAATAAATTCATCATTTCTGAATGTAAAGATATTTCGAAAAAATCCTCGGACAGGTCGATTTTCTTTTCCGATGGGACAATTTTTAAACCCCACCCAAAATATATAGGGTTATCCGCAATTGAGTAAAAATGACTTTGGTGATATTTTTAAATTGGACACCCAGTATATTTTTCCATATTTGGTTAGGGATCGTCATTACGAATCCAGTGATGCCCAGTTTGATGGGATTATGTCAAACGGCTGCGGAGATATGGCCAAAAAAACGATTCAGAAGGTTAAAAGTCTCTGTCGCACTCATTGGGTATATGGAGAAGTTTTTTGGCCATATCTCCGCAGCCGTATGACATAATCCCATCCAACTTGGTATCACTGGTTTTGTAATGACGGTCCCTAACCAAATATGGACAAATATACTGGGTGTCCCATTTAAAAATATCACCAAAGTCGCTTTTCCTCAAATGCGGATAACCCTATATATTTTGGGTGAGGTTCATAAATTGGCCCATCGGAAAAGAAAATCGACCTGTCCGAGGATTTTTCCGAAATATCTTTACATTCAGAAATAAGGAATTTATTCCTTACTTTACGTACACACTGTATACGAAAAATTAAATTAATTATAAACTACCGTGAAACAAAAAGTTTCATTTTGAAATTCGCGACATTTAATTGTTATAAAATGTTAAATTGTGATAATCATATATACAAAACTCAACGTGTAAAAAAAATAAGTGAATTTAGTGATGAAACCCCAGTTTAAAACAATTTAATACTGTCTTGATTAAGGGAAATGCAATAAGATTTATTTTAATAGTTAGCTAATTGATAATTTAATTCAGAACTTCCAAGCATCTTGAAAATTTTCACCTAATACAAAAGGTGCCCGTTGCATTACATAATATGTAAAACGTAATGTATACAAAAAATGAAATGAGCGAAATAAATGATGAACAAGCTGAAACACCCCATCATCTACATATAAAAAACACTATTATAATCAACATTAACAAACAACATATACCCTGTCACTCTCTCTCGGTAAAAATAGTCGAAAAACTCAGGTCAAGTCTTGCAATTAAAAAATCCAGCCGGCATTACAACAAAACTAGGACACAAATCGGTAAAAAAACTATTCATATAAAAAACACACGCCAGCATGTCATCAAAGCACTGGGAATGTATATCTTCTTTTAGCAAGCAGGTATATTTCATTATCCCTTTTTTTATTACTGGTAATAAACGTCATAATAGGCCTTGTACACGTTATCGTTCCATAACTCAGTCTTTGTACAATAACAAAATTTCAAGCCCCTCGTAAACGTGGTCAATTCCTGCGCGAAAATCAACGCAACCCACAAATAATAGTCCGCATGCTGCCATTACTCAGCAGCGTCGCCCCTAAGTGTAGTACCTGGTGTACCACAAGGACCCGATTTGGGGCCCTTACGTCTAGCGTGTATAAACACGCGTCGCCGTGAAAAACCGCCGCAAGCGAGATTGCATCGATTCCAACAGCACGATCAACCCCTTAATCCCGAAAAAACAATTAATCGGTTAGTAAAATTGTTTATTACAATGTATATATATAGTATGGTACCTTTTTCTCGTTTCTCATTAGCAGTTATGCGATACGTTTAAAAGATTTACAGATATAATGTATAAGTGAGCGTAAAAAAACAAAAGATAAAATAGTAGAGGCGCTGCGAATTTCGTCATCCGACACCGCCAAAAATCGGATCCAAAAATATATATGTATATAATAATATACCTAGTGCGGATCTCAGCTGGCGGGATTTGGCGCGAAAATTTCGATACTAGGTTCCTTCTCCTTCTGCTGCAGCTGCTGCGCGTTTTTCATCGCCTTCCGCCGGTCTTCGATGATTTTCCTCCTCTGAGCCTCCCGTTGCTTCCTGGTCTCCTCGCTCGCGGCCGATCTCGGCCTGACGGCCGCCCTCCTGGGGTTCGAGGCGGAGCTGGGGGCGGCCAGTTCGGGCGCAGGGGCCGCCACTTCTTTCCAGCCGTTGACCTTGAGCGCTTCCACATCTCGGAAGATAGCGTCCACCTGGTCGACCTGCAGCATCACCATGTCCCAGAAGCCTTGCAGGTCCTCGTTGGTGGTGGGGTACTGCTCGTCCTCTGTCTGAAAAATTGGGAAATTTGTTGGTTTATTTAGCGAAATAACGAGAAGATATTGTACAGATCGACAAGCGAAAGGATGCCCCTGAGATGCGCAAACGATAGAAAGCGTGAGTAGATGTGCGACAAAGATCGACTACTGTTTAATAAGGCAGAGCGATTGAGCTCCTGCCCCACTCCAGGGTTTTGTCTACTGCGCAACCAATTCTCGGAGGCATCCTTACGCTTGTTGATCAGTACATTTTAGTAAATAGCCTCAAAATCCCATGTTATTTTGAATGAAGGTTCATTCTGGCAGTTTTTGGTTCTCTTTGGGGTGGGGGGAACAATCAAGGCGCTGCTTCATCGTGACGGTTTCGAAAGACGTTGTTAATTAACACCGTTCAAAGGTAACCACCATCGTTCAACGGTTTCGAAAAACGTTGTTACCACCGTTCAACGGTTTTGAAAAACGTGGTTACCACCGTTCAATGGTTTTGAAAAACGTTGTTACCACCGTTCCACGTTTATCGAAACTGAAAATTAATGTATTTCTTATGTCCTAATTTTCATTTTCGAAAAACGTGGAACCACCGTTCCACGTTTTTCGAAACTGAAAATTAATGTATTTCTTATGTCTTCATTTTCAGTTTCGAAAAACGTGGAACGGTGGTAACAACGTTTTTCGAAACCGTCACGATGAAGCATCGCCCTGATTGTTTCCCCCACCACAAAAAGAACCAAAAACTGCCAGAATGAACCTTCATTAAATAACATGGAATTTTGAGGCAGTCTCTCCATAGCTTATTTACTAACTTTTTATTTAAATTTTATTAAATTCAATAGATTAAACTCCAAAATATTTTTGGCATGATTTTGCTAGGAAAATTCAACTATTTGCCAAAAATCAAAATCATGCAGAACATTTTGAGAGTTTAATCCATTTAAAGAACTCGGCAAATTTTTTTATGGAATTTGGGTCTTGGTGGATTTTCTCAAATTTTTTAAATGATGTAGTCCATGTAATTCGCAACCAATGTTGCCAATTGCTCCAACCCCTAAAAATTAACAGTTTTGCTGCTAGGGGGCGTTGAATTCACCAGTTGCTCAGAATATACTAATAATTTTTAAAACCGGAAACAATATTTTTACTTGTTTCACTATAGCTAGTGTTGCCATAATATTGGGCTATTTTATTTAAAAAATCTTACCCCACACCCTTCTTCCCACAACTCTTATTATAAAACAGAAAAAAAAATTTCTTGAGTACTTTTGAATGCATCGTCGGATGTTTGAATATCCTCGATTTAGAGAGATAGCACTTTTTTGTGATTATCCCCGTACCAAGAGGGGGAAATAACAAAAAAAATTCGGTACATTTTTCTGAATTTTTATTTGACAAGTGTCACATTGAAGTGATAATTTTCACTTTGAACTGACATTGGACAATTTGAACTGACAATAGTCACTGTGAAGTGACAATTGTTAGTTTGAAATGACAATTGTCATGTTGAAGTGACTATTGTCATGTTCAACTGACAATTGTAATTTTGAAGTGACAATGGTTACTTTGAACTGACAATTATCACTTTAAAATGACAATTATCATTTTAAACCTGACAATTGTCACTTTGAACTGACAATTGCCACTCTGAAGTGACAATGGTTACTTCGAACTGACAATTGTTACTTAGAAGAGACAATTGCCACTTTGAAAGGACAGTGGTTACTTTGAAAATACATTTGCCCCTTTGAATTGGCAATTGTCACTTCGACCTGACAGTGGTTACTTTGAACTGACAATGGTTACTTTGAAAAAACAATTGCCACTTTGAACTGACAATTGTCACTGTGAATTGACAATTATTATTTTGAAATGGCAAATGCTACTTTGAACTGACAATTGCCAATTTATACTGGCAATTGCAACTCTGAACTGACATTGGTTACTTGAAGTGACAATTGTCATCTTGAACTGACAATTGTCACTTTGAACTGGCAATTGCGACTTTGAGCTGACAATGGTTACTTTGAACTTACAATAGTAACTTTGAAAAAACAATTGCTTTGAACTGACAATAATTGTCACTATGAAGTGACAATTGTTATTTTGAAAAAAAAAATACCACTTTGAACTGACAATAATTGTCACTGTTAAGTGACAATTGTTATTTTGAAATAGAAAATGCTACTTACTTTGAACTGGCAATTGCCACTTTGAAGTGACAAAGGTTACTTTGAAGTGACAATTGTCACTTTGAACTGACAATGGTTACTTTGAACTGAAAATAATTGCCACTGTGAAGTGACAATTGTCACTTTGAAATGGCAAATGCTACTTTGAAATGACACAATTGTCACTATGAACTGGCAATTGCCACTTTGAACTGACAATGGTTACTTTGAACTGACAATGGTTACTTTGAACTGACAATGGTTACTTTCAACTGACAATTGTCACTTAGAATTGGCAAATGCTACTTTGAAGTGACAATGGTTACTTTAAACTGGCAATTGCCACTTTGAATAATTGACAATGGTTATTTTGAACTGACAATAATTGCCACTGTGAAGTGACAATTGTCATTTTGAAATGGCTAATGCTACTTTGAAATGACATCATGAACTGCCAATTGCCTCATCGAAGTGGCAATGGTTACTTTAAACTAACAATGGTTACTTTGAAATGACAATCGTCATTTGAATTGGCGAATGCTACTTTGAAATAACATCACTTGGAACTGGCAATTGCTATTTTAAAAGGACACAATTGTCACTATGAACTGGCAATTGCCACTTTGAACTGACAATTGTCTCTTTGAACTGACAATTGCCTCTTTGAACTGGCAATGGTTACTTTAAACTGACAATTGTAACTTTAAAGAGACCATTGTTACTTTGAACTGACAATGGTTATTATGAACTGACAGTAATTGCCACTGTGAAGTGACAATTGTCACTTTGAAATGGCAAATGCTACTTTGAAATAACATCACTGAACTGGCAATTTCCACTTTGAAGTGACAATGGTTACTTTGAACAGACAAATGTCACTTTGAGGAGCCAATTGTCACTTTAAACGGACAATGGTTTCTTTGAACTGACAATTGTAACTTTGAAGTGATCATTGTTACTTTGAAATGGCAATTGTCACTTTGAACTGACAATGGTTACTTCGAACTGACAATAATTGCCACTGTGAAGTGACAATTGTCACTTTGAAATGGCAAATGCTACTTTGAAATAAAACAATTGTCACTGTGAACTGGCAATTGCCACTTTGAACTGACAATTGCTTCTTTGAACTGACAATTGCTTCTTTGAACTGACAATTGCTTCTTTGAACTGACAATGGTTGCTTTGAACTGACAATTGTTACTTTGAACTGACAAATGTAACTTTGATCTGCCAATTGCCACTTCGAACTGACAATGGGGACTCTGAATTTACAATTGTCACTTTGAATTGACCATTGCTACCAATGGCGTTTCTTCGAAGAACAACCATTACTTGACAAAAAAAAAATGCAAAACGTTCGAAACTTAACAGGGAGGGGGTTAAGTCAAAGACAAACTGAATATGTCAGTCAAGTGAATTTTGCTTCCTATTAAATATTTTTCATCACATATACAAATTCACTATTTTTGTTTAATAAAAAAGCAACATGAGGTTGAAAACGATTCCCCAGTTTAATCACCGAGATTCTATGATTTTTTCCCAAAATGTGATCGATTTTTTTTGGGTTGAAGTCATAACTCAGCATATGTTTTATATTTCTTGAAGACTATTTTTGGACTTTTGACAACATCAGAAGACGATCACGTTACGAAATATCGCTGAACAAACTGTCACATAATCTCAGTTTAACTTTTCAACTGAAAATATCTCAATGGAAATTCAATCCCTTTATAAAAAAGCAAGATTGTTTAACAAGAAACTGCACGCTAGTACTAAATTAGGAGTCAAGGTAAAGTTCAAAACTTTTGCAAGAATTTTCACGCTTCGGCAGACGCGATCAATGCCCGGCGCGGTATAACCCAGGGAAGAAGTTATTTAATAACACAACTGCTGGCTGGTCTCTGAGGCATACCACAAACATTCGCACAATACTCAAATGAAAAACTCACCCTGTTGATGTTGTTGGTACACAATCCTTTGAATTGCTGCATCTTCTGCATAACCAAAAGTCTGCCCTTGCCAGAGGCCGCTCTCAGTATTCCTATCACTTCTTCGGACAGATTGGGGGTCGTCATGTAGTTTTCCACTTTGGTGGCCAGTTCTAAGAGTCGCTTGCTCTGCACGTCGAGAACCCTCAGGAAATAGTGTCCGTCTCGCTCTGGCGATTGAAAAAATTAGGTATTAACGCCGTGTGATATGAAAATGTCTATTTTCTAGGATCATACAATAGTATATTGTGCAACAAGTGGGGAAAGTTCAACTTTTCTCACGAGTGTGGAAGTTTGTGGCACGAGCCTGAGATGCAAATAAAATTTTTTCTATAAACGTCAAAAATATTGTTCTAAAATAAGTAATAACTATGAAAAATAGTATTGAACTGGCTTAAATAATTTTTCCAAATCAAGTAATTACTGTAACTATGGAAATAAAATGGCATTTGTTGACAATTAATTCAAAGTGACAGTTCTTGATAATTATTTTGGAGTGACTTTTTATTCGCGTCAATTTCGTGCGTGATATTTATTATTGTAAAAGAATGGAAATTTCGAGCGACGATGAACTAAGCAGTACCCCACCTAACTTGATAGATGCGGCCAATTCCGTAATTTCCAACCTAAAGAGTGGTGTTAAGCAAATAAAGCCAGAAAAATATCTCTCACAATTTGAAAGCCTTAATTATTGTTCTACATTAATAAATAAACGATTTCTTGTTTTTTGCTTGATTGAGGAGTTGAGGACCATACAGGTTAGAATATGAAAATCCCATATAGTTTACATGCAGTGTGCGAAATATATTTCGCACATTACTTCGCGCACGGTGTCATGGTAACGAATGAAAATGAAAAAAAGTGCCACTTCGCATACTGTTGTCAATGCGCGAACCTTGTCATTTTTTGACGTTTGTAGAAAAAAGTACTTTCCCCACATGTTTCACACTATACTTTTCCTACAACTGCAAAAATTTAGAAAATACAAGTAATATACCTCAATATTTATTTTTTTCTACTCCTATGTTAGTAAACATTGTTTTACAAACAGTTCACTCTATAAGTAAATCCATTCTTACGCACAACTGTGCGTAAAGAATAAAAACGCACAACTGTGCGTCATGATATGATGGCTAGTATAATAGGTAACAATCAAGTTGCCTCTTGAACCACTCAAATCGTGACATTTATCTGTCTTGCGTTTTAAATATTTGACAGTGACATTGTCACTTTTTGAGATTTGAAGTTCAAATCGATACTTCATAAATTATAATCCGATCTTTAATTTTATATCTACAAATATGAGCAACTCCGATAATGAAATGAGCGCAACGCCACCGGAAATTGTTCTTCAGGCTGCTTCTGCTATGGAGAATATTCTGCCGCAAAAATCAAAGGATAGATATGAAAAAGCCTATCAAAAATTTATGGAATGGAGTATGGATAACCACGTGAGTACGTACTCCGAAAATGTATTGCTCGCCTATTTTAATATATTGACCAAAACATTTAAACCCTCCTCGCTCTGTTCATCATTTCTATGCTATATAGTACAAAATTGTATTTTCTTAGATTTAATTTGTTGTTGTTGGAAATTAAACCATAAACTGCGTTAGTTACCTTCATTTTTTTATTACTTAAAGCTTAATCAAACGCACCATCCAGTATATAAGAGTCGTAGAAAAAGTATAGTACGTATTACGTGTTGTAAAGCAATTACGCACTCATGTAATTACCGCACTCACCGCTACGCGGCTCGTGCGCAATTTTTCCATTCGTGCGTAATATGCTTTTTACAACACTTGATACGTAATATACTATTTCCTACAACTGCACAACTACAATAACATTAAAGTATCCTACTTCTCGACAGATAATAAATAATTTTTTCGTATGCCAACTCATATTTTTTTTTTTGAAATTTCCAGCAACAAATCCAACGTTACTTTCGCAGCTTTTTCCAATATCTCTGGCGGAGTATTATTATCAAAATCGTCACTATTGTCAGTATCCATATTATTTATTATGAGTAAGTATGTCTTATTGAAGTAATATTCAATAGAAATTGCTATTTTTATGAAAGCATGAATAACTATCTGAAGAGTTTAAAAACTTCTATAATCTGACAATTCTGATGACTATCTAAAAATGAACAGCAGCCAACTAGTTTTTGTCGATTTTTGTTAATTGTGGACAAAGTGCCGTGAGAAAAAATATTTCTCACAGTATGAGTTATACATCGTTTTGAAATTAAGTAAGCTATGAGAAATACGCTATTTTTCATAGCAGTTGTAGGAAATAGTTATCTGTATGCTAAGGCCGCGAAATACCTTTTTAACGTACCGAAAGAACAGTTATCGCCGAGGCCGCTTGCGGCCGAGGCAAGATAATCTTGAGGTCGATAAAAAGTTTCGCGGCCATGGCATATACACTATTTTTCGTGCAATCGTTAAAATTATTGAAATAGATAGTTGTAAATAAATATATTATTGCTCTAAAATCAACAGCAGTTCAATTTATTTAACAATATCACCGTTTGCTATGGAAATGATATGTTTCAATATATACAAAATATTTTGACAGTTCTTGTCAAAACGCAAAATGTCTGATACTGATATTTCAGTACCTTCCACTCCTCCTGAACTCAAAAGCGTTGTAAATTCGGCGCTTTCCGTTTTAATACCCGAAAAATCTAAACGGCAGTACGAAAAATGTTACGGCGAGTTTAAAGATTGGTGTGACAAACAGAATGTTAAGACGATGTCTGAAAACATTTTTGAAAGTGACGTTTGGTTTCGCGGCCGTTGCTATGGGTAACGGCCGCGAAATTAAATTTCGCGGACTGTGCTGAGAACGCGAAATACTGACTTCGCGTGTGATTGCACGAAAACAATATTTTTCAGAACTCACCAAATATCATAAGTTCATACTAATAATTCAGTAGAAATGTACTCATTCTCAAATGAAGAAAAATGAGATAGAAACTTTATTACAAATCTATTGTGAATTATGTCCTTCGGAATTTTATACAAACAAAACAAATTTTATAAGTACGGTGCGTTTCAAAAACTATTGAAGTTTGGAATGATTATTCTTTCCATACTCGAAGAAGTATAATTATTTTTGTTATTTTCTTTGATAAATGCAAATCCTTTCAAATCAACTCATCAAATATCGTTAGAAATTGATTAGCGTTTTGAGGGAGTTCAAAAAAAGTGGTTTGAAATGTTATAAGATAAAAACAAAATTTAGGTGTATTTCCAACACTCTTTTACAATTTTCCTATTAAAAAATGTAATGGTACGATACTGAAATTGACGTAAAAAGAATTAGAATTTGCGTAGTCGTACAGAAAAACAAAAACAAAGCGAAAGTAAATTAAATTCACAAAAAATCACGGAAACACTACAAAAAACAACAATCTGTTTAATTTTGTTTGGCGACAGATCTCTTTTAAAAAACTCAGCATACTTTTTCGTCTGCTTTGATTTGTCTTTCAGTTGAATGTTCATTCGTGATATTATTATTACCAATGAATCAATTCTCACATTCCGATGTCTTTTCGAATCAAAATGGACCTCAGATAATGACCAAAATACATTAAAAACATATGAATCAGTAAAGTGTTCAAAAAACATTGTTTTGAAGGAAAATGTGTAGTTTTGGGGTGTTGATTTGGACTTTATTTCTTTGGCAATCATCAAAATTTGGTTGAATTTTAAATTCACGATGTGTCTGAATACCCGGACAACAAAAGTTACATACATATTTTTTGTTCAAAAAATTTAATTTTGATGTTTCCCTAATATAAACAGCATATGTTTCTTGGGAATAATAAAGTTATTATTATTATTATTACTATAATAATGTTGTGATTGGTTTGAAAGTACATCATAGCTTTAAATTGATAGTTTTTATTGATTGCAAGATATGTCGAAAAATAATCAGTAGTAATACCACAAGTGATTGAATTTTCGAGATAAGTCTGTTGTTTCATTTCTGAACGAAACTGAATTGTATCGAGAAAACACCACGAGTCCGAAGTCCTTTTCTCATTGGTTTGAATTCAAAAAATGATGGCATTTGGTTGGTTTATATAATATAAGGGAAATTGTCGCGATAATACAAGTTGTCTTTGATTTGTGATTGGTCAGATTACGTGAATATCTTGAGAAGAGTGGAATAGTCAGTAGTAATACCACAAGTGATTGAATTTTCGCGATAAGTCTGTCGATTCATTTCTGAACTCAACTGAATTGCTTCGAGAAAACACCACGAGTCCGCAGGACGAGTTCGACGAGTTGAGTTCAGAAATAAAAGACATACTTATGAGATTCAATCACTAGTGGAATTTTATCAGACTATTTCACGAAGCAATTCATCATAACCATAATCAATCAACTGTAATCACAAAAAATTTATTATTACTATCAATAATTTATTATATAGTTACGATACGACTCATTTTGACGTTTTCGCCTACAATTATGATCTGTCAAAATGTCAAACTTTGCTTTATCATCTATGGTTAGATCGTTGAAAACACCAACGCTGACAGACCAATCAGAATTGAGAGACAGCTAGTGTTTTCGCGATAATACAAGTTGTCTTTGATTTGTGATTGGTCAGATTACGTGAATATCTTAAGAAGAGTGGAATAGTCAAATCGGTGTTTCGCCTCTTCCTTAATTATACGTTTCCATAGTTACAACAATCACTGTATATTTAAAAACGTCTTCAACTGACATCAATGACACAAGATGAACCGTTCCTGCATTGCAATACGCATTTAAAGTGCATTTAGTCAACATCATTTTAAAATTGTGCTTAAATATATGCTAAAAACGAAAGTTGAATATGTTGAATCAAATGGCACCATTTATACAACAATATTAAGTTTATGCTAAAAACATGTCACTTTGAAAATCAAAACTTCATAAGAATCTTACCTTTGCGATAAAAATATTGACCATAATTCACGTGTACCTAAAGTTTCATGTCATAAAATGTACCTATCATTCTCAAATATATGCCTGAATGTAAAACTCGTATAATATCAGGTCTCATACAAAATTATTCTCAAGGTTATGTTTATGTCAGTGCTTGTGCTAAAGTTACGTTTATGTTGACTAAATGCACCTTTAGTCCATAATAATATGACGTATTCGTGAAATTGTCTTATCGAATATCCCTTCAAAATGCAGTATTTTTTTATTCTGGATGTTGTCTGGACATTACTACTGAAAATGTTACTAGCTATACATAAACTACAGAAAGAACTGTTCGATATAAAAAACGCCACTTTACCGAAACATGTACGATTTGAATAAAGAAAATTGTTTACCCATATTTGCGAATATTCCCGTATCTTCCCCTTTCTGGCAAATTCCTCCACAATTATTATACAAAACACCTTCTAAATCGCACATTTTTACCGCCATGTTTCGAGAACTAAACATATCAATTGTTTCTTACTATGATAAGCTAATTGAAATTCGACCTTGGGAGATATCAGACAGTATTTCTTTCTCACTGTGAATTCGATTTGAGACCGTTGGCTTCGTGAGTGGTGCGGCTACTTCCCAAAAAAATTGTTTCGGGTTCAACCAGGGCCGAACTAGGCTAAATCGCACGTGACATTTCAAAATTGAGATATGTTAAATTTTCATGTTAAAAATAAAAATATATTTCTTACTTTTTTTTACTACGATAAACTGTGCCGTCAGTCAAATTTTGTTTTCTGTGGGGCAGTTTTGACTTTTTCAATTTTTATATTTTTTTATGTCTTGATGAAAAGCCTTAAAATGATATACCGAAAGCTGGTTGATTTTTAGACCGTTCAAAAGGCAGTTTATACTTGGAATTTTTTTGTATATTTGGAAAATCTTTCTCCGAAATGTTTAGTTGAGTTTAGTTGTTTAGTGATTGTCGGTAAATGCACTTAGGCCAAGCTGTAGATAAAAGTAAGAGGCTCTTTTCACACTAAATAAATGACGCAAACAGCATATACTACTTTTTATAATATAGTTCGAAAATGAAAACCGCGGTTTTCTCCCCAGCAAAGTCGCTTTGTGGAATTTTAAAACAAGAAATTGTGAAAAAAATTACAACTTTTTTGGTTTTTTGGAAATATCTCAAAGATTATTCAAGGAATCTTTTTACAGTCAATGGAAATTTTGGAGCAATTTATAAAACCTACAAAATGGCAAAGAGTTTGTATTATGAATCAGTTGACTCACATCTAAGATATGGAATTTGTTTTTGGGGATCATGTAGTCAATATCTTTTTAATATGGTTTTTGTATTGCAAAAAAGAGCAGTTAGGTATATGTGCAGAGCTAAATTCCAGGATTCTTGCAAGCCACTTTTCATTAAACATAAAATTTTACCACTACCGTGCATTTTTATTTTAGAAGCAGTATGTCTCATTCACGGTAACTTTAAAAACGAAATCCATACGATTACCCATTATAACACCAGACAGCCACTAAATATAAAATTACCAATTCCAACATTGACACAGGTTAAAAATTCTATAATTTATAATGGTAAAAAATTAATTAAACATCTGCCCAACAAGATTAAAATCATAGACAATAGAAGAAAATTTAAAAATTCCGTAAAAAATCTTCTTCTGGCAAAGGCTTTCTATTCATTAGATGAATTCTACTGTGAGAAGCTTTAGTGCTGTGAAATTCAACTTCGTCATCCCTTCTTAGCTATTTTGATTATGATAATTGTTCTAAGGTTTATTTTGTACTGACATTTTCCTAATTTTTTTATATATATTACGGTGAAAATATCGTACCAATTCTATTTTATTTACTTTTGCGCATATTATGGTGTTTTTAATTCATTATTTATTTTGTACCTGTTTGTTGTGCATGTATGGTATGTATGCGTATATGTATGTGTATGTATGTATATATATATATATATATATATATATATATATATATATAGTATTTATATGTAGAAACACATTAATTATTGTTAGGAATTTTCTTTTATGTGACTTTGTCAATAAGAATTATGTTCTTCAGACAATAAAGTATATTTGATTTGATATACGCCCAAATCGGCGCATTTTTCACTGAGGAAATCCGGAAAAACCTCGAAAAAGAGACCATTTTTCAGAAATTGATAATTTTTATAAATCTGAAGGTGGACAAACAATATTGCGGAAACTGATATATAATAACTTGTGGTTCAACTGTGCGCAAGATGGTTTCTGTCCGATATGTAGTTTTTGTACAATAGCGTTATAAACAATTTAAGGCAAATGTTTCTAGATGCGCCGATTTAAGGGAAATCATCTTTAACAAATTCTGTGAACGGCATATGAAAGTAGAGATCAATATCTACAATTAGTATATTTTGGATTTTCACCTGAGAGGTGGGAAATGTGTTGAAAATGTCACTGGAAGTTACTCGAAATGCTTCAAAGTGCACCCGAAGTCGCTCGTATTAACTTCAGTTCGACTTCGGGTCAATGATCTATTTCAACTTGATATTGAGGGTGATGCTGTTAGCTTTGCAGACGATACGGCAGTAACATATAACGCCGATAATTGGAGAACCCTAAAAAATAAAGCTGAAACTGATTTCATTAAAATAATCAATTGGTTCAACAATCGCCTTTTGACAGTGAATTTCCATAAAACAAACTACATTCCATTCACTTCTTACCCTCGATACTGACCATCCAGAACAACGGAACTCTCACCATAATCAAAAAAGCATCAGATACACTCAATAGCAGACTGGAATAGCTACAAAGAACTAAGGAACTATACAACTGGGGCTATTCGTAGAGAAAAGAAAGCCTATCTTAATTTCATCCTTGCTAAGAAAGATTCTAAGAGGACTTGGAATACTCTCAGATCTTTAGAAATTTTAAGGGACAAAGCCAATCCTGGAATCCCGAATGATTTGAGAGACGTGAATCTTATCAATTCATATTTCTATAATATATTGCAGCCTGGTAGGTCTGTATACCAAACTTCTCTACTTGACCGCTACAAAGAACAAGAAGAGTCCGAGAACCAGTTTTTCTTTTCCACTGTAACTGCCCATACTGTCAGAAAATACATAAATAAGATTAAGAGTAAAGCTACAGGTTCAGATAACATTTCTGTACAGATGATACATCTTTTTGATAATTATTTACTGAACCACATAACCCATATCATCAATTCTATAATAAATTCTGGACAGTTTCCTAACTTGTGGAAAAGCGGTCTAGTCATACCTCTGCCAAAGTGTAACACACCATCTGTCTTATCTGACCTCAGACCCATTTCCATTTTACCTTCTCTTTCCAAAGTGATAGAAATGATACTGAAGTACCAAATCAATGTCTTTGTAAACGAACAAAAAATTATTTCTTCGGTTCAGTCGGGATTCAGATCACAACATAGTACTACCACAGCCCTTCTTTCAATTACAGATGATATTTTCCAAGCTGTTGATGAAGGTAGTATCGACCACGATATCCTTTGTGAGAAACTTGTCGCATTTGGCTTCTCGCAAGATGCAGTACGTTTAATAAAAAATTATTTATCTGACCGGACTCAAAAGGTAATTCTAGATGGAGTAATTTCAGAGGCCTTATCTGTAACTAAAGGTGTGCCACAGGGTTCTATTCTCGGACCCTCATTGTTTAGTTTATATATATATATATATATATATATATATATATATATATATATATATATATCTGACTTCCACCATTTTGTTAACAATTGCTCCATACATCACTATGCTGACGACACCCAGATCTATTTTTCATTTCCAATTTGCGATCTAGACCTGGCTCAAACTCATATAAATACTGATCTCCAGACCATTTTCGATATTTCTACTGCTCATAAGCTCAAACTCAATCCAAAAAAGTCTGCAGTGATGCTATTTGGCTCCAAGAAGAACAGGGATATCGCAATGAATACCATACAAATTCGCCTTGAAAATGACTCACTTCCAATTCTGAAAGAATTCAAAAATTTAGGACTGATTCACTAAACATGTCAGCCACCTCAGTCAATCCTCCTACAATGTTTTAAGGCTACTCTATCCAAACAGGGACTTACTTTCATCTGAATTAAAGCTTAAACTTTGTGAGTCACTAATATTCTCTAAAATTTCCTACTGCGACAGTATATATGGACCAGCTTTACGCCAACTTGACCGTCACCGCTTGCAACGTATACAAAATAATTGCCTGAGGTTTTCTTTCGGTGTTCGTAAATACGACCATATATCTGTGCCGATGAAGAAATCAGGTTGGCTGAATATGGAGAAACTTAGGAAATTACACCTTCTAACAAATACCCATAAAGTTCTAACTTCCCAAGTACCAGATTACCTTTTCAAAAGGCTAAAAACATTTTCGGACCTTAACAGATTTTCCACTCGTAATAAAACTACACTTATCATTCCAAAGCACAAAACTTCATTTTTCACTCGTAGCTTCTCGTACAACGCACCGAAATATTATAACTCACTACCCAATGAATTTAGATCCTATCCATTAAATAACTTTAAAAAAAGATTGAAAGTTCTTCTCGGTGAGTAGACTGTCTCCTTTCGAAGTGACCGGCTATTAACCAAACTGATATGCATTGCTGTTCTTACTGTTTTATGTATAATATCTACTTTGTAATTCCCACAATGGGGTTAACATATTGTTTATTTATTGTCCGTATTGTTCATATTGTTTTTAATTCTTTATATTATCTTATTTCTTTCACTTCTTTCCCTTCAGGAACATAGGGTTGAGTTTAAAAACAGCTCACGCTGACACTCCGCCTTTTCACCTCCACTGTTAAATTGTACTTGTTCTGTTTGTTTTATGGTGAATAAAGACGAATTATTATTATTATTATAGATACCAAATACCTTGGTATATATCGATAGCCACTTGAAGTGGAATGTCCAAATAAATCAAGTCATAAAAAAAGTAAGATTTATACTAAGTTCAAATATTTGAAAAAATCCTCACCCTCGATCAAATGAAAATAATTTACTATTCTCTGACTGAGAGTCATGTTAGATATGCACAAGGGGAGCAGCTGCAAATTTGTACTTGAAAAACTTGGTAAAAATTCAAAAACGGCTAATCAAAATAATAAACTGTAAACTTCTAAATCATCCTTCTGATCAGTTATATGAAGAATCGCAAATGTTAGATATTCGGCAAATTTTCTTTCTCATGGTAACTTCTAGACAACATAAATATAAAAATGATCTGAAATACGTCCAACATAACCATAACACAAGAAATAAATCCAATCAAATTATAATTCCTAGACCAGAAAAAAAAAAATACACTGCAAAGATCGTAGTTATACTTAGCGCCAAAACTGCACACTGTTATACCCGACGAATATAAAAACATTATCTCAATTCATACATTTAAAACGAAAATAAAGCTGTGGATGGTTCTAATACATATAAATATTGAGAAAGACTCTAATTCCTGTTCTCAATAACCACTTGATCTATTTTCATTTTCACTACCCACTTTCACTTTTGTTATACTTTTTTAATACAAAATTTTAATGCAATTTAACTATACTAACTATACTAATACTGTTTATAATTAAGTTTACCAGTACTACTATTATAATTCCTAATCATATCGCTTTCAAGAGTATTCTTTAGCGATTAGCTGTGTTTACTCAATCTATATTTTATACTATGTGTTCTGTAATATTAATGTATACAATTCTTGAATAAACATTCATTCATTCATTCGGGTAACTTCGGATGACTTCGGACAACATTTGAAGCGTTTTGATCCACTTTCAGTGACATTTTCAACACTTTTCCCACCTTTCAGGTGAAAATCCAAAATATACGAATTGTATATATTGATCTCTACTTTCAGTTGCCGGTCACAGAATTTGAATACGTCGATTTCCCTTAAATCGGCGCATCTTGCAAGATGAGCCCTAAAATTGTTTATAACGCGATTGTGCAAAAACTACACATCGGACAGGAAACATCTTGCGCACAGTTGAAACGCATATTATTATCTATCAGTTTCCGCAATATTGTTTGTCCAGCTTCAGATTTATGAAAATTAAATGATCTCTTTTTCCAGGTTTTCCCGGATTTTCTCAGTGGAAAATGCACCGATCCGGTCGTATGAAAATCCATTTTTTAGGTTTTATAAACCTCTACAAAAGTTCCATTGACTGTAAAACGATTCCTTGAATAATCTTTGAGATATTTCCAAAGAACCAAAAAAAATTGTAATTTTTTTAAATTCCACAAAGCAATTTCCATTTCTAAACCGGTAAAGGTAAGCTTATCGGGCTCATTCTCGAAACAAAAATAAAAGTGGTGTTACTTACGTAGTTTTATCTCCTGAACACGAATCCGAAAGAATTTCGTGGGGGTCTCTTATACTTTTCGAGTTATGACCTTTTGAATCTTGAAAGTCGACCATTTTCAAACACGATTTTTTCGATCAAAAATCGAAGAAAATGCCTCCTTCTTTTTGTTGACACTTTATTGAGACCCTAATCAACTCATATTTCACAATTACAAGCACTAAAACCAAACGTTTTATACAAAAAATCAACCTTCTTATAAAGTATACATAACTCTTCCCGCATCTCTAGAACGAACGCCAATGGAGAATGAGGTTAAAAATAGTGTAATATAAGAAGGTTAATTTTTTTCCGTAAAACGTTCGGTTTTGGTGCTTGTGATTGTGATACAAGAGTTAATTAGGAAATGAAAAAATTGTCGACAAAAAGAAGGAGGCATATCCTGCCATTTTGATTTGAGCAGTAAAGACGCTCCTCAATTCGTGGTTTTTGTTCAATTAGCAATGAAGTATGAGAATTATGAAAAATGGGATATGATAGTCTGTTTTATACAAACCGGGGAAAATGCAGAAGCAATTTGTACCACGAGAGGTATCCAGAGAGAAGACAACCTTTTAGAGACATTTTCGGAAGATTGCGACACAACTTGATTGATGTTGGTCAATTTGAAAGAAAAAAAAACCAAAATTATATGCATCAAATAAGGATACGGAGTTGGAAGAAATAGTCGTTTTAGGAGCTGTTGAAAATAATCCCACAACGTCAACGCGAAATTTGAAAATATCAACAGGTCTACCAAGACCTAACGCACAAATTCAAGCCACACAGGACCAGAAAAGGTCACAAAGTCAGACCAGGTGATTTTGAACGCTAAATTGATTTTTGCCAGTGGTTCTTGGAAAATTGTAACCAAGGGCGTGATTTTACAAAATCCTCATTCAATTGAGGAGCAGAGAAGTCAAGGAAGATTTGGATTTAGTGTGTGGGCAGGTGTTTTCAGGGTTGGAATTATTGGCCCGTTCATTTATAATAGCAGTCTCACATCTCAGAGGTATAGAAATTTTAAGGCAAAATATTGAACCCCTTAATGGAGCTCAGGAAAATTTATTTTCAACAAGACGGGGCTTCGCCTTACAACACTGCAATTGTTAAAAAATTTTTGGATGCAAATTTTAGTAATTATTGGTCAGCCAACCAAGGACCCAACCTTGGCCGGCCAGGTCACCGGACCTAACGCCTATGGACTTTTACCTCTGGGGAAGGTTGGAAAATCTTATTCTTAAATTGCCAACCAACTCTAGATACGAATAGACAAGGAGAGTGTGTCGTCACAAATGTCATACTAGTCAAAAACTGATTCCAAACAAAGAATTTTAGGTGACGTTCTCTGTTGATGATCAGCTGTTTTGCTTATTAGTTTGTGTTTGGTTGTTTGGATTTGTTTTCTCAGACAAAAGAAGTTGAAAAACCTTAACGGAAACAATATCGTAGTTATCGGACAAGTTGATTTAAATTCGACGGAGGTTTGTTTGGAATCAGTTTTTGACAAGAATGACATTTGTGACGTCATCACTTTCCTCGTCTATTGGAAGCGGCAGTGATGCAAAGTTTTGTTTCTCTCACTTCTATTGAACTAATTAATTCGGCAAAAAGCGTTCAGAAAAGGTGTCGCCTGTGTGTAGGAGACGCTGTTAGACATTTCGAACACCTCCTGTGAAGAAAGTTATTTCATTGTTTCTTCTTTATCATTATTATTATTATTGCTGGAGTTTCATTTATTAGTAGTAAATATAATATAAATTGTTATCAGTTTTATTGAAACTATGAGTCAATTACTGCTGTGAAAAGCTTTCTTCTTTCTCAACATTTGATAGCTACTAGCGAACAATTGCTTTTTGTTTTATCGCCGCGTCGTCCAAAGCCCACTTGTTCAAAATGTGTGTTTCAAAGTCCAGATGAAAAAATCTAAAAGTTCTGTATTTCAAAGATGACTAGCAAAATATCAAGTGTGCTATATTTTTGGAAAGGTAATTTTAAGCTGTATTGAAATATACAGGAATATACAGTCTCATTAAAAAAAATCCATCAATAAGTATCGAAATGTTATTTGAAAAAAGAAATCACTTACACCATTGAATTCTACGTAAAAAAGTGCTTTGGAAATGGTTTTATAGAAACAAGGAATTTTCGACAGGAAAAAAGTTACAGCAACTTTTTGTAAATGCACATTTTTGAAAAACACGCTGTAACTCTTAAACGATGTTAGATATCGATATGCGGTTTTGACCAGATAAAATTTGATCCTCAGACACAGCCATCAGTTTTCATCTATATAGTGTGAAAACAAGACTTTCCCTTCAGAAGTGTCCAATTCGGCCCACCCTGTACAACCGGAAATGGTCATCACACATTGTAGGAAATATTTTTCATTTGTTTGTACCCTTTATTCAATAGTTGCTAATGAGAAAAAAAAAACGAAATACTATATTGTCTTGGTTTATTAAATACTATATTGGATCGGTTCATTATTAGTTCGGAAGTCCCCTGGTCCCAGAAAAAAGCTAGCATACGTGAAACCAGTGGAAATCATGCTCACGAGTGGGCACGCGGAGCTGAACTATTATACTTCGCCAAATGTCCACTGGGCACGTGTTCTCAGTGGAACAAACAAAAATGACCCACCGGTGGGCACATGGCACTCAACGTTTAAAAAAACATAAAATAAAGCTCTCACCTGTTTCGTGCTCGATCTCCGCCTCCACGCGCAGCCCGTTAGTCTCCTCCTTCTTCGGCCCCTCCAACTGCGTGGCGACGCAGCCGTTCACCTTTCCCTTCTCCTTCAACGCAGGCGCGGTAACGCTCTTCTGCATCGCCCCCTCCGCCACGCCCTTCTTCGGACTAATAAAGGGCAACTGCGCCCTGAACTCCGGTCTGAGATGCCTCAGAACGGGCAGCGTGGGGCTGCTCGTGCTCTGCCTCATGGCCGGCTCTAAATCTTCGGACCTGTCAATCAATCAATCAATATGAATATACTTTATTGTCCGAGAAAAAAAAAACTTATTGACAAAGCGTTCTCTAACCTAAAGTGAGTATACAGTGAAATCTCCATATTTCAAACTTCTCTAACTCGAAATATTCTATGATTCGAATATTCTTTATAGTCTTTACGAATTCAATTGAGACAGCAAAGAACCAAGCGATCATACGAGGTCATATCAATATACAAATTGCCTATGAAAATTTGCACAGGCATAAAAACACGTTATTCTCTAACAGCTCCTCGTCTCAACTCGATTGGCAGTCCGCGTGAGATGATATATTCTGTCACATGAAACGGGAGGGCGAAGTGACAACCGAATGCCTTTGGTTGGCCGCTGTCGAATTCTAATTGGTCAGAGACCGAACGTCTGTGACTTGCCACTGTCGAATTCAATTTAGTTTTTATTTACTAGAAGATTTATTCACTATACAGTGCGGTGCAGCTAGGCGGAGACGTTGTCGACCATTCTGTCGAACGAATATACACATTCGGAAATCGTTATGGACAATGCATCTTATGATTCCCGTATAGAACAAAAAATCCCCAATAGCAATACGAAAAAAGTTCTTGGAAACTAAAAACATGGGAATACCCCAGAAGAACACGAAGAAAGTACTATCGGAATTGAAGAAAAAAAATTTCAAGAAGGACTATGTGATTGATAAACTTTTTGAAAAACATGGTCATGTTGTCCTACGTCTGTCGCCATATTACTGCATTTTCAACCCCATTGAGATGATTTGGGCTGCTATTAACCCTTTCGATCCTGGTGTGCACTTCAGTGGACAGCAAATTGATGGATGTAGCCGTTACTACGTGGTAGGAAATCATCACGAAACATGAGAAATAAAACTTTCTCATCAAACAATACAATTATTGTATTGTTTGATAATGTCTATATAGGACGAAACTGCAGTAAGGTTGGTTAAAAATAGAAGTGGTATAAAAACATAGAAAGTTTTATTTCTCATTTTTCGTAAGTGGACAGCATTTAATCAAATATAAAAACGGGTTAAAATTCAATTTTGACCGCCACAGTCCACTATACATGTTTGCATGCAGGCTTTATTATAAATTCCGCATATTTTCTGCCATCTATCCATGAAAAGATGAACAGATTACGCAATTCTTGTTCTGAGAGAGGCCATTTACCGAATGTCGAGCAGTGTGGTGTTTTTAAAAAAGTTATTAATTATATAAAAATAGTTATTGATATAATTACCAGAGTTTATTACAATTTTGAAAATACCTTGGTATTTCGGCCTCCTGAAACCTTGTGTACTACAGTGGACATCAGGACTAAGTGGAGTAAATATTACATGCATGCTTTTTTTTGAAAAAATTTGAAAACGTCCTCGGTTCAGATTTTTGCGTACAAGATGAGTAGAAAAGGGTAAACCTATGAAAAGTTATTAGACTATTCAGAAAATGATGATTCTGACATTGACATTCTCAGCGACGAAAATGATGGGTGATAAGAAGATTCGCAGCAACATAGAAGTATTCGTGAAATTTTGGTTATTTTTGTTGTTTGTAGACTAAGAGTGTACAATTTCTTTTTCATACATGTTTGATGAATCGGATGAATCCAAAAAGTTTTGCATCTAGATGCAAATGTATGGTCCATCTATTTTGCAAAAAAAAACAAAACTGTTTTGTCTATATCATACTTATAAATGAAAGTTGTAATAATACTTCGTTTTTTACTAAGGTATTACCCAAAAATGAATAAAATTACTAATTAACCGAAATTTTTCCTTTACCAATTATTATACCCTTAAATCCCAGTGTCCACTGTAGTGCACATATCAAAAGTCAAAAACGGATAAACTTCGCACCTTGCAACAATTACCAAAAATCTTAAGGGAAACTGAGAAAATATAATGAATTGAGTGGGTCAGTATTGAATAATATCAGAACAGTGAAAGATGGAATGGCTGGAAGTGATATATGGAAGAAATGTGTATCTCATGTGATAGTCAAAGAAAATGTATACAATGCCCTACCACCGATCAATCCGATTATCAATAACATTAAGGTTCATGTAAACCCATGAAAAAATTAACGGCAAGTTTAAAAATTCTGAAAAAAATTCGAGTTATTCCGGCATTCAAATTGAATAATTAGAGAGATGTAGAAGACAATCTGATGAACAGTTTTGAGAAAAAAAATAAAAACCTAATTTTTAGAGGTTTTTTTGAGTTTTCCCAAAAACCATTCATCAGATTTCATTTCAAATATCATGACATATCAATGTCAAGGTAAAAGATAATCACGATTTTTTTCAGAATTTTTAACCACAACGTTCTCTCACAATTAAAAAAAATTCTGAAAATCTTGTTATAAAATCAAAGACAGTTTAGAAGAATCGCTTTTGCAAGTGATATTTATATTAAATTCAGAAGACTGAACATTGAGGAACTATTCATACTATTTTTCAGACATAAAATCAAACGATTTATATTTTCAATAGTAATTTTTAAAATCTCGGACAAAAAGCGGTAAATCGCTCCAGTAAGTGATTCCTCTGTATTACATGAACGGAAATACAAAAATAGTTCTGCAACTGTCCGCAAGGTATTGCACAGAATTATTGTCACTGTCATATTTACTGTACAGCGTTGCCAATACTTCTATACAGCGGTAACCGATGTAATTTGTTTAATTTTTCGAAAATGAAAGTTACGTCGATAGGGGTTTGTCAGTTCATCAGTTGGATGTTGGATTGGTCCGCCTAAAGCCTTGGAGTCCTTGGACACAATTGAAGAAGTATGTAAGTAATGAGTTTTATGTTTTGGGATTTGAAATATCAGTTCTGGAAATGAAACAGGAAGCAAAATAGAATTGAAAAATAATAATAATAATCGTAATAGCGTCTTTATTGTCCATTCCAGTTGTTTTTGAGTAACATTATTATTAATATACATAAAAAATAACGGCATAATAGGCGGAATTCAGCTTACAAAGATGAAAAACATTGATAAAAATAAATTATAGCGAGTTGTTCATATTACTTGCTCTTTGTGAATTTCACCAACAATATTGTTGTTTGTGCTAAAAGTAAATCTAATCTAAGCAAGATCAAGGACGGACTGACTGTATCTATAACAAACCCATGGGCACTCCAACCCCGAATATCAGAAAAACCAACGAAATGAATACAATAAATAATATACAGGTGAACCGGAAAAAAGCGGCAATACCAAATATTCTTAAGAACTCCTCCCACAGGAAAATCGACGGCACAAGAATCATCAATAAACCAAAATCTAAGAAAAAGAATGAACCAGCTTTGAAGAAAATGGTCCCCACCTTTGGAAACACTAAAAACGATTGAAAAGATAACCCCTTTTAGAACTAAAGGAGGTTTCTATCCATGGTAAACCTGGATGTTCTGCAAATCAACCAAAATTTGCAAACAAGGTAAATACATCACTGTTTCTGAAAAATGTGGTGTACGCACCCATTTCAAAACTGAAGACTCCGCAAATTTTCCGAAACTTGCAGACATGATTCGGCAAGGGGGTTAAGTTCGAAAAACGAGGTCTCCACCCAATACAAATATGAGGGCACTGCAAATTTCCTGAAATTTTCAGACAGCAAGAAACGCTGAATTCGAATAATGAAGTCTCCGAGGTCTCCACCCAACAAAAACCAGAGGCACTACAACTCTCACCAAATTCACCAGACGGTGCGATCTTTTTTCATTTTCAGATTTGAATGTCTGAATGATTGAGGCTCGTGTCGGCTGGGAATAATCCTCCTCGATTCACTGCTACATTAAAAATTAACTGTGCTGCTCCTAAAGTGGCGTATCCAGAACACTTGGCTAATGACCGTAGCAGTCGATGCCAGAACACCAAGAAAAAAAATCCTGTGAGCTATTTCGCAGTACTCCGAATAATGTTGAGATTTGGCAATATTGCATTAGCAGTAGGGTTGACCGTTGCAGAAAACTGTAATTTATATGGAAATATTATAAAAGATCGCTGTAACTATGGTATGAAAAACATATCTTATCAGTGCCATCATGCAGTTCAGAAACGCGAAATATTTGACTTTACATGAACCTTAATAACGACTCAAACTCTGAAAGTGAAAATTCTCAGGATGATCAGTCTATCTCGCTCTTTGTTCCTTTGAAATTTGTAGTTTATGTAACAAAATTTTTGAAAGTGATAGTAATAGTGATGGTGTGAATTCCTATAGTGACTGTGTTCAAATTCAAAATTATCTTTATTTCCTTTTTGATCCAACATATCTCTATAACAAAATACAAAAACATGTTCGATATAGGGTGCGTCAGAATAGTTATTAAACACTCATTTATATATGAATAAAAAAATTATCACAGATACAATATAACAACACATATTAAAAAATTGGACTAGTGAATAATAAACTCTAGGCAACAGATAATTTTTCAATTCTAGTTTGAGTTATATTATTATATAAAATGCTGTAATTCAAAGGTTTGTTTTTATTTCCGGTGTTGAGTTAGCGGGAATTCGGTCGAAATGTTGAAGAAAACCAGTTGTTAAATTGTCGACGTTTCGAAACTTTTTTGTTTCATCTTCAGGACTCTGAAGTATAAACAAAAACATACATATTAAAATGGTATTCTAAAAAGTGATTTTAATTGGAACAAAATAAATTATGTAAAATAACAATCGTTGAAAAATAAAACGCTTGGGACACTCTACAGAAAACAACATTAAAGGGTACATACATTTAAGGTGGATTTCCGGTTTTTTTTGTTCGAAGTGAATCATCTGTGATTTTTTATTAAGACTCAATCCATTTTTCTTCGACCATTTGTTCATTTTGAGTGCTATATTCTGTGAATGTTCCGTATTTGTAATGAAATTCGAATCATCAGCAGTTACAGTGTAGTGTGTGCTTCGCACAACTCGTGCAATTTTTATAAAAACCTATGCTATCATATAGGATTAGTAATAATAAACATTTTCTCAGGGTTCGGAGGATATATATCCAGTGATATATATCACGATATATATCACGATATATATCACGATATATATCATGATATTTATTACTTGATATACATCTGATATATTCGATAATTTTATTAATTAAATTAAAAATGTTTTCCATCATTCTAAACATCCGAAAATATCTTGAAAGGACCTTTTCTTCTTCTTTCGGTTTGGTTCAATCGGATTTACGGAATCGCTTGGGAAACCAAAAAGCCAGTAGACTGTTTTTTATGTTCAAGTGTATGAATCAAAATATACTTAAAAAGAAAACCAACCTTGACTGGGCATGGAAACCAGCCATATCTGAAGATTCTGACGTAATTTTCAATAATAGGAATGATATTGATATTAATATTTCATCTGATGAGGATGTACCAATATCAATGTTGACATAATAATATTAATAATGTTATTTAAAATTTAAAATCTATTTATTTTTAGTTTTTTTCTTTTTAATTAGAGTTATCAATGGTAGAAAAAGGTTTTGTTGTTTGGAAAAGGTTTTTAATTGTGTGTTTGTGTTGAAATAATAAAATAATGTTAAAATATGTTTATTTTATCAATTGTTTTTTTAATTAGAGTTAGAATAAACCGTTTTGTGTTTAGAATATAGGTTTTTGTTAATGTATTTGTGTTAAACAATAGTTTGTGCTAGAAACAATGATGTTTTTTGATTAAATAATTAAATTTTAAATATGATATATATCGGATATATATCGGATATATGTCATATGATATGATATTTATATAAATATCATGATATTTTCGAACCCTGATTTTCCCGCAGCCGACACTGTAAATAGTCCATACATGCTTAGCAACAAAACAGGTAAATGGCCTATATCATTCGTTTACTAATTCATCTTGACAACGGAACTTAATAGTGTCATTTACATGCCTAGGGCAATAATGACTTTGACAAGTAATACCTTCATCAGCTTCATTTATATCAATTTTTAGGTTATGAGACTTTTCGAATATTATTGTTGTCTGTTTATTCGGTAACTTAGTTACACGCACAAGCAACTTAGAATGAAATAGCGGAACGAATAATCACGAAGGAAGGGTAAGAAAACAAACTTCAATCCAGGCAAATTTTGAGAAATGTCAACGATCAGCGGGAAAAACGTAATAAGAAACACGGAATGTATCGACTGTTAACATCCTCGGCAAACGACAAGCCTCGGCTTTGCCTCGACTCGTACTCGCTCACCTCGAATGTTAACACGTCCTTACATTCCTTGTTATTCAAATAACTATTATTCTGCCATAAAAAAAATTATCCGCGGTTTCTGCTTCATGAAAAATACGCGGACCCTAAATGGAATTTCACTTTGTCTTCTGTCTCAACTGAGTTCGTGTAAACTATACATCGTATTATATTGTTGCACATAACTACATATCGAAGAATATGACTTTGCTCATATGTATGAAATTAACAATTTCTTTTGTTTTTATTTTAAATTTTTTTAAAATTCTTTATTAATTTCTTTGCTCAAGAATGATAACAGAGGTTTATTTATTGTGTATTTTTATGTACTTTATGTGACATTTATATTGTGGAAAAAAAGACCTATTATTAGGTATTATAAAACCGATTTGTGTAATTGATGACTTGTTTATTTTGTGGAAATTCATGATCACTTCAATGAAACGAAAGAAACACAATTTTGTCTTATTTCCACTAGTTTTTTATATTTACGACCGGTTTCGGGCTTTATCCCATTAGTTTTTATACTTGATAATGGGATAAAGCCCGAAATCGGTCGTAAATATAAAAAACTAGTGGAAATAAGACAAAATTGTGTTTCTTTCGTTTCATTGAAGTATTATAAAACCATTATTAAAATTTCGACATACATAATCCTAAGCTCGGCGCTCGAGGCCTTGTCCTCGCCCTCGGACACGCGCTTCTTCTGCGGCTTGAAGAACCCCTGCGCAAGCGCCCCAGGTCCGTACAACCTCTCCACTCGCTGCTGGATGAACGACTTGGTCTCCTGCCCGTTCTCGTACTGCCTCCCGACGCTCGTCTCCGACACGCACTTGCTCTGCCCGTTGACCGCCGTCACCGTCTTGCTCTCGTAGCTGACGCACTTGGTGTGCGCGTTGCGCCGGCCGGTATCCACGCAGCCGTCGGTGGCGTCCATCCCTATACCCGCGAACAAGCTTGACGTGAACGTCTCCTTGCTGATGTACTTCTTGGTGCTCATCGAGGCGTAGAACTCGCCGTGGAGGTGCTGCTGCGCGAGCGCCTTCTCCATCTTGAGCGGCAAAGGCACTAGGTTGGGCGGCGATAGGAGGTTGTTCTGCGCGGAGTAGGTCGTAGTCGTCGTCAAATCGGTGTCGATGCGGTGCGGAGAAGCATCGCGCGATTTCGCCGCGAATCGTACGGGGTCGTAGGGCGTCGTCGTCGAGTAGCCGTTGATGGTGCAGGCTAGGCTCAAGTAGGAGGGCAGGTGGGGTTCGGGGAATGTCGGGGTGGCGAAGCTGGCGCTGCTCCGCAGGGTTCCTGCCGATGATATCTCAGACCAATCTGGAATCAGAACGGGGAAAAGTTAGTTACAGTTGTATGTGATATAACGAAAAATAAATATAAATAAATCAAAAAATAAATAGAAAACGATGTTTGGTCCGGAACTTCGAAACTGCTTGTTTAACAGTAGTTGCAAAGAAGTGTGATACCACGGAAACATCTATGGTAACACAATGGAATTAATATTATTAGCAATAATAACTATTATAAGAAGTGTTCTAATAGATTCACACAAAGATACCTGTGGTGGCCAAAGATATGTAACAGCCGAGCCCTTTCAGTGCGCCACTGCTTGTGGATGTCGTTCCAATAAAATTACTCTGAAGATCTTGGTACGGGAGTTAACGACATATTTCATTACACCATTTCCGCAAGCCTAATTTTTTTTTAATTCTTGACAATTATAAAATTTTATTGAAAGTTGTCACAGTACTAAAATTAAAACTCATAAAACAAAACACTACAATTAAAACTTAAAATTCAACAACTACCAACATTCATTATTGAGTTATTTCTATCAGAAAGTATAAGGTACAATTATAAAATTGTATACAAGTTTTCACATTACTAAAGTTGAAGAACTTAAAAACAACACAATTAAAACTTAAAATTGAACAGCTACTAACATTCACTGAGATATTCAGGTACTGAGTAGTAACACTTTTCTATGAGAAACAGTTTCAATGATTTTTTGAATACACATAAACTGTTATTCATTTTTATATGAGGTGGTAGATTCTTGAACAATTTAGGGCCCATGTAATTTGGAGATTGATAGCTGAACTTTAACTTGACTGACTGAAAATGTTTATCTTTTTTATGTCTCGTTTGATAACCATGCACATCATCTTTGAGAGTGAATTTTTTCTTGTTACGAAAAACATACAAACATGCATCATACAGTGTGGTCCAACGAAAACTTAACACCTCGATTTTCCGGCTTTAAAATGAAAATGTGGAAAATCGCTCGGACCCGTCAATTTCTAATACGAGGGGGAACAACTTTTCCGCTGTTTTCATACCCGTAACTTCAACCCCCTAACGGGGGTGAGCACAACCCCTTGATTTTGAATAGGGAGAAGGGGTGTTGAGATACCTCATTTTGAAGATCTTATCGTGTACTATCTGACCTTAAAATTTCACTTCAAAATATGCATCGATAATGAAATAACAGCGAAAATAGTGAAAGAGGCAATATGGAATTTCTCTCGAGAATATTATTCGTATCCGACGCATTTCAAAGGTATTGAGTGGTTAATTTTTTGTCCACAACAGTAGACGGACCTTGTTTTTGTAGTCTATCGTGAATTTTTAAGAACGGTACAAGTGTGTCAAAGCGATTGTAAATTTAGTGGAATTAAAATGGTGTATTCCGTAGAAGAAAGATAAAGAAGAGAGATAAAATTATTTTTCCGAAATAACGACTCTGCGCGCACAACAGCGGCTTTATTTAACGAACGACATCCTGGAAACAATGTATCCGCTGCTTACGTTGTGCAACTGGTTGCCAAATTTGACGCTACTGGTTCAGTTGGAAACAAAAAGAGGGTGCATGAAAGAGACGAAGCGAGGGACGTGGCTGTCTTAGGTCATATAGCAATGGATCCGACCGTTAGTACTAGGAAATTGTCCGATGTATCTGGTGTTTCACGCACAACAATCATGAGAATCCTGAAACGACATAAATTCCATCCTTATAAGATACGATTGGTTCAGGAACTGAATGAGGATGATCCCGATCGCCGACTCCAGTTCTGTGAAGTGATCAGTGAAATAATTAACGGCAATCCAAACTACATGTTCGATATCTGTTTTTCGTACGAGTGTTCATTTTACCTTAACGGCATTGTAAACCGGCATAACTGTCGGTATTGGTCAGATGAAAATCCAAGATTATTTCGTGAGGTGTATACACAGCGCCCCCAAAAATTAAATGTTTGGGCGGGTATTTATGGAAATCACATAATCGGCCCTTTTTTATACCCGGTAATCTCACAGGCCAAATTTATCTCGATCTATTGGAGAACGCTATTTATGCAGCCCTCGTGCAAGTATTGGAGAATGCAGAAGACCATCAAACGATCATTTTCCAACAAGATGGCGCACCACCTCACTTTGTTCAACCGGTGCGTCAGTTCTTAGATGACAATTTTCCTCACGCCTGGATTGGAAGAAGGGGACATATTGAGTTGCCACCCAGATCACCCGATCTGGTTCCACTGGACTTTTTTCTATGGGGTCACCTGAAATCCAAGATTTACGCTACCCAGCCTGAGTCACTGGATGATTTGCGAACTCGGATCATTAATGAATGCCGTCAAATTACACCAGAAATCTTGAGTAATGTACGTGAACGTTTTCAGCAAAACTTATATTACTGCATGAAAGTGGATGGTGCCCATTTCGAGCATTTAATAAAGTAATCACAAAAGTACGTACTCTTCCACTATTTTACCTGTCATTTCGTTATCGATGGATATTTTGCAGCGAAATTTTACGGTCAGATAGTACACGATGAGATCTTCAAAATGAGGTATCGCAACACCCCGCATCCCTATTCAAAATCAAGGGGTTGTGCTCACCCCCGTTAGGGCGTTGAAGTTACGGGGATGAAAACAGCGGAAAAGTTGTTCCCCCTCGAATCAGAAATTAACGGGTTCGAGCGATTTTCCACATTTTCATTTTAACGCCGGCAAATCGAGGTGTTAAGTTTTCGTTGGACCACACTGTATATGTATAATGGCACTGTCAATATTCCAAATGTTGGAAACAATTGTTTACATGAGTGGGAGTATGGCACTCGTGCTATGCAACGAATAATTTTTTTTTTGTGCTATGAACACTTCTGATATCTTAGTAGACATATCCCACAATGATATACCATATCTGAGGTGAGAGTCAACATAAGCATAATAAAGAGTTATTAACAGTTTTTTACTTAAAATATTTCTCATGTTCCTGAATAAGTAGTTCATAGAGTGAAGCTTCGAGACAATATGTCCGCATTGTTCTTTCCAGTCAAAGTGCCCCTCAATATGAAGACCAAGAAATTTCATGGTCCCATTATAGCTAGACAAAGGCCTACCATTCACATTGATTCGTATTGAATTACATGTATTTTGCCTATTATGAAATCTATATAATGTTGTTTTATCAACATTTAAGTAGAGGTCATTCTCATTGAAATAGTAAGTAGTTTTTTGCATCACGTCAATGCCTAACTTTTCTGATTCTGATGTTGTAGGAGTTGATATTATTAAGGAGCAATCGACTGCATAGGCCGTATACCTGCGTGAATACTCTGATCAATGTCAGTCACATAAAGAGTGAATAGTATAGGGCCCAATATTGAACCCTGGGGGACTCCCCTCTCAGTAGTTCTCAACTGTGAATCAAAACTTTGATACATGATATCATTGTTTTGAGTAATGCTGAAATACTGTGTACGATTTTATATTTGCAACTCCTCTTATACCAAATGTTTCCAATTTTGCCAACAATTTTTTGTGATTGTGTTATATGTATAACGTACAATAGTAATATACATATCTGCCCCGCATCCCCGCGACAGGGGGTTACCGTAGGGCTAAAATTGCAACAAAAAAAATGTATAGCCGCACACGCGAAACTTATTGTACTTATCAGTTGAAACGTTATAAGCTTAGAAAATATCGTCTGCCACATGAATTTCACAACAAAACTCGTCTGCCACCCACCTTAGCGCAAAAAATTATTTTAAAAAATTATACCCGCAAGGATGAAATTGATTGAAATGCTTGTTTTCATAGCAGCATACACACAAAAATAATGTCTGCCACTAATAAGATACCAGAAAGATGTTTTCATTAAAACCTATAAAAAATTTCCAACTCGAACAAAAAGTGGAAAAATATAAAAAAAAGTGGAAAATATGTAACTTTTTTATAAAATTACCAAAATCTCAAAAACTAAACGAGATATCGGCAAGTTGTGCCAGTATAAAGTTTTTACAAAGTTTTTTCATATCTTGAAAAACATTAGAGATATGGACTTAAGAGGGGTTTAACCCTATTAGTGACTATTAGTAGAACAAGGAACGGAAGAAAACGAAATACTCGGAGCTCGCTGAATAAACTCGAGATTTTTTTTCATCATCCGATTTTGGAATGTTGGATCTAGGCATCTCACGAAGTACTTTTTCAAATAAAAAAAAGAAAAACGTTGAAAAAATAGGCAGAATATTGACCAGATTTACCAACTTTTATCTCAGGATCTGTTCTTTTTTTCGAAAAAGTACTTCGTGAGATGCCTCACTTATACATTTATCTATGCTCAAATAAAAAATTGGAATGATCCATTCAAAATTACATCGTCAAAGCGTTTTCTGAACCCCTGCAGACTCAATTTTCGAGCATTTATCTTCAGTGATTCGAGCGCCCTCACATAACTATGCTCTTTTACATGGATACTATGGATAACTTAATGAATTGTAGATTCATTCATGAGTAGAGAAATTATTCTGAAGCTATTCCGGAAATTTTAGCACTGGAGATAAAACAATAGAAGTTGTAAATGGATTTATTGAAGTTGCAAATATGCCGAATTGGGTAGCCTATATAAGAATAATGAATTTATATATTATCAAATTATAATTCTTATGTATTTCATAATTCAATTTAACTTGAACAGTTGCTTTCTGGAAATGGACAAATAATAAGTAAGGAGCAGCAGGAACGATTTATTGACGGATCGTGATTACGTTCCAGGTCACTCACACAATTAGTTTCTAAGAACTGGATATGTTTTGCAATTTGCAATGGGCTGGCAAGCGACTGGCGGTAAGACACAAAGGGACCAATTATCCCGAAATGAGAAGGGTCGGGGGAGGGGGCTACCGTTAGAGTTTAGTTTGCTATTGTATTTTGATAGTTACACTTATGTTTTTCAATATTTGTTTGTCAATTGAGCAACATTATGCCCAATTCAAATTATCGAACTGGTAATAAATACCGTAAACGACTATTCTTAAAAAAATTATCAGCCAAAAAGAGGATTTTGAGAATAAATAAGGTAAGTGAATATTTATATTACTGAACCTTTGAATAGTATATTGAGTATAAAAAACGAAAAGCACATTTCACCGATCGAAGACGATTGTTTGGAGAAGGAGCGTAGCAAACAATTGTCTGAGATCGGTGGTACTTGGCGTTGGTGATGGTTATAGCGTTTTTTGTACGATCCTAGCAATTTTTTCCCTCGATTGAAATAAATTAATTTCCACCTAATTATTGAAAAGTCAAAAGTGACATTTATACAGCGTGATTTACGTAGGTCGTGCATTAGAAGTTTTTCAACTTGCTGTTGGACTAGAAACTTGAAATTTGGTATGCTGTCATAATTGATTATGTGCGGTCTACCTCAAATGTTTTTAGTCCTTCGACTATACAGGGTATGACAAAAGTTGGCACAGACTTTCTTATTTTAAATGGAAACCTATTTTTTTGTCATGGTTTGATTGGTCTTCTGATTATGACTTTAGACAACCTGAGTTATGTTAATTTATCTATTAGTTTTTGAGATTTGCTCATTTTTCTGAAAAAAAAAAAATTCTGTAGAAGTTTACGAAAACACGTGTAGTCCGCAAACCGTTCAAAATTAGGACACCAAATTCATGGAGCATTTAGCTGGTAGTCCAGGCTAATACCTGATATCCCTTCGACGGTCCCATTTTGTACCATATGGTCACAGCTGATTTTCGAATGTCGCATTATAAAATTGTCAATACTCAAATTTTTCAAATGGCACCTACCATTTCTTTTTTAACCATTCAAAAGAAAATTGAATTTAAGGATGACTTATTTCAGCTTTTCCTATACCCAAGTTCAACCTCTATCGAGTTTTTCAATAAAAATCAAGAAATGCCTTATCTGGCCGAATGCTTTTGTGTTTATTCAAGTATGCCATGGAAACAAAAAACAACTGTAAATAAGAAGGTGATATTTTCAGGTTCAAGGGCAGTTGCATGTCACTGGTTTCGATTTCTGTAACTTCATGGTATGGACATATCAAGATTTCACAGTCGAAAAAATTTTTCGCGATGATACGTTTTGGCAAGACAATACATGCTTCCTGAAATAGTGGATAGTCGATTCGAGAGGAATATGGAAATTAGGAATTAATGTTGTTTCTGTGGTGTTGATATCGATAACTTTTATTATTATTATTATATTAGAAGTTTAATTTTGAGATGAATATATTTTAAATCTATAATATATTTTTTGTGATTTCCTGGATTATCATTAAACTCTTCTATTACTATAGGAATGTTGTATTTTAGTTATTGTAAAAGAAATACAAACGGTTCCCTAACGACCTAATTAAAAGATTTCTCTTACTTGAAAACTAAAAAGTAACTAAAAAAATGAAATACTAACTAACTAGTAACTAAATGTAACACTTTATATTCATACAAATTCGTACCTATGTATCTAAACTATAATTGAAACCTTCAATGTTAAGCTACTAGTCTGTAACTATTCTATAATTGAATGACTTGAACTGAATCTACTTTCCTTGCAGTCACCATGTATTATCATGCAGTCACCGAGTGAATCTCATGTATTCACGATGCAATACATGTAATGTTCATGTAATCTTGTTATTAGTGAGGCAGGGATCTCATCAATGGCTAAACCTTCGCCCCGAAAACTGCCAAAAATTATTCAATTCGATGTTTCACTGTACCTACGGTGATTCGCGGCCCTTGTTTTTCAAAGGAGTGCTCATATTTTTTATTGTGAATTATGATAGAGACTGTCATTCCGAGTACAACTATACATTTTCATCATAGTTACATCGAATAGTACTGGGGTTAATTGGCCTGCTAGGTCGCCAAATCTTACCCCACTGGACTTTTTCATCTGGTCCTATCTCAAATAATTTGTTCACTTAGAGCTTTTGCAAATATCGAAGACCTCAAGCACAGAGTTCAGTATTCTGTGCCTCAATTATAATATGCATTGAGTGTCAGACGTTGAACAAAGCCAGTCTCCGAAGAAAACACACTCAGGTTGTTATCAACAGGGTACAGTTGTGTTTTGAAAACAATAAACCGAATATCTGAAAGATTAATATCTGTCTTTGATTGTTTCCACTTTTGTTAATGTTCTATTTTTTTAGAAAACAGATGAACATACAGTGCTAGTCAAAAGTCCCCTCCCCCCCTCGTATCTTTTGAACGGTTATACTTATAATAATGAAATTTGGAGGGTGGAAATAGACGGAGGTAGGCTTCTCAACTTGTCATAACAGGTGAAGCAATAGTCATAAATGACGTCACAAGGCCACTGTGACCAATAATTTTAAATGGGACCCTATGGCAAGTGACAGCTCGTTTGAAAGGTATTGAAAATACCTATTCAGTCATACCAATTTTGTTTGGGTTTTGGCTGATTTTGATTGATAAATTGAATAAATACTAAAATTATAGTTTCGCAGTTAATTAATAAAGATTTTAAAGTACGCCTCTGGTTAATTGTCAAAAAGGTTGACGTTTTTGAATTCTCTACTTGTCAAAAGTGTTTATACCTTGAAAATTTACTTAAGCTATTGTTTAACGAGACGTTTAAGTGTTTACATAGGCAAAATGGTACGTACTGTAGCCGACAAAGTAGCAGCTATCTTAATAATTGGTGAATGTAGAAACAATTTCCATGCAGCGGAACGACTGTTTAATGAGAGGTACCCCGATCGCCCTATATCGAGGGTTTATTTGAGGGAGCTTCTTCGGAAGTTTGAAGCATCAGGTAGTGTTCAAGATGCCAAACGATCTGGTCGACCAACAATTAGTGATGACAAAAAAATTGACATAATTGGAGAAATGGTAGTAAACCCTACTTCTTCCACAGCCCAAGTTGCGTCTATCTGTGAAGTCAGTCAAAGGACAGTACATAGGGTATTGGCTAAAAACAAATTTCATCCATATAAATTAAAAATGGTGCACCAACTTTCAGATGATGACCCCGACCGAAGACTAGAATTCTGTGAAACTATGTCCAATAAAATGAACCAACAACCAGGCTACATACAGACAATTTGTTTTAGTGACGAAAGTACTTTCTTTCTCAATGGAAATGTTAACACTCAAAATGTGAGGTATTGGAGTGACACAAATCCTCACATCTTTCGTGAAAAACATACTCAATTTCCAGAAAAAGTAAATGTTTGGGCAGGTATTTTGGGAAACCACATAGTTGGGCCTCTTTTTCTCAATGCTAACTTAACCGGTGAATTGTATCTGGAGATGTTACAAAATGATATTGAGTCGTTAATTCTTGAAATTCTATAAGATAATCCAGATGAATTCGACAACTTGGAAATAACGTTTCAACAAGATGGTGCTCCTGCACACTATTACGGTGCAGTAAGACGTTACCTAGATGAAGAATATCGTGGTAGATGGATTGGACGACGAGGTTCGATAGAATGGCCAGCTCGGTCACCGGACCTTACACCATTAGATTTTTTTCTATGGGGGTACTTGAAATCTAAGGTTCACGCTACAGCACCTGACAGTATTGCCATTCTGAAACAACGAATTGTTGAAGAATGTAGGGCAATTTCCGCTGACACACTGGGACGAGTACGACAAGAGTTTAGCAATAGGATGCATTACTGCCAGGAAGTAGATGGAGCACATTTTGAACACTTCTTATAAGAACTGGTTCTTAAATCTTTATTAATTAAATGCGAAACTATAATTTTAGTATTTATTCAATTTATCAATAAAAATCAGCCGAAACCCAAACAAAATTGGTATGACTGAATAGGTATTTTCAATACCTTTCAAACGAGCTGTCACTTGCCATAGGGTCCCATTTAAAATTATTGGTCACAGTGGCCTTGTGACGTCATTTATGACTATTGCTTCACCTGTTATGACAAGTTGAGAAGCCTACATACGTTTATTTCCACCCTCCAAATTTCGTTATTATAAGTATAACCGTTCAAAAGATACGAGGGGGGGAGGGGACTTTTGACTAGCACTGTATATATTTTTTTATTACCTCTATCAATAATTATCAATATGCGAAATATTCATCCAAGGAAGAAAACAATGCATTTTGCATTTTGTCCGTCGCAGTTTGCGGTATCCTTTGATATCCAGGTAACAAATCCCCGACGAGGATCGCCGTAACGAAGGTCACATTTTTATTTGGTAGGCCGAGTTGTAAAAGTGTTTGGAATTTCAAGCGGCATATACGCGTTCAAGGCCAATTTTACTATAACGTAAATGGGCAATGAGCTGGAGTGAGACGCTATTAGATTTATTTTAATATTAGACTCCGCCTCCATCGTTCGGGATTCCTATTTCCCCCTTTACACCGCAAATGTACTCTGACCTTTTTCAAAAGGTAAAGCCCTTCTCAAAACTAAAAACACCAAAAACTCGAAAACGACACGAGATAAAGGAAAATTGTAAATTTTTCCAGATCTTTGAAAAAAATGCAATATGGACTTATTGTACTAGTACTTGAAAAAAAAATTAAATTGAGGACTTGGAACCCTCCTGTAACCACCTCTCGTGGGGGTGCGCCCATCTGGTCAGAGCATTTTTGGAACGAAATAAGCCAATGCATCTAATTGCAGTATAACCTAAAATACAATTCCATTTTTATAATAGTTTGACGAATCGTTTATGGTGAGACGAACTTTCACAATAGACATTGTTTGGCTAAACCTTTGGGGAATTGGATATTTCTATTTTTACGATGATTGTAACATTATACAGATAGCTACAATTTCCCCGAACTTAAAATGCGGGAATATTATAATGAATCAAGGAACGGCTCTGATTCGATATGTCATTTGCATAATATATTTGTTAATAAGTTTTAGGGGAGATGATGGTAGTATTTGCGTCATTCGAAAGAATAAGGAAAGGTTTTTTTGGGCATTATCTTTCCGAGTTAGTAGAAACATTCACGAATGATATAATATATGTTATGACTAAGTTTGTACGGAGTGTCCATCCAAATTATCATGTGGAAAAGTCTAGTTATTAGAGTTGTCACACAAAGCGTTTGATCTGTACCAAAACCCGGCGCGGCGACTATGTAAAAGGGCGTGGCTAAGAAAGCATCAGCCAATAGCAGTCGCCGGTAACAAAACTAGGTACCCACCACAATAAAATTTGAAAACAACCAAAGCCAATTGAGTTTCTTTATAATTTAGTAGAATTTGAATCAAGTCAAAGCAACCAATATAATCATAGTCATTGATAATATTAGTGATCAAGTTCATGTGGGTTTCCTCGCGTATGTGTAAACATCGAACCATTCCGGTATCTACCTATCATAGAAGACGACGGGACAGCGTATTTAGTAAAGTTGAATCATTGCTATGATTGAGATCGCATATGAGGGTTTCATAGCTTAATTAATCTCCACAAAAGTGTTATTCTGTGATGTTTTTTGTTGAATGAGAGTATTTTGGACAGAATAACAACGAAACGTATTATTTCACTAGCTTAAATTAATTAAATTAAAGGATTCACACGCTAAAGGCCAACCGGCGATATGAATTATATGGAAATAACTAAGGGAAGGGGACATTAACAGCCGTATGCATAGTCAATCGCCAGCGACTCGCCAGAGTTTGGCCGTTCGCTACACAATGATTATAATGCACAGTCGAGCTCCAAAAAAGTGACAACTACGCGATAAGTTACATTTCGGCGAAACACTGGCGGTGTACCACTTTTTTGGAACTCGACTGCGCATTATAGTTCTTGTGTAGCGAGCGGCGAAACTCCGGCGAGTCGCTGGAATTGACTATGCATACGGCTGTAAGAGTCATTCTAATCTGATATTCAATAAATTAAATATTCAATCCACCTTATTAGGAACACCCAGGCAAAGTATTAGTACAGGTAGAACAAGTGACAACCAGAGGGAAGCTATCACTGGTGTGATGTCCAGTAGTTGTAGTAGTAGTCAGGCAAATGGACCCTTTTTGCCATCTCCTGTTCTCCCTTCTCCCTTTTAGAACCTTTGTGACTTTCTAATGAAGGTCAGAAAGTCCGTCAACTCCAAGTCGATTAGTTCCTCTTATTAGAGTTTTTCAACTCCGAAGATTCCAAATCTTAGCCTCCCATATGCCTCTTCTATACCTATTAGTGATAAACTTGTTATGTCCTGTTAGTATTCCTATAAGGAGGCGTAGTGCTTGGCGGTTTCTGCCTAAGAGCCATGCCGCCCTTGACTAACTGGACCCGGCCACAAAATCTTTCGACTGCCTGCAGCCGGTATTATCTCGAGGGGGAAACATCTCGCTAAAATGTGTACGAGATTTAAAATATTGAAAGCCTAGAAGGCTCAAACTGATGACTGAAAGACTCAAGCCGATGACTGAAAGACTCAAACCGATGACTGAAGTGGGAGATTTAATGACTGAAAATTGACTCAAAATTTCTAGTTGTACGAGATTTAAAGGAGATGTTTCCCCCTCGTATTATCTCTCCAAAGTCAATTCAGCTCTTTTTCCGCCCACTCGTCAAAGGCTGAAGAAGTTTGACTTCTTACGATGTCTGGTTGAGGGATTGAAAGAATTATAAGTCTGCAGTAATTTCACACATTTCGTATTGTAAACTGAATAAAACAACGGGCCGAGAAAGCTCCCCTGTGGTACTACCGGGTAATATATTCAGCACTATTGTAGTTTCATTCGCAAATAGATTAGATTAGATTTTATTTTTATCGTCTTACACCTTAGTGCCTCTGATGAACTATGAAACATTGCACGATAAGCGGTATGGGCAGCTTCATTACCAACTTTATTCTTTATTTGCCTGATTGCATAGACCTTGCTTGATAGATTTTTTTACAAGTTTATAAATATGTGGTTTCCAAGTCAACTTTGAGTCAATGGTTATGCCAAGACACCTCACACTATCTGAAGGATTATGTGACAACGAGAACATAATTGATTGGGTCTTGCTTCTATTGACACAAAGTCTATTCGCATTGAACTAGTTTATAGCTTCCTGGATAACTTTTTTCTAATTCTAGAGATTCTTCATTATTATTTTTTCGAATGGCCAAGGTAGTGTCATCTGCAAATAGCATTGTGAATGTTGTAATCGAGTTTAGCAAGTCATTGATATAAACCAAGAAATGTACCCAAGGACACCACCCTGTGGAACACCATAAGGCTAGGCGCAAACTGGGACACGTATAGCACGTGTGAGGTGACACAGCACAGCACGTTGTTTTGTAATCTACAGGATTGAATACATTGGCGCAAATTGACGATGCAGCGCGACCTGGCACGACACGCGTCATCTCACAGACGTGTCACGCAGTAGTTCAGACACAGTTTGCCGTGCCACGCGTGTGTGTACAACAAGTGTTTTCCTTGTTTTTTTTTACGAAAAAATTACAGAAGAAAAGTTAATAGAGGCTTATGGGGATTTTTTTTGGGGTTCCTAACGATATTAAATTTTTACAAGATTGCTCCCTTATTTCAACCCTTTGAGTACGTACAAACCTTATGGCTTTGGTTTTTCTCTATTAGATTGTTATACCTACCCATGTATTAGAATGCCATAAACGAGAAAATAAAAAACTTGAACAATTTTTTTCTGCAAATTGAAAATTAATTTTTTATTTGCCTGGCACACGTCCGATCGCTAAATTTTCATTTCTTGAGCTCAACAATGACATAATTTTCAGTAGTTAAAGTCCCAGAAACGAGAAAAAAATAGTCAGCAAAATCTGTCTTTATCTGACGGTCTATAAGTTCAATAACAAAAATTGTTTCGTTCGTTTGTCAAAAATGTTAGATATTTTTTAATGCCGGCTAGTCGAGAACTACCAATCAAATCCAAACTCCGCCGTTTCCTATTTGAAACCGCGTGTCTCAATATGCGGATCACCTACTGAAATATACCTTATAACTGGAATGCCAATGCAACTTCTCAAAAGTGGACCCTTTGAACCTCGCGCAGCAGTCAAAAAAGTCAAGGGGGGAGCATGCGTACTAATATTCGTAACAGGACCGGTCTGTTCCATAGTATAGATGACGAATTTCTATACGACTAAATTGTTGAAAAATCACCGCAGTCTGACGCTAACAATTTGGATCAGCTTGAAACTAGACTTCACAAATATCAAATCGTGGAAAAATGACCATACCACATTCATTTTCCCAGAATAAAAATGAACTTCACGATGAAAAATAATTTATAATGAAAAACAAATTAAAAAACAATGCCCTACCAAGGAGTTTCAAATGTGATTAACCTAGCTACTCTTTTTTTGAACATTTTCTGGAAAAAAACTCACACAAGAAAAACCAAACACAAAATGGAGGACTGAACTCAATGAACTGCTATAAATAGCGCCTAAGCCGCTCCTGGCCGAATTCATTGATCAAAGACGTATGTTTCCATCACAGAACAATTCACTGGTCTCTGTTATGATCAAATACATGATTTTCACATCTTTTCATCTACTGCGTCGGCGCAGATTCTGATATTTCCATCCCCCATGGTTAGCACAAAATTCTTCGCGCATTCCAGTTATTAAGTATATTTCAGTGGGATCACCACGCAGCACGTGTAGCATGTACGAGTCGTGTCTCTCGTGTCACGCCACCTCACACGCGCTATACGTGTCTCAATTTGCGCCTAGCCTTTGAGATCGTTTCTTTGTTACTGAGTTTTTTATTATAAAATATTAATTTCTTTCTCTCATTAAAGTATGATGCAGTAGATCACACCTACGAAGCCATAACTTCTTAGTTTTTCCAATAAAATATCAGTAGAGACGCAGTGGCTTTACTCAGTTCTACGCTGCATCTCGTACATAACACCTGCCAATGCAGTTGCATAACTGCAACATATGGAAGGCCTTATTGCTATAAGGGTAAAAAAGACATCTGGTAAATGACAGGAATTGAAACTCACCTGCTTTCTCTAGTACTTTATATGACGCAGGCAAAGTTGACACCGAATGGAGATAACTGAATTAAATATTTTGACAATGGATGTTAATTGTTTATTGATTATCTCAAAGCATTTAATTTATCATATCTCGTAATTATGCTACTGTCGAGGTGATTTATATCTCTAATATTTCAATAAAGAAATGTACTTGGAAAAAAATTACAGACAGGGTGTTGGATTTTTCTTGAATATTTTATTTATATCAATTCTCTTATCATGTCATTGTCATGTTAACGTCATTTTCTGTTATCTGTTGTATTGTACTACACTAATTTAATATATTTTTTATTTTAAAACGCCCCACAAAAAAGTCAAGCGGCGTGAGATAGGGTGATCTCGATGGTAAATCCCATATTGTAGCAAGGGTTCCAAACGAGAGACCAATATTCGAGGTGAGGTCAGACCAAGGTTCTACGACTAAATATCCTGTCAAAAATTTCCTGCCAGTCTTCCCCCGTCCAATAATATCCTTAGACAATAATAACCTTGTGCAAAAGTATCCCGTCCAATTATTAGTCTGATGTAACCTGAACGTACAAACGTAGCTCGCAAGTTAGGAGGTTGGAAGTTGAAGAATAATTAATTTTGGTGGTGGTATTTTATTAGTCTGATCTAATCTGAACGAACTGACCTAGCTCGAAAGTTGGAAGGTTATTATTGGTCAGGATATTATTTATTATTGGACGGAGAATTTTTGGCAGGATATTAATGGACGAGATGTTTTTGAACAGGATATTTTCGTGCTACCCTGATCTACGCACAATATAACGTTCGTGAAGAGGTTATGTTTGTGAAGTCCAATGTTATCCTTTTGAAATCGTCAGCAAACAAGAGAGTTGTTTCACAAGAGATGCCTGACGTCATTTATGAAAAAGTTGAAAAGCAGGGGACCCAAGTGGGAACCTTGCGGATTACCCGATGCTACTAAAATTTCTCTAGATATGAATTTTTTTACTTTTACGGCTTGTGTTCGCTCGTGGAGGTAATCTTGAAACCATCTTTAGTAGGTACTTGTAACAACTGAAAGATAGTAGAAAACAATTTTGAAATTCCACAGAAAACATTTCTATACATTCAATGGCTGTGGCTGAAAACTTTGCTGTAAGAATAGAGACTTGAGATTTAGAAAGCAGATTCAAAAATGCATTCAAGTTTATGTGAATCAAATCATAAATCACCAATTGACCTTTGCTGACATAAATTTTGCCCCAAGTTTTTTTTACGAACCGTTCACCTCCGAAAGATTGACATACATTTTTATAACATCATAAATAAATGCTTCGTCCTTGATCGACCCACAGAAAATTAAATTGCTTAAATCTAATCCCTAATAAACTTGTGACAGCGCACCACAGGCGTGCACCTGAGTGGGCCCGAACATATATTTAAAATAAGTTAATGGCGAAAATCACCTATTTGATGCTAATGAATTGAAAGCCAAAATTAAACATGAATTTTTTAAACACCGAAGATGACTGCCGCAGTTGCAGTTGAAACGTTTGGAGATTTAAACCAAAGAAGACCACGGCAAAACCCGGAAACCAACCAAAACATTGACGCCAGCCGTGAAAGCCTACATTCCTACATTATTCTATTGAAGTTGTCTTTTAGGGTGGGTTGTACAAAACAAGTTCAACAACAGTGTAAACTCCTTCAGTTGCTTTCAGTTGCTATGCATGGATCAGCCTGTGAAATGTCTAGTTCCTTGGCATCTGAACCCAGTTTGGTTGAACTGTTGGTGAACTTGTTTTGTACAACCCGCCTTAAGTGTTCGGAATGCATAATACAGTTTTCATATTTTTTGCAGATTGCATCATCTTGTATATTAAAATCAAATTACAGTCCAGTGCAGTTTCTATTATTGTCTCCTATTTGGTGTTGTTGATTTCGAATGTTAGAGAATTTGGAGTTTTGATTTTGCTTGTGAATTGTACACATATAATTTTTTTTTTAAATATTGATTAGATGCTTGATTCGCAGATTATGTGAACTTTTATCTATTCCTGTATCTCACCGCTAGATACTACCTGTGAAGTAAAATCTGAGGTACTCTTCAATTTTTATGGTGCCACTTTCTCCAACATTCCAACCTCTGAAAATGCTTGATGGTCCGCCTATGCAACAATAACAAATTAACGTTGCATCCGTATTGAAACGACAATTATCGATTTGTCGACTGCATAGAAGCGACGACATTTACAAAGTAAATATTCAATGACCGTACGTTCACTGACAAATCTATCGATACTTAGGTGAGGAATTCATTCAGATGCAACCGATATCCATTTATCCATTGAAAGGACTTCGCAGACAGCATCTCAATGATGTTTATTAATTAGCGGAAAGATATGCATATCCCTGACGTCAGCAAGATATCGAAAGAATGTTTTATACGATATAAAAACGAACCAATCGAGACCATCTAACACGATATCAATTAGATTTTTCAACAGCATTCTGTGTGCTCCGTATAACGTCAGTTTTGATGAAATATTTTGGAATGCAGCCGTCACACATACATCAAATCTTCCAATATCGAAATGAAGTAGAGATGAATTATTTTATTTAGTGTCATAGATGGTTGATCTGGCATTCGAGCCTCATCATTGAGATTTTGTAAACCGGTTGAATTATGGCAAAGTTACGCAATTTCTTGCCGAACAAAACGCCTTTTCAAAATTTGGAAAATTCCAAATGCATTCGGAGATATCCGAAAAAAAAAACAAAATTTCATAAATCCTTTTTTATTTTTGATGTTATTTGAAGGACTTTGTTGAACTGAATGACACTTTATTATGGCCACTTTTCCTTCCCTACAAAATGGCGTTTCAAATTTGAAATCTGACGCTTCGTCCACCAGAAACCATTTTCAACATTTTTTTTAATACGGACCTGGATTATTTATTTGATTTTTTGTTGCCTCCGGACACACCAAAAGCTATAACCAATCACAAATTTCTATTTTTAAATATTTCTTCAACAAAAATGTATAGTATCTGTTTTTTTTTATATTTATACGGCACCATTTTATTCAAATATATCCAGAAAATGGAAAAGGCGGCCTTGATAAAAGACGAAAAGTCACACTCGCTTGTCAAAGTATGACAGTTTAATGTTTCAAATAATAGGCCAGTAGAGATAGACAATAAGTTCACATTAATTCTAAAAGTTTTCAAACTTTATTTGATATGTTAGTGCATTCATGAAAACAAACTATAAATAAAGGAATGGAACATGACTCTTTAGATATAGGAACATATCATTTGAAAGGAAATTCGATTATATTTCAGATGTGATAATATACAGGGTGTTCCATGTTCCATGACCCTGTATAATGAAAAACTAATAAACAGGACATTGTCAAACAACATCCAAAATTTCAGCTTTCTACGCATCCATTTACTGCAGTAATGAACACTTAATTAAAGTTTTTCTCTAGGGATCGACCGATACCGATATTTATATCGGTCTATCGGTGATATCGGCCTCATTGGCCGATTATCGTATCGGCCGATATCAAAAACCGAGAGACCGATATATTTTTTTATTGGGAAAAAAATTCAATTTGAAAAATGAATGAAAAAATACACTTCCATCAAAAATACATCTTTATTGCCAATAAAAAGTATGTAACGTAAAATCAACTAAATTCTTTGACTAGTAATTAAAAATTAATAAAATAAAACCCTATGCGGATTGAAACTATAAGGTAAAATTATTTCTCCTTACTAAAATACAAAAATATCTGATTAATACTGATAATTTAGTTTTGGTAGGTTGTGATGAAAAACAATAAGCTTTCTGCCCTATCAGGAGTTAGCCTGCTACGTTTTGCATCATAAATATTACCAGGTTCAGAGAAAACTTGTTCGCTGGGGACACTTCTAGCTGAAAGAGATTGGGAAATCTTAATTTATTGTCGTTCCACCACTGAACCGAATTTTCATGTCTGGAAATTATTGGATGACTTTGATATAATTTAATTTCATCATCCAGTACCTCAACAAAAGCAGACCTTTGTTTTCGTTTTCACTTCGAACTTCCTGATGTGCCTTCACCATCAAAATGTTCGTATGATTCCCAAAATAAATCACGCACAGTTTTTGATGCACCTGAATCCCTTTCCATAGCTAGCAATTTTACTAGTGGCATATTGTCCTCCCTATCACTTTCACCATCCGTAATAGTTTCGATTATGCCGCTGCCTCCCTCTTGAACAGTAACTTTTCTTTTTAATAATTCATAGATTGGTCCGCCTTCATTGTCAAAAAAACTATTCTTGAAACGTGGATCCAACAACGTGGCCAGCGTAAAACTTTCTTCAGTAAAAATATGGTTGAATCGTTTTTCCAAGTTTTTTTTGTAGATCACTCCTCAATGTGTCTACACCAGAAAATATGGCACTTTTTGAACGGTTGCTCAAGTACGAATCTAATGTTTTAACTAGGGGTATCACCTCTGATATGCAACACTCCCTGTTACTTGAGAGTTTAATTATTTCATCAAAGGGTTGTAAAAGGTTGATATGCTTTCGAACCAAATCCCATTGGTGGAATGTAAGGTCTGTCAAATCTGGATTATACAAGATATAAATACTGATAACCTTTTTTTGTTCTAGTAATCGTTCCAGCATGTAATAGGTTGAGTTCCGTCTGGTTTGTATATCTTGGATGGGTTTTTTTGTTGGGACATTCATTTGTTCTTGTAGCTTTTTGAGTTTATCACAAGCAGTTGCAGAGTGATTGAAATGAGTCACAATTCTCCTTGCTTTGGCAATAACATCTATTACTGCCCTTTGGCAATCAATGGAGTCTTTTATTGTTAATTGTAAAGTGTGAACAAAACAACCCTGATATTTCATTATAGCGCCGACGATCCCTTTTTTCATATTGGAGGCGTTATCTGCTATCAAGAGCTCAAGAGGTGAGTTTGGCTTTTTTTCAATTTCCGTTGGTCTAATACAGTCATGTCAAACATGCGGCCCGCGGGCCACATGCGGCCCACTGAGCATTTTCCTGCGGCCCCGAATCAATTTTGAAAACAGCCATGTAATGCGGCCCGCGAGCCTGTTAAAAACCGGAAATAAAGTACTGTGATGATGAACTAAGATGCGCGCTCAACCTAAAAGCCTGGCTTGTTCCGGAAAGTTCTATCGCGCGAGAACATAGATGACGCTACCTGAACATTCTGGAAAAAACTGTCGAGAAATCACAATCCGTATATAAGCCAATACCGCTCGATTGAGTTCAGTTGTTCAGTCAGTTATGAGTCAGTTGCGATAGAATTGCGAGTTTAGTTGCGTACTTATTGTTACAACACGTGACAGTACTTATTGTTATTTATTTCGGATAAAGTTTTTAACATGTCTGTTTCAAAACCAAGTGGAAGTAAGAGGAAACTTGGAGATGAGCATCGTATCTTTCAAGAAAAGTGGGAATTAGAGTTTTTTGCTGTGAAGTGAAAGACAAAATTATTTGCTTGATTTGTAACAGTACAGTCGGTGTCCCAAAATTATATAATATAAAACGTCACTATGATAGTCATAAAACTAAGTTTGACAAGTATACAGGCATGATTAGAAACGAAAAGTTAAAAGAGTTAAAATCACGGTTAAAAGATCAACAGCTTATGTTTACACGTCCAAAGCAAGAAAATGAATCTGCCGTTCAAGCGAGCTACGTACTGTCGGAGTTGATCGCAAAGCACTCAAAACCATTTGTTGAAGGTGAATTTATAAAAGAGTGCCTTGTAAAGGCCGCGGAAATTGTAAGTCCCGGGAGCGTGAAGGCTTTTCAAAATATATCCTTGTCCCGGAATACTGTCGCTAAAAGAGTTACCGAGTTGGCTGCCAATATAAGCGAACAGATAAAAACAAAATCAGACTCTTTCATTGCATTTTCTATTGCCTGTGACGAAAGTACAGATGTGTGGTGTGGCGCAACTCGCTGTTTTTCTTCGTGCTGTTGATAGAGATATCGTTTATGAAGAATTACTGGAATTAGTACCATTGCATGATACAACAACTGGGGAGGATATTTTCAATGCTGTTTATGGACTTCTGCAAAAGTACAATTTAGATTTGTCAAAACTGTATTCCTTTGCAACAGACGGAGCTCCTTCAATGACTGGAGTAAATAATGGCTTCATTAAAATATTACAAACAAATGTCAGAGAAACGGGCAGTGACAAACCAGATTTTCATCATGTTCATTGCATAATCCACCAAGAAGTTTTATGCTCAAATGTGATCAAGTTGGAAAGCCCGAGAAAAAAAATGTCAGTGAAAAAAATGATAAACTTCATAAGGTCACGTGGCTTGAATCAGCGACAGTTTTCTGCGTTTTTACGTGATTTAGAAAGTGAGTACACTGGTTTACCTTATTATGCAGAAGTGCGATGGCTTTCGTGTTCTATGGTTCTTGATCGGTTTTGGAAACTCAAAGTAGAAATACGCCTTTTCATGGAAGTGAAAGAACGAGATGTCAGCTTATTATCCGACGTACCTTTTTTACAAGATCTTTCATTTATGGTAGACATCACAAAACACTTGTCGGACTTAAATACGAAATTGCAAGGACCACGTCAAGTTATAACAGATATGCATGATCATGTTAAAGCTTTCAAGTGTAAGATGATGCTGTGGAAAAACCAGTTAGCGGTGGATAATCTGTCACATTTTCCGACTTGCAAGGCGTATCAGGAAAGTACAAGTGGCACAATATCATACAAAATGTATACAGAGAAAATGGGAAGCCTTCTGTCAGAATTTGAAAAGCGTTTTCAGGATTTTAAGTCCCAAGAAAACAATTTTTCTTTATTTACTGGTCTTTTCACTATCGATATTGATAAAGTTCCCCCTCACTTGCAGATGGAAGTGATTGAGATTCAGTGTCAAACCCATTTAAAAGAAAAATTTGATAGTGTTGGTACATTCGAATTTTATAAGTACTTGCCTTTTCAATACCAAGAAATGAGAAAACTTGCCTGTAAAATCCTGTCAATGTTTGGAAGTACCTATAAGTGTGAACAATTATTTTCTTTGATGAAAGGAAACAAATCTCCAAGATCGCGATTTACGGACGCACACTTGGACGCAGTTTTAAAAGTTATTTCCGCCGATAAATTCACGCCACAAATAGACAACTTAATTAAAGACAAAAGATGTCAAATATCTGGCAAAAGAAGTTAATGTTTGTAAGTTTTTGTAATGTCCTTTTTATTGGAAATTTAATAAATATACTTCTAACATAATAGTACTTTTTTTCGTTAAGATTTTCAGTAGTTTGTCTTCTTTAAGATTAGGTTTTGCGGCCCACCTAGTCTATGGTCTTCATGCTTTTGGCCCACCAGTGACTTTTAAGTTTGACATGGCTGGTCTAATAGATCTTGAAGCATCTCAGATATGGTGTCACCTGTATGGGTGCCTGGAAAACCTGTACAAGCTAGAACAAATGACTCTCGGTGACTAGATACATTTTTATTCCAAAAAGGAGCCGTCAAGAACAATTGTTGTGTTGACAAGTCCATATATCTGATGTTAGTGACATTTTTCCGATCATCTGATCATCTATTATTTTCTGTAGGTACACGAGATTTGCACTTTTGAAAAATGTCTGGCACTACAGTTTCACGGAAATATTTCCACCGCTCAGTTCACTTCAAACAAACACTATAATAATATACTTTAAAAATAGTTAGTAAACACTTTGACCTTTACTTTATTCTATACTTCGAACACAACTAAAATAAGGCACAACTTAAAATTATCATGAAACGACAGAAGACGAATACAAGTTAGGACCTGCAGGAACGTCCGACGACGGTAGCACAACACGTGCATTCAGTAATACGGAAAAATTTCCAAGCGAGACAGTTCAGTTCTACCAAAATATCTGAAAGAATTAGGAAGGAATATTTTTTGGAAAATTCTGATTTCAAAATGATTAAGGACGAAATGGAAGTATGGCTGGAGCTGAAATGAAGTAAAGTTCTACCCACATAGCTGAATATGTGAAATTCTCATTAAATGCGTGAACGCTCATATTGAGTGCCTATCACTGGATATATTACGACGAATACGAATTATGGACGTACATGTTTTTACGGTTTCAGCTATGTTAGTACAACTGTACGAACAACGATGGAAAAAAATTAACGGCCGATAGACCGATATATCGGTATTTGAAATATCGGTATCGGCCGATTATCGGTATCGGCTAAAATTTCTATATCGGTCGATCCCTAATTTTCTCTAAAACCACTGGAGATAGGTATAGGGAAGTATTATATGGAATTATCTACCTGCTTCCTGTGTTTTGAAACAAAATATGACTAGTTCGCTAACAAAGCTCAGTAGCCTGATTTCGCTAAAAACTCGCGTATTTGTATTGGCAACACTGCGAAGTTATTGGATCCATCCAAACAATTTGCTAAATCAACTTCTGCAACGCCTAGTACGATTATAAGATCGCTAAAATTACCATAAATCAAACGAGATAACTAATAAATACCCAGACAGTTAAATTAGAGGTTTCTACGCTATCGATTCATAGATAAATCGACAATAACAAAAGCACCTCGGGCATAGAGCGAAACGACCGTTTTTTATACAATCGAACCTAGGGAAATATTTCACGCTAGACATAAACGCAAGATACCGTGAAGCCAACAACTGTAGAAATTAAACATGGGATAGTTTTCCAGCGAACAATTGAAACGCGGTGCTTCTCTCGGAATACGCGACGAGGTGAGGTCATGAGGATTAAGTGGAAACTAAATTGAATTTGAAAAGAAGTAATATTTCAACGACTTACGTAGAAATATAAATAGCAAAATGAGCGAAAATTCACATTATTTTTCTCCATTCAATCATAAAACTTCAAGTAGGTTGATAATCAGATAGTTGAAATATTTGTATTGTTCGTTGGTTTTTTGAAAGACTTTCAACATTTTCTGCCAACTTTAGTAAAATAAATTTGTATAAAATTGAGAGATTGAGCTACTGTTGACTTATTTTTCATTATTTTGTGTAACTAAAGTCGGTTTTTGCACTCGAAATTTTTTTAGAAAATTCTCTACCAGTGTACCACTTTTGATACTCGAATACTCGTTTGTTTTCATTTTGCTCTGATACGTTCCTATTCCATCAGCTTGCAACCCATAATTATGGGTGAGAAAGTCTCTTGACCTTTGTAAACGTAATCTTAATTCGGTTAGACATTCAGTGTCTTTCCTTCACCGGCAGGCAATTGCCTTTTCTGGTCTGGAAGGATGGCGGACAGAAGTTCCCAAAATGTCGACCAACATTTCACAAAATTTTAAAACTCTCAAAAAATGTTTTTCGCATTTTCACACCTGTCATTCGTTATAACATGCCTTTATACTCCCCTCTTTCACGGGAGTGCAAGAGGTTAGATTACACCCAGTATTTTTTTAATGCTGGAAATGTTATTGCATTTGATCAGAAATGAATATACTAGGAAGCAAAATAAAAATATTGCTACAACTAATTAATATAATGACACAAAATTTTATATATTTGCAAAAATACTTTTTACCTACTACCAATATGGGAAAAGGTAAAGAATATGGGCCCAGCTGGGATTTTGAAAAAAAATTTACAGATGCTTTAAAACACGATAAAATGAATAAAAATAAATAAATTTTGGCGCGGAAACAAATTTTTCTATTTTATTTTTGAAAAAATAAATGTGGATACTCACTTTCAAGACAAACAAATTCAATTTGTGGGATGGGTTATTTTACCTCTTTTTTCAATGTTAATGAACTGTGTTGTATTGATAACACTTTCTACATATACAGAAGTATCAACTCATTAGCAGAATAAGCTTCGAATAGAATGGAAAAGGTTAAAAAAGCTACTTTTATTATGCAGATATAATTAATTTATAATTTGTTGGCAAGTGAATAAATTGGAACTGCGACGTTGCCAATAGAGATTTCTGATAGTCTAAAGACTTGTTCATATCATACCCTCGCGAATTTCACAATTTTTCTGGGAATAAAATGGCTGTCATGCCACTAGTGCGGGAAAGTGATACTTTCTAAACTAAAATGAGTGCGGGAAAGTGGGTAAAAACGCACGGTCGTAGAAAATATCTATTACCCAATCGGCGCCTCATAACAACTTCACATATTCGAAATATCTTCTAGTCTAAAGTATTCACCATTATTTCTTTTTCTAAAAAGTTTCTATTACTATTTGGTTAGTAATCACATACAAAACTGCATTAGACAAAAACCGCAACAAAACCAAAAGGCAGCAAATAAAAAATCGAAGCTAAAAAATACAAACGAACTAAAAGAAAACAAACAACACCGAAAAATCTCTTCTAACCTGACAGGTCGGCCGAAGCGTCCACATCCAGGGAACACGTCCCGATGGAGTCCACGGAGCGCTCCATGGCGTCGGCCGCTGCGAACCTCGAGGCGTCGCTAACGACGGCGACGCATCGGAGAGGCGGCGTCGCCGCCCGGATTGTCGGCGAGCGTTCAGAACATCTCCCGCTAGATGGCGTCGGAGTTTCGACGGCGTCCACTGACGGTACCTTCACAGATTCGTTTTGAAATATTTCGACAGAAGATTAGCGCGCTAGAGCGAGAAACTGTTGAACTATACACAGACAGCGGTTTTCTTGTGTTCTAGTTTTCGAGTGCATAGATTTAAACAGATGGCAAACTTTTCTAGCCTCAAATTGTTTATTTGATTATAGTGAACATCAGAAATATAGATAGAGAACAGTAAGGGCCCTAAGATGGACCCTTGTGGAACACCAAAATTCCCCTTAAAAGCATTAAACGTATTGCCATTAAAAAAATACGCCAAGTACGACCAAAATGTAATGGAATATCAAATTTACAACCCTATTGGAGATACAAAAGAAGCTGACTAAATCAAGGTAATAAATAAGTAAAAAATAAAGTCATTATTTTTTATTTTGCTATTCACTAACACGAGCAAGTAGAATACTTAACCACTACCCAGAGTTTACAAATTTACTGCAAACGTTTCGGCGAAAACTTCGCCTTTTTCGTGGCGACAAAGGAGAGGGTACTTATATACAAATTTCAAAACATATACAGGGTGTTTCTTAATTACGTGTAGAAACTTTAGGAGCATGTTGCTGTCGTCAAAATAAGAAAAACGTTCCCATAAACACATATCCGCAAGTTATTCGTTTGTAAGATACAGAGTGTCAAAGTATAATTCTCATATTTGTTTTTTGTGAATTAATTCCAAAATATTTGTGATATTCGGGTAAAGTTTGGTATCTCGTATGATTTTTCAATGACAAAATCAAATTTTATGTTAATTTTGAAAATACTAATTTCTAATTGAATTTATTTTAAATATAAAAATCTTGTCATTCAAAATCACTTGCATCGATTATTTCAAATCTCAATTACTCGTAAACAGCTGCTCGCAGTGACCTCTACCAAGAATATATTTTTTACGCAAAATTAATAATAAATATTCCCAGATTCCAAACATTATCCAAATATCAAAAATATTCTGAAATTATTCACAAAAAATTAAAATAATAATTCAACTTTAACACTCTGTACCTCAAAAACGGACAACTTGCGGACATCTGTTTGTAGGAACTTTTCTTCTTATTTTGATGTCAGCAACACGCTCCTAAATTTTCTACACGTACTTAAGACAACATATAAACAGTCGAATTGTTAAAGGTTGTGTATAGGTAAAATATTATGGGAATTTTAAATAGGTATTTGAAATATTGTAGAACACGAAAATAATGTCGGAAAAATCCCAAATATGGCAACTCTTTTACCCCCCCCCAATGTTGTTACATTTACAAAGGTGTGATTTTTTCATAAGAAATCAAAAAATTAAATTTACATGTTACAAATTATTATTATTTTTTTATTTTAAATTCACATGAAAAGTTCCAAAAATAACAAAGTTCCTAAATGACCGACTAATTTTCAAAATCACAGTAATAAGATATGACACTATAAAAAATAAAACAAAGCGAAACTGTGTATGTGTAGTTCAGCAATTTGAACAACAGATGTCGTCCCCGCTTGTGTCCATTATAGAGATACACTTTGATGAAAATCTGTGTAATAACTTGTCACGAAGAGGTCTTGTGCATTTTTTAAATGAAATAACATGAAGGAATTGATCAGGCTCGACAAGCAAAAACAAAACACATGTTTCGTAATTTCTAATTTCTTCTACAAGTTATCTTTTGGATGTAACCAACCCTTCTTACAAAAATCTCATAAAAAAAACATGAAATAGGTTAGACACGAAAAAGGCAATTGTGAAAGAAACCAATAGAAATGACATCACTTTCGCATTGTAATCAATCTATTTGATCGTGAGCCGCAGGCTCTACAATTTCGCAACATTGTACTTAGATATGTCCTAGGTGAACACAATATGTGCGGTGCGTTGCGTGCAGTGCGTTGCGTGTGGTGCGATGCGTGCGGTGCGATGCGTGCGGTGCGATGCATGTGATACCCAGATATAAAACATGAACAAAATGAGTGAGTTATTGAAATTGATAAACAGATTCGTGCGATTATTCAAACGACTTTCAAATTATTTCATTTCGCTCGTAGTTGTCGTCGATCACGCATGGTGGAACTGTTGAACGTACTCAAATACATATTTTTCGTATTTACTTTGGTCTCAATCGTAATTTTCGGACGTGTTTCACGGTTCGTACGATTTCCGCACCGCACGCGCCGTACATATGTGCGGTGCGATGCGTGTGATGCGACACTTGCAATTATTAAACTAGATTGAAATAAGTTATCCAAATTAGTAAACAGATTCAAGCGATTATCACGATTTTGCGTTACCGTATAGCAAACTATGTCTGAAACGATCAAATTTTTTTATTTATCTAGTAGTATGGTCCATCACGCATGATGGAAGTGTTGAACGCACTCAAATACATATTGGTTGTATTTTCTTTGGTCTCAATCGCAATTTCCGGACCTGTTTCACTTTGTAGTGCGATTTCCGCACAGCACGCACCGTACATATGTGCGGTGCGATGCGACAGTTGCAATTATAAAACACGATCAAAATAAGTAACTTGTCCAAATTGGTAAACAGATCGTGCGATTATCACGATTTTGGGTTGCCATGATATGGAAAGGTGTAATTGAAATTGTAATATCAAATTATTTGATTTCGCTCATGGTTTCGTCGATCACGCTTGATGGAAGTGTTGAACGTACTCAAATAAAATAAATTCCAGAGTATTTACTTTGGTCTCAATCGCTATTGCACGGGGCTTGCGATTTCCGCACCGCACGCATCGTACATATGTGCGGTGCGACGCATGTGATGCGACACTCGCAATTGTAAAGCTTGAACAAAATAAGTGGGTTGTTGAAATTGGTGAACAGATTAGTGCGATTATCACTATTTTGCGTTGCCGTATCGCAAGCTGTTTTTGAAACTAACAAATTGTTTGATTTCGCTTTATAGTGTTGAAAGTACTGAAATAAATTCTTCTCGTATTTGCTTTCGTCTCAATCGCAATTACCCGATTAGTACAATTTCCGTACCGTACGCACCGCACATCATATTTACCTCGGACTTATCTAAGTACAAACTCGCATGTAGTTGTGAGATCATATTTATCAATCTAGAAATAAGAATGAATGTTTTGAAATTGTAGAGCACGTGGCTCACAGTCAAATAGTTTGATCAAACTGCCTTTCTATTGGTTTGTTTAACATTTTGCATTTTTCGTCCTAGGTAAACACGATATGTGCGGTGCGATGCCTATGAAGCGACACATGAAAAAATTAAACATGAACAAAATAATTAATTATCCAAATTGGTGAATGGATTCGTGCAATTATCACTATTTTGCGTCGTCGTATCAAAAACTGTATTTGAAACTAACAAATGATTTGATTTTGCTCGTCGTTGCCGTCGATCACGCGTCTCAATCGATTCGTACTACTTCCGCACCGCACGCACGCACATATGGTGTTTACTCAAGACAGCGTTTTACGCTGAGTCCTAGGTAAACACGATATGTGCGGTGCGTGCGGTGCGGAGCGGTACGAATCGTGAAACAGATTCAGTAATTGCGATTGAGACGAAAGCAAATACCAGAAATATTTATTTCAGTACTTTCAATATTTCCATCAAACATGATCGACGACAAATACGAGCAAAATCAAACAATTTGTTAGTCACAGCTTGTGATTCGGCAACGTACTCGCACGAATCGTTTTACCAATTGGGATAACTTACTTATTTTGTTCATGTTTTATAATTGCATGTGTCGCATCACACCGCACATATCAAGTCCTAGATATACGTACACGATATGTGCGGTGCGAGCGGTGCGGTGCGAGCGGTGCGGAAATCGCGATTGATAAGAGAAATGTGTTTTTTTCAATAAGTTTGCGTAGAAAAACAGTCATACATGGCTGCAAATGAAACAGTACGTAGAATATCAGAAATTAATCCTCTGTTGAAATTGAAAGTTTGAAGAAGATCCCAAAAGAAAGGGGGAAAATAAACATGAAATTCACTGAGAGACTAAATTTCGGAAAATTTCGGAAAATTTCATCACTTGTATCCACAGCTGTGAATGGATGAAATTGCATTTCGGCAGTATACAAGAAAGCTTCCAGGTACTTTCGAGTATATAGCTAAAGCCATCCATTTGGGATCTCGGCAATCAACACTTCCATCATGCGTGATCGACAACTACGGGCGTAAACAAATAAGTTGATAGGTTCAAACTCGTCATCCATTTGGACATCTTACGTATTTTGACATGTTTTATAAACTGCGGTGCCACATCACATCGCACCGCACATACCGTGTTCACCTTGGACATAGCGTTGAGTATCAAAACAGTGTTAATTAGTTTGAGAAATCATGATTTGTATTGGAAAAAGTGAGGATTTCAATTGTAAAACTGATGAATACTAGCATTTGATCTCGGCAACGCTGCTGCCCCCGACCTCATTAAATACCTGGTGACGTCGACAGTCCGCCGGCGCCGCCTTCCTCGAAGAGTTCCTCCTGACGATGGCGCCCTTCTTTCCGGCGCCGGACGAGTTGCGGCGGTGCAGCCGCCCCGCGACGGCGGGCACTAGAGGAAGCGAACAGGGGCGTCGCGCTGCGACCGGCGATGTGGGTATTCTTGTAACTCCGAGCAGGAGCACAGTCGATCGGTCGTCCGGCAAATCGCTGCGTCCAACACACAAGAACTTTCAGAAAGGGTTTTTCGAGACACTAGGAGGCGTGCACACAAACACAAATCGTGACGGCAGTGAACGTAGAAAGACTGTATCGCCGGCAAATCGGGCAGCGCTGTTTCGATAAAGTCGTGGCCGGTATCGCGGCTACGTATTTATCGATTTTTTAACGTTCATATAATTTCCATATGATTTTGATTTGATAAGAAAATGAAAAACTATCAATTTAATAGCTACTTCGGCAACTCCTCCTCAAATTGATAAAATAAAATCTTATGGTACTACTTTACCATAATTAAAACCACATATATGGTTTAAACTCTGTAGCTATTAAATGCAGTGTCTTATAGATCGACTGATTTTCATTTTCTCGAGGTTCTTGTGGAAATATTTAGTGATATCAAGATAATATATAATCGTGATAAGAGAAATAATCGTGCGCTACCTTGATATTGGGCACGACTTTATCGAAGCGTAGCGCTGCCAGTCTTTCGGGCGATTTCAACTTCGCCAGTTTCACTTTCGTAATATCGTGCGATAAATGTTAGAAACACAGCATGCAGGGCGAGCGCTAGCGGACTACTTGTAAATATTACGGGGTGGAGTGTTTATATAGGGGTTGATTATTTGTAATTATTTATTTTAATTTATTACTGGACAATTACATCTACATGTCAACAATGTTCAATGTTTAGGTTTAGGGAAGTTCGTTTTTGGCCTTCCCGAAGAAAAAAAAGTCACATGAAGCTAAATCGGGACCATAAGGTATCTTACAAACCCTTGACGGAAATCAATCAATCAATCTTTGGTTCCTTTTTCAACATGGTTTACAAGTTTTGGAATTGACAATGAATAGATAAGAGTACAAGATGAAATAAATAAAATAAACAATTAGGAAGTGATGAAACAATGAAACGTACAAGCAGAGGTATAAATAATATCACACAAAATTCGTCAAATGTACGGTAAATGCTGTACACCATCACAACACTGCTCGAGTAAGAAACATTTCAATTCGTATTCGAAACAAGAAATTGTAGTTATGTTCTTCAGTTTATATGGAAGATTTATTAAACAATTTCCCAATATGATCTGGAACTGGACACTTTTTTTGCAAAAGAAACTGGTGCATCAATCGTGTTCTATATCCGTGAAAATCAGAATTTCTTACGAATGTTTCTTAATGTTTGAAAACCAACACACATTTCGCAGAGATTGGTAACTGTCATAACATTAACACATTTGAAAATAGTTCTACAAGTTTCCCTATAAGATATTCCAAAAAAACATCTTAAGGCTCGTTTATTGCCAATAAGAACTTCTTTCGAACCGGCTGAATTGCCCCAGAGGCAAATGCCATACCTGAGTCAATTCAACTTGACTATAATACATCTTATCCAGTTCTAAGAGTGATCGTAAATCGGCGAAAAGAAATATTAGTGAAATCAATTTAAAAGATCCAACGAACGAGAAAGCTTTGGAACTCACTGCCCCGAGAGGTGATCCCTGAGGCATACAGCTTGCTGAAATTCAAGAAGAACAACAATTCCTGCCTACTTCCCCTCGGCTCTCATGGTGTTCTATGGACATTACAGCATCTTCTTTTTTGTGAGAACCAGAAGCTTAAAAAAACGAGTAATTTGCTGTCCATTGATCCATAAACCATACTTTTCATTGGAAACATAAAAACTAGACGGTCAAACCATAATTTGTCCGTGAATAACGCAACCTTTCGACTGTTCCCATAAGTAAATTATATTTCATCTCTTTATAGAATAAAACAAGCACAGATCTCGTGAAATTATACCGGCAAAACAAATAATCGGTTTAAAATTGAATAATTGGTTCGCATTACATTGTTAGCAATGCCATTGTTCGGACAAATCGCTCGTTTCGGTCGAGAACCCAGCTATTCGGAGTGAATAAAAAAGATACGAAGAATTTCACCACGATAACTATACCGAGTGATCACGAATTTTGGAAGCCTTTTAAAATTCTTCAGTTTCGAAAATACATATTAGGCAAGTCGTTAATAAAAATTTGAAACAGAAGTGGGCCTAGATAGGAACCTTGTGGCACCCCAGACGTAAAAATCATGCATTTTCAGAATCAGCGTTAAATTTCACATATATAGTGCAAATTTCAAATGGATCTGGAGATTTTGTAGTTTTCGTGATTTTTAGAGGTCTTTCCCTTTCAACTTTTTTCGAGTGATTTCGTTTTTTTTCGATCGAATTGAAATATTTTTTAAAATACACTAATTCGACCATTCTGAATCGATTAGCAGAATTGCTATATCTCTAACCGTTCTCGAATTGAAGAGTTCAAATCACGTGCTAAATTTTTTTATTTCAGATTTTCGGAGCCAGTTTCGTAAGACTCAATTTTTTTGGTATTTACATACCAAATTTGAAGTAGATTCCGATTCAATTACAGATTTAATAGTTTTTTAGGGATTTTCTGCAATTTCTATTTTTGATCTGTTGTCTGGTATCTGAAAAATTAATAATACAAGTCGAATCTGCAAGGTGGATCTATTACAGAGGGAGCCAAATTGGACACTTTCAAAGTGAAAGTTCTATTTTTAAACTAGATAGACGGAAACTGATGTCAGTGCCTGAGAATCAATTTTTAAAAAACTCAGTGATGAATTCCCCAAATTACTCAACTGCTTGTTTACTAATAAACTTTTAATTAATAATAATTGATTTTACATAGACAGATATTTAACAGGACAACTATCAAATGGCAGGATTCAGTCTCTCACCTAGTCATAGATTGGGTTCGAGCTTGCAATTCAAGTCACAATCTTGAGTGTTTACAGTTACAATTTTGAGTCTTTCAGCCAATAGAATTTGTCTATCATTCATTTCATTCCCAATTTAGAGTCTTTGAATCATTGATATTTGGTTTTGAGTCTTTTCAATCAAAATCTTGTCTTTCAGTCAATAGGATTTGGCTCCTAGTCATTTAATTCCCAATTTTGAATCTTTGATTCATTGAGATTTGGTTTTGAATATTTTCAATCAAAATCTTGAATCTTTCAGTCATTTCATTCCCAATTTTGAGTCTTTGATTCACTGACATTTAGTTCTGAGTCTTTTCAGTCACAATGTTGAGTCTTTCAGTCAATAGAATTTTGCTCACAGTCATTTCTTTCCCAACTTAAGTCTTTAAATTATTGAGATTTGGTTTTGAGTCTTATCAATCAAAATCTTGAGACTTTCAGTCATTTCATTCCCAATTTTGAGTCTTTGAATCATTGATATTTGGTTTTGAGTCTTTTCAATCAAAATCTTGTTTCAGTCAATAGGATTTGGCTCCTAGTCATTCAATTCCCAATTTTGAATATTTGATTCATTGAGATTTGGTTTTGAATATTTTCAATCAAAATCTTGAATCTTTCAGTCATTTCATTCCCAATTTTGAGTCTTTGATTCACTGACATTTAGTTCTGAGTCTTTTCAGTCACAACCTTGAGTCTTTTAGTCAATAGAATTTGGCTCACAGTCATTTAATTCCCATTTTTAAATGTTTGATTCATCAAGATTTGGTTTTGAGTCTTTTCAATGAAAATCTTGAATTTTTCAGTCATTTCATTCCCAATTAGGAGTCTTTGATTCACTGACATTTGGTTCTGAGTCTTTTCAGTCACAATGTTGAGTCTTTCAGTCAATAGAATTTTGCTCACAGTCATTTCTTTCCCAACTTAAGTCTTTAAATTATTGAGATTTGGTTTTGAGTCTTATCAATCAAAATCTTGAGACTTTCAGTCATTTCATTCCCAATTTTGAGTATTTGAATCATTGAGATTTGGTTTAGTCTTTTTAATCAAAATATCTTGAGTCTTTCAGTCGATAGAATTTGGCTCTCAGTAATTTCATTCCCAATTTTAAGTCTTTGAATCATTGAGATTTGGTTTTGAGTCTTTTCAGTCACAATCTTGTGTCTTTCTGTCATTCAAATTTGGCTTTATTTGGCTTTCAGTAATTTCATTCCCAATTTTGAGTCTTTGAATCATTCAGATTTGGTTTTGAGTCTTTTCAATAAAAATCTTGAGTCTTTCACTCCTTTCATTCTCAATTTTGAGCCTTTGAAACATTGAGATTTGGTTTCGAGTATTTTCAATCACAATCTTGAGTCTTTCAGTCATTAGAATTTGGCTTCTATCGCCGAAACTAGTTATCCGATCGAGTTGGGACAATGGAGATTTTACTTGGGATGACTCCAATAAAAAATTCAGTCATTTTCAACGAAAGACTTGCGTGGTCCTTTTTGTAAAATAGAGTAGTGACCTGGTTCTTAAAAAAGCGCCACTTTTAATTAAAAATTCCACCTAAGAATCCAATTTCTCAACACGTACACATACGCACGAAAATAACCCACGACCCAATTAAACCAAACCGACAAATTAGATAATTCCGACCAATTTACTGACCTGAAGACAGACACGAGTCAATCTCGTTAAACCTCCCAAAATTCTGTGCAACCGCAACGGGCGCGCGTTTCCTTTGTTTACACGACTCTATTTGTTTATTGCTGCGCGTAAACAATCCCCCCATTGAAAAAACTCTCGCTTACATACGCGAGCGGAGATCGATCCCATGCCCATTCCCATGTGTCGAATGGTAATGACAAAATAATGAATACCTGGGAACGACGCGTGAATGAGAAGTATCAACCGGGAATTTTTTCGAGTTCTATTTATAAAATAAAGCGATGTTTGTTGTTCGGTGAACGAGGACCATTGGTTTTTTCTGTCACATTGTAGATTAAGTGAAAACACCTTGAAGGAGGTTGATGATACACAAGTTGAGTCACAGCGTTGCTCTCTATTGGGGATCGACCGATTTGGAAATTTTAGCTGATACCGATATTTTAAATACCGATATATCGGTCTATCGGTCGTTCGTTTCTGTCCATCGTGATTCGCACAGTTGTATAGTTTATCCAATCTCAGTTGAATATGACTTCATTCAGTTCAATATATAGGGTTAGTTCAAAATAGCACATGGTGTAATAACGAATGAAGGATGAAAACGGAAAATTAAATAAATATTATCCCCTATATAAAGAAAACAGTAGACCAGATTGAGTATATTTAAGTGTAACCGTTCGAAGCGTGGAAAGCAATCAGTAATGCGCTGACCGCCTGTTGCATAAATTACCGTAAATCACCTCCTCTTGATATTTTCATTGCTGTCCGGCAGCCTGGTGATATTTATGAATAGAAGAACAGTAGCGTACTTAACGAACGATCAAACAGAACTCAATATTTTCTCTCTTCTTAATTTGTTTTGCCGTTAGACTAGGTATAAATGTAATTAATTATTGACAAACACTATTTGTTATCATAGAGGTATAAAACTGTTCCCAAATTAATTAACATTTTGGGAATATAAAAGAAGGGCAACGTAATAGTATAACTCAGTATACTTCTGCTTGAAGAATCCATTGAATTTGCAAAACATATGTCGCGGTTTTTTAAACTAAAAGTGTGAAAATCAACATTAAAGTTTCAGTATAAACGTTTGTGTATTTAGTGTTGCAACATGGCATTTCAGCGACCATTCGAAGCACGTGAGTAGCAAGACTCACAACCTGATGAACAATTCGAAGAACGCGAGGAACAAGACTCACAACCGGATGAACAATGGGAATTTAAAAACAAAGATCTTCATGTTCAGACCCAAAGACTTGGTCTAAATATACAGTCTGTCCACAAAGTAACCCCCCCCCCCCTGTTAACTTTTGAACGGAGTGGAATTTTCCTTTGAAATTTTGTTTGGTTAAATGGTAGTTTATAAGCTACTTTTTGACATTGATAAAAAATTCTATCTTTCAAAATGGCGGCCAGGCGCCATTTTGGAATATTTTTTTAAATGGCATGGGGGGTCGAGTGATACCTCATTCGATTCGTTTTTCAATTCTCTATTCGGCATTAAAATTTCAAACAGAAATATTGGTCCAAAACAAAATGGCGGTACATTATTTTAGAACTCTCACGAGAGGATCCTGTCGAATAAATGGCTATTAAAGAGCTTTAGTGCAATGATAAAATATTTTCTCGTTTCTGCAAGAGCTTCTTGTCACTCAAAATGGCAGATGGGTGCCATATTAGAAAAAAAATCAAATAAGTAGATAAGAAGTGTGAAACCTCGTTTTATTGAATCTCAGCAAATCTCAGAAATCATGTCCCATATACGATTCTGAGGGACAGAGAACATTTGTAGATATCAAAAAATATTTCTTCATTTCAATTGAGCTCGTTTGAAGCCATTTGTTCATGGAAATCGCGTATAAAAGTTCTAACATAATGTGCCGCCATTTTGTTGTGGACGGATATTTTTGTCTGAAATTTTGTAGTCGTATGGAAAATCAAAAGACAATTCGAATGAGGTATCACTCGACCCCCCATGCTATTTAAAAAAATCTGTCAAAATGGCGGCCAGGCGCCTGGCCGCCATTTTGATGGATAGACATTTTTCATTACTGTCAAAAAGTAGCTTATAACATACCAATTCACCAAAAAAAATTCACAAGAAAATTCTACCCCGTTCAAAAGTAACAGGGGGGGGGGTTTACTTTATTGAATATACTTTGTTGGATATAAGTATGTTTATTAGAACTAGAACAATTCACAGAGTTTTTTTTTCTACGAACACGGAAATACAAAAGTTGAAAATAATAGCCCAGCTACATCGCCAGTGACGAGCAGTGTATGCTAATTTCCACAAATGAATGTATCTGAAATGAAATACAACTTTTTTTCAGTTAATCGCGCAGAAATCCGTTTTTGTTGTTGTATAAGAGCTAATCGATTATGGGCCACAATCTTGAAAACGAAAAAAATCAGATATTGATACGGCCACATCTTGAAAACTGTCCATTTTTGTAGTCTGTAGCAATAGACACTTGATCAGTGCATCGATATCCACATCATATCAAATATTCAGACATTTTCACGGATCCGTTTGCCTTAACGGTTCGATTAGCGATTAGAAATGATTATTGGGTATGTATTCCCTTGTTTCTATTGATATTTAACACTCGGTATAAACAAACTGCATTCGATACGAGTATTTATGTCGTCAGCCTACATTATGAACGATTTTCTATATGATCATTTTGCTTTTACCACTATTTCTTTGACGATTAGGAAACTATTTTAAAAAAAAGTATCTCAGATTCAGTTCCTATAGTGTGTATCGAATATTATTTTTCTAGTGCCTCTATCGAAAGGTGTTGAATATATGTGGCTCTGTGATACCTTGAGCAATTCAGAAGTTTTTGTTTCTACAAAAACTAGACTATATAAATTGAAAATAATAGTCCAGTTACATCGTCAGTGACGAGCAGTGTATAACAATTTCTTCAAATGGCAGTATCTGAAACGAAGAAACAATTATTCTTCAATCGATTCCTGCAGTGAAATCATTGAAACTCGGTTTTTCCTAAGTATAAGAGTGAACTGATTATGTGTCAAAATCCAAAAAATGCAAAAAATATTACATTGATAGAGCCATATCTGGAAAACTGCCCATTTTTGGAGTTTTTGGCAATGGACACTTTTGATCAGTGCATCCAGATCTACACCATACCAAAAATTCGGACAAATTCACGGAAAGCCATTTTCCATAAGAAACGTGCGTGGTCCTTTCTATACAGCAAGCAATACGCAAAGTTATACCCAAGTAAGAGAAAATATCTCCGTCTATGGTCGGCAAGTACGTTCAAAGAGGCGAAGTCATTTACGTGTTAATCCGGTTTTACAGCTCATTCAACTAAGATTGGATAAACTATACTAACATAGCTGAAACCGTAAAAACATGTACGCCCATAATGCGCATTCGTCGTAATATATCCATTGATTGAGTGTTCGCGCAATTAAAGAGAATTTCACATGTTCAGCTATGTAGGTAGAACTGTACTTCATTTCATCTCTGGCAATACATCCATTACTTTATCATTCTGAAATCAGAATTTTTCCAAAAAATATTCCTTGCTAACTCTTTAAGCTATTTTAGTAGAACTGTACTGTCTCGCTTGGAAATTTTTCCGTATTGCTGAATGCACGTGTTGCGCTACAGTCGTCGCACATTTCTGCAAGGCCTAACTTGTGTTCGTCTTCTGTCGTTTCATGATAATTTTCACTCAATTTTCAAATTTGATTTTTTCCATTAAAAAAAAATTCGTTCTATCGGCTTTTGATATCGGCCGATACGATAATCGGCCGATATGACCGATAGGCCAATATAAATATCGGTATCGGTCGATCCCTAATCTCTATCGTGAGATGATTGTATAAGTTTTAAAGATTTTTTATCATCATTATCATCAAATTCAGTAAGATCATATCGTTGAGAAATGAAAGTTCTACGGACACAGCTGGCTTTAAACTGCCCTTTAATAAATAGCTCACAATAACTATTGAAAATCTTAGAACCAATATTTTCTTTATACAGGGTGTTTCTTAAGTACGTGTAGAAACTTCAAGAGCATGTTGCTGACGTCGAAATAAGAAAAAAAGTTCTTATAAACACATGTCCGCAAGTTGTTCGTTTCTAAGATACAGAGTGTCAAAGTTTAATTATTATATTGGTTTTTTGTGAATAAATTCCAAAATATTTGTTATATTCGAGTAAAGTTTGGTATCTGAGATGATTTTTCAATAAGAAAATCAAACTTATTTCTAATTGAATTTGTTTTAAATTTTAAAATCTTGTCATTCAAAATCACTTGCATCGATTATCAAACCTCAATAAGTCGAAAACAGTTGCTCGCAGTGACCTCTACCAGGAATATATTTTTAACACAAACTAAATAATAAATATTCCCAGATACCAAACTTTACCCAAATATCAAAATTATTTTGAAATTATTCACAAAAAATGAAAACATGAATTCAACTTTGACACTCTCTATCTCAGAAACGAATAACTTGTGGACATATGTTTATAGGAACTTTCCTTCTTATTTTGATGTCAGCAACACGCTCCTAAATTTTCTACACGTACTTAAGAAACACCCTGTATACAAAATATCTCATCAGAGGAATGTAATTATCGAAAAATTACAGATAGGCCATCAATACTGGCACCGACTTTTTGCAAAAACACATTTCCTCCTACCCCTATAGAAAGTACACACTTTCCTCCCTCAAACCAGGGAGGAAACTCATACTTTTCCTCCCTAGGGAGGAAAGTACTTTTCCTCCCTAGGGAGGAAAGTACTTTTCCTCCCCCTCATTTCAAGTGAGTTGTAAACGATGAAACTTGTGAATCTATTATAATCAAATTGTTTCCGTAATTTCTAGAACATCTTATATATCCTGTATTCTGGTAAAAATCAAACATGAATGTTACTTCTACTCTAGTTCTTAATAGCTATTTGTGTATTTAGAGCGCAAAGTGATTGATTGTTGCTCGACAAATAGATTAATCTTTGGAGAACGACAATGACACTTTGTGCTCGAAATACACACATTATTATACAACGACCTCTTAGGAAGTTGTATTATTTTTTCTACAAGCGCAGCTCTTAGAAAAAAATGATCGACACTTCATTCAAATAGGCACATAACATTACTTGTGAGAAAATCACTCAATAGCAATCCGAAATGTATAAGCTATCTAAATGTCCAATAATTCAAGTCACTAACAAAAAAAAAGTAAAATAACGTTCTTGAAAAAAAAAAAAAAGTTGTAATTGCCAGGAGATGAACCCGGGACCTGCGGATTACAAGCCCAAGACGCTAGCCATTGCACCACCGCAGATTCTCAGATACACATGACTGTATTGTCTATACTTTCCATCAAGTAAGAATAGGTCTATTTGCAAACAAAGTCACAAAATGACATTTCACGGGAAACGTTAACTTTGCGTTGAGATCTGAAAGCGTCAAAAGCTACTTTGGTAAGCGGTTGTAGAAAAAGGATATTTTGGTAATATAAGCGGTTGTATCAAAATAAAATTTTTATTGAGCGGGTAGGCGGAAAAATCATGTATTACATGGGAGTAAAGTGCCTTTTTCTCCCTTGGATGTTTACTGCCCTCCGCTTAGAGTAAACTACATCTTGCGGGAGGAAAAGTGGCACTTTCCTCCCTAGTAATACAAATAGCAATTTTTTGGAGTTCTGGGTAGATTTGATAGAGTTCTGGAGTTCGTGAAACAAATTTTGAATAGTTCCAGCTAACTGTGGATTTTGATAAGAAAAACAAATTAGTGGCGCCATCTTTTTCGAAAAACTGAGTTCTGATGGTATTTTTCGATAAAGGAAGAGTTCTGGAGTTCTTGACCATTTCTGAAAATAGTTCTGCCGGAATAAAAAAGTTATTGAAGAAAATCGATTTTTGACTTTCGAAAACCATCATTTTGAAAGAAAAATAACAGTTATTTCAGTTCTGAGTAGCACTCAGCGAGTTCTACAAAACATGTTTATCGAGTTTTACCCAAAAAGCAGAGCTTTTCAATTTATTAGCCTTCATAAAGGGATCTCTTAACAGTTCTGATTGAAGTTCTGAGTAGCATTCGGCGAGTTCTACAAAATATGTTAATAGAGTTTTATCGAAAAAGCAAAATTTTTCAATTTATTACCTATCACAAGACAGAAAGACAAAAGACAGAAAGGAATCTCAGAACAGTTCTGATGGGAGTCCTGAGTAGCACTCGGCGAGTTCTACTGCCTACAAGATTCTCAGCATATAAGATGTTGATTTCTACTTATTGTAGATGCACGGAAATACCATTTTACAATGTAGCTTTTTATATTCTTCAATTTGTTATCAACTTTGGGCTAGTTAGTTTTTTATACAGGTACATGAAGAGGTTTAGTTTTGTCACCACTGAATACTTAGCAAATAAATTGTTGATTTCTACACACAAAATCACTATTTTAGGACGTAAAATATTACATTCTTTTATTTTATAGTTACTTAGAGCTACTACAAGTATTTTTAACGGTTTTTCATTACAGATTTAATTTGCGTCACAGTTTCAGTAGCGATTTTGATCTATATTTGTTGATTTCTAAGTACTTGTAGTTGCATGGAAATTACCTTTTAAGACTTGATTACTATAGTTCATTTTTCAATTTTACATAAGTTTTGAGTAACTATAAGTGGTAGAAAATAGCTTTTTTTGCGTTTTTATTATTTTCCACGCGCGCTTTATTGCATAGCATTCATAACCAGCGTTAGCGACCATCATTGAAGGCTGTAATCATCGTATTTTGACAGTTGAAAACTCGTGTTTTGTAGTGAAAAAAATTGTGTACAGTCAAAACAAACGGAAAATTGTTTGTTTTAAAAATGTATCGATTTGAAAATCATGCTGAATGTAAAATATGTATAAAATTGTTGATGTAATGATGAATCTTATTTACCCGAAGAAAAGAGGTGTCCGAAAAATAAAGAAAACGTTTTAACTACCTATGTAATTGAAATGTACCAAAATTAAATATAGAAAGAAAAACCAGTACTGTCAAAAACATATTATTCTGTCATTAAAACGTGAAGAAATTTCAGATTTGATGCGCTTTTGGGCACCCAAGAGAAAAAAAACATAAAAATAAATATGTTGTCATGGTAATCTGTCAAAAAACCCAATTTGATTGGTTAAAAATTACTGGTGTGGAATAGTCAGTAGTAATACTACAAGTGATTGAATTTTCGCGATAAGTCTGTCGAATCATTTCTGATCGAAACTGAATTGTATCGAGAAAACACCACGAGTCCGCAGGAATTTTATTAGACTATTTCACGAAGCATTAAAAGTATTTTTATAAACATGAACAATCAATTTATCATAACCATAATCAATCAACTATAATCACAAAAAATGTATTATAACTATCAATAATTTATTACATAGTTACGATGCGACCCATTTTGTCAAAATGTCAAACTTTGACAGAACAATCAGAATTGAGAGACAGCGGGTGTTTTCGCGATAATACAAGTTGTCTTTGATTTGTGATTGGTCAGATTACGTGAATATCTTGAGAAGAGGAATAGTCAGTAAAAGACATTCGATCTGTCAAATGGTGAAGTTTGACAACAAAATGGACCTGTATCTTCGAAAATAGTCTTGACCGCCAAAAACTTCATTTGGATTATTTGTAGAGACCGAAACGTAAGTTACAAGATTTTTTTAATTCAATGGGTAACTCTAACCGAAGTTTTACCCATCATGTGAATAAAAAAAGACGGGAAAAAAAATTCTGAAACTACCGTGACACCCTCGTAGCCAACTATCTCTAAAAACCGCTCCGAACAGTCATCACTCAGCCTTAGTCACGTACCCGAACGCACCGTGATGACTAAGACACTTTCCCGAGGGAAACCTAGCGGCAAAAACGCGAACCAGCAAAAAAATCCGACGCGACAAAAATAATGCATTGCTCTCTTACAAGTCTTACAGGCACACCGAAAGCCATTTGCCAATCGCAACAAAACATTAAAAAAGCCACGCACACTCAAAAACTAAAAACAAAACCATGCTTTTTAGCGACACTCGTAGAAAAAAGCCAAACCTCTTCAACCACTTGGATATGAACCGATTCAGGCGACGTTTTTTCCCCATGTTTCACAACAGCTCTTCTCGCCGGATATTTTCTAGAACCAAGAAAAAAAAAGCACTCAGGCGCCGTTCTTAGCTGGCAACAAATGCACACAACGCGCTGTACGTAGTTGAACTGCAGCGAAAAGCGTATTTAGAGCGTCGCTAGACGACCGATAGGAATTCCCTACGGGATCTATTTTTAACTACCCCAACTATTCCAAAAGCGCGGTGGCGGCGAAGGGAACCATTTCGAAAGAGGAAGAAAAAATCGGCCGAATAAGATAGAAAAAAGTCAACGAACGGCGAGGAGACGCGAGAGATATCGCCGCAGTTATCGACAAAGACAGTGCATATAATTCACCTTTGACAACCCCATGAAATACGAGGAAAGAATACTAATCATACTTGAATGTCAGGAAACAAGCTGTCCTCATAGATAAACGCTATTCTGAGATCACATACACTTTGGGGTACCTCTAGGTTCTATCCTGAGCCCACTTTTATTTATTATCCAAATGTGTTTTTGTTATTCAGATGATTGCTCTCTTTATGCCTCTGTTAAGAAACTAGATTACTTTGAAAAACTTCTCAGGATTTTTCAGGAGAAGCAGAAATGAAATGAAACATGGGTCCATCACTTCACACCCGAAACAAAAGAACAATCAAAACAATGGACTGAAAAGGGAGAACCGGCTCCAAAGAAGGCAAAGACCGTTCCATCTGCAAACAAGGTCATGGCGTCGGTTTTTTGGGATGCGCATGGGATAATTTTCATTGACTATCTTTCAAAAGGAAAAACTATCAACGGCGAGTATTATGCGAACTTATTGCAACGTTTGAGCGAAGAAATCAAGCAAAAACGGCCACATTTGGCTAAGAAGAAAGTGTTGTTTCATCAAGACAATGCACAAGCTCACACATCCGTTATTGCAATGACCAAAATTAATGAATTGAAGTTTGAATTGCTACCTCATGCACCCCATTCGCCATATTTAGCCCCCTTGGATTATTTTCTGTTCCCAGGCTTGAAAAAATGGCTCGGTGGTCAAAGATTTTCCAACAATGAGAGGTTACGTCGGCAGTTAATGGCTATTTTGAGGACAGAAACATTCTAATTCTTATTTATATCAATATTTGTATTAAAATTCGAGCACTTCCCGGCCTATTCCGGAAAGTACGTACTTCCCGGACTAGGCCGGGAAGTGCTACTTTCCCAAAGAAAAAATGTCCGGGAAGTGAACACTTCCCGGATGGTTGCCGAAAAAGTACTTTCCCGTACAGAAAACGATCCGAGAAAGGTTTTGCCGGCTTGTTTATATTTTAGACAGTTATTGAATTCACGCAAACAATATGTAGAATTGCTTAGTTTTGGATAATGCTGATTGCGATTTCAGAAAAAATAGTATGTGTACCTCGTAGTAAAAGCACATTCCCAGACTTCAATGCTTGTTGGACTCGGCTTAGCGCCTCGGCCAACAATTTATATTGTCGTCCGGGAATTTATTGCTTTTACTACTAGATACACAATATACTATTCCCGTACCGTTTAGGTCCGAAAACGGTCCGAGAAAGTTCGTTGGTTAGCAACGGACTAAAATACTAGATTAGCGTATTTTGAGGCCTGAAGTTGCTCCGAGAAAGTGGGCATTCTTGAACGATTTCAGAAAAATATATACTTTCAAATTTTGTGGTTTCTTTGTTGGGCCAGGTACTTCTGGGACCACCCTCGTAATAGTAATACATAAAAGTACTTTCAAATATCTTAAACTAGTAAATTATTACTTGTTTATAATATTTAAATAACGTACATTTTAACGAAATTTTATCTACTGAATCTTTGTGCCATTGTTTGTATTTGTCCCACGCAAATTCTTAATAAATTTAAACCACCATTTTGTAATAGGATGTGAAAGGTAACTTAATTATTTTTAACTTTATTCTTGTATACTATTACTTGTATTACGTACCGTAGGAAACACATCTGATGAAAATGACTTATCTCATGTACATGCTGTATACCAAAGAGGCGAAAATAAAATCTAATCTAATCTAATCTAAAGTCTTTGCCTTGTTTGCCCTACATTTTCGTCCCAACTTTCAGTTTTCATGTACTCGTGGAGGGTATCAATATTTTTTGTATGTAGGTACTTTTAAAAATGTTTTTTATTCATAACATTCGGCATGTATTTCGAACCACAATGCTATTTTAGTCGAAATCGGGATAGTTTAGCATTATTTTGATTATTTGGAATAATTTTAGGGAGTTCATGGCTCTCTAGATCGAAAAATAAAATGGGCATTCTGACAAATGAAATATCAACTACTTATAATTAAGGTATCATTGGATTCAGATAATTACGAAGATTTAAAATAATAATATACAGGGTGTCTCATTTAAAAATCGAAAGTTGATGTCAAAAAGTGCCGTCTAGTGAGCATATTCATTTAAATGTCCAGACTTTCGGAAATATAGCTAGGGAAACAAAGGAGAAAAGAGGGGTGTACCATGAGTCTGTGTCACACGGTATATGAAAAATTGCTTATGGAAGAGAAGATTGTCGTTATCCCGTTGTGTTTTTATTTTACTCTCATGTTTCTGCTACAAATCGGAAATAAAACAATTTCGTAATAAAACCGCAACTCAACTATTCCAGTTATTCCAACCCCGTTTCCAATATTACTTTCCTCAAAGCTCGCTGAGCTCATAACACTGACCTATCCGAGCATTCCGATCAGCGCGAATCAACATCAACGTTATGTTTGCATTAAGTTCAATGTTCTTCTGGCACGAAATGAATCGAAGATGCCATCGAGTTATTTATTTAGTTTCTATGGAAACCTCTATACTTAATTATCCTCGCCTGCTATTTCGTTTCTTTTCCTGGTGCAGCGGAACGCAGTGGCGTCCGGCGAATTATTATCGGAAGGGAAAGGAATACCTAGTAGACTACAAGCCCATATAACAATTTGGGGAGGATGAAACATATTCAGAACGATGCTGCTATATGAAAAAATAACCTCAGGCTATGCCGTCAATTCTTGGTGGTGCAAATGACTGTAATAATAATACTAATTTTTCATCTGAAGATGTGCTTTTCCGACAAAATATTCCTGTACGGCATCCCTCACGTTGGTAGATTATAAAAGAATAACCTCCTAGAACCTACTGCCGTACAAAAATAATGGGACCAGAATCCAGGATTTTTTTTTTCATTTTCGGAAATTGAAATTTTTTTCTGGATTCCGGTCCCATTATTTTTGAACAGAAGTAGGTTCTAGGAGATAATTATTTCACAATATACCAACGTGGGGAATGCCGTACAAGAATATTTTGTCGGAAAAGCACATTTTCGGATGAAAAATGATTATTATTATTATTACAATCATTTGCACCACCAAGAATTGACGGCATAGTGCCTTTAGTATATTGTGTATCTAGTAGTAAAAGCAATACATTCCCGGACGACAATGTAAATTGTTGGCCGAGGCGTTAAGCCGAGGCCAACAAGCATTGAAGTCTGGGAATGTGCCTTTACTACGAGGTACACATACCATTTTTTCTGAAATCGCAATCAGCATTATCATAAATTGAGGATTCGAAATTACGTGCTTTCCTGAAACGTCAAAGTGACAAATATAAACCAAAGACCGATTTTGACGGCCTAGGCCGGCAAAGTACTTTCCCGTATCGTTTTCGATACGGGAAAGTATTAAACGATACGGGAAAGTATTAAACGGTCCGGGAAAGTTCGTTGATTAGCAACGGACTAAAATACTTGATTAGCGTATTTTGAGGCCTGAAGTTCCTCCGAGAAAGTGGGCATTCTTGAACGATTTCAGAAAAAAGTTATTTTTCCTCATAGCAGCATCGTTCTGAATTTGTTTCATCCTGGGTCAAATGACCCCCCCAAATTGTTATATGGGCTTGTAGTCTATAGTTGAAAGTTTAAAAACGACACCCACATGAGAGTCATAAGATTGAATTAGCTGAAGAATTATCTGAAGCTGATGTAGAGAAAAAGATGCAACGTTGTGAGATGATGACGGCCAGGGTTGTTTCGTTTTAAACATTTTGTTGTAATCAACTGTTTTAAACATATTTGAAACATTTGCTTGAGTTTAAAACAGTTTGTTTAAAACAGTTTGTTTAAAACAGTTTGTTTAAAACAGTTTGTTTAAAACAGTTTAAGGCACTTTAATTGAGCAACCGTTTTTTTTATTTTCTTTATTAATATAATGAATAATAAATAAACTTAAAAATAACTTTTTGGAGAAAAGCTTTTATTCAAATGCACTAAAAAGAAGAAAATAAATTTCAAAGTGAATTAAACCCATCATTTTGTTACATTTTAAAATTTCAAATGATGTAAAAGCTTGTTAACTTTAAAATTCATTTTCTTCTTTTTAGTGCATTTAAATAAAAGCTTTTCTATAAAAAGTTATTTTTAAGTTTATTTATTTCTTTTTTAGCTTTCTGTGGATATGTGTCTTAGTCGGTTCATTTAAATTAATGCGCCATAGTTGCAAGGTCGCCTGTCTGTTAATTTACCGTTGGACATTTTTCCAAATTTCTACGCGTTCTCTATCTAGCTTTCGATGAGGGAACTTTTTTTGAAACCGTATTATTCAATGGTCAGATGATTTTCACTATTTTTACGGATTTTTTGGAATTCTATTTCGCGAGTTTTCCTAATTTTTTTCGTGACAGGAAAGGGGTGCTAGCCGCCCGATCGATTCTCTTTCATCATTATCTTCCATGCCTGAAACTATTGAAACATTTTCGACATTCCTTTGCGTTCTCTATCTAGCTTTTGTGGGGGGACAGGAGGGTGATTTTTTTACCTTAACGGAAACAATATCGGAGTTATCGGACAAGCTGATTTAAATTCGACGAAGGTTTGTTAGGAATCTGTTTTTGACAAGAATTACATATGTGACGTCATCACTTTCCTCGTCTATTGGGTTTCTTATTACGGGGACGGCGACGTAGTTTAGTGTACAGAGTCGGACGTCAAAAAAGGTATCTATTATTTAGATATTTAGTAGAATAAAGAAAAATAGATCAAACGTTTAAATTAATATTATGTTTGAAAAAATATGATTTAAACATTGTTTTTTCTAAGTTTTATTTGTTCTAAATATAAAATTTAAAAGCCAAAAAAACATGTTTAAAACAAAAAAAACCGTTTAAAACAAAAAAACATGTGTTTTGTATAAAATTAAAAAATACATGTTTTTTTTTCAACCCTGATGACGACCCATAGGATTGCATGTATCCAGTGTTACATTGAACTGAGGAATCTTAGACCGGGATCCCACGCCTATTTTCAAAATTGATTAATAACAGGCTGAATCTTCCTGAGTAGCTTCATTTTGCCGAGACGACCAACTTTTTCCTCTACGAAAATTCTCGATATTGGTAGCTAATGAAATGCGCAGGCGTCAATAATGTCGATTTGGTGACTGAAAAAAATGCATTAATAACAGTTAGTTTTCCAGTTGAACCTCAAGATAATTCGATAAAGTACTCGAAAATACTTTTGTCCTACAAAATGGATGGTAGGACTGAAGAGTCCCCCACTCCCAACATGTCATTTTGTCAATAAGATTTTTTTAGACAATAAAACATATTATTGATCTATTTATGTACGTATGAATCTATATATGTTTATGTGACTATAAGTATGTATTACGTCTATACAATTGTTTTTTGTTTCCATTACCATGTATAATATGGTCTTAATGGAATAAATTAATTATCATTTATTACAAATGCTTCCTGAAACCAAATTATTTGCTTTTATATCTTACTCTGTAGGTTGATGAAATTCCCATGTTCAGTTATGCGGTTTTTGAAAGTTCTACAAGTTTGTCCGATGTAAAACAAGGAAATTTATAGATTCCACTATCTTCTAGTTTCAACTTCATTAATATTGTTCTTGATATGCGTACCCAAAGTGTTTTTTGTCTTAAAAGCACTATTAAAACGTTGCTGCTTTGACATATTCTCTATTTTTTTTTGTATAAACGTTAAGATGGATTTTCAACAAGTATTTGCTACATCGATTCAATATTATCAGCTAGATTAGAAGTCGTGTACATTTTCTTTCCTTATCGAAAATATCACCCTTTTCACAAAAAAAAAAAAACTTCACCATTCTTTTTTTTTAATCAACAATTTCTTCAAACACACTTCAACAGCTTAGTTTTTTCTAAGCTAACTAGACGTCCTACTAAAATATCAAACGCAATTCGACCCACATTTCAAATTGGCACCCGCGAAGAAAAAGTGCTGTCGAGAATAACATCATTTTTATTCATGAATTCCCACGCGATAGTTATAGTACGTACACGTAAATTAATATCAACTTAGAGAGAGAGAACAAAAGAATGCAGTTCTTTGATACCGGCGATTGTCGTAGGTGAACGGGCTCATTAGCATCTCGAGAAAAAAAAACGTTTCGACAAACACGATACACTTTCTCACGTCGAAATAAACGAAAGCAGGTAGTTCGTTTGTGTCATCCAACGTTTGTTAGTGAAACTAAAATTAGTATGAATTAGAATTAGAGCTGGTTTTCATTTCAGTTGAAGGTCTCTGAACAGACGGGTCTACAAAGTGCAACAAAACATTTGGAACGTGGAAACTGTTTGTAACTGAAACTTGCAAAAGATAAAAAAGCTCAAGATCTACAGAAGCAGTAACGAAGTTGAGTGTCATCGCAGGACTTGTATAACCCTTTCAATTACACTTTCATTTAAAAAAAGAAGCACTGTAATAGATCTGTCCCTTCCCATGGACAAATCTCTGAACTTTCATGGATTTAGTTCAATCGAAGTGCCGTTGAAATAAATAAGCTAGTTAAGTATCCTATCTTTTATACTGCAACAAAAATAGTCTAAACTTCGTTTCACTGATTTATTTGAACTTCTAAAATACAACTACTAATTTATTTCAGACGAATACAGTACTTTATCGCTAAGCCACTCTGTATAAAGTCTATTTGCTAACTATACAACTGACTGTAACTATTTATCTGTCCTCTACACTCGCAGCGTGATATTTATATACACGAAGGGTTATTCTCTAGGTACAGTTCTGGAACTACTTCCATTCGCTTCCAAACGGAGCGATTCTAGAAGCGTTTACGACCATAATGTCACGATGACCTAATGCTGGCTTGTTTTCGAGTACGAGCGACAGGTCCAGCTCCAAAATCGTTACAATACATTAAATAAACATTTTTGTTGTAAAGTGGTTTTTATTGAGAAATTATTGTTATTCTTGCAAGTTGGTAAGTATAAGAGTTAGTTTTGCTATGATTATTAATATTCATGGGTCTGTGCATAATTTGAAGATATATAGGCGGTGTTACTTTTGATGTCCCTTAGTGAGGACAATAGATCGTTACTGCTAAGAAAAAGTTGTTTGACTTTAAGTGGACTGTTTACACTTCATAAATTGACTTGAGAATAGAAAAATTGAGATGAATTGTATGATTTTAATGCCTTGTCAACAGTAATGACTTCATATCAGAACAAATGTACTGAGAGTTCTTACAAAAGTAATATTATGTTTACATATTTTGAGTATTACTGCATTCGTTTTTTAAATCTAATTCTTAGAAATTTAGAGCCGTTTTATGTTTTGGTTCTTCCAAATATATTTTTGTACCTAGAAAATGTTTAAACTATTTAAGTGCTTCATGTCTCCCTCTCAGTTTTTTATATTCATTATATCTAAGTACAAAAAGCGCTAAGCTCTCTACTAATGAGGAACTCCTGCATTATTAAGAAAATGATGATGACTCGGATCTTCAGTTGATGTCTGATGAAGAGGACATGCGAAAGATTACATTCTTCTGAATTTCTTTCAAAATAATTTCGTTTTTATGTTTACTTAATTTTTTTTTTTCATCAGAAGTTTGGAAAATTGCAATTTTCATTATGGCTCATGAAAAATAAATATTTTCGTGTTGTTTTTATCAATTTTTTACATGATGTCTCTAGTCAGAGACATTACAAAAACTAAGAACGGCTATAAAAATAAAAATTTGTAAAATAGTAATCCTTAAAAGTATGGTAAATAACGAAGAAAAAAAGTGTTTCCACAAAAAATAACAGATGTATACCTCAGTGTAACTTGAGATAGTGTCCCTCTAGATGGACAAATACACTGAAAGGGTTTTAACTTAATGTGTCGCCTAAGGATTCCAAAAATTCAACGCTCGCGATTCATGTCAACCCTGTAGCCATTTTACCACGATAAGGTTTTTAACGTTTCATAGACACTACCGAGACAAATTCGACGAATCTTTATGGCGTCTCGTAAATATTCTTCAGTGTACTCAACTCAAGAAGACAAATACAATAGCATGATTTTTTTTAAAAACATCACGAGTTTTTACAATATACTTTTTTTTTCAATTTTTTCTTATAAATGAGTTATTTTCAAAACGTTGATTTTTTCGCTTAATAGGCAGTGCGACGCGTGATATCTGCTTTGAATTTCTAAAAGCTACCTAAAATTCTGCAAATAGTGTAACAATATCGACTCTTCATAGAAGTGGAAGAAAAAAATTCTTTCGTGGATTATATCATATCTCACATCCCGGAAAATAATTGTTAGTATGCCAGAAGCAAACTCAGATATATATGATATCGACCTTGGAGTTCTACAAGGCTCGATTTTGGGCCCACTAATATTCCTACTATTTATAAATGACCTGCCCTTTCATGTAAAATCTGAATGTATGGTACTTTTCGCGGACGATACTTCTATTGCGGAAGAAGCCGATAGCATAAAGGAATTGCAGGAGAAATTGAACAAAATTTCGAATGGGTTCACTACATGGTGTAAACAAAAAAAATTAATTGTCAATGCAGACAAAACAGTATTGATTCCGTTCTTTGGAAAAAAAAACAGAATATATACCATTAAAAATTATTGTAAATAGTGAAACAATTGAACCCTCTGAAGGTAGGACTAAATTTCTGGGTATATTTATTGACCCTGCATTGAAATGGGACAAGCAAATTAGTTACGATTGCAATAGGTTGAAAAGAAGTTTTTATGCTATACTTCAACTCAAAAATATTCTTGATGAAAAATCGCTCTTGGAGGTATATTATGCAATGGTCCATTCAATATTAATGTATAATATAATTTTATGGGGTAGCAGTAGTGACATCAAAAGAGTGTTAATTGCCCAGAAAAGAATAATTCGCCTTCTGTTCAATCTGAAAAGAACAGACTCCTGCAAACCTCTTTTCAAAAAATATATTTTAACCGTTGTCTTCATTTACACCCTTATAATTTATATTAAAAAAAAAAATGAAATGAGTTTGGAAACTAATGCTCAGACGCATAGGTATCCAACAAGAAAAGGAAATTTGCTGAAAACTGAAGTGCATAAAACCAAATTTTTTGAAAGGCCTCTGATCTATGTAGGATCTAAATTTTACAATTGAGTTTAAATCAATTTCAAACTTGGATGCTTTCGAAAATAATGTTAAAAAGTTTATATCCACTGAAGGCTTTTATCCAGGAGATGAACTTTTCGACTATGTTAAAAAAAAATCAAGACTCCATAGGTGAATTTTTATTTATACTCATATATGTTCGTACATTATGTCTGTACCTTTATGTGTTATATACCATTGGATATTTTATATACATTTATATATACAGGGTGGGTCACGGTCGATGGTACCTTAGATGTTTACGGAGATCGGGACATAGGATCATTCTGAAAATTTGGTTTCTCAAGTAGTTGCTCTTGGTCTATCGATCTAAAATATTTTCAGCAATGCAGCGTTGCCGCTTATACCAGAAAGTAGCAGCATCTTTGTTATTTCAAATGGATCACCCTGTATATTACCACATTTTTGAACTTGTCATTCCTTTCTGATTATTTCTGCCTCATACTTCCCTATACCTATCTCTAACGGTTTTTGAAATATTGGTTATTTTCCATATTTTTTATCCAAAACATAGCTCGAATTGAATGTTTATTTCTGCGGTATTTGGATTCTTAGGAAGTTGCAATTTTGTGTTTAGTTCATCACGATCATGTACACTGATTCTGTATAGAGAAATTTGTTCTGCGTTATACAGGGTCGTTCAAAATTCATGATCTTACTGCTAGATACGAAAAGGGTTGAAAGTGCGTTTTTTAAATGGAACATCCTGTATATTATGAAATATCCTGAAAGATGACTAAATTCCCTTCGAATTGATATATCATGTTCCTATACCTAAATAGCCAGAATTCCGAGATAATAGCAATTTTCACTTGCAATCTCCCAAGTGCTTGAATTATTGCCGGAAATTTTTCGAGTCCATGAATTTTCTTTGAAACGTGCGTGACCTAGCTAAAGTCACCACTATCCACGACCACATAATGAATCTTTCATATACATTTTACAAATATCACATTCCCAAGAGTTCACTCACCAGGGAAATAAGAGTAAGGGCACACCACAATGAGCCCCGCAAACACGGCGGGCTCATTTACCAAAAACTGGACTTATTCCATGAACGCCAAGACTAAGCACCAAGTCACCTCTATAGAGGACTAAGACCAGAACCCGGTTTTTTGCCGAAAACTTTTTCCGGGAATCCACATAACACCCCTCACAAATCACACTTCTAAAATCTGACAATCAACCCCTGTATTAGCATAGCGGGATACAGGGTATACTAATACCATGATGTAGGAAGGTAAAATCTGAGTAACACCCGTCAACACCAGCGGGGGTGCCTCACCTGTTCCTCTTGAGGAGCCGAGGAGACGCTACATTCGGGACAACGCCGACCCCTGGCAACAGGGGGTCGACGGAGCCCCCCACCCTAGCACTCCCTCACAACCTGCGGGATCCCTATCTGCCCACGGAGGTGGTCGGAAAATATCAAACAGAGTTATGTTGTACATAGATTTCACCGAAATGCAACGTAAATAGTTAAATATCTGAATATACATGTTTTTGAGTTTGAGCTCAGCGGTAGTGTTGCGGCCTATGAGTCGCTAGGTCGATGGTTCAATCCACGATAAGAACATAACTTTTTTATTTATTTTGTTCCAAATTTAAACACATTTATTGATGAAAATTTTGTTAAGTATTTTACATATCAATATTTCAGTGGAAGAACATAACTTTTTTATTTTTTTTGTTCCAAATTAAAACACATTTATTGATGAAAATTTTGTTAAGTATTTTACATATCAATATTTCAGTGGTTATAAATAGTTAGTTAGTTATTTCTTATGAATTGTTGGATGATTTTCATTTCTCGGTGTGAATTTTTCTTACCGAATCCCCCTCGTGCTTGAACTAATTGCCGTAAATTTATCTCGTACATGAATTTGAAAATTCATGTACTCGAAAAATTTCCGACAATAATTCAAGCACAAGTGAAAATTGCTATTATCTCGGAATTCTGGGTATTTAGGTATAGGAACATAATATATCAATTCGAAGGGAATTTAGTCATCTTTCAGGATATTTCATAATATACAGGATGTTCCATTTAAAAAACGCACTTTCTACCCTTTTTGTTAAGTATTTTACATATCAATATTTCAGTGGAAGAACATAACTTTTTTTATTTTTTTTGTTCCAAATTAAAACACATTTATTGATAAAAATTTTGTTAAGTATTTTACATATCAATATTTCAGTGGTTATAAATAGTTCAGGTGAAACCGTCGTTAGTTATTTCTTATGAATTGTTGGATGATTTTCATTTCTCGGTGTGAAATTTTCTTAACGAATCCCCCTCGTGCTTGAACTAATTGCCGTAAATTTATCTCGTACATGAATTTTCTTTGAAAATAGATGTACTCGAAAAATTTCCGGCAATAATTCAAGCACTTGGGAGATTACAAGTGAAAATTGCTATTATCTCGGAATTCTGGATATTTAGGTATAGGAACATGATATATCAATTCGAAGGGAATTTAGTTATCTTTCAGGATATTTCATAATATACAGGATGTTCCATTTAAAAATACGCACTTTCAACCCTTTTCGTATCTAGCAGTAAGATCATGAATTTTGAACGACCCTGTATAACGCAGAACAAACTTCTTTATACAGAATCAATGTACATGATCTTGATGAAATAAACACAAAATTGCAACTTCCTAAGAATCCAAATACCGCAGAAACAAACATTCAATTCGACCTATGTTTTGGATAAAAAATATGGAAAATAACCAATACATCAAAAACCGTTAGAGATAGGTATAGGGGAGTATGAGGCAGAAATAATCAGAAAGGAATGACAAGTTCAAAAATGCCGTAATATACCGGGTGACCCATTTGAAATAACAAAGATGTTGCTACTTTCTGGTATAAGCGGCAACGCTGCATTGCTGAAAATATTTTAGATCGTTAGACCAAGATCAACTACTTGAGAAACCAAATTTTCAGAATGATCCTATGTCCCGTTCTCCGTAAACGTCTAAGGTACCATCGACCGTGACCCACCCTGTATATATATAAGTTTGATTTTATTTGTGTAAACAAGTGTGTTTATAATTTTAACATTGTTTTGACAGGACCTATATCATTGTAATGATCTACTGGTTGAAATAAATATTCTATTCTATTCTAAAGTACCCTATTCTGCATACAGACAAATCTAATATAAATAAAACTAAAGAAATTCTGGGAGTAGAACTATATGCAAAAAATGTAGACATGAAATGTAAGATCTTGTCGAACGGATAAAGGCTCACTGGCAAAAGTGTAGTGAAACAAATACAGAAATCGAAAGCGACAATAAATCAGTTGTTTGTAAGTATATTATATTGAGTAAATAAGTTTGTTTCTTTAAATTATATTTTCCAAAGATAGATTTTAAAGTTGATGCTTTTATGATTGAAATATGTAATAATTTCATCTCATCTTAAAAACCACCGGTTACCAAATTTTGTGCCAAAAGTTTATCTATAGTAAACGTTGTACAAAAAAAAAATCGAAACCGAAATCTGTTATGCAGACTCAAAACATACATTCGCGGTGACACCACCCACAAACCTAACAAAAACCGTCCCCAAAGTGCGACTTTACGTCCTTTTTTATCGCCTCTCAAACACCAATTCGGCACCTGACCCTCCTTCTACGGGCATTCGGCACATGTTTTTTCCATCCAAACCATAGATATTCCACGCGATTTGGCGAACACGCAGTACCTGTCGCCCGGCACGGTACCTGCTCCGGAACGTACGGTTTCGCGAACGGTACGACTTTCGTGCACGTACAAAGAAGAAAATCAAACTTCTGTCATTACTTGTTAGCTTTTACGGTACCGGTACCAGTACCAGTTAAAGGAAAGGACTGGAATGCCTCCGTTCTCCGTTCGAAATAATAATTATAATTGCGACGGCCTATTTGATTATCCGATTTGATAGTGTCGAGCTGCGGATGTGAATAACTAACTGGCGAGTTGATGACAGAGTTTTTTTTCTTAGCCAGCCGGTCCAGAGTCGGGGCGGCCCACTGATGGCAGATTTTCCGACAAAAGAACTTAAAAAATATAAAAAACAAGCTTTTATCACTAAAATTTATAAAATAATTGAATTGACTTGTATTATATGACACTAAGGTAAAAACGATTAAATTTCCACAGAATTATTATCTACGCGACATGTTTCGATACACAGTTCTCAAGCGAATGTAATACATTACATTATTCTACGTTGAACATTACTTATAGGTAGATAATAATTCTGTGGAAATATAATTGTGTTTACCTTAGTGTCATATACTATGAATTTCCATCAAGTAACGGCCACGTCAATCCATGACTTGTATTAGTTACGATTATGCATTTTAAACTTGACAATATTTTAAATTAATTGTAGATAAAACGCAAACATAAAGGACCTCGCACCATTTAAGGTTCATATAAACCCATAAAAAAGTTAACGGCAAGGTAAAAAATTCTGAAAAAAATTAGAATTATTTTGGCTTTCAAATTGAATGATTATAGAGATGTAGAAGAAAATCTGATGAACAGTTTTCGAGGAAAAAAATAAAAACCTAATTTTCAGAGGTTTTTTCAAGTTTTACCAAAAACCATTCATCAGATTCCATTTCAAATATCATGACATATCAATGTCAAAGTAAAAGATAATCACGATTTTTTTCAGAATTTTCTACTTCAACGTTCCCTCACAATTAAAAAAAAATCTGTAAATATTGTTATAAAATCAAAGACAGTTGAGACGATCGCTTTTGCAAGTGATATTTATATGAAATTTAGAAGACTGAGCATTGAGGAACTATTCATACTAGTTTTCAGACATAAAATCAAACGACTTATATTTTTAATAATGATTTTCAAAATCTCGGACAAAAAACGGTAAATCGCTCCAGTAAGTGATTCATCTGTAGTACATGAACGGAAATACAAAAATAGTTCTGCTACTGTCCATAAAGTATTGCATATGTAATTCTAACGTCATCTCCCGAAAGGCTAACAATTTCAATTTTCTCTCTTACGCTCAATCTTGCAGCCATGACACAAAATAATTCGAAGAACTGTAAGGTGAATATTGTTGACAATAGTACACTTAAATTTTTCACAAGTGTCAAACTGTAATATCATTTCCATGGCAACTAAGATTTAAATTGAAAAATCTTTAGGTCTTAGTTTTAGTTAATTTGCGTGAATACTTGAATGTAATTTTCATAAAAAATATTTACGCTATTTGTTTTTTTAACTGGTGGCATTTTATTTTTGAAATCATAAAAAAATATTCTCATGGCTATATCTGTTGATATAGGGTGTTTTTTGTGACTGTTAGCTGTGTGAGTTTTCGAATTTTTGAGTTGTCATAACTTTGGTATTAATGAATATTTTTTCATGAAATTTTGGTCACACCTGTTTAGAGGCACTCTAAATCCAGTGGCGTAGTGATTTTTTCATAAAAAAAAATCGCTAATGAAAAATCCCGATTTTCGACTAAGAAAAAATATCGTAGTGCCCTGAAAATTGGAATAAACATTTCAAATTTTGTCCCAAGGTAGACCTTTTAGTACTTGACATTTCAAAAAAAAATATTAAAATCGGTTTACAACTTCAAATTTTAGGGGGGTGTTTCCATTAAAAAGGGGTCACACTGTAGAAGAAAATCGAACTTCTGTCGTTAGCTTCTACGGTACCGTTCTACGTTCGAAATATAATTGCGAAGGCCTATTTGATTAACCTATTTGATAGTGTCGAGCTGCGGATGTGAATAAATAACTGGCGAGTTGAAGAGTTTTTTTTCTTAGCCAGCCGGTCCAGAGTCGGTGTGGCCCATTGATGGCAGATTTTCTATCAAGAGAACTTGAAAAACAACATTTGTTGAAAATTTGGAGTCACTGTGGCTTTCATCGTTACTGATAACCAGAATTTGTGACAAAGCACAATGCTTAGTAATAATAATAATGTTTATTCAGGAAATCAATAAAATAATAAAATGTATAAAGAATATATAAAATTACACAATAAAATTGTTTCTCTAAATAAACAAGAAAAAAACCACAAAAGGAAACCTTGTGCGTGGGTATATCCATGAAATAGAATATAAAATAAAATTTAAAACACAATTTCATCGGTATCAACATGTATACATATAACAATTAATAATAATAACAACAATATATATAATTGATAATAAAATAAAGTGAAGTAAGGAAAAAATTAATTAATAGAGAAGAAATAGATGATTTTTGAGAAATATACTGTTTATTATAAATCAAGTGTACATCATAAATCATTCTGTGTACACAGTATTCGTATTTTTTTTCTTTGTATATTTCAATTTGTTTGTTCCATCTCTGTTAATAGTGATCGTGAAAGCTACGTGTGTTAAGCTGGCACAGCCGTTTCAGCACAATAAAAAAAAACTAGTGCCGCATTTTCAACTGATTAATAACTATTTTCTAACATAACTCCTAATTTTTTTACCTCAAGTGGTTTCGGAGAAAAAGGGGTTGTACTAGCTTAACGCTTAAGCTATGGCACAACCGTTACGTAACTTTTTTTCTGCTGAAAATATTCACATGATTGTAATGCTGGATTTTTTAACTTTTTAATAACTTCCGAGTGACATACAAGGAGTTTCAAAATTACACTTCCTAAGGCAAAAAAACAAACAAATATTCGAATTAAATTTTATAAATATTTTGTTTCCTTCATTTTCTAACCTTCACAATATGGAACACTGAGGTGATATTACTTGATATCTCATACATATGTCCGATTGTGGTGAAAAAATTACAGTGGAAAGTATTAAAATCGTGCCCGAAACGCAATGAGACCGAAATCCTAGTCATATCACCATCTTTCTCCTCTTTCATTTTCTAACTTCAACTGAACTGGTTGGGATGAAAAATGTCCTCGTTGAATGCAAAGGGGAAATGTTCTCTTCAATATTTCACCCAAATGAATAGTAGGAAAAATTAACCGCTAAAATATATTAACCATCTTCGAAACGAGATGAGACTGAAAACAACAATCAGAACAATCATTGGAAATAATATACAATTTTCCATTATATTCGCTCCTTATGTACACATCTAATTGTACACATAATGCGAAAAGATTGATTAACTATGAAATATCGCAATCTTTCCATTCTCCCATTTTCTAACTTCAGCACAACGACCGATAAATGCAAATAGGTATAAAAATTCAAACCGTGTAATCCGAGGGGGAAGTAACTAGCCATTTTTTGTACACCTAAAGAAGATAATGCAGTAATTAACTCTAATGAAAAATAATTACCATTAATGATGTTATACTATTCATCGGAAAATCACTGATTAAAATCCGCGTCTGCTCAGCGATCACTTACCGATTGTCAGACGGCATAAATTTGCCAACTTGGAACCGAAAAAAATCATATCACGGATCCCCAGAAACATAGATTTCGATTTTAAGTTGAATATGAAATTATTAATGAAGTAATGAAAATGTTATGATGTACACCTAATGAAAGAGTTACTTCCCCCTCGGTGTAATCTGAGCAGTAAGGAAAATCAGCTGAGGAAATGCTTTTAAGTTTTCAAAACATGATGAGACCAAGAGCATTACTATTTTACCATTATTATGCCCTCTGATTTTTTAACTCCAGCACAATCATCTGAAATGGTGAAACAGATATGTATTACATATATTCGGCCCATATAAACTGACCATTTCTCCATTATTTTGCCATCTGATTTTATAACTCCAGCACAATCATCAGAAATTGTGGTGCAGGGGTGTATTTCATTATATAATAATAATAATAATAATAATAAAGGTCTTTATTATTTTCAATTATCATACATGAATTTTTTTTTGTATGTAAATAAAAATATATATTTCTGAAAATAAAGGGCGAAGTTCATTTTCTGCAGAGAAACAATGAACACCTCTCTACGAAAATGTTCTTCCACTTAACCTTTATAAAGTGTGTCAATGAAATCATTTTAGTATGTAACCTGATTGAAAAATAGATAATGAGAGAATAGGGACGATAATAAATACTTATTTGGGCAGCGGGGAAGGAGTATCTATACTTGAGTTTTGAATAGTTTGTTTTTATATTCAGACCTAAAGCGAGTAATGCCGTAGTTCTTTAAACTTTCAGGAACGGAGTTATACAAGTGATAAATCTGGTACGTGTAAGATCGTCTGAACATTTCGGTTTTGAATTTAGGTGGGGATAATAATCCTTTGAATCGTAGATTTAAGTTATGTATATCTGTTCTGAAAGATATTTTGTTGAACAAATATGGAGGAATTTTAGATGAAATAATTTTGTGAAACAAAGTGACAGCATGATGAATTCTGCGATTTTCCATATTTAACCATCCAGTCTCGATTAATTTATGTGATATTCTCTGACCTCTTCTCACACCGTAAATGAGTCTTAGACAGGAATTCTGCACTTTTTGAATTTTACTTTTGTATGCAGTTGTTAAGTTCGGACCATAGACGGAGTCACCGAAATTGAAATACGATAAAACTAATGCTTCACACAGTTTTATTTTAATTTTTCGAGGAAAGAAATGCCTGTTACCATAAATCAATTTCAGTGAACTGTATGCACGATGGATATATTCGTCCTATATGATCGAACTGGAATGAAAATTTCCCTGGTTTTCATTTTAATGTCCATATAAGTGATTCGAAAACATTATCCCATTTTCTTACTCCAGCACAAAGACCGATGAATGCAAAGAGGTGATGTATTCTTCAATTTTCTACGTATGTGATCTGAGCAGCAAGGAAAATCAGATGAGAAAATATTTTTAAACGGCTTCAAAACGTGATGACACCGATTGCATTAAAATTTTTTCATTATTGTGTCCTCTGATTTTCTAACTCCAGCACAATCATTTAATGAATCACATCATATTCGACTCGTATGAAATGACTGGCATGAATATTTCCCTGGTACTAATATTTAATGTCCACGTAATTCGAAAACATTGATTAACATTCAAATTTCGCAATTTTCCGATTCTCCCATTTTCTAACTCCAGCACAATGACCGATAAATGCAAAGAGGTGATTTTCTACGCGTGTGATCTGAGCAGCAAGAAAAATCAACTAAGAAAATATTTTTAAACGGCTTTAAAACGTGATGAGACCGATAGCATTACAATTTTTCGTTATTGTGTCCTCTGATTTTCTAACTCCAGCACAATCATCTAAAATAGTGATACGGTAAAGAATCACATCATATTCGACTCATATGAATTGACTGGCATGAATATTTACCTGGTACTAATATTGTATGTCCACGTAATTCTAAAACATTGATTAACATTCAAATTTCGCAATTTTTCGATTCTCCCATTTTCTAACTCTAGCACAATGACCGATGAATGCAAAAAGGTGATGTATTCTTCTATTTTCTACCCATGTGATCTGAGCAGCAAGGAAAATCACCTGAGAAAATATTTTTAAACGGCTTTCAAACGTGATGAGACCGATAACATTACAATCTTTTCATTATTGTGTCCTCTGATTTTCTAACTCCAGCACAATGACCGATAAATGTTAAGAGGTTATGTATTCTTCAATTTTCTACGCATATGTTCTGAGCAGCAAGGAAAATCAGCTGAGAAAATATATTTAAACGGCTTCAAAACGTGATGAGACCGATGACATTACAATTCTTTCATTATTGTGTCCTCTAATTTTTTAACTCCAGCACAATCATCTGGCATATTGATACAGGGATGTATTACAATATATTCGGAAATAAGTGACATGAACATTATTGGTACTTGATTGTACTTGATTCCTTGATATTTTTTTCAATTTCCACGTTTTTTCAAGTTACAGCCGGAAAAGCGTCGGAAGATTCTAGACCGGATTTTCTTTCGATTTTTACAAAGTAGGGCCCGCAACTTATTGAAAACCGTTTCCTCTATTGTTAACCTAAGCTCATACCAAATTTCATGGACTTCCAATTTTTTTAGCTGAAGAAATCTCTGGTTACTGTACTAAAACAGACTTCGATGTCTTAGGGCCGATCTTTTCACCTATAGAGAAGACCCAGATATCTATCAGATAAGGATATGTAAACCTGTGAAGTTTATCCGATAGCTAGCTATCAGAGACTTTATTGTGATGTGAAAAGACCGGCCCTTAATAAGACAAGTTGCCGATAGTTGGATAGGGGATGCTTGAAAAGTAACTTTTTTTAGAAATAGTTCATTTAAATGAATGATTATTATAGAAGTACTGTTTCCCTTGTTTTTCTTTCCTTAGAAAGGGAGACGCCGTGGAAATCCCGCCCAGGGCGACGGTAGTGCTAACACTGGTACTGCCTTTAGACTTTTTTACTTGCTAGGGTGACATCCCCTATCAGAAATTTTGGCTGCGCCACTGGTCAATGGTCATTCGTAGCCTACCCTAACTAAGTAGCCAGAGCCACTGTCACAATTTCTGATAATGTGCAGGTAGATTGAATGAAATACGAACTTTGTTAAATGTCAACATTAATAATTGATAATAATAAAATTCATATAACTAGTAATTTAGAAAAACAGTCTAAAGGAGACACTGAAAAGATTTTGATTGTTCATCACTTGGTCAGTTTTTGTACGAAAATGAAAATACAAACTAATGTCAACTGGATATTTAGTGTGCAATCATCAAATTCCAAGTTAATTTATTCTTCTTTACTTGAAGTAGGTAGGTAGGTACTCTTGAATTCACTACTTCGATTAATATAAGTAGGTAAATAGCGTGAATTAAAAATATTTCAATAACACCAGGTATTTCATACCTATTAAAAATGATTACTAATTATTCCTGGTAGCTAATTTGCTGAGAAATAGTTCAAACAAACAGCTAGGCCTAGGACCAGACAATACAAAGCGGAAATAAATAATTCTGCACAAGCATTACCAAATTTAATTAATTGGAATGAAATCCATCAAAACACCTTGCACTTCGCTCATTTGTGTCCCGACCTAGATCACACATTTGGCATGCGAATTAAACACGAAACTAGAAGCATGAATTATTCCGAAAACCAACACATACGAAAACATCCAAACAAAACCGCTCTATCTCGGTTGATACGACACGAAAACTACAAGCAAAATTCAAAAACACGAAAGGGTGTCATGACAAGTCACATCGGTGCAGATGATTGAAAACTCTCCACTTACCGATCTTTGGTGGTTCCACTGCTACCGGAATTTGTACACTAATTTATCTGCGACATAATACGTCTAATGGGAAAACTGCTGTCGAAATTGTCTTTGATGAGAAATCTTACACGCACTGCCTACACATCAAAGCCACAAACGCAGACATATTAGATCGTAATGAAAGTTGACAGAACAACAAACGGGAGTCGGTAAAGCAGATTTCTTATGGAAATCATGCGACGTTGCCCAATCTGTATAATTTCTGAAAAGGTTACCAGAGGCGCTTTTGTTGGCCTGGACTAAAGGCTCATTCATACCCTTGCGAATATTCGCAATTTTTTTTACGATTCCACTCAGACGGCAAGTAAATTGCGGTGAATGAATGATAATTTCGAGAATGAATAGACGAAGTTAAACTTTAATTATAGAATAATGATATTTATACAAATATCATTTTGCGTATTTGGCGTCTTTCAGGTGCAAACTGACGTTTGTATATTTACCGTGATTGTTGTTACTATGGAAATGTAGAACTCAGGAATCGTTGATTTACTCGAAGTTACCCCAAGTTACTCGGAGCTACCAAGCGCCTAAGGGCGAATTTTCACGCATACTATATCCGACGATCAGATGGTACGAAAATGTTTTGATTGGTTGAATTGTTTTCAACTTTCATCCGGCTGTCATACGAGTTGAATTATGTTCAACTTTTCCGATAATCGTATAGTTCTTAACATCAGTTTTCCTGTTTCTTGACATTTATTCTAAATCAAAATGAATACCAACAAAATGAATCGATTTTATATTCGGGAAACTAATTATCTTCTCATTTGGTCCTGTTTTTCTTTCAAAGTGAAAATAAACGAAAAAGCAGAATATTTTGGACTTTTAACGTCATTTCGAATATCGGATGCATGAAAATCCGCCTTAAGTTTACATGAACTGGGCTTTACAGAGTCCTGGTGTACTAGTAAATATGTATTCAATGTCAAACGGTGATTTAGGCTCAATCATCTTGTTCTTTTCTAGATATACGGCCTTCCAGAATAGCTTGGATGCGATTTTATTAAAATATTCTGTTCACCTAAGCTTGGTTCAAGGATATTGAACACTCTACAAATAGTCTTCAGTGTCCTTGAGCATAACTAATAATTTACACATTTTCAACTGTTTGCTTTCAGCGTCATCTCATTTGAACTTTTCACCATTAAGGCTTGTTCATACCCTTGCAAATTTCGCAATTTTCCTGCGAATAAAGTGTCTGTTAGTCATGCCAAGAAGGGACTAAAGTAAGGACATCGCACTGTTGCGATATGTTTTAGATTTGACACGTAACAACCTGAAGAGTAATTTTTTAATACGATCTAACAGAACGAACTAACCTTACGTAGGCATTTGAAAGCGTAGAAATTGACAACGTATGTAGGTTATGCACCATTTTTTCTTGTGAAAATACAATTTGTGAGGAGTAATTATTTAGTATGATACAATCAGAACGAACTTACGAACATTTGGGTGTGTAGAAATTTGGGCCATTTATCTGCCAAAATTTCACGAAACACGAAACGAAGGAGCTGGTAATATTGGTACGATGTCCTAACTTTAGCTAGCCCCTCTTGCCAAGTCGGACCAATCGTTGATGCAGAACCATGTCGGCAGCCATTTAATTCGCAGAAAAATAGCGAAAGTCGCGAGGGTGTGAACGAGACTTCACAGAACGCGTCTTTCGTGCATTTTAGTGTCGTAAGTTTAGACGGAAAAGGGATGGCAACATCGACTAGTCTTACCATTGGTTGGAATTTGAAATACTTGGAGTTCGATTCACAGAACTATAACACAGTTTTGTGGTTCGATTCTAAACTACAGAAATATACCTGGATTATATTTCTGTGTTCTAAACAGTCACGGAACCTGTGGTGCGCGGGACGTCAAGGGATTTAGGGATTTTCATTTTTCACTAGATCGTCTGTGCTCCATCTTGATTTGAATTTTGAATCTGCAAGATATTCGAACTTTCGAAGTAGATATTTGTCATACTATTTCTCTCTAAAAAATGTCTGACGATGAATCCGATAAAAACTTAGTTCCCTACAACTCGGCCATAGAGAGGTAAATGCGATTTTCCAGATCATCGCTATTATTAAATTTCCTTTTTCAGTTTTGAACATTTGGAATCTCTCTTTCATCAAGCTCATGTTGATTACAGTAGAATAAGACACGAACTACACAATTGCTACAATAAAATCGAATCCATAATAATGGGAGAAGATACCAACTGTACATTTTTCGTGAGAATACTTATTTTATTTAGCTATGTAATATTTTTACATACGTATTTATTAATACAGGTCGACTTGTACCAGCTGAAGCAGCATATTGCCGATCTTCTAAAATTCGTAGAGAAGAAAATGTTGAACCCGAACAAGCGATACAAACGAGACGTGGCACTTAAAACTAATAAATCGCATACAGACGAACTGCTAAGCTTCGTCGAAGGAACTCTGGAAAGTCCAAGGATAAACGGCCTGAAGGAAATCGCCGGTCTTTGGGAAGTTAAAAAAGTGCTGAAGTCTCTCATACTTTTGCCCAGGACCCAACCGCAGCTGTTCCTCAATCGTAAGGCCTGCAATAGTCTGTTATTGTTCGGACCACCTGGTACTGGAAAAACCCACCTTATCCACGCTTTGGCATATGAAGCGGGAGCCAGGCTGCATTCTGTTAGTATCGGAAATGTTATTTCTCCCCTTGTCGGACAGTCAGAGAAGTACGCTCATATATATATCGCCAAAAAGGAATAATTTTGATATGAAATTAGGCTGGTGCCAAAACGAATTTTGAACGCTAAAAATAAGAGAAAACGTAACAGGCAAGGACTAGCTGAAAAATGTTAATTT